>CM061037.1:11455000-12185000 GCA_030763125.1 Hippophae gyantsensis | reverse complement strand
ATGCGCGCGGGCGCGTGCGAGGCTGGGCGGCGCGGCGGCGCGATTTTCTCCTTTTTGACATTTTTGACCTTTTTAACCCATTTTATCCAATTTTTCCATATTTATTGACCTTTCCCCATTTATTTATTAATATATTTGTGATGTATTGCTTCCAGTATTCCTCTTTGAGTCTTTAAGTTACGTTTTTAAGCCAAAATACCTGAAAAACAATAAAAATACCCGTGATTCCAAAAAAGACAAATATATATAAATATATGATAAAACATATAAATATATATATATATATTAATCAATTAATGTGCATAAAATCATGGTTATTTTAGTGCTTTTTGAGCACTCATCAACCTACTCAAAACTGCTAGCTCCGTCTTTTGGCTCGGTAGGTCAATCACAACACTTCCGCTGCGCGACTTTGATTTTTCCGCCTGATAAGGACTCATTGTTGGTGGTCTTGTGTCAAGATACAACTCAACTTTGTGGTCCACCTCCCTCCTTGGAGGTAACAGTTGGGGCAATGCGTCCGGCATCACCTCATGGGACTTATCTGAGACAACTTGCACGTCCGTCGGTAAGCTTGGCTTTGGCGACTCCTCCTCCCCGTCATATTCTTTTGAGATGGTAAGGTAACTCTCTTTTTCTCTCTTCAATCCCTTCTTGAATTGAATTGCCGAGAGAGCTTGGGTCGTACGTTTGGTGGTCCTATTCGTCGATACCATACACGCCTTTGATCCATCCATTATGCACATAGAGTTTGAGCATGGCACCAAGAAAGCTCTAACCTGGTCCAAGAACTCCATGCCGAATACTATCGAGTAGTCATCCATAGGCGCCACTGATAAGTCCACTTGGCCAGTCCAAGCACCAAGACTGACCTTAACTCCCCGAGTGACTCCATGCAATGGTAGTGCTGCTGAGTTAACTGCTTTGAGAGATCCCCCTCCATTGACAACCTTCAGGCCAAGTCGCTTTGCTTCCTCCACTGAAACAAAGTTGTGAGATGTACCTGTGTCGACCAAAGTCTTGGCGACCTTCCCGTTGATGGCTGCATCTACATACATTAAGTCTTTAGGGGTCTTTAGGGCGCTCTGCAATGCACCAAGTAGGCGTAAAGAACCTATCTTTGCACGTTCGTCCGACTCGCCTCCATCCTGCTCATGAGTGGAAGCAACTAAGGCACTCAAGGCCTTTCTTTTCGGACATTCACGTGCCCAATGCAGTCCGTCGCAAATGAAGCACGTCACGTGGGGCTTCGAGGCACTCCGATCCTCCTTTTCCTTCCCCTTGTCTCTGGGTTTGAATGAGGAGTTATCTTTATGATTTTTGGGTCCCTGGCTTTTAGCATGGCCTCCACCATTCTTTCGTCCACCAAACTTTTTATCTGTGACTTTTGAGCTCTCCTTGTTTGTGGAGTAGTCAATAAAGCTTTCCGCAGTCGCGATGGCCGAAGATAAGTCTTGGAAACCACGTCGCTTAAGTTCCAGATTAGCCCATGATTGGAGGCCATCCATGAATAAGAATAGGGCATCCTTGTCAGATGTGTGGGGGACTTCTAGCAACAAGGTTGTGAACTCCTTCAAATTGTCCCTTATGCTACCCGTTTGCTTCAATCGTCGCAAGCGGCCCCTTGCCTCCTCCTCAGCATTTACGGGAAAGAACTGAATTTTGAACTCCCTTTTGAAATCTTCAAAGGTGTCGATTGTGCAAACCCCTCGTTGCACATCACCATGCCTCTGTCTCCACCACAACATAGTAGTGTCGGACAAATACATGGCAGCAGTTCGGATCTTGCTGGCATGGTCCGTTATGCCAGTAGCCTCAAAATATTGTTCCAGCCCCCATAGGAAGTTCTCCACTTCCCTCGCATTCCTAACACCATTGAAGGTCTTAGACTTGGGAACATCCACCCTCTTAGCCTCAATAACAGTGGTTGTGCTAGTTCCTGTGGCCATAGCCCGCTTACATAGAGCTAGATCACCACTCATATGCTCAACTCTATGCAACACATTAGCAAGTTCTCTTTGGACAAGATCTTGTACCTTGGCAAGTTCGGCCTTCAACCCATCAAACTCTTGCCTTAGCCCGATGTCTAGCTCGTTGAGGGACATCTTAACCGCTGCATGGATCTCCACATCCTCGGCCTCCAAGTCATTGCAATGTTCCTCTAAGTTGTCCACCCTATCGAACAGCTCCCTTAAGCTGTCCTGCGCACTCCCCACTCGTGCTTCTAAGCTAGAAAGCATGTCTTTCGACTTGGCTTGAGATTCCTTTGATGGTTTCCGGGTTTCCTCACGCCCATGTTCCATAGGTGGAATATCAACGCTTGGTGTAGATGGAGCAACGTTCTTCATTATGGCAAAGGTAGAAATGCTTCAACCGAAAGCTCTGATACCAACTGTCACGACCTTAAATTTCAGATAGCGATCGTGCGGCACTTAGCACGGTCCATTGCACTAAACCTGCCTTTCTCCAAACGAATTCTCCAAAGAGATTAGAAAGAGAGTTTGTAAAGAATGCTTTATATTGCTCTAGAGAGAGTTTATGTTACAAGATGCTAAGAATTCCCAAGGACGAATACAAATGAAGACCAATGGGTCTATTTATAGTGTGGTTCTAAGCTTGAGACTATGTCACCACTTTCTAGATCATTCTAGCTCTAGAATGTACAAGAGAGTTCTTGTTTTATCTACAAAGTGCCACAAGGCTCTAGGATCTTCTAGCCAACTCTAGAGTCTTTTAATTTTGTCTAGTTCCTTTATGCACGTTCCAGGATGTTCCGTAAGCTTCTAGCAGCTTCTACGTCCTTCCTGAACCATCTGGCACGTTCTAGAATATTTCAACCCATTCTAGCACTCTCCAGCGTGCTCTAGAACATTCTAGGGTCTTCAAGCTTGAGTTGAGTCCGTCCAACTCTAACCCTTTCTAGACTTCTCTAGACAACTCTAAAATTTTCCATGTAGAATAGTCAAGATCCTTGAGACAACCACCATTTATTTTGGATTTTGTGGAACATTTGAACGGGACGTGACATTACGTTGTCTTTGCTACTCACCATTTATTACTCTTGCTATTCTTGACATTTTTTTTCTTCATTTGGCGTTGATCTAAACGAGTGTTGTTTCTATTACCAATTTTTCCTTAATCATTCCCTCATACACGCGAATGCTCATCAATGGTCTCTCCAACTATCTCTATTCCAATTTTTGGTGAATGGTTAAGAGCTGGTTTTGATACCTTTTTCTTTAATTACTCATCACTCGTCTTCTTAATTAGCTGGTGTCTGCCCAATTAAATACTACACATCATCTTCAACTTGCAAATTTTCATATGGCTTTGAATCTACCCCTGAGAGTGATCATGCAAGCAAGGCTTCATTCTCTATCTCACAAAGAAGAAACCATTTCTCAAAGAGCTGACAGAATCAATCATTAAGCTCAATCTATTATCCAAATGGCTCACTCTGCAGATATTAGTGAATTCATAAATTTGTATTCATGAATGGTTGTCATACTTTGGAGAAAATTCTACTGATGACAATCCCCGTTACAAGATTTTGTCCAAGCTTATTGGTTTCGATCTAGCTATAAATATGAATTCTGTTCATAGGAAATTGAGATGTACTCAGGTCCTTCACCTTGCCTGTTCAGTATACAACAAGGCATTTTTTAATGTTTCCTCTTTAGCTGAACATGTGTTCTTTGATCTATTCCAATTCCACTCTACTATTATTCATCACCGTATGGAACACTCTGAATCCTTTTTTTTTTCTCAACAACATGTTCCTCCTCCACCTGCGTTAATCGCTGATTCTCTTCTCAAAGTCACAAACCAACCTCCCCCTCCCACAGCTAATCCAACTGCCACAAATAATCCTCTATTGCACACTGAAAATCATCATTCTCCAAGTGATGTAACTCCTTCTGGCCCTAGTCTTAAAGGTAAACGAGTGGCTCAAGGTAGAGTGGTTCAATCTAAAGGAAAGGAGCTGCTAAATCCTCTTTCTTTAAGAAAAAAAAAACAAATGGTTGCAGCAGGGAAAGGAAAACTTGTGAATTTATGTCAGTCAAGGATGTGACTGAATTATTGGATGCATTTGATAGGGATATTATTGGAAATATTTTGGTGAATAAATATTTGGTTGATTAGCTTTTCGTGTGTTGTGTTCTGCTGGTTTCTTATTTTGATTAATATTTGTATTCAATATGGTGAATTTTTTCATAAAAAAAAAAAAACAAGTGAATTTGAGAAGTATTAATAATAAATAATATTTGAAACATTTATGCATTTTAATCCTTAGATGAGTGGATGATTAATATAGTATAATAATGCATAAAATTAATAAAATAACATAAATGACAAGTATTAGTATCAAAATACACAGTTTTACTCTATAATGAAATGTGACTATATAAAATTATCATTGCTTTACCGACACTTATAGAAGCTATTTTTGACAAAATGTATTTGGACCTTAAATAGACATTGTTCTAAGTCATGGGCCTCCCAAATCGAGAGACTTAATTAATGGGTTGAGCCCATAGAGATATAAATTCGCAACTGAAATGATAGAAGGAGGAGTGCCACAACTAGCTCGTCAACAACGTAAGACCTTGACAATACAATATCGAACAGTCCCTTTCCCGTCGTGACAGTATCACTTCAGGCACTTCCCGCCATATTGATATTTACAAAGTGCTTAACAAGTAATGGGGGAGAGAGGTAGTAGAAATGAAGTTATACTCTGAGCCCAAATGTTATTAATGTTGGGTTAGTTTTTTAAATCCCTCCTAAATGTTAAGTTAATTTTCTAAATCTTTCACTTGTTAATCTCAATTTTGAAGATTGAGTTCACACATATTTTGAAAATTAAGATGAGTTTTTTTGCTTGTATTTTCAGCTTCTTATTACATCAATTTATAGGAAACAAACTGCTAAAATTTCAATAATGTTACAAAATTTCAAGAGTGGAAAACACCATTCCTTAAAACTAGGAACTTATTCTCACACCATTTATGAAAACATAGAATACTCTACTCATGAAAACATGGAATGCTAAAAATAATCCTAAAATTAAGGCAATAGTAGTAGCTACTTTCAACACCCTCCCTTAAATTGATTTTTCTGCTAAAAAACAGTTTAAAGTTTTTTTGATTGATTTTCAACTTTGAGCAATCCTACCTTGTTCGAGACTGAGGACTGAGCACATTCCAAGCAACTTCCTAAGTTTCTCAAAACTTGGTTGTTTGAGAGGTTTGGTTAGAATATCTCCTACCTGTTCTAAACTTTTGCAATACTTCAACTCAATAACCCCATCTTGACATAAATCATGAAGAAAATGAAATCTGACATCTATGTGTTTTCTCCTCCCGTGCATTAATGGATTTTTAGACAATTTGATAGTATACATGTTATCATAATATATTATCATAGGGCTGTCTTGCTTCATTCCTAGAACTTCAAACATTTTCTTCATCCAAATCCCTTGGCAGGAGCTTGATGTTGCTGTCACATACTCAGCTTCAGTAGTTGATAGAGTGGCTATAGATTGCTTCTTTGAGGACCATGAGATAGCTCCTGAGCTTACCATATAAGCATGGCCTGATGTGCTCTTTTTGTCATTTAGTTCTCCTACATAATCACTGTTACTGTATAGATTAGGTCATCAATATAGAGTGACACGATTAGAAGTTTACCTCCAGTTTCAACCTTAGTATACAATGTATGTTCTGAGGGACATTTCCCAAAACCTAACTTGGCAAAATAGGTGTCAATTCTGTTGTACCATGCTCGTGGAGCCTACTTCAGGCCATAGAGTGATTTCTTCAATTTTAGCATTTTTTCTTCTTTTCCCTTTTGAACAAAACCAGGAGGTTGTTCAACATAAACCTCTTCTTGCAATTCTCCATGGAGAAAAGTAGACTTTACATCCATCTGTAGAATCTTCCAAGATTTCTTTGCAACCAAGGATATGAGCATTCTTATAGTTTCATGCCTTGCTACAAGTATAAAGACTTTATTATAGTCTATGCCCTGATTTTGTTTGTATCCTTTAGCCACTAAACGAGCTTTATATTTATCAACCTCTCCTCTTTCATTCATTTTGTTTTGAATACCCACTTTACCCCAATCTGCTTTTGCCCTTTAGGTAAATCAGTGAGCTTCCAAGTGTTATTCTTCTCAATTGATAGTATCTCATTGTCCATTGCCTCCTTCCATTTATCTTCCTTCACAGCTTCATCAAAGGTGATGGGATCACTGCCAACGAACAAGGCAAAGTTGGCAGTGTCTTCATCTGAACCATTGAAAGTTGTCTCATAGTCCATCATCCAGGGAGGCCTTGTCAGCATTTAAGGGTTTCTTAGATTGGAAACCCTCCTTTCTTTAGATTCCTCGTCATTTTGAGCTGATGTGTGAGTTTGAGTCTCCTGTGGCGATGTTAGTGGCTGAAGAATTTGAGTCTCAGTCACTTGAGTTGTCCTTTCATCATCTGCTTCACTTTCCACCGGTATATTCTTTGGTGTTTCTGGTTGTTCTCCCCAATTCCACCTTTTGTCCTCATCAAATACCACGTCACGGCTTATCACTATCTTTATTGAAACTGGGTTAAATAGTTTATAAGTTTTTGACAATTCACTTACCCCTAGGACACACACATTTTTCAGTCTTATCATCCAACTTTTTCCTTCTTTGATCAGGTATGTGTGCATATGCTATGCAACCAAATACCTTGAAATGATCTACAGTTGGATTCTTTCCATTCCATGCTTCTTGTGGAGTCATGTTCTTAATAGAAAATGTTGGACTTCTATTAAGAATGTGAATTGTCCAACAAACAGCTTTAGGCCAAAAAACTTTGGGAACCTGTCCTGTTGTGTGTAAACTCCTTACCATATTGACTATGGTACAATTATTCCTCTCACATACACCATTTTTTATGGTGTATAAGTTGTTGTCATTTGTCTCCTAATTCTCTTTTCATTGCAAAACTCAAAAAACTCCTTAGAACATAATTCTCCTCCACTAGAGAAGTGAAATTTTTGAAAGCTTCAAAAGCTTTAGACTTTTTCTGCAAAAAATACACCCAAAATTTTCTGTTGTAGTCATCTATGAAGGTTATGAAAAATCTTTTACCTCCATTAGATGTAGGGGACATTGGACCATAAAGATCTGAGTGAATCAACTCCAGGATCTTATGGGCTCTTGTTGATTTTCCTGTAGGAAACATATCACGGTCATGTTTCCTTGTGATGTAGTTCTCACATGTTATTGAGGAATACATTGTGATTTTAGGTAGTCCTTCCACCATGTGCTTTTGTTTTAGAGTCCTAAGGTCGTTGAAATGAAGATGCCCATATCTCTCATGCCATCTCCATACTGAAACATTTTCTTTGCCCATCAAACATGTTTGCACTGATTTAATTTTAAGAGGGAAGAGTCGATTTCTTGTCATATGCACCACTACAATTGATCCACGTTTGGGATCATAAATTTCACACTCTCCTTTTTTAATTGTGATCGTGTAACCTTTGTCTTGCAACTAGCCAGCACTTAACAGATTTGTTTTTAAGTCAAGTATGTAAAATACATTAGATATTACCTCAATGAACTCATTCTTAGTTCTTATTTGAATATCACCCCTTTCTTCAACCTTCACAGTTGATCGATCACCAAAACTAACAAAAGTGGTGAAACTCTCATCTAGATTAGAGAAGGATGACTTACAACCACTCATATGGTTACTACAACCTGTGTTCACGTACCAGGTGTCTTCATCCGTGTCTTCAATTTCATGGAAGGCCATCAACAAAGTCTCATCTTCTTTCTCCTTTCCCTTTTCTACAAAGTTGGATCTTTCACCATTTTCTTTGATCATTTTTGTGTAACACTCATTTTTGTAATAACCTAAGTTCCCACATCTGTAACATTCGACCTTATATTTGTCGAAATGTCTCTTCTTGTTTTGATCATCATCACTTCTAGTTTGAGAAAATGATTTAGTTCCTTCTCTGTTCCATTCCCTATCTTCATCTTTTCCGTAGTTTATGTTGTAAGAGTGTTGTCCTCGACCTCTTCCACGTCCACCATGGCCTCTACCTCTTCCTCTTGTGTTTGAAGACTCATTAAATATGGAAACCTTCAGTGTCTGCATTTCTTCAACTACACTGGTTATGTTAATTCTTTGCTCATGTATGAGCAAGGAACTCTACAGTTCATCTATGGATATATCTTCAACTATATTAGACTCCTTAATTGAGCAGACAACATAGTCGAACTTGTGAGTCAAGGACCTTAGTATTTTCTCAACCATAATGTCATCTGTGGTTTTCTCACCATGAAGACGCATCTTATTTTTCACTATCATCACTTTTCCAAAGTAGTCATTTATTGTTTCTCCTTTCTTTATTTGAAGAGTTTCAAAAATCTCTTCTGAGAGTTTGAAGTTGTGCCCGCTTCACTCTGTTGGAGCCTTGGTACTTCTTTTTCATAGAGTCCTAGATGTCTTTAGCCGTATCCTTGTTAAGGATTGTCTCCAAAATAGACCTGTCGATTGCCTAAAATAGGTAATTCTTTACCTTCAGATCTTTCAATTTCAGTGCATTATTTTTCTACTTCTGTTGAGAGGAAACCTCTGAACTGTCTAGTTTAATCTCTATAATCCCAGTTTCTATAAGATCCCAAAATTCCTTAGATCTTAGGAAGTTTTCTATCAGCATATTTCAGTGATCGTAGTGACCATCAAATCTGGGAATAGCTGGTTGGACAAAACTTCCATTTTCTGTAGCCATTTTGTTGTTGTAAAGTTTTGGCTACTGTGATTTTTTTTAAGCTCTCTTCTTGGCTCTGATACCAGATGTTGGGTTAGTTTTCTAAACTCCTCTTAGATGTTAGGTTAATTTTCTAAACTCCTCTTAGATGTTAGGTTAATTTTCTAAACTCTTCACTTGTTTATCTCAATTTTGAAGATTGAGTTCACACACATTTTGGAGATTAAGATGAGTTTTTCTGCTTGTATTTTCAACTTCTTATTACATCAATTTATAGGAAACAAACTGTTAAAATTTCAACTGTTTTACAGAATTTTAAGAATGGAAAACACTACTCCTTAAAATTAGGAACTCATGCTCACATCACTCATGAAAACATGGAATACTCTACTCATGAAAACATGAAATGTTGAAAACATGGATTGTTTAAAACAATCCTAAATTTAAGACAATAGCAACACCTACTTTTCAACAGTTAAAACTTTCGCTCTCTCTATCACATGACTTGCATGCACACGTTTCGACAACAAGCATGTCATTAGAGTTTCTTCATCTCAAGTTTTCTCCAAACTCTCTTCAATTTACATCTCTTTCAATGTTTCTTTCTTATAATTATAAATGAGAATTTATATTGTAATCTCATTGATTTAATCAAGCATAAATTAAATTTAAATTAATTTAAGTAATTAAAAAAATAGTTAGGCTTGAATTTGTTCGTTAGCCCATTAATCCAAAAAAAAGTAAAAAATAAAAATAAAAAAAATAAATTTATATTTATTAATGATTAATATTAAACAAACTCATTCTCATATAAATTTTAATGTAAATATAATTTTAAATAGTTGAGATTATTTCAAATAAATTTAACTATGAAAAACATACTAATATATTATATTAATTGTTGATATTTGTTATGTAAATCACTATCATGATTTTGTCTTTTTAAATCCACCCAAAGAATTTACAAGATGGGTCAAATTAAATTAAATTTTTATATTTAATTTTTTATTATGAGTTTTTAATAGTAAATATAAATTTTATTTTGATAAAATAAATGTTAAAAAAGATTATTTCATTAATATGATATACAATTATCATTTATGATATACTTGAAAATATATAATGTTTGTTGATTAAGTTTTAAGGATATAGTAAGTAAATTTTTTGCATATAAATAATTCAAGCTAATTTAGATGGATTTAGAATAATTAATTCTGATTTTACTGTATTGGAATAATTATTTAATAAATTTAATTTAATTTAAATTATAATGGATATTTGATATTGTATTTTCGTTATGCCAATTTGCCAAGTGATTTGGTTTTTGATTAATGGATGAATTAACTGTTTAGGTAGCCTTGATTTGAGCTGCGAGTATATATAGTGTTTGATTATACTCCTGTATCTTAGGATCTATTTTTTTCTAAAAAAATATTAAAATGGAAGATAATTTTATAACTACATCATTTCAATTAAAAAAAAATTCAATATTAAACAGAGACTCTCAATATATCATTTTCTGTATGTTTAGAATAAGTAAACAAGAGGATAACAACACGCCTTTGTTGTTAAGAAAATATTTAAAGGATTGGGTGAAGAGAGAGAACAATAAGAGTCAGCTGGCTTTAGGAGAGTTGGTCATGGATGATTGGGAACGCGCAAACACTGTCATAGCGATCTGTGACTGGCCCACTATTCAACGTCTACGTACAGGTAACGTCGGCGCTCCTTCCTTAAGTAACGCCATCAGCTTTTACTAGGGAATTGTAAGGGGCATTTTTTTTAAATGCCTTTTGGGTTGGAGATCCGAGCCGGTTGATATTTTAAAAAAGTAATAATAATGTCTTTCCCAATTGTATTAAAATAAATTATTTAATAATTACTTTTGTTATCAGTGAGGATATATATATGAATTAGTATAAATTTATATTTTTAAAAAATAGAACTTAACTCAAATCAATAAATTTAAAAAATTAATCAAATTTAAATCAATTTTATTAATTTAATAAAATTTTCATCAGATAATTTTTTCACAATTTTTTATTAATTAATTTTATATATTAATTTTTTTAAACTCTTATATTATAATTTCTAATATTTTAATATTAATTTTATTATAATTTTTAAATTTTAATATTTAAATTTCAATATATTATCTAATATTATTATTCATCAAAAAACATTTAAAAGTAACAAATATAAGCAATAACAAAAGTTATTAATTTTCACATTTAAACTATCCATAATATTATTTATATAATACAAATTCTATCAATAAAAATATAAAAAATAATGTAATCATAAAATATAATAGATAAATAATTAAATAATATAAAATTAGTATGTCATATAAATAAATAAAAAATAAAAGAAAATATTTGGTCTAAAAATTTTTGCATGAATTTTGCTTACATGTTTAAACTCCAATGACAAAAATAAAAAAAATTAAAAATATAATAATATATAATAAAATTAAACATAGAAATTAAACTCCAATGACAAAAATAGACAAAATTAAAAATATAATAATATACAATAAAATTAAACATAGAAATTCAAATCTTTGGTATACTGTCAATTATAAAATAGAAAATAGAAGTAAAATATTTAAATTATCCATAAAAAATCAAATTCTAACCATGTTTTAAGCTTATATCTCAAAGGACAACATAGTTTCTAAAATATTAATAAAACATAAATATTAAAATGAATCATGATTAACCTCCAATTCAAAAACAATTAGTTTACTACCATTATCATCATTATTAACTTAAAAATTTAAAGTTTTCTGCTTATTAGAGTCATTGTCTTTTTTGTAATTGGAATAAACTTTCAAATATTTTCGACAAGTTAAACACTTATTCTACTTAGTATCAATGCAATACTCACTCTTACAATAATTTTCAAAACTCTTTGTATGTTTGGAATCAAGAGATGTAAAGTGTTTTCATGTATCAGATGTCAACTTTCTAGGCTTGTTCTTTTGTAATATTTTTGTCGACGATTTTGGTGATAAACTTCTGTTAATAGGTATTGGTTGAGTTTGTGATACTATTTCTTAAATAAGTGGTTGTGATATATCTTCTTAAGTTGACATGGTCTCAATATTTATTGAAATGGTAGCAAAATCCATAACTTTTTTATCAAAAAAAAAAAAAATATGTTACTCGTAAACAAAAAGATCATTGATTAACATGCATTAACTTAATTTATTCTAGAAAATAAAACAGAGCATAATTATGTCCATATTTTTCAATTCAATATATTATTAGATGAGTTAGAATTTGTTGGATTTATTTGGATAAATACATGGTTGCATAATTGAAATGTTTTATATGATTGTGTCATTACTTTTTTCTCATTTGTTAGATGAGTTAAGGTTCATTGGATATATTTGGACAAATACATGATTGGAAAAAAATAAAATATACTTTCTTTAAAGCTTTGTTTTGAATTCAAATACGTGGTCTTGTATACGAATATATGGCATAAGAAAATGAAATTTTTATTGGAGAAATAGTGGAGATGGATAATGGGGCTAATAGATAAAGTAGTTCTCAACATTTCCTTAGAGTACCATTAGTTGGAGATTAGTCCGATTTACAGAGAGATAAACTTAAGAAAAATGAGAGTAATTGATGAAATGTGTAGATCTCTTAAATAGTCCATGTATATATAGAGTTTTACATATATAAGTATCAGTTACATAATGCGTACACATCACATAGTGTTAAAGAGATATAAAAGTAAAGCAAAACACATTTAAAGCTTGAGGTTGACCACCCCATGGCTCAAACTGATGTATCAAGGCTCGAGATGATGTATCAAGACTCCAACATATGCCTTAAAGCTCGGGTTCTACAAAGGTAAGAGAATAGGTCATTCCTTATGCCCAAACATTACCCTCATACTCTTTTAACTCAGTTCTTCATATGAGGTAGAAGAGTAAAAGGCTCAACAAGCGAAATGACACATTGAATATGAAAAAGGAACATACTCATTATAAGAATAGGATTGGTATCCTTACGCATGATTTCGAGCTCTTTCTCAACATCCATATATGGGAGATGCTGGACACAATGGTTCATATAGTGTGAAGCTTTACCTTTTTGAGCTTGAGGTGATCAATACTGAGGGAGAAAGTTATACCTTTTTTTGACGATGAGGTAATCAACTCTCTTTGAGGGAGAATGCTCTACCTGGTTTGAGCTTGAGGTGATCAACTCTTTTTGAGGAAGAGCATTCTACCTTCTCTAAGGATGAGGTGATCAACTCTCTTCGAGGGAGAGCGTTATATCTGGTTTGAGGTCGAGGTGATCAACTCTCTTTGAAGGAGAGCGCTCTACCTTTTCTAAGCTTGAGGTGATTAACTCTCTTTGAGGAAGAGCGCTCTACCTTTTTTAAGCTTGAGGTGATCAACTCTCTTTGAGGGATGGCACTCTACCTGGTTTGAGCTTGAGGTGATCAACTATCTGAGGTAGAGCATTTTACCTTATCTAAGAACGAGGTAATCAACTTTCTTTGAGAGAGAGCACTCTATTTAGTTTGAGCTCGAAGTGATCAACTCTTTTTGAGGAAGAACGCTATACTTTTTCTAAGCTTGAGGTGACTATGAGGGAGAGTGTTCTACCTTATCTAAGGACGAGGTGATCAACTCTCTTTGAAAGAGAGTGATTTACCTGGTTTGAGGTCGAGATGATCAACTCTTTTTAAGGGATAATGTTTTACCTTCTCTAAGGACAAAGTGATCAACTTTCTTTGAGGGAAAGCGCTTTACTTGGTTTGAGCTCGAGATGATCAACTCTTTTTGAGGTAAAACACTCTACTTTTTCTGAGCTTGAGGTGATTAAATTTCTTTAAGGGAGAGCACTATACTTGGTCTCAACTCGAGGTGATCAAATCTTTTTAAGGGAGAGCATTCTATCTTTTCTGAGTTTAAGGTGATCAACTTTATGAGGGAGAATGTTCTACCTTCTTTGAGGACGAGGTGATTAACTCTCTTCGAGGGAGAACACTCTACCTAGTTTGAGCTCGAGGTGACAAACTCTCTTTGAGGGAGAACGTTTTACCTTTTCTAAGCTTGAGGTGATCAACTCTTTTAGGGAGAGCGTTCTATCTTCTCTATGGATGAAGTGATCAACTATATTTAAGAGATAGTGTTTTACCTTGTCTAAGCTCGAGGTGACAAACTCTCTTTGATGTGGAGCGCTCTACCTTTTCTTAGCTTGATATGATCAACTCTTTGAGGGAAAATGTTCTACCTTCTTTGAGGATGAGGTGTTGAACTCTCTTTGAAGGAGAGCACTCTACCTTTTTTGAGCTTGAGGTGATCAAATCTCTTTGAGGGAGAGCGCTATACTTGATCTGATCTTGAGGTGATCAACTCTTTTTTAGGGAAAGCGTTATACCTTTTATAAGCTTGAGGTGATAAACTCTATAAGCGAGAGTGTTATACCTTACCTAAGGACGTGGTGATCAACTCTCTTTGAGGGAGAGCGTTCTACCTGGTCTGAGATTGAGGTGATCAAATCTCTTTAAAAGAGAGTGTTTTACCTTTTCTAAGCTTGAAGTGATCAACTCTCTCTGAGAGAGATCACTCTACCAGGTTTGAGCTCGAGGTGATCAACTCTCTTTGAGAGAGAGAGAGAGAGGTGATCAACTCTCTTTGAGGGAAAACGTTCTACCTTCTCTAAGGACTAGGTGATCAACTCTTTTTGAGAGAAAGCATTCTACCTTCTCTGAGGATGAGATGATCAACTCTCTATGAGAGATAACGTTCTACCTGGTCTAAGCTCGAAGTGATCAACTCTATTTGAAGAAGAACGCTCTACCTTTTTTGACCTTGAGGTTATCAACTCTCTGAAGGAGAACATTCTACCTTCTTTGAGGAAGATGTGACTAACTCTCTTCGAGGGAGAGCGCTCTACTTAGTGTGAGCTCGAGGTGATCAACTATCCTTGGGGGATAAAGTTCTACCTTATCTAAGGACAAGGTGATCAACCTTCTTTGAGGATGAGTGATCAATTGTCTTTAAGGTAGAGAGCTCTACTTGGTCTGAGCTCAAGATGATCAACTTTATTTGAGAGAGAACACTCTACCTTTTTTGAGCTTAAGGTTATCAACTCTCTAGGAGAGAGCGTTCTACCTTCTCTAAGAAATATGTGACTAACTCTTTTCGAGGGAGAGCGTGCTACCTGGTCTAAGCTCGAGATGATTAACTCTTTTTGAGAAAGAACGTTCTATATTTTCAGAACTTAATGTGATCAATTCTTTTAGGAAAAGTATTCTACCTTCTCTGAGAACGAGCATGTAATATTAGAAAAAAGCAATTACTTACAAGAAATCACATAATATATATATATATACATATATGTATATATTAATTGTAAAAATAAATATTCTTACTATGACAATATCATTATCTTTAAAATATTATGGTAATTTGTATGAAATAATATATCAATAATATTATATGTAGTTTAATAAATTAAAATTTAATTTAAATAAAGTTTGATTTTACGAGCATAGTTTAAATTGTTTAGATTTAAAGATTTTTATATATAATAAAAATATATGAATTATATATAATAAAGTATTATTTTTTATTATAAAATTAAATCTATTATAAATGTATTTTTTTTATAATAGTTATCGGCAGCATAGTAGCGACATATTGTTAATGGCACTTGTTTCAACATTACCTTAAATCTTGCAAGTCAAATTACATGATTTAACAAATTGAAAAGGTACAACTTTAACGTAATTGATTGATTAGAAAATAATTTTTAACTTAGGGTGGAGATATTATCACTTTTTTTTAGATTTTATTTAAATTTAATTTTAAATATTAATAAAAATATCTTTAAAAAAATAATATAATTGATGTAAAATAATATAATAAAGATAAAAATATATTTTTATCAAATATTAAAAGAGTTAATGGCAATAACACCACCTTTAATTTAATGACTGCAATAATATTAATAGCACTTCAAGAAGTATTTAATTATAGTAATTAAATTGTTAAAATTTGGAGAGAGTAGAAAATGGTTTATATGTTAAATGGTGACGACAGCTTTTTCAAGCCAAAAGGAAAGAAAAGTTTGTCGACGACAATAATAGAAAAGAACAGAAGAAGCGAATAAAGAAGTAGCAACAGATAGGTATAGCCGTATGGATATAAAAGAGAAGACGTGTTTCGGTTTGGAGATTATTGAATGGAATTGTGGAATTGTGGAATTAATTTATATATTCTAAAATCTCGTCTTCCTGTTCAGATCAAATTTCATCTTCCTTGTGCCCAAATAATGATATGAAATCAAAACAGAATTCACCATTGTATGCTATAGAAATTTGTTTAAAAAATTACAATATCAAAAACCAACCTACCTATCTCAAAGTTTTAGTAGTAAATTGACAGAAATATGATAGTTTTAATAATAAATGAAACATTTGTCCAAATATATTTATATATTTTAAATTTGTGTTCATCTCAATGGTAAAATTTTATTAGTTAGTAAAATTAGTTTCATATAATTATATCTAATATAAAACTATCATATTAATTATAATTATAATTATAATAATGTTATCCAATTAATTGAGAAAATATTAGTTCCATTTCTGAAGTTTTTCATCAAAATTATAAGGCAATTTATCACAAATATATCTAAGTTTTCATCTTTTATTACATATACCCCAATGTTTATAACTTGATAAAAATACTCCAAATGTTTGTATATTTTTATAGATACATTTAAATTATTAACAGTTTTAATATCTACTATTAGTTTATCAATATTTTATGTATAAAATTATCACAAATATCCTTAAATTTTTATTGTTTATCATATATATTTTCGGGTTTTATAACTTGATCACAAATATCCTAAATGTTTTATATTTGATCACTGATATCCTTAAATTATTAACAATGTTAACACTTATTTTACTTTTTTATTTTTCATACACTCCTAACATAAAAGTTCAAAACTTACAATTAAAGAATTAATATTTGTGGTATAAAATTAAAAATTATGATTTATATTTACTTGTTTTCTTTTAGACTTAGTTGATTAGTTTAATTCAAATTTATGTCAAAATATTAAAACTTTAATTATATTGCCATAAAAAGTTATTGCATCTTCTCTCGTAATGAACAAAGAAAAATGAAGAACCGACATCATATTGCAGACAAAATTTGACTTAAAATGAGGTTGGGTTGGATATGTACAAAATTTAAAAAATAAATGATTTTATATAAGAATTTTATTAACGAGTTAATATTAATACTTTAGATAAAATTAATTATATTAAATGATTGAAATTAAGGATTTAATATATATTAGTAGAGAAGTTTTCTCATTAGATGATCTGAACCAAAACAAACTATAAATAAAAAATCATCATTTTATCAATAATACAATCTGAACCAAAACAAACTATAAATAAAAAATCATCATTTTATCAATAATACAAATCAAAGATAACATTACTATTAAAGATAATAATTCATGCACGAGTTCTTGGAAATATTACCTTCTTATTCTCACGTCACCACTTATCACGTTCTTGACAAGAGCACATAGACAAAGAATATCAATTCTTGATATTTTGATATTTTTATAACTTAGAGAATTTAGGATTTCATTTATCAATAAAAAAATGCATAAATTAGTGGGTTTTTGGATTATGGGAGGGTTTTATAGAATATAAGTGAACTGAATAATCTCAATAAAAAGTTTTCAGATATAATTTTATCAATGGATATCATGTTACATATAATGATGTTATTGTTTAGAGTATTTATGACATTATGAAAACATTAAGAATATATGTGACAAAAGATTAAAATTCATGAATATTTGCGATAATTTTTGCACTATATCACTTCTAACATAACAATATTAGTATTAAGTGTATTTGTGATATTTTAAAAAATATTGAAAGTTTACGTAACAAAATATGAAAACTTAAGTATATTTGTGATAATTTGTCGAATTTTGATCAAATTGATTGTTCTTATTAACCTAAAGGTATTAATATCTATAAAATAATATTTCTTTATATTATAAGTTGTAGTATAATAAGTATAATCAATGGGATAAATAATTATTAATTAATATAATATGATTTAGTTTTTAATTTATAATTAATTTTCACATTAATTACAATAATATCAAATATATTATAAATAAATATTTTCATTCTCAAATGATTCTAAATAAAAAAAAACATTTAATGTAGGATAAAACCCAAAATAAACTATAAATAAAAAATTATCATTTCATCAATAACATAAATAAAAGACAATATTATTCTTAAAGACGATAGTTTATATACGAATTCTTAATAACATTATACTCTTGTTCTTATATCATCACTTATTGCGTTCTTGATAAGAACATAGAGTCAAAACATATCAATTCTTAACATTTTGATATTTTTGTGACTTAAAAAATTTAAGATTTTAATTATCAATAAAAGAACCTATAAACTAGTGGGTTTTACGTTACGAGAGAAGACCTGTTTTTATGTTTATTTAGAGAGTTTTGTAAAATATGAGTAAACTAAATGATCTTACCAAATTATAATTTTATCATTGGATATTATGTTAAATATAATAATGTTAGTGTTAATTATATTTGTGATATTATGAAAATGTTAGTGATATATGTGATAAAAGATAAAAACTCATAAATATTTATAATAGTTTTTTTTTTATTATTCGACATTAAATATAATAATATTAGTATTAAATATATATGTGATATTTTAAAAATATTAAAAATATATATGATAAAATATGAAAACTCTGTTATAATTACAATAATTTCCCAAATTGCAATCAAATTGATGGTTCTCATCCACCCAAAAATATTAATATTTGTGAGATAATATTTTTTTATATCATAATTTATGATATAATAATTATAATTGATGTAATAAATAATTATTAATTAAAATAATAAAATTAATTTTCATATCAATAATAATAATATGGTACATATAGTAAATAAATTTTTTTCATTCACAAATGATTCTAAACAGGAAAAAAAAAAATCACACATACACCCACCAAATTTGAACACTTCTACGGATAATATGATGCACGCCACTAATGTCTACATGACTATCGAGCTTTAATTCCTATTATATTCACATTTGTCAAATATTAATTATTATTTTTTATTGCTTAAAATACGCAATCAAGTTGATCCTGTACCTGTGTGATATTACAGTGAATTAAAATGAGCTGTTTATAACTATCATCACGATTCGATGAATTAATCAAAGTCAATTATCAAAAAAAAAAAAAAAATCATCAACAATGAGCTGTTTGTCTTATTTAATCTCAATAAAATACTTTAATTTGTACTGTAGTGATTGCGCCCACGTTCTCCGTTATCAAACAAACCCCAAAAAAATTTATTTTTTTAAAAAAACAACCAAAGAATAGTGAAAAAAAAAACCAAAGATGGCACCCATGTAAATAACAACTAAAACCCATGTCGTTTCCCAAACTAGGCCTTATTATATTTCCTAAAACTGACCCTTAGTTCTCATTTGTGTCTCTTGCCAAACTGGTGCAGATTACAGAGGAAAGCTCAATCAGAAAATAAGCTTCAACAGCAAACGGAGAGCCAAAACAAGCAAAGAAGCAGAAAGGGTAACCCAATCTCCATATTAACAAATCAAACAGAACAATGGCCAACTTTTTCACAGTCCTCTTGATTTGCTCAATAACGTCGTTGATTATCATTACAACAACCACAGTGAGAGCCGGTGGAGAACAAGAACAGTTCTTGGGTTTATTACCAATGAAAAAGGAATGCAAGGGATCTATAGCAGAGTGTTTGGCTGATGGAGAGTTTGACATGGATTCAGAGATCAATCGGCGTATTTTAGCCACCACAAGATACATCAGCTACGGTGCGCTGCAAAGGAACACTGTACCTTGCTCTCGGCGTGGTGCTTCTTACTACAATTGCAGAGCTGGGGCTCAGGCCAATCCTTACCAACGTGGTTGTAGTGCCATCACCAGGTGCAGGAGTTAAAAAAGTTTTAGATTTTTTTGTTGTTGAAATGGGTTTGGTTATGAGTTTATGTCACATAAACAGAGAGACATAGAAACGAAATGGAGGGGTTTATGATGATAAAAAATCGTTCTTGTTATAATGGATGGATATACTGTAGTTATATTTTGATGTTTCATGTATAAGATTATTACTATTCTTTTCTTATATTTATTGTCATTATCAGTCTCTTTTTTTTTTAATTTTTTTATAATAAATTTCAAGATCTGAGATTTTGCTTGGTTGGGTCTCTTATTTCTGGGTTTTTTCTACTTCTTTTGTATATCAGTTTCTTCAAAAAGAAGAAAATTTACCGAGTGGGTTCGAGATCTTACTGCATTTGGTCTTCTTTTTCTTATGGGATTTCCCATAAATGCTGGTTTCATTTTAGATTTTTGCAGAAAATAAAGTACTTTGTCAAAATTCGCAAGCTTAATTTTTGAGATGTGATAATTGAAAGCCCTCTTAATTCCAAGGTGGGTAGGCAATGCCATTCAAATTTGGGTGAGCATTTTCTGCCATCTTCTTTTGAGAAGAAAACAACACCTAATAAATGAAGTAACGGTAAAATTACAATATTTAAATTAAGGAACCCATCACTCTATTAAAGTAACTTTTGAATAAATAACACACACTGAATAAGCAAGCAAGTGGATAGATCTTTCTGCGGATTCCTCGTAAAGAAATCCACTTGGGTGCATAAGAGAACTCTGTATGTAAAATACGTAATTTTTTAAAAATAATAATTTTATTAATTAAAATACACTGTTTTAAAAAATATTACTATAATTTTACATCTAAATTTTAACAACATCACGGTCAAATCTTTAGCAAGACGAACTCGTTGGAGGTCCGTCGGTGACTATACCGATGCTTATATATTTTTTCTTATTTTATAAGACTTATAAAATTAATATATATTTCTATAACATTTATATTATACGTATAAAATAATGTATTATTTATATACAATTTATAGAATAATAATATAATATGAAAATATTACTGCCATAATATTTTTAATTAAAAAATCATCTATCAGAAATTCTATTTCTTTAAGGTTTACATAATTATACACTTTATGTATATTTTACAAAATATCTTAAAATATAAAATTATTTATATTCAGTAATTTCAAATCAATTTATTGTAAATTTTATTTATTATTTAACGTGATAATTTATATTTTTTTTTACCTAAATCAATAATTTATTTATTCCAAATTATTGATTTTATGACACCACCCCTAATCTTCTAACTACTGTATTACTTTTTTATATAACTCAAAACTTACGATAATAATTAAGACCCAAATCATAGATTTTTAATATGACTAACTGAAATTCATGAAATTAAATCAAAGTTCTGTTGATAAATACTATATATAGTTGAGCATCATGAATCACGAGTTAAGATTGGGATCAAATTCAATTCTCGTATATATCAATATTTTGGTATGATCACACTATATAATTAAAATTACATATTTATCGTCATTGGTTTTTAATGAGAGTAAAGATAACGTAAATTCTATATTCTTATTCAAAAAGTTGAGCTTATATATTTATTTTTATAATAATTTAATTATATTATTATGAAAAAATGATTTTATAATTATAAATAATTTTTTTTGTTTTTATTTAAATCTTTTAACGGTTAATATTTTATTTAAGTTATAATAATTCTTATATAATATAATTAGAAAAAATAAAAAAAATATTTTTATGTTTATTTTTTCTTATCAATAATATTAAACTATTATAAAATATAATTATAGAATTTAAGTGGTATCTTTCTCTAATAAATCATAAACACGTACGCACCATTTACATTGAAACTTTATTAGCTTCTTTCTTTTAATTCACTCAAAATATATGTTATTTCAATTCAAATAAATTGACATTACTACACCGCTAAAATTGCCATAATCAGACATATTAAAATGTATTATATTATCTGAGACTGAAATGCATATAAGAACGAAGTAGTACGAGTTTCAGAATTCCGATTTTTTTATATTTTTAATTATGAAATCCCGTTTTAAACCCATTAGGTATATATCGGACAGAAGGGAGTATATCTTTCAATTATTCTTTTCTCTACTAATTTTTTTAATTAATAATTATTCATTTTTTAATTTTATTTACATTAAAAGTTTTATTTAATAATATAAATTATTAGATATATTTTAATTGAATTTAAAGCCTGGAATTTAAAATTAAGTAAACATTAATAAAACTTTTTTAACAAATTATCCATTCCTCGACGGAAGTACTCTCTTTCTTCAATTTGTGAAGGGCAACTTTTTCAACTTATAATAAATAAATAAATAACCCTTTCAATTTTAATATAACCCATCGTTCTAAATTTATTTCTAAATTAAAAGATTTTAATATAATTGTAAATCAATAAAAAAATTTATTCAATTATTATATTTATTTTATTTATAATATTAAATTATTTTTTATCTCGATTATACAATTTAATTATTACATTTATTTCACATTATTATTTTTAATTTGAATGAGTCTTAAGGAAAAAGTAAATAAGTCCGAAAATGGTCCCTTCCTTGGTATAACTTTGTTTTCTTCTAATATCTCTAATTTGTGGTTAGGAATCAATAGGAATTATTGATTGATATCGAATATGTTGGAAATGAACTTGTTCCAACAGAATAAAGTTTATATAGTTGTTTACGATAATTATCAGAGGAGATAAAAAATTCTACTATTATCATACATACCCTTAAAAGCAATTAGATATTGACATTTTATTTCTGAGTACTCCAAATGGTTGTTATTAGTAAAAAAATGATTTTTTTTAAATCGATCCTAATTAATTAATAAATATTATAACTTTGAAATCCCATTAACTAAAATTAAATATATATTAATATTATATTTTTATACATAAAATTATTTTTATTTTAATATTAAGCACACAATATTTTGAATAATTACTAAATATATATTTTTACATATATATTTAAAAGTAAATGTTTTTTCGATCAAATGATATTTTTATGTGATTCAAATAAATGACTTAAAATGAAAAGAGTGATGAGTCTTATCATTAAACCACTAGACGAATATTATTTAAAAATATATGTTAAATAATTAAAACGGAAAATAATATTAATAATTTAAATGGTTTAATATAATTATTATTGTCTGTATCCTACGTATGCACAACCTTAACGATTTGAGGTATTTCGTTCATGTAATGAATGTGATATTTTATCAACTTATCTATGGCGATCTAGTATAGAAAACAATGGATTCAATTTTGATTACAAAACCTTAGATGATGTAGTCCATGTCAAGCGACTTGAACATGTAAGACCTCGCGACCTAGCTAACAAAGCACAATCAAAACGTTTATTAGATTCAAGCGATTTTGTGATGATCCTCATAAATATTTAGTATGTGTAAGGGGTATCCCATGCAATCTAAGTTTAATGACATGATGTTTATTATAAATTATTATGTATAGGTCAACTTTAACATCTCGAACAAAGGGCCTACTAGTGTAACGATAACACTTGTCTTTTATGTATCTATATATACCTACTTGATTAGAGAAATAAAATGATCTGAGTATTATCTTCTCTATAACATTTTTCTATAAACCGTAACACACAAACAATTTTCAAATAAATATTATGTTAACTTTTAATTTAAAAAAACTAAATATATTTTTAAATAAATATTTTAAATATAAGATTTTATAGTTAAATTGTTTGAAAATTGATAGTAATTATTAATTGAAACTATCCAAAATTTATACGAGGTGGTTATAGTTATTAGCATAATCATTTTGTGCATCTCTAACAATAACATCAACCTAGTTTACTATCAATTTATAATATCTCGTTTATTAGATCAAATCGAAACTCATAACCTTAATGTCAAAGAAGAAAGCTATAAAATACTTTACTCTTATAATGTATATGATTTTATTAATTCTTATAATAATTTGATATATTTTCATGTTATTGATTTAATTGTTATTTCATTTTTTTAAGACTAATGAAATTTAAATGTTTTTAAAAATAAAAAATAAAAAAAATCTTTATCCCACGTCATGCCAATTATTGACTCATAGGTTAATGAAATAATTATATTATTATTATTATAATAAAAAGAGTAAAATATCTATTTATTGTTAGTATTAATTATACATTAATATCATTATTATTGAATAATTATCATTAATAAATTGTGATAATTTCATGAACTTAATATATACATTATGTCTCTCTTACGGTAAGATTAAATAATAATATGGCAATATTCTAAAGAGTCCCATCTATGGGCCTGTATCCTACTTGTCTCATGTCCACATTTCAATTTAGATTATAAACCAATGAGATTAAATAATAATACAGTAATATTTTAAACAGCACCATCTATGGGCTTATATCCTACTTGTTTGATGTCCACATTTCAGTTGAGATTATAAACCGAGTCCCAACAACTACTGTTTTTTTTTTCTTTTTCCTTTCTTAAATTCGATTGATGACAAGCCTACGGGTCCTGCCTTACGTTGTTGCAGTTATAGGGAGCTGAAACCCAAATAACGAATTTTCTTGCTTGTTCCTGTCATTTTCACATGTAACCCAAATAACTGATTTCTCACACACATGGCTGGCCGTTAGGTCCCTAGGCTGTGCTTGCGTGCCTATAAGGCTCACGCACAATCTCACTCAGAATACACAGTATTTCCGTTATTGTTGCTTCTTCTTTGCAAAGTTTGCTCTGTAATTGTTAAGAGTCCAATCACTGAATTATACTCCTTTAATATAAATCTATATTGTTTTCTGAGTTGATTGTACTGCATCATACATCATCCAAGAAAATTGGGAAAGATATTTAAAGAACACATTGACAACTACCCCTTCAGAGGGGTGTGGGGGTAAAGATTGAGTCCATAGGTACTCAAACCTATGTCCTCAATGATGGGACAAATGGAGCAAGCAACGAGTAAAAGGTTGAAATTGTGGTAACAAGCACAATCCGCACTGCCTAGTGAGCTGCAAACAGAGCAGCTAATACATTGCAAATCTACAATGTTGCATTAGCCTAATAGCCAAACACGGCGATGACAATTTTCTAGAGACAACGCGTGCCTATAGCGCTGACTGCATTGCATGTGGGATGAATTGGAAAACTTCTCCATGGTTACTTAACCTGCAGTTCTGGTGCTTTTGGATGAAAATCAAGTACTACTGCAAAGGTACTACCCTCTTCCTTCTACAAATGGGAGGAAAATCTATGGCCACAAAAAACATGCATAGGAGTAAATGAAAGTATTTCCAAAACCAGTTATAAATTGGCTTTGGGTGGATGAAGAAAAGGCAAAGGATGTTTATATTTTGCGTGTTCTTTACATCCCAAGGAAGCAACAGAAAAGTAAAACTACTAATACCCAAACAGCAGTATACAAAATGATGAAGGCTGGTATTTTGAACAGCAAAGAGTTAGATTCACTTTAAAAATATCCATAACCAATTAAGAAATTCCCATTAAATAAACATACCATGGGAACCATACAACTTATAAAGTAAATATAAGAACGAAACATCCATCAATTACACTTCCACTTTTGCAAATAACATCTTTAAAATCGGGAAAAAAAAGAAACACCAAACCAAGGAGCATCAGATTACTTCACTTTATCAGTGGATAACAACATTAGTCTCACCACGTTTAAGAAGCAAAGGTTGTGATAAAGCACCATTATCTCCAAAAACCTTAGCAATCTTCTCTATAGGAACCAAAGACAAATAGGAGGAAACTCTGTATCCCTTCTCTGAAGTGAGTTGCACTGTTTCGTTGTACTTCTCAGAGCAGTAAGCGGCAGTAGGCACCATAACTTGAGCTACTTGAGGAAACAGAGGGAGCTGATTGAGTTTGTGCCACATAGTAACAGCGCACTGCTCTGCCTTTGGTTCATACTTGGCGTAGAGCTCTTTAGCAGTTGGTTCATACTTGGTATAGACAGATTTAGCAAATCCTGAGGCAGTGTCCTTAACACAAGCACGCTTAACTTCAGATGCAACAGAACGAGCAACCTCTGGAGCTTTTTGAGCTACTGAGATAGCTTGAGAAGAGACTTGCTTGATGGTGGGAGGCACGCAATAATCAATCTTAGTCACAGATTCATCAACCTGCAGTTTCAATAACACAGGACATATTAATTCACAAAATGATACTAGTAAAGAACTTCACAGTCATATCACGATTCTAACAAAAACCTAACTAACTAAACAAGCTAAAATCATATGCAGCATATACATTTCTGATTGCATCATCCAATTTGAGGATGAATTCTATCGCATCTAATTGAATTCATAATATTTAACTCATTAGTCATTACACAATCACAATTTGAAGCTTATTTACAAAATCAGCTAATTGTGATTCTGTTCAAAATGATTTCAGTCCAAAGTACTTGTAGGAGGAAATGTTTTAAACAAATAAGGATAAACAGCTTATAAGGTATCCAAGTTTTGATTAATTTTACATAAAGGTGTCTGAATTATTTTTTTTCTACCCATATTTTAGTCCATTTTATACATAGGTATCCATATTCTTATTTTATTTACACATAAGTAACTAGACTCTTATTTGTGTCAACTAATTAGCTGATATGGCAGTAGTTATGTGTAGACAAAATGAGAGTATGAGTATTTATGTATAAAATAAATCAAAGTTTAGGTACTTGAACAAAACGTTTGGGCACCATTGTAGGAAAAAGAATAGTTCAGATACTTTTTGTATAAATGGACCAAAATTTGAATACCTTAAAAGTTATTTATTCAATAAATACGATATTTTTATGTATGAAAGCTTAAAATGTATTTTATGAGTCCTATGGCAACCGTTTCATGATTGCTTCAGAAGCAATTAATTGGTTATTAGCCCGAGTCAGAAGCATAACCAAAAGCAAAGGGTTCCTAATTCACAAACTTAAGGTCATGACAACATATAAAAAAGATAGGCATAGTTTTGAGCTTTTTTAGTACACAAATGCTAAAGTTTGCTAACATAGAACAGTAATGTACCCAAAAACAGAATATAAGCACAAAAAAATAAAATAAAAAAATATTGGAAATTGTGAAAAATAATCAATACCTTACGATCAACATATTTAAGGAAGTCAATTGGTATGCCACGGAATTGGTCGTAGACAGGTCCTACAACGGTCTTGACAGTGCCCTCCACAGTCTCAACACCAGGCTTCAAAGGTCCAGCCTTGTCTTTGGCGTAGACATAGAGGTTCGATAAGCAAAGCGCTGTGTGAATTGCAGCCACTTGGACGAACTCCAAGTACTTGAGCCTTTGTTCCTCCTCTTTATCCTGTCAAATAAATTTAACAAATAAGGCAATTTCTCAATATACCCTTATAACTTCACAAACTGTTAAAATAATAAAAATTGAACGGAATAATCAGTTTGAAAACTTTAGGAAAATTAGATTAATTGCTCTAAAATTCGTCCGGCGTCCAATTCCTTTTTTGAAATTAACTTCTCGATTTGTTAGTAATGAAAGATATCTAGAAAAATTGAGAAAATTAAAGAACTGGAGCCTACATAAATTCGTTTAGTGATTATCTAGCATTCAAACATTTAAGAAATAATTTTAAAAAATCAGTATCTTTAGAACTGAAACCTATTATAAAATCCAAAGCGAAAAAAAAAAACATTTAAATCTACAGCAAAAAAATCAGAATACAAGCTTCTACGTATATGAATCAATCCAAATTGATGTATAGACTGAAGCAAAATACCATTTGCTGCTGAAATTGTTCGGTGCTTAAATCTCCTTGGGCCATAATCAATTTTCTTAGTTTACAGGAAAATTGAGGCGTTTTTCTAAGAGTTAGCGTTGAGATTGAAACGAAGAATGTTCTCGACGTTTGAAATTGGATTTGATAGATAGAAAACCGTTACGATGACGATCTTTTTATAACATTGTGAATAGTTTGGAGAAGTCTTCGCAACGATATCCGGTGTGAACAACGCGTCGCTTGAGCGCTTGATATAGTAATTTTAATGATATTGTCGGGGGCACAAAACCATTTAGCTGTATAAATTTATTCTCATGTATTAAATTTTGTTAAAATTTTAATTATTATTAATTTTTTGATAAATATGTGATATTTAATGGTATATAGTAATGCAATAAAATATTTTCTAAAATATATAGAAAATATGTAATGGCGTCAAGTTGACACCGTCAGCTTAATAACACCTTCGGGATAAAGCTTTATTCTTTTGTTTTTATTATTTTTTAAGACGGTTGAGTGAGATAAAAGGAAAACCCACCGCACTTTTGAGACGCGTTCTTTTGTTTTTATTATTTTTTAAGACGGTTGAATGAGATAAAAGGGAAACCCACCCGCACTTTTGAGACGCGTTCCAGAGAGTTCTATAATGTAAACATGCGACAGTCGTTGGGTATCAAAAGCGGACGTACACTGTTTTTTGTTATTTTGTTTTGTTTTCCAAAACCTATTTTCGTTTCCTTTGTTGATAAGTCTTTTTCATTCTTTTTAGCAATACTAGTACTACAGTTCATTAGATTTTTAATTTTAATTGTATCAGTATTCAAGTAATACATATATTCTTTTCACTTTTTTTAAAAAAATTAATTTATAAAATAAAATAAAATAAAAATTATATGTATCATTTAAACAATAATAAAAATAAAAATAAATATTTATATAAACTTATAGATATTTCATTAAAGCTCAAATATAAAAATTATAACAAAAATATCATTTTTCAAAATGAAATTCAAGATATTTTTCAAAATGAAATTCATTAATATATATTTAAGTAACAAATAAAATGAAATTCTTCTCTTAGTAAAAAAAAGGCAAATAAGAAAGAAAAAAAAAAAGAGTACAACCATCTCTCCCTTAAATGAAGTTCCGTTATGACGGCAAATATAGAGAGACTGCTGAAGATTGATAGCAATATAAATAGAAAGAGAGGAAGCAGAGAGAAACACGGCAAAGAAAAACTTTATTGATAAGACTAGGATGTTAATATTAAAGGTGCGTAAAAAATCTAATAATTTAATTAATTTGATCTTATGTCTTAATTTTTTATTCGATTTAATCTAATTTAATTGTCGGATTCGATAGAAATTTTTTTCATCTGTTAAGTACAGATCAGATGACGGATTTCAGTATGATTTATTCGATCCCATCCGAAATTAATTATATATGTATATATATTTATAATTAATATATATTTATTTGATTTTTTAATGTTTCTTTTAAATCAAATAATTTTATGTTATGATTTATGAAAAAAATTAAAATTTTTATTTAAAAATACAAAAAATAGAGTTAATTAAGTTTATTGATCGGATGTCATCCGAATAATTTACAGATCTGATTGAGCGGATATGAAAGGTGATTAGGTCGATTGCGGATTAGGATGTTTCAATCCAAATAGATAGTCGGATCAGATCGAATGAGTATAAAACCAATGATTTAAATGTGATAAACAACCCTAATTAATACTAGGTTTGAAGGTACGTGGTACGCACGTGTTTCATTTTTAAAAATTGTGTTATATTTTTAAATTATTACTTAATACAAATATAAAATTTAAAATAATGTTATAAATTATTTATAAAAAAAATAATATCATAAATTTTTTATGGTATAGTTTAAATGATATGCATAAAGTGTATTATTAAAAAAAATATCAAAAAAATTAAACTATTGATTTATAAAAAGGAATTATTGATTTAAATAATAACATTACAAATATAAAGAAAAAAATAACTTTTTAATGAAAATTTAGCCTTTAAATTGAATAATATTTTTTTTGCTCAATTCATATTTTTGTATTTTCAATATTATATTTAAAAAAAATGAACGTTAAAATTTGTAATCAATCTTTACAATGTCAACCAATTATAAATAATAAATTATTTAAATTTAATAATTTTAATATAAATATACTCATTTAAATACATATATTTATTATAATTACATTAGGTCCTAATTAATACTTTATCCATTACCTTAAATTTAAGTTTTGCTTAGATATTTTTATTTCTTTGTGTATTTCTAACAATATTTTCAATCATCTTGGACTTAAAACTAAAAGAATTAATTTTATATGAATTAAAACATACTTAAATAAACCTATGAGATTATTCTAATTATAATTAGTATTATTTTTTTCAATTATATTAATTGATTTATATAATAAAAAATAGATATAATATAATTTAATAGAGTCTATTTTAATATTATTATATTTTATCTATTTAATATAATGTACCAAATATATCTTTAAATATATTAATATTATATTTTTTAACTAAACGAGATAATTTGAAATTTTACATAATGCATATATTTCTTTTTATATAATATAAAAAAATTATATTACGTGAATAAATTTTTTTAAATTAATAAAATATAAAATTAAATAAATAAACGAATGATATACCAAATAAAGTAATATTATATATACAATGGGTGATAAAGGTACCACTGAGGCGCCATTATAGAGTTGGTGTTATCCAATAATTAAATTAAAATTGGTGTGTTTATTCCATTATTTCCTAAACAATATCCATTAATATAAATTATGTGATTTTATTAATTTTAATAAACTATTATTTTTTATCAATTATTTGAAACATTATTTAAAACGACTCTTCAGTAAAAATAAAAATAAAAATTATTATAAAATGATTATCTTTAAAAATTAAGAGTTTAATTTCATAATTTATAGAACATGTATATTATTATAAAAAATAAATATTTTTACTCTCATAATTATTAAAATAAATATTTTTAATCTCTCGTAAATATTAGATACCTATAATCTCATCGATGAATAATTTTTTAATATAATAATTAAATTTTATAAATAAAAAAATAAAAAATATTTAATTTAAAATTTATAAAAACTAAAATACTTTTAATTAATAACAATTTTTTTCCTAATCTGAAATATAAATGGGCTAACATATTGGATAATTATTGAGTCTTAAAGTACAAAGGAGTCGAGTCTTACTAGTAACCAAAATATCTTTTTTCCATCGTACCCAATTATCGGTGAACCAAAACAAATCACTCTAATTTCATGAGTTTAAAGATTGATATGTTTTGAATAATAAAATAAATCAAAATAAAATATTAGTAACTAAAAGATGTATTTTATGAAACAAAAAAACACAATTAATCAATAATACTTATTTATTAATAGTTAAATAAGAAATCTTATTGAAATTGTTTATAACTAATTCATCATTCAGAATCATATCATATCCTGGATCTAATAATACATATGACATCGGTTTTTAACTGTGATCATAAGTCTATGATCACGGTTATAAGAATTGAGACCTAAGTGAGAAAGATCATAGATTGTTACCTATGACCTCAATTATGTAAAAAATCGGGGTCAGACATTCTTATGACCATAAATTTAAATAAAAATATAATTATTAATTACAATATTAAAAATTATATTATATTAAAATTAAAATTGTAATTACATTTGAGAGTTTATACACTAAAATATAATAAAACCTCACTAACTAATTCTAATATTTACAATGATTACGAATAATAACCTTATTATTACAAAATAACTTTTTACTATTACAATCATATATAAGTGACATTAGTCAAGCCACATAGTAGCACGTGATTGGCAATATTCTTTATTCTTCTTCTGTCTCTTCCAACCACTTCACAAGAGGTTTCAGGACCTTAACAAAAATTTGTCTGTTACATATTCCAATACATATCTAAGTCAAAAACAGCTCCATAGAAAATAAATTAACAAAAGGGTCTGTAAATGTGTTCAACAGTTCCAACTCAAACTTTGCATTTGAACAATTTCAGGAAACAATTTCATCAGTTTAGCATTCTCGTAACATTGCATTTGACAATGTTCTACTATTCGTCATGGTATTCGCACATGTTTTTTCACATTTTGGTCATCTTGCGGAGCAATTGCTATATATTTATGGACATAACCAATTCAATATGCACAAGTGTATACGTTAATATGCATATATAATAAATTTTCATTAAACTAGCACATGGGGCTTTAGGGAGATATTAAAGGAAAATAAAGAATATTGTCTTGGGATCAAAAATAGAAAAAAGAAAGTAAGAATCAAGTTATACTTTCATTCATGAAGCACAACACCACACCAGAATTGTTCACATCAAATAGATTATGCACATCAATGAACACAACCACACTAGAGTTAATTTTATCTAAGCCATTAAAGATAGGAACGAAAATCAAGTCCAAAATCTTACCCTTCTGCCACACTTACTTTGGGTACAATTGCTCATCACGTAACTGATTTACTTCTGAAACTGTTGAATCCATGGACTGCATGTCAACTATACATCTCAAAAATTTAACTAGATAGTAACATATGATTGACAATATTCTTTATTCTTCTTTTGTCTCTTCCAATCAGTTCTTTCAGGGCCTTCACAAAAATTTGCTTGTTACATATTCCAATACATATCTAAGTCAAAAACAACTCTATAGAAATAAAAGACCTTCTTCTTTCTCTTTACATTAGAGCCTTTAAAAGAGATTCTAGGCCACTTCATTCAAAAAAACAAAACAAAACTACCATTACTATTACTCTATCTTAACTCTGTGTTTCTTTGTTATACTAATTCAACCCATGTTAACCTCAAAAACCCAAAAAACTAATGAAACATTAAAAATTGTAGTCACATTCGACTCACATATGCATTAACAATACCAACTAATTTAGAAAAGTGAAGAGCAAAAATTCATTTTCAATCAATTGAAAAGTCTTTATTTTTCTATGAATGCTCTCCCGACCATTGTGTGTGACCTGAATGCAAGAATCTATTATAACACTTTTGACAGGTTCTTGAGGAAATAAAAAGGACATTATTAGGCATCATACATGTGAATATTGCACCAAAATAATTACAAAATATGTTAAACTAATTGATACAAATATCAAATATCTATTCAAAATTCATGTAAACCTGTAGATTTTTTTTGTTCAAAGCTCAAACTTCAAGTGATTCCTCGTAGACATATATAAAAACACCAACATTATGTTCAATTATGTAAAATCATAAGTTGAAGCATCAATAACTACTCGTTAAAAGTATATTCAGACAGAGGTAACATATAGAAACAATTTATTGGTTTTCAAAATTATATACTCAAAATAAAAAAAGAGATCATAATCCAAAAAAAGTAAATGACGAACCCTAAATTTGTCGCTCCTTTAGATTTCTATCGTTCTTCTTGCGCTTGCAACTTGTGCTCACCAAACCCTAAATTTGTTACGCTCATTAGAGGGGATAAGGGAGTTGGAGAGGATGAGGCAGCTGGAGGGGATGAAGGAGCTAGGGAGGTGGAGGGGATGATGGAGCTAGGGAGGTGGAGGGGATGATGGAGCTAAGGAATTGGAGGGGATGAGGGATCAATTGGGGAGTTAGAGGGGATGAGGCACGAGAAATAACAAATTAAGAAGTGGAAGGGAGGTGATGTGCGTGGCTGTGTTAAATAAAAGAAATTTTTATTGTAAATGAGAGAAGAGAAAGGGAAAAAGGAAGAAAAAAAGAGGGAAAAAGAATTTTTTTTGGTGTTTAGTGTAAATGAGAGAAAATTAATAGGATATGTCTATGACTTCGATTTTTAAATAACTGAAATCTCTACGGTCTCGGTTTTTAAATAATCGAGACCATAAGGTATGTCTATGATCTAGGTTTTTGTTAAATTTCGAAACAAAAAATATGTTAGAAAAAGAAGCCATAAATGATGAAATTGACTCTCATGAGTATAATAAGACTTGACATTTAGTTGACTTACCTTCTGGTTGTAAAATTATTGGATGTAAATGGATACTAAAGAAGAAATTAAAACCCGATGGTACTATTGAAAAGTACAAAACTCGTTTTGTAGTTAAAAGATATAGGCAAAGGGAAAATGTAGATTTCTTTGATACTTTTTCACCAGTTACACGAATAACTTCCATATGTGTACTTTTTTCTCTTGCTGCTATCCATGATTTAGTAGTTCACCAAATGAATGTTAAAACTGCTTTCTTAAATGGTGACTTAGAATAATAAATTTATATGAATCAACCTAAAGGTTTTGTTATTCGAGGTCAAGAAAATAAAGTTTGTAAACTAGATAAATCCCTTTATATTTTAAAACAAGCATCTAAGCAATGACATGAAAATTTGATAATCTAGTTATCTCACATGGATTCAAAATAAATGAAAGTGACAAATGTATTTATTATAAATTAGAAGACAATATTTACACTATTATATGTTTATATGTGGATGACATACTTATTTTTGGATCAAATATTCATGTTGTGAACAATGTGAAAACTTTGTTAAGTGCTAACTTTGATATGAAAGATCTCGAAGAATCGAGTGTAATCCTTGGTATAAAGATTACTGGGTCTGAAAAAAGAATTTCTCTAGATCAATCTCACTACATTGAGAAGATCTTAAAGAAATATAATTACTTTTAACTGCAAACTTGCATGTACTCTTTATGATTCTAATGTAAAGTTGTTCAAGAACACCGGAGACGGTGTTAGATAAATTGAGTATGCGAGCATCATTGGTAGCTTACGTTATGCTACTGATTTCACTAGACCAGACATAGCTTATATTGTGGGACTACTATGTAGATTTATCAGTAGACCTAGTGTAGAACATTAGAATGCTATTGAAAGGGTTATGAGATACCTTAAGAGAACTATATACCTTGGATTACATTATAAAGAGTTTCTCGCTGTTCTAGAAGGATACAACGATGTAGATTGGAACACTTTATCAGAAGATTCCAAAATAACTAGCGGCTATATATTTAACATAGCTGGTGGAGCTGTTTCTTGGAAGTCTAAGAAACAGACAATATTGGCTCAATCTACAATGGATTCTGAAATGATAGCACTAGTCACTGCTAGTGAAGAAGCAGACTGGTTAATAAGTCTGTTAGCTGAGATCCCTTTATGGGAAAGACCGATACTAGCTGTCTTGATCCACAACAATAGTACCGCAGCTATTACAAAGATTCAGAACCGTTACTACAACGGTAAGAGACGACAGATACGTCGTAAGCATAGTATTGTTAGATAATTTCTCTCTACGGGAGTTGTAAGAGTGGATCATGTACGTTTTGATGAAAATTTGGTAGATCCTTTGACGAAAGGATTACCGAGAGAGAAGGTTTTCAAAACCTCAAAAGGAATGGGACTAATGCCCTTAGAATGAAGAGTCACAATTGATGGTAACCCAACTTATAGACTGGAGATCCCAAGAAATAAGTTCAAAGGGTAATAACAAGTTATGAATTGATATGAGATGAATCATGCTATTTTCAAATCCCATTCTATATTGTTAGAAGCATGAAGTCCTAAAGCGATAGAAAATGATGAGTTAATTGTTAAACTCTTAATGAGTTCTATACTCTATGTGGAGTGGAGTACATAGCTACAAGAGTGCTCTTGATAGACTCACTTATGTGAATGTGGAAGTGTGGCCTCTTCATATGGAAATTTTTTGGGCAAAATTTACTAGGAGCGTTCACTATACTAGGATACACGTGTATGATTGTAAAACACGAACTTTTCGAATTACACCTTGGAAAGGTTGTGTGTGTGATGATTATTAGATATAGAGTTCAAAACTACGAGTTACTCTAGTATATTCTAAAGCATCAACACTATGCAAAGGTTCAAGTCGATAGACACCTTTTGCTTATGCACAATCTTATATTTTTAATTGATCGGTTGTTCGATGAAAATTATTTTTATATAAAATTCAAGTGGGGGATTGTTGGAAAAAGATGAATGTTTATTAAAAAAAACTAGTATAGCCTTGTCCCATATTACCTTTTTACACTACTTAAAAGATGTATAAATAGTAAAGAGTTGGTTATTGGGATTGGGCCCCAAGGGGTACCCACTTTTATGGAAGAGGAGAGGACTTAGGCAAATGTGATACCACACACGTGCGCGTGCAAGTGCGTGTGTGTGTGTGAGGTGAGATGGTATTTTATTTTTTGGAAAAAAAAAATTTTACAAAAACTTTTCCACTCAGAAAATAGTTGTTACATTTTTTTTCTCTCAGAAAAACAACTATTATTTTCTTTTACTCAGAATATGGTCGTTGTTTTCTTTTACTCAGAATATGACCTTTAAATGACCGTTACTCTTCTTTATTCAAAAAATAGTTGTTACTCGTCTTTACTTAGAAAATGACTGTTACTCGTCTTTACTCAGAAAATGGCTGTTACTCTTCGTTACTCAGAATGGTTGTTATGCTTTCCATCCCAAAATATTACCGTTATTATCATAATAACCACACGATTTCTGAAACCTATAAATAGAGGGTATCAGCTTTCAGTTTGAATACAACAATCTGCAAACTCATCTCATAGAAAAAAAATTCTCTCAACAATTCTAATTATTTTTTTTAATTTTCTGAGCAACAAATTTTTTAGGTGTAGCATTACATTCTTCATCAGTGCAGTGAAATTCCGAGATAGAGAAAAAGATTCTAGACTGTTTTATCCTATGAACGATGAAGCTGTGTTTACTTGCACAAAATTAGATAGAGTCGCGAAACGTCTTAAAGAGAGCGACTTAGTCTGCGACTCAATCCAAATAATTTATTTCAAATTATTTGTAATATTATTCCAATATTATTTTAATATATTTATTTCAACAAAATATATATTTTAGTAGTGAACCTACTATTAAATTCTTAAAAGTTTCAAACCTTTAATTATGCTCAAACTACCCTAACTCGAGCTATTAACAATAACATATATTATTAAATAAAATTTGGGAATTCAAGAATTAGGATTCATGTGATGATAAATAAATAAATCATATGAACCCTAATTAAGACCACCTTGAAGGCAAGTCACAGTCTCATACTTTGATATTCTTCACTATTACCCAAAACTTGATCGTCATGGTGGGTGGCCCTCGATTTCAGCTCTGTTTTGGCTTAGAAGATTTGTGGATCACTAGAGTTAGACGCCATTTATGGTTTCAAAAAAATATAAAATTCACAATAAAAAAATGCCATATTAAATTTATGCATATGTTAATGCATTTATATATATATATATATGATCAATTCAAAAACTTGTGATATTTAATGAATTTAATTTCATAATTAATTTAAAAGTTTACATATTTTAAATATATTATAAAAATTAATTAATTGAAATGCAATACAAGTTTTTTAACTAGTTATTTTAAAAATAAAATCATAAAAAAAATAAAAAAAATACTTATACCATTAATTCATTATCATTTCAAATAACATATCAATTTGTGGTTCTTTAATATCTTTAATAGTAGTCTGAACTAAAAAAAATAAAAATTTTGAACTAAAAAAAAAAACCCAAAGGGCCTTTACACTTTACAGATCACAGACGATAAGAATGGCATAGTCTCCGAGGCATTCAACTGACTTTGATAATCTCATTCGTCTGTGTAAGTAAGTCCCTCAAATGTACGGCCTGGATGCGTTCGTACTTTCAGTTCTTCTCATTACTCCTGGTTCCTCTTTCCCTCCTTCCTTTCCTGTATATTCCTCTCTGAACCCTCTCTAGACCCATTTTGTTTCCATTCATAATCAGAGAAAACAATGGCAGACGTTGAAAATGAAGAGCTAAGCGATAAGCAGAAGAAAGAGATAGCCAGATGGTTCCTCCTTAATTCCCCTCCCGGTGAAATCCAATACGTTGCTAAAGGTATAGTTTCAAATCCTCATTGTTCGGATTTCTCTTGCTTAATTTTTCTGCCTCAGCACAATCACTGGAACTTTGAAACTGCTAGTTCTCTTCTATCGTTAAATAATGCATTTTGAAATTTTTGATTTTTTTGATGTCCAATTTTCGGCAGATTTGAAAGCAATTTTGAATGACGATGAAATGTATAAGGAGGCTGCATCGGAGGCATTCTCTCAATACAACAAAACCCACTTGATTTCTCTTGAATTGCCCGATCGAAGTGGAGATGTATGCCTTTGTTGAACCTCATTCAAATTATTATTTTAATCAACCCTTTGACTGATAAAGCGCTAAATTTGTTTAACTTTACCCCCCCTTTCGTTCTGTTTCAGTCGATGATATTTCATCCTCAATTGCTCTTACCTGTTCTTTGAAAGTTTGTTATGCATATAGAAGGTAGGAGGTTTAGCTTCACTCCATTCAGGATATTCATTTGGCTTTTCTTGATGTGTTTTGAAGGGGAAAATGGCCATAAACTCAAAGGATCATGTGTATGGCATTTTTAATGTGTATATTTTGCTTATAAAGTAGCTTGAGATAAATTCTCATATTGGTTTGAACCACCCTTGGTTTCATTTCTGATTAGTTGTGTACTGCTTTACCCTGCAAGGAACTCCTTCGTCATCGTTAGCCTTTATTCTTTAAACCCTCTTCTCCCTTTAGAAAGAGGGGAAATCTTGAACTTGGGTACATTGATTGAGGGTGATAGTTGATAGTCTGGAAGATCATTTACACAAAATCTTCCCTCCAAGTTAGCATTAAAAATTTGATTATATCTGATGATTTAGTTCATTAGCAGTTCTCAGAATCCAAGAAACTACACAAAAATTTAATATAGAAGCCAAAGGCCTTGCTTATTGCATGTACTGGTTTTACTTCCATGAAAGAAGTCCTGCATCTCCTGGCAAGCTTTCCATCACTAACTGTTTCTCTTCTTCACAACGTATTGATTTCAACCATCAAAATCAACTGAGCCAACTGGAAAACCATAAGTACATGTGTTTTTCCTGCAACAAAGATTCTTGACGAAGTTATGCCTGACTACCTTAAATCGACCCTTTATACAGAATTTATCTCCTGGAACAATGCATAAACTTTTTAGTTGATTAACTAAATTGACATGATCCAATTGACAGCCATTTTTACATACTGGCAATTTATGATGCATAAGTTATGAGGTAGTTCATGTGTAAATTATTCTTCAAATAGTCGAATGCCTTTTTCTTTCACACACATAATCGTTATGTTTGCAGGTGATAATTACGTCATTTGGAGAGCTTGATGAAAATGAGTTCCTTGATCCTAGAACGGCTCAAGTTGCTGTAGTTGACCACATCAAGCAAGTTAGTTATTCACCCCACTTGTATTATAAACTCAAACTGAAGGGTGTTTACACTAGTGAATAAAAATAAAGATTTAATGGCTTTAACTGTAGCCCTATGCAAAATAAGTGAATCATTTAAAACATCAGAGTCGTATTCAGGTGTTGCTTTATTACTCGAGGCAAGATGTAAAACCTAATGGTATAGGCTTCAGCTATGCAATATATAAGGCTTTATGCAGAATTTCTTGTATGTATTTGTGTGTTGTTTGAGATCTCATCAAACTTTTCTCAAGCAACCACTATTTGGTATTGTTTTTTGAAGCATGTAGTATATGCTGCCTTCTGTTTACCTTATTTCTGTAGAGTCTTGTTATATTAGTTGTTTTGCCCACTATTTCATGATCATGTGCTAAACTGGTTCAGGTTTGCAAAGAGGTAAGACCTGCAACAGATGAGGAGCTACCATCTCCATACGTTGAGGAATTTCGGTACAGTGTCTATTATTTAGAAAAACTTTCAAATCCTAAAATTAGTTCATGAGTATTAGGGCTCTCTGATGCTTTGGTTTTAGACTCTAGTCATATTTTGATCCCAATCAAAAGAATTTTTCATTTCCTTTGGTTAGATGCAGAATTGAATTAACTTTTCATAAGAATTAAATCCAACTTCACATAAGTAGTGTTTATTTTCTTTTTTTCTTTCTGGCAGCTGTGCTCTGGATGCAGAGGTCTTAAAATACATTGAAGAAACTTACCCAAAAGGTGTCTGCTCTGTTTACTGTGGTAATAGAAAAGATATTGAGGGTCCAGGGTCTGATTTTGATCTTGTCGTGGTGATTTCTGCCACTAGATATAGCCCACAAAATTTCTGGTGTGTGAAATTATATATACAGAAAATTCCTAAAACTGTTGCTCTTTATTTATTTGAGATTGGATTGGGGCTTTGTCAAACACTTTCTATAGTCATTCCTTTAGTTTACCCTGTACATTACTAGAGCAATTTTTGGAAGATTTGTACGACATTTTTTAATCTTATATTGTAATTTCACTGGTATAATGTACAGCAATGGTAGCTGGAATTCAGTATGGAACATTGAATTCAAAGATGAACTACAAACACTGGAACTAAGGGGCAAAGTACAGGTATTTTATGTTAAATAGTTGCAGTACATGAGGGGTATGTGAATTGCAGTTTTGCTTTTCTCATGCAGTTGAGATTGCATCAATGTGCATGATATAATAATAATTATCAAGAGTATATTGTTTCTCCTCTTCATTCATCACTATCATCTTTTTAAGGTGGATGCCCATTATTTTGAAGAGGGAAATGTGCAGCTGGATGCAAAACATGAATTCAAAGATTCAACGATCTTTCAGGTTTGTTAAACAAAATTTTATTATGTATTTTTCTAGTAGTTATGCTAATTATTTGATAATATACTTATATTATTTTAGCCTCAAGTATGTTTCCTTTTTTGTTTTGGGGATAGCAGTATCCTTATTATTCTATTTAATACTCACACCCCAGATGGCGAGAATAGCAGTCATCTTCACGTGGATATAGAAAGGTTGCATTGTTTATTAGGATTATATATTGGGGTAAAATTTGTAAACCGTTCCCAAGGTTAAGATTAATATCACCTGGATAAGTTTCTTTTGTGCTTAAGCTTTCCTCTGAAGTTACTTTCAAACATTTTTGTCCTCTTAATTTATATGATTCTTGACTGAAGTCGTAATGAATTATTCCTAGTTTTGAGTTTGAACAGTTATCCCTTTTTATTAATCATTCAATATGGTTTGTATGCCTTGATTGCTTCAGTCCTCAGAAGATTGTGCAGTTAGCATAACCAACATCATTCGTCAACACGAGACAGAGTACTTGGCATCTCTTCAGGTTCTCTAGCTATATTCCAGATTTTTGTTTTCAAATGCTGGGTCTCTTTGTTATTTAAGAAACCAATTTTTATCACAACTTGATATATAGTTTAATCCAAAATGTCCCATTCTTATTAACCTCCTCCTAGTAAGGGGTCACAAGTCTATATTAATGGGTCCTGCAACCTTATTTTTATAATCAATCAAACGCATTAAGTTGAGATATATAGGTTGATGTAGAGCATGCTCTTTTTGTTTTTGGAGACTTATACCGTCTGATTTATTTTGACAGGCCTCCTATTCAAACTTGCCAGATACTACTTTCAAGGTACTCACTATTCAGTTATGCATCTTATGGAATATTGTTGGATAAATAATTTGTGCAGACATCATTTTTTACAAGTTGGATGTTAAATTTTCAATTCTCTAACCTTCCTTTTTTGATTAAACACACCCTCTCAGGCACCACCATCTAAGGGGGGAAATCAGTTTTTGTTTTTTATTATTATATATAAATCAGAACCATGCAATTCCTAATGTCATATCACTGCTAATGTCTATTTTTTAGCTGAACTGGGTGATCTTAGTTTCTAGAACTCTTTGTTATCCCTTAGATTCATTTCATCATCAAGCCTTTTAAAGCAAATACGTCTATTGCAGGATCTTCGAAGAAAGCTTCCAGTTACGCGTACCCTATTTCCATGGCATAACCTGATGCAGTTTAGCTTGACAAGAGACATCACAAAAGAACTTGGCATTGGAAAATGAGTTTCATTGCAGTGAAAGCATGATGAATGGTTTAAAATCTCAGTCTTCTTGGAATGCAACCTATATATATATATATATATATATCTGAAGAACGTCAAAGTCTATATTAGACGCCGTGTGCTTCCATTCTTTCACTTCACCTTCTTAATTTTTCTGTTGTCCATAGCATCAAGTATTTTTCCAGTGAGTTTGTTGCTGGTGAGTTGTAGTATACAAGTTGCTTCCATTTTCAGGTCGTGTATAGCATCAAACATTTTGGGCTCGTTGATCTTCAATGTTTATTTTAAGATGTCGGGTGAGGTTGTTCATTGTTGAATACCATGTAATCACATGTATTCTGAAAAGAGGATTCGGGTGTTCGTATTTTTTCTTTTCCTTCCAAGAATTAATCTACAAATCTTTGTTATTAACTTATTATTGGCTTTTGCATCAAAAGAAAAAAGAAGACAAATCTTTGTATCGAGTTGTACTTCGTACGGATTGCTATCTGCAACTCAGGAACATGAAGCTGGCTGGAATAGCTAGTTATCGCAATACAGGAAATTCTTTTAAACGGAGTTAAATTATATATATTTTAGAGTATTAAATATTAAATATAAAATCCTTAAATTATAGACAAAGAATTATAATTTAATAACATGAAATTTATTTTAACATTTTGAATGTCTAATGATCAAGTTTTATTTACATATAATTAGTTGATTCATATTTATTTAAAATTTAACTACAATTATATGCAATCAATATTTTTAATACAAGATAAATCATTATTATTGTTTTATCATAGCTGTGTATTTTATAAAATCTCTTAATATAATCATCATCTTTTTATCAAAAAATGTTATTATTTAATAATAAATAGTAAAAAGTTGTATTTTATAGTAGAGAAATTTTATGAATTAAAATATAATGTGTTAAAAAATGATTATTATTAATGTTAATTAGCCAAAAAAATTTAGGACACACCTTGTGTATGATTTAAATTTTAAAATATGTTTTTTTAAATTTTAGAATTAAAATAATATAAATAATTATTATATTTATAATTTAAGAAAAAATAAACTATAATATATATTGAAAAATAATTTTTTGTTGAAAAATAAGAATTATCACTTCTTAATCCTCAAATATATAAAAATAAATTGTATTTACTTTTTATGTATTATGAATTTACCTTTAAATTTTATTAAAAATAAAAAATATATATATAATTTATATGTAGGTTAGAGATTAATAATTCATTTTAGAGGAAAATATTAATTTATACTTAGAGCTAAGCAGCTAGCCTAATATATATATAATTAGAGACGAATACATATGTATTTATATCCAAAAGCAAAATATATAAAAGTAAATTATCATTAGTTAAAATTAACATGTTTTTATTTTTTAAAATTAAATTAACTTATCAATATTTATAATTTTTTTAATTATATACATGTTTTTATTTTTTAAAAATATATATTTTAATTATTAAATATATTATTTTTATTGAAATATCTACAGTATTAAATCTTTTATCCTACGTATAACTATTTAACTACGTCAATGATGGCATATCATCATGCCGTGATGTATATGTACCCGGACCCTGTATAATTGTGATCATTTTAAGAAAATAAAATGTGATCATTTTGCAATTTCTTCTGAATGAATGTTTTGAGTAAACAAAAACAACTTTGTATGATGGTGTAACAACTTGCAGGACGTAGCGTCCTGACTGATCATTTCCCACTAAAATATTTAAAAATAAAAAAAATAAAAACACAAAAAATTTGATATCCTAACAGTCAGACCACAACGGATTTTTTTATAAAATTCGTCAACTATAAAATATAATTTCTATATTTGCTTTTTAAAAAAATAACAAAAATAAGAATTTTATATCTAATTGAAATAATTTTATTATTAAAAAAATCTAATATATTATTTTATTTTAAACACAATTCAAATCCAATTACGTTCATTTTAAATTCATTTAATATTTAATGATATACAAATAAAATTTATTTTAATATTATTTTTATTTTTATAAATTTTAAAGTTATTTTTTTCGTAACTTACGAGTACATTTACGGTTAAAAATGTCTTATATTGATTGGACATGAAATATCAAACACATATATAAGTGAGGACAATCCTCCATCTCATAACCTGGATTTTGAGATGAAATTAGGTCAAAATTTAACATTTATAATTTGTATGTTTCATCGTGAAAAAAATTCAAAAGAAATAAATGGTAATTTAAATCACCTTTAATAAATTGCATTTTAATAATTTTGTTTTCAATACAAACAGTGTTGTTAATAAAAGAAGAACTAACAAGGTACGTGTTTTGCAAACGAGAACATATATGAATGTTTAACTTAATTAAGAGATAATTTAAACAAATTTTCTATTTCGCTTTGTGCATGGCTGAACTAAAATTTACATAATATTTTAAGGTTTATTTTCATAATTTTTATAAGTTACAAAGAATCTACCTAATATAAGAACTGTCGTGTAGATTAATCAAAGGTACGTAAAATGTATTTTTGCAAAAAATCAAATGAAATTAAATAATATATTTTTCATAAAACTTAATGATTTATTTGATACATAAGTGAAAATACGAAGAGTTTACGTATAATAATAATCCACTTAGGCTGGCTTCCTACATGCCATGTTTATTATGTGAATCTTTTATTTTTTTTATAAATAGAATGATAAATGAAATAAAATTTCTCACCATAAAGAATATAGACTTACAAACTAGAAATCAATAATGATTAAAATCAAGAAAACACTTTATTATTGTTAATTTTATAAAATAATTAAATCAATTAGTTTTTATTAATCTTTTTTAAAAATAATAGTAAGACTACATTAAAAATATTTACATTAAAACGTTTAGAATCATTTTTGTATATATCCCTAAAAATATTTAGGGTAAGTTTTTGGTAATAGTTATAAATTTTATATATATTGTGCTGATTTATTATTAAATTCAAGTTTAACATTTTATTGAAGGAAATTATTCATTTTAAATAACCAATTAATATTAAACATATATACTACTACAGAAAGTGTGGTTGAATTAGAGAGTTATTTTCAAATAATTAATACGAAGTGGTAAATATAAATTTTAGCAATTCATGCTTCCCCTTTTTAATATATTTAGTATAGTAACCTACAAAGTAAGTATAAAACAATATTTTTCTTTTTCGATTTTTCATTTTCACGGTAAAGATAAGATAGGTAATTATAAATTACAATTAATTAATGATGGTGATATGATAAAGATAAAAATTGATATTATTAAAGAATAATTTATTAATGATAATTTTATCTAATAATAATGACACTAAAATGTAATTATTATTACGAGTAAAATGAATATTTTATGTACTTTTATTATAACAATAATAAAAAAATATCTTTAATTAATTATAATAAATAAATTATTTCCTTTCATCTATATATTTTAAAATAAGATTCAATACTTTTACAGAAAAAAAAAGTATCTAACCAAAAAATTAGGTGATTTAGACTTTTATTTTCCAAACAAAAAAAGATGTTCTGTTTATCGTAGAAAATAAAAAAAAATATTATGATAAGATTGTGAAAATATTGTAATAAATTTGAAAATATTATGTGTCTAGCTAGTAATAAATTTCAAAAATAATTTTATCTAAAAGGAGAAATTGGTGACAATTGACCAGTCCAAAAACAATTATTTAAGGTAAAACATAAACAACATCATATTTTTTATTATTATGAAAGTAGATCATATTTCTTTTTCATACCTGAAAATAACGATAATAAATCAAATGATGGAGAAAGGCAACAAAAATAAGAAAATTAAGTTAAATTCTTTGTTTATTATTGAGATGGACATAAGTTTGGTATTTATTTATTTTTTATTTTTACCTTGCATTCATTCCCTTTTTGTTTCTAATTAGAATGTGGTTTTGTTTCATTTTTTTTTTGGGGGGCTTTATTGTTTCACAGTTATAGTTTCCAAATTTCTTTTGTAATGTGGTAATTAATTAGGGGATGGAGTAAGATAGGTACCTGAAAAAGGAAAACAAAAAATATAACTGAAATCAACAAGCCTATACTCATTTGTTATTTGTAATTGCATCCTCTATATTTAAGACATAAATATATATTTGAACTATACTTACTTTCAAATTAAACTAACTAGCAAATAAGAAAATTTCATTACATTTAAAATGAACGTTACATATATTTATCATCCCATTAAAAGTGAGAAAGTGCTTATTTAAGAAACAAGTAGTAAAGAATTGGTAATGGTTAAAATAAATAGTTATTATTCATTAAATATAAATTAAAGATTAAAGGCTTTATTTATAAATATATAAGATTAGAGTAATTTAATTCAAACATTCGAATAATTAAGCATATACGATAGTCAAATATGAAAAATTATAATTATATTAGTCATTTTTCTTTCAAAACCAAACTTTGTTTCTAATTATAAAATTATAATATAATATATGAATAATTTTACTTAAAATAATTAAAATTTATTTTTTAACACTTTTTAAAATAATAATTACACATTTATATCATATAAGATTTCAATATATGCAATTTCAAAATACATATATCATTATTTATTTATTTTAGAATTAATATTTTGGCTTATTAACAAATCGATAACATAATAATATTATAATAATTATTTTTTGTTATATCATAACAAAAATATATAAATTAACTTTTTTAATCATATAATTAATTATGTTTTAATGTTAATAATATTGAATATTGTAATAATTAATGGTGTAAATAAAAAAATTTAAATTATTGATAATAAAAATATATAAATTAGAGTTTTTAATAATATAATTAATAATTATATTTTAATGTTATTAATATTAAATAAAATTATCATTAATAAAAATAAAAATAACTGTAGTCTATATTAATTTTAATCGTGAACATACAAATATCTTATAATAATTTTATAAAATAACATTTACACATATTATTATTATTACTACTATTATGTTAAATATATTAATTTAATTCTATCATTTAGAGGTGGATTAATTAAGCTATTTAATTTATGAAAATAATATGTTTTATTTTATAAAGTATATTTTAATTTTGTAATTAAAATTGATGATTTTAAGTAATTATGAAAATAAAATATTTATTTTAATAATTATAAGATTAAATATATTTAATTTTTATAATAATAAAATTTATAGTATTTGATATAAAGATAAGGAATTAAAATAGCCCATTTTAAGTAAAAATTAGACTATTAAAAAGATATCACTCTTTTAAATTAAATTTGATTATAAATTTAATCCATTAAAAATGTATTTTTCAATCTCTTAATTTTTAAAAATTTAACAAATAAAGGATATATAATATTATTAAAATATTTTTTTATATTAAGTAATTAAAATATAATTAAGATTCGATTATTTATTATAATAAATTATAATTTAATAATGATAAAATGATAATTAATACATTTTTTTAATAAAAATATTAATTTTAATATTTAATTATTATCATATTTTTATTTAAAAAATAAAAATATGTGTTTACATAATTTTATAAAAATTTATTATTATTATTATTAATTTTTTTAAAATAATTTTATATTAGATTTTATTTAATAACATAATAACAAAAATTAATATTCTAATAAACTAAAAGATGTTAACTTCCTAATAGAATTTTGCGGGTTCCATATATAAAATAGTTTGTGTTGATTTTTTTTCCCACATAATTTGTATTAATTTAGGAGGTATATTATTCGAGTTCTCAGGAAAATAACTCATGTAAAGATAGGGAAACAAATTTGAAGTAAAAAATAATTAGTTTTTTTCAATTAAAAAAAATAAAAGTTTTCTTCAAGAGCAAGACAAGTAGAAGAGCTCTTTGCTTCTTCAAATCGGTCACTCCCTGAAATTTCAAGGCTGAAAGCAAAGCAGTGGGTTTAACATAATCTCTTTGTTTTATTCTATTACGATATAGAGAATCGCAGATTGAAATGGCTAGCGCCATGATTGAGGACACCAACTACGAGGACGACCAGCTGGCGGCAATGACCACCGACGAAATCGTCAGAGCCTCTCGTCTTCTTGGCAATGACCACCGAATTCTCAAGGTCCAATTTTCCTCCCAGTTTCTCTCTCCTTTACTAGCATCTTTTATTTTGGCTGTTACCATCTACTTCTCTATCTCACAAGTCCTAACATATCTTAGGGGAACTATGTTTCTCCATTTTCTTGGTAACTGGATTCATTTTTTTTCTCACAGAAGTAAATTGCTTATTTTTCTAATTGAAGGGATTCTATTTACGACTGGTAGTATTAAATAAACGTTAATTTTGTTTTATGAATGTCTGGTAATTTTGATCTGATGTGATTATGTGAATCATGGGATTTTATCATAATGGGTTGTTTAATTTATTGCTTGTTAGGGTTGATTATTTGGGAAATTTATTTATTTATTTTTTGGCTTGAAGGAAGAGTTGCAAAGAACGAATTTGGAGTTGGATTCTTACAAGGAGAAAATAAAGGAGAATCAGGAGAAGATTAAACTTAACAAGCAGCTTCCTTACTTGGTTGGCAACATCGTCGAGGTATTATATTAGTTTCATCTTCTTCTTATAGCAAACAAACAATCATTCATTTCATTAAAAGGTATAATATTGAACCAGCAGTCCAACCAATAAAGTCAGTAAAGAAGAATTAGGAGGCAAAACAGAAAAATATGGAAGATGGGATAAACAGATGTCCCAAAAACCTAAATACGTCTTATATTGAGCTGAAAATTGGAATATATTGAGGACATGGTTTTCATGAAAAGGAGAGTAGTCAAAATTAAGAAAGTACGTGTTCTGCATTTGTTACGACGCATTTATGTTACAAGTCCGAATTTTAGGCTACGTGAAAAATGAACTTCAAGTTTTGACTTGATCATAGAGGATCAAGAAAATACTTGACAGTTGAGATCATCAATACAGATTCTTTGCAACTCTATTTCTAGTTTGGTATTTAGATTAAGGGAAATGTTTGCAATATTAATTTTCTAAATCATTCAATTTCTTCAAACTCAGGGCTATAAGATGTATGTTGTTCAGACAACATAGAAGTTAACATGAAACTTTTTGAGAAATTAAAAAACATCCCTAAAACTTATAATAACAAAAATAACACTCCGGTAACATTGAACGTGGTTTAATTGAATGATGTTTAACATTAAATGAGTCTAAATGACCGTATTTTAATTTGAACAATGTTCAATATGAAATGATGTGTTATACTTTTTTTAATAGTGAAAATATATGAATTACATATAAGAGGTGTTATTTTTGTGGTTATAAGTTTTAAGGGTATTATTTTTGTTGTTTTTTCTAACTTTTTTAATGCCAGATTTTGGAAATGAACCCGGAAGATGAGGCTGAGGAAGATGGTGCAAATATTGATCTCGACTCTCAAAGGAAAGGGAAGTGTGTTGTTCTGAAAACATCTACACGCCAGGTGAGCCTGCCCATCTATGTTATGTGCATATGTCTTTTCAGTTGATAGTTGATTTTAGTTACTTGGGCTGCATTAAGTGCAGTGAGTCAAAACAATAAGAGAATTGACTTTAATTCTCTTGACGCAGACAATTTTCCTTCCTGTTGTTGGTCTTGTTGACCCTGATATATTAAAGCCCGGTGATCTGGTTGGGGTCAACAAAGATAGTTACTTGATCCTGGATACTCTCCCTTCAGAATATGATTCTCGAGTGAAGGCAATGGAGGTCGATGAAAAACCTACTGAAGACTATAATGATATTGGAGGGCTAGAAAAGCAGGTAAGTTTCAAGTCTAGAACTAGACATAATATGGAAGGCTGGAAGCACTGCAAGTTTCTCGATAAGGTATCAATCTAAAATTTGATATATCATGTTCTAATATAGTTAATTTTGCACAGATTCAAGAGCTTGTTGAGGCCATTGTTTTGCCCATGACACATAAGGAGCGGTTTCAGAAATTAGGGGTTCGTCCACCTAAAGGAGTGCTCTTATATGGGCCTCCTGGAACTGGGAAAACTTTAATGGCCCGTGCTTGTGCTGCACAGACAAATGCTACTTATCTTAAATTGGCTGGTCCACAATTGGTCCAGGTGTGGTATCAATTCTTACCACTATTTGTATATGTCTGTATTATTTCATACATGTTATCTGATGTTTGTTACGTCTCCTAGGAAAACTATGTTTTGGTTTTGAATTGCTTTAATTTCAGCTTCTTCTACATTTTTTATTGCATCATATCTGATAATGGCCATATACAGTTATTTATAACTCTTAAGTGAGCTTACTATGAAATATTTGATTGGAACATTTGTAGATGTTCATTGGAGATGGAGCAAAACTCGTCCGTGATGCCTTTCAACTTGCAAAGGAGAAATCCCCTTGTATCATTTTTATAGATGAAATTGATGCCATTGGTACAAAGCGGTTTGATAGGTACTCTACCAGTTACACTAAACACTAGTTGATTAACCAGAGCCTGTGATAAATATCTGCATAATTTTAGCTTTTGTAGATCTTGGCGTGCAAGTATTGAGTTAATGCTTCATCATGATTTGCTGCAGTGAAGTGAGTGGAGATAGAGAGGTGCAGCGGACAATGCTGGAATTGCTGAATCAGCTTGATGGATTTAGTAGTGATGATCGCATCAAAGTTTGTCTATGCATGTGACTGTTTATTTGTTTCTATTTGTTCTTTTAGATTTCTATTTTTAATGTAGAGAGAGAGAGAGAAGAGGTTCTTTAATTTTTTCTTTTCTGCCCAAAACTGAGGATAAGTAATATTGTCACTTGCTAAAATGGTCCCTATATCTTGTTATATTTTATTGTCATTTAAACTTGCAGGTGATAGCAGCAACAAATCGTGCAGACATTTTGGACCCTGCTCTGATGCGTTCTGGTCGATTGGATCGTAAAATTGAGTTTCCACACCCCACTGAAGAAGCGAGGGCTAGAATCTTGCAGGTATAGTAACTTTTTCACTTTTAATTATCTTTGTTTAAATTTTTCTTCCTGAGTAACACTCTTAATTTCACTACATTGATTTTGTAGATTCACTCTAGAAAGATGAATGTTCACCCCGATGTCAATTTTGAAGAACTAGCTAGATCCACGGATGATTTTAATGGTGCACAACTAAAAGCTGTGTGTGTGGAGGCAGGCATGCTAGCTCTCCGCCGTGATGCAACTGAGGTAGTACTCTTTTCTACTGCAATTATTTTTTGCTTTCCTAATGCAGTTCAGTGACTTCCACTATAAGGCAGTGCCAGGAGTCGAGATTGGATTCTCTTTTTCATTAATCATTATGTACCAGTCTCATCAATTTAACTGTGTTATTTAAATCATCTCTTGTTTTTAAACAATTTTGGCATTTTAAATGATTATACCTGGTGGGTGACGCGTTGTTATCTCTTGATTTGGTTTTAATTGGAAAAGTAACTTTCTTGTACAGGAGTTGACTTTTTGGTCTTCTGCATAATTGTTTACTAACTTCCTAACTGTATATTTTGGTTTGGTCCAAAATCAGGTCAACCATGAAGACTTTAACGAAGGTATCATACAAGTTCAGGCAAAGAAGAAGGCAAGCTTGAACTATTATGCTTAAGGTTGGTTGGTCCTGGTGGGATGATGTGCTAGTTCTTGAGTCCAAGGGTTCTGCATGTTATTCGAGCCGAGATTTGGAAGAGTGAGATTGAAGTTGTTGTGAAAGTCCCTTTATGTTCATTCTTTAGTGTACGAATGCATTTTTAGCTGGTTTTATATGCTGTAATCTTTCTCGACTTTGAATATCATTTAGTTCAATTCCTTGCCTTGGAATATTATCAATTCTTGCTGCTGGGGAAGAAAAGCTTTGAAGGATATAATTGCATGAAGCCTATATTTCAACACCAATTTTAAATTGGGTAAGCCTATTTTCGGATTTAAGATTCAAAAAAAGCTAAATCTAAGGTTTAAAAGGGCTTTATCGTTGTAAAACTTGGGAAAAAAGCAAGGGTAAAATTGTCATAAAAAATTAATTAAACATGATATATATATATATACACGTGAAAATAAGCTTGTCCATCTTTTTAATCGAGTATTATGATGTGATTGCAAATTCAAATAGTTTCGCTTCTTGGAAATCAGGAGCAAATGTTTGTAGGATTGTACAAGTTATGTGGTTGACTTGGTCGAGAGGACAACCTCCGTAGTTTGAATTACCAAGTACCGATTGATCAAACCAATAACCATTCATAAAAAAAAAATGATAACAACCAGGCCCTCAGATGTAAATTAATCGGGGTAATGCATTGTCAGTTGCGTGGGTTCAAACTTGTTAGCATATGCGTATGGGTGTGTAAGTATATAAATGCTATTTACAAAAATATAAATTAATGTGGTAAAAATAAAACTGTATTGTTAATCGGAACGTGCTACATTATTTCAAATTAAATCCTTGTTTATTGCAGTACAGGATTTTGAAGAATTATATTCTGTGAAGCTATCATAAAGATAGTAGAATGACATATATGTAATATGTTCTAAATTTACTAGTACGTATAAGAATATAGTGTAATTGTACGGTTTTTTTAAGCACTATGTGCAGTCGTTAATTGAATAGCTTTCCCTTTTATACCTTTCATTTTTGAACTTTACTCAAATTATTTCTAAAATTAAACATGTGTTTTAAATTAAAACTTATTTAAACATATATTCAATTTTTTTTAAAGTATAAAATAATTGTTTGTTGTTTAGATAATATTCGTAGTTAAATTTTTTTAATTTTAATCTTCATTTTGTCTATTAAAATTAAAAATAAAATAATACATTAAAGTGTTTGATTTATTATTGAATGATAAAAATAATGATTAAATAACTCGAACTAATCAAACATTTGAATACTTCAACAAAAGATCATAGCAGGAGAAAAAAGAAAAAAACTCTATCTAGATCTATTAACTAATTAGGAAAAAAAAATAGACCTATTTACTAATTTGAAAAAAAATCACTATATTTAACTAAGAAGCAAGATTAATATCGATCAAGGACCTATAATAGTATGATATTGATCGTGTTGAGGCAACCCCTATAATTAACACTTCAATTCTTTCAAACCATGGGCAAAGTACAGGAAAGCTGGATCAATCGCTCCTTTTTTATAGTATGCATATACCATCGTTCCCATCATCTTTCAAACCATAGGCAAAGTACAGGAAAGTTGGATCAGTCGCTCCTTTTTTTATAGTATGCAAATACCATCGTTCCCATCATCATGCATGCTTTCCCCGACAAAGCTGCCAAAACCCAAAAACTCAAAATAATTTAATATTTCACAGCTGCTGGTTATTCATTACTCTACGATCTATATAGAATAAGAGAATATATATAGAAAGCACTTACAATTGAAGTTCACTGAGATTTGAAAGCAAAAACTTGGTAGCTGCCTCAATGTGCTTCTTGAACAACTTTTGCTTCTCTTCTTCCAAGTTTGGTGTTATCAACTTTATGTACCTTTTCATGTATGTGATAAATTGCTTCTTGTCAATTGCTCCTGTTTTTAACAAAATACACAAAGCCAATACTTTAAATTCCGTTAATATATATAACCCAAATTCAAACTCATATGTCTAAATATTATGGATTATAAAGTTTGTTACCTGAAGCCTAAAAGTATCAACAATTAATGTCAACAACCTTAACAGTCTCATGATCATCAACACCATCATCATCTCCACCCTCAGCTGATGGATTCGCGCCGATATCTACATCGACTGCTCCTTTATCTACCCACTAGACCAAAGTTTCAGAATTACCGGTCACAAACAGTATGCGAATAAAATTAAATGGATAAAGGTTAACATAATTTCGTTATTTTTTCATAAAAATATGTTTTATTCCATCAGTTATTAAGTGAGATAGTAAAAATATTTAATTTTTTTAAAAAAGTTAAGTTACTTTTAAGTCAAGAAGATTTATTATTTTCGTTCTCTTTTTATGAAATCAAAATCTTAAAGAGAGCTTTATGCAACAAGTATATAAAGATTATAAAGAACAAGTAAATAAGAGAGCTTTATGCAAGATATAAAATTTGTACACTCTTTAAAATTCTAAATTGAATAGAATTAGACTTAAAAAGATTATATTATACAAATATAAAAGTTTTAATTGAATATAACTCTGAACTTGGACTTAATACTCTCTTTGTCTTACATAAATCAAGAACGTTCGGGATGGAACGGGACATATTCAACTTTCTACGTGTCAGGCTCTAATTGGTTCTTTCACGTGTTAGATCCTCAAGGTCCATCCGTCAACTTGCTGACTTGGCGAATTTTCGTTGGAAAGAACACTCTAGCGTTATTAGATTTCAAATCCTAATATAGATCGAAGTAACAGTATATATATTTCGGATTATAAACCTTCCCAGTCATTCACTTCAAAGTTCAAACCTCAAACCTCTACCAAAGAAACAGAGGCAAATATGGCAATCAATGCTTCTTCGTTTATACTACTCTTTCTATCATGTAACTTGGAAAACAAATTATTTCTTCTTCTTCTTGTTCTTCTTTTTTTAATTATGTCGTATGTAACTCTTCCTAGCTGACTAATTTTGCATTTTGGGTAATTTTGGTGCAGTGTATTTGTTAAGATCAACATTGGTGGTAGCAGAAGATTCATCGAAACCCGATACGGTGATTGGAATAGATCTTGGAACTACGTATTCTTGTGTGGGTGTGTACAAGAACGGTCATGTAGAGATCATAGCGAATGACCAAGGCAATAGAATCACTCCTTCTTGGGTGGCATTTACTGATACTGAGCGTTTAATTGGAGAAGCTGCTAAAAATCAAGCTTCTCTTAACGCAGAACGCACCATTTTTGATGTTAAGCGACTTATAGGAAGAAAGTAAGTGAATTAATAATTACTTTAATTTGAATTTTTAGTGGGTTTATGTTTTTCAATTTGTACTCAAATGTGTTTATGTTTGGTTTTTGTTTGTTTATAGGTTTGATGATCAAGAGGTGCAGAGAGATGTTAAGTATTTGCCATATAAGGTTGTGAACAAGGGTGGTAAGCCTTATATACAAGTTAAGGTTAAAGGAGAAAGTAAAGATTTTAGCCCGGAGGAAATAAGCGCAATGATACTTACTAAGATGAAAGATACGGCTGAGGCATATCTCGGGAAGAAACTCAATCACGCCGTGGTCACTGTTCCAGGTATTTGAAATTTTGAACTAAATGTGTTAAATTCAAAACATTGAAAGAAAAACACATCTTTTTCTTTTATAACTAAATGTGTCAAATTCATAATATGGGATGGGATCTACAATTTTTCACAATTTAAAGGATCAGTTTTCTCTCTTGCACTGGGTAAATCTCAACCAAAATTGCTTATAAGTTGTCCAATGCAACTTTAGCATGGTATGAGAGATACATTAATATGTTCACAGCTTATTTGTCTTGATGTGTTTTTATTTGTTGTAGGATATACTATAATCTTATTTATGCTCATGGTTGATGCTAATTTTCAAGTCATACTGTAATTGTAATGTGTTAGCAGCTCTTTACTTAATGGCTTTGTATTTGTTTAAACTTTTGTAGCTTATTTCAATGATGCACAAAGGCAAGCTACAAAGGATGCAGGCATTATAGCCGGGCTCAAAGTAGAAAGAATACTAAATGAACCTACAGCTGCGGCTATGGCCTATGGTCTAGACAAGAAAGATGAACTTAACATCTTAGTATATGATCTTGGTGGTGGTACATTTGATGTTAGTATCTTGTCTATTGACAAAGGTGTGTTTGAAGTGTTGGCTACAAGTGGAGATACCCATTTGGGAGGGGAGGACTTTGACCATAGAGTAATGGACTATTTTGTGAAGTTGATTAAGAAGAAGTACAATAAGGATATTAGTAAAGATAACAAGGCTCTTGGGAAACTTCGTAGGGAATGTGAAAGAGCTAAGAGAGCACTGAGTAGTCAACACCAAGTGAGAGTAGAGATTGAGTCACTTATTGATGGTATTGATTTCTCTGAACCATTGACAAGGGCAAGATTTGAAGAGTTGAACATGGACTTGTTTAAGAAAACAATGGGACCTGTTAAGAAGGCTTTGCAAGATTCAGGCCTGAAGAAGTCAGATATTAATGAGATTGTTCTTGTTGGAGGGAGTACACGAATTCCTAAGGTTCAAGAGCTATTGAAGGATTTTTTTGATGGGAAAGAACCAAGTAAAGGGGTTAATCCTGATGAAGCTGTTGCTTATGGTGCTGCAATTCAGGGTGGAGTTCTTAGCAGTGAAGAAGATGACCATACCAAAAGTAAAATACTTTGAAAATTTATAATTATTTTTCCACTTGTATTGGATTTTAATAGTTTGATCTCATTTGGGTTTTGCTTTGATTTGCAGATTTACTCTTGCTTGATGTTATACCATTGAGTTTGGGCATTGAAACAGCTGGTGGTGTCATGACTAAATTGATCCCAAGAAACACTGTTATTCCCACTAAGAAATCTCAGGTATTTACCACTTATCAGGACCAACAAACCACAGTGTCTATCAAAGTGTTTGAAGGTGAAAGAACCTTGACAAAGGATTGTCGTGAGCTCGGAAAGTTCGATCTAACCGGTATTCCTCCCGCTCCAAGGTATGTGTAAACCTTTTCAACCCCTGTTGAGTTTACAACAATTTCCCGATCTATATAACTAAGGTCTTTTTGCTTATACTTCTGTTAAAGTGCTTTTTGAAGGAAGCTTTAGTACATATACCTTTAACAAACAGACCCTCATTACGTAGGATGTACTTATTTGTTTATGATGCAAATAAAAGGATGGTTGATCATTGATGTGTGACCTACTACTAATGTTTCAGGGGTGTGCCACAAATTGAGGTGACCTTTGAGGTCGATGCAAATGGAATACTGACAGTAAAAGCAGAGGACAAAGCAGCAAAGAAATCAAAATCAGTACAGATCAAAAAAGATACAGGGACTCTAAGTCAGGAAGAGATTGACAGAATGGTAAGAGAAGCTGAACAGTTTGCTGAAGAAGATATGATAGTGAAGGAAAGAATTGAAGCCAGAAACAAGCTTGAGACTTACATTTACAACATGAAGAGCACTATTAATGATAAGGACAAGCTTGCTGATAAAATTGATTTAGATGATAAAGAGAAGATTGAGAGTATCTTGAAGGAAGCTAGTGAATGGTTAGATGACAACCAAAATGCTGAGAAATATGAGTTTGATGAAAAGCTCAAGGAAGTGGAAGATGTTTGCAATCCAGTCATAAAGCAAGTTTATGAGAAGAGTGGTGTAAGTGGAAATTCTGAGGGTTCTGAAAATGAACCAAATGATGAGTTGTAAATGATTACCGAGTTTTTTTCCCCTCTAGGGCTTCTATACTTTCAGTTCCTCTCCAAAAGTCTTGGGCTAGTATGGAAATGTGACACTGTAGTTAATCTTATTTCTTCGTAATAGGAATTTATGTACTTTTCTTTTTAAATAAACCGTTACTCATGAATATAGACTATCAAATTCTTTCAATATTCATTTTCCCAAATCTTCGTCTTTTTCTGTTCATCTTCTCGTTTTATATTTTTAAACCAAGGAGAGTTATTTTCCTTTAGAAGTTGATTCTGTTTATTCTAGGTAAATTTTTTTATTTTTAATTTCAATTAAATAAAATCAATTATAATTTATAATTTTTTTTAAGTAGATTTAAATTTATGATTGCATTTCTTTTCATAAATTTTATCCAATGCAATTTGTTTGCCTTGTTTATGAATTTTTTTAGTTTAAATTTAATTATATATATTGTTTTAATTATTGGATACGATGGATACATGGTAAAGTTTTTGATAATAATTTAAAACCTATTATGAGTTCTATTAATTAAGATCTTATTAATAGGAAGTAATAAATATAAACTAATCTTCTTTAATCTTTCTTTGTAAATTTTCAATCAATTTATATCTAGTACAATACATAAATCTAATAATTCTCTTAACTTTAAGAATATCTCCGGTTTTAATGACTTACTTATAATATCAACAATTTGATTTTTTTGAATTACAATACACTAACTTAACAATTACATCATCTTTCCTTAAGTTACGAAAAACCTAATATCAATATGCCTACTTTTACTATGCATGATAGGGTTTTTTAAATATCTAATTACTGAACCGTTATCACAAAAAATTATAATGCATTTACTTTATTTATGATCAAATTTTTCAAAAATTCTTTTTATCCATACGCATTAAAAAGCACAAGATGCAATAGCTATGAAATCAACTTTTGTAGCAGAAAGTGTTATAATTGGTGCTTATTCGAGGACCAAGTTAACCATCGAACTCAACAAAAATATATACCTTAATGTGCTTTTTTGATCTTCAATATCTTCGATATAGTCATTGTCAGGCTAGTACTTAAAGATCTTTTTCAAGGTTTGATGATGCAATATAATAGGTCTTTTCATGAATCGATTAATTAAACTCACCACAAACATTAAATCTAGTTTAGTGACAATCAAGTACATGAGGTTGCCTACCATTTGTTTATACATAATAGAATCAAAACTTATACCTCTATCACCCTTCACAAGCTTGAACCCCGATATTATTGGATTCTTCAAAGGATTACAATGCTCCATGCCAAACCTCTCTGATACCTCTTTAACATATTTCTTTTGGCTTATGGAAATTTCCTTCAAGTTTTGCAACACTTCTACTCCAAAAAAGAACTTTATTTTTTTGTGATCAAACATATCAAACTCCTATTTCATAGGCTCTTTGAATATCTCAAACATGCCATCATCATTTCCTGTAAAAATGAGATCATCCATATACAGAATAACCACACTTTCCTCCTCCTTTTGACTTTTTATACAAAATGTACTCACTCAAACATCTTTCAAACCCTTTCTTGATAAAGTAGGACTCAATTTTGTTGTACTAAGCTTGAGGAGCTTGTTTGAGTCCATATAAAGCATTTCATAATTTGTGAACTTTGTCCGGTTGCTCGATGTATACTACCTCATTTAACTCATCATGCAAAAAATAACCTTTCACATCAAACTGGTATTCAATTCATCCTTTGTGAGCTACAAGCCATGCTTTACACTTATTGACTTTTCCATTTTCATTCAACTTGGTCTTGAATATCCACTTGACCCGAATCTTCTTAGCTCCATTTGGTAATGAGGTTAATTCATAAGTTTCATTCTTTTTTATGGCTTTGATCTCTAAATCCGTCACTTTTGTTTCATTTCAAATTTTTAATAACCTTTTTATAAGTCACTAGATCATTAGTTGAAGTGAACATTACAAAGTTTCCTTCTTCCTCAGGTAAGCCTAAACCACATCCACTTACATAATCGTCCAACCATACAAGCTTTCTTATTATCCTCCCTTAAATGGGACTTATTGTCATGTCCTTACTTATCATAGATTTTTTTTATATATGATCAAATCTATAAGTCTTTGATTCTTCAGATAAGCCTAAAAAAACCCATCTAAAACTTTTATCATTTAGATTTTTCCTCTTATTGTCAAGAATATGGACATAACCAATGCAACTAAACACTCTAAAATAGTTTATTGATGGATTCGACCCACATCAAGTTTCCTTAGGTGTCTTATCCTTCACTGCCAATATAGGACACCAATTAAGCACATGAACTAACCAATTAACAACCTTAGGCATGAATTCTTTGGGAACTTGCTTCTCTGCTAACATACAATGCACCATATTTATAATTGTGCAATTCTTATGCTTTGCAACCCCATTTTGCTTGGGGTATAGGCAATAACGAGTTGCCTACTAATGTCATTATCATTGCAAAAAAGATTAAACTCTAACAAGTTGAACTCCCTACCTCTATCAATACAAAGATAACATATATAATCCTCTGTTTCTTTCTCTACCAAACTTTTGAATTTATTAAACATGACAAAAGCTTATAACTTAACATTCAAGAAGTAACTCTATACTTTTATGCTATGATAGGACCGTAAATATCAGCATTCACAAGTTGGAGTTCCTGAGAAACTTTCCATAAGTTTTTTTTTTGAATTGATTCTCAATGCTACTTGCCTATTATACATTTTGTGTACAATTTAGTAAAAACTGTAAGAGGAGGAAGACCCTTCACTAGTTTCTTATAGGACAAAGTTTTCAAGCCTTTGAAGTTCAAGTGTCCAAATCGTTGATGCCATAAATGAGTTTTGTCTTCAGATGTAGTTTGGAGGTATATAAGGGTTAGGATTTATGCTTGAGACTGCATTGAAGCAAGAAGAATGAACATTCTATCAGAAGTCATTTGAGTTTGCATAATAAATCCATGATGAGGATAAAATATCTTGCATACTCCATATTGAATGAGAATGACTAGATTTCTCCCTTGTAATTGACCAATGCTAAATAGATTGTTTGTAAGCTCAGGAATATATAATACATCACTTGTCACTTAATTTACTCCATCGACTTGTATTATGATTCTTCTTTTCTTCATCACTGTCATCTTCGAACCATTCAAGCTTCACCATTTGTCTAAACGTCTCATCTAAGTATATGAACCATTGCTTGTTGTTGGTTTGCTACAATCGAAGTTAAGAAATGAAACTTTCTTCTTGAATTGTTGAGTTCCACGTAGGCCATTAACAACATCTCATACTCTTCATCAAATTCAACAAAGTTAGCTCTTTTTTTCAATTAGGACACCCATATTGAAAGTGTCTTAGTTTATGGAACTTGTAGCATTCTACAATTGCCTTGTTGAATGGTTGTCTCCCTCTGCTTCTTCCTTGACCACGAATTACACTTTGACCTCATCCTTTGCCGTCAAACCTTTCTTTACGTGAAATCTTCAAAGCTTGTTTATCTTTTCCATCATGAGAATTCATTCTTTGCTTATGAACCAACAGATTACTTTGTAACTCATTAAATGTTAGCACATTCAAATCATTGCACTCTTCCATCGAGCATACCACATAATCAAATTTAGATTTCATTCAGTTTCTTCATGAGTTTTCATTCAGTTTGCAATCGTCAATATCTGAATAAAGTACTCGTCCATCTTTTCTTCTTCTCTCATTCGTAGAATTTCAAAATCTCTCATCAATCTCTACAATTGAGCTCTTTCTACTCTTGTTGTCTCATGGTATTTTTTATTCATTGAATCCTAAATGTTATTCAAAGTCTCTTTATCAAGAATAGTCTCCACGATTGTTCTATTTATTGCTTGAAAAAGGTAATTCTTTACCTTTAAATCCCTCAAGCATTGGTCTTCAATGGTTTTCCTCTATGCCTTTATTGGCTCTACTCTTATTGGTATTGTGAGGATTCATGTCTCCACCAATGACCAATACTCTTTTGATTGGAGAAAGTTCTCCATAAGCATAGCCCAATGATCACAAAACCAACAAACTTAGGGATTAAAGGCTACACAAATCTCATTCTTCTTTTGTCTTCTTCATTCTCTCGACCTCACTTAGGTTTCACTCTCGTGTTAGAGAACTCCAGTTCCTAACTTCTCCCTATCTTGTCCTTTTTAGGTGATTTTGATACCATTTTGTTGGAATCATAACTCTCAAAACACACAATAATTAGAGTTTGAAGCTTCTATCTTATTGAACGAACAAACTTATAGTTTTATATAAGACTTACAAATATAGAAAAAATACGAAATAACATCCACATTTACACTATCTAATTACATAGTGAAGTTGTCTAGATTATTTCAAAACATATCTTAAGTCTTATTAATTAAGACTTCTTTAACAAAAAAAATCAATAAACATGAAACTATTCAGGGTAAGTCCAAGAGACTTATTCAGTAGGTAATTCGACACATGAAAAATACCCATTAAATCTTTCAAACTATTTTAAATAATACAGTTGAATAAAATTAATTATAAATATTTTAATAAAATATTTTATATTATAAAATTAATTTAAAGTAATATTTAATTTAATTTATATTTTTATTACATTTTAAAAATAAAATAATATCATTATTAATTTAGTATGAAATAAAAATTTAAAATATATAATTTTATAATTAAAACTTCGAACATATTAAATTAAATATCTAATATATACTTTATAGTCATATAATTTTATTATTTTAATATTATATAATAAAATTTAATTTCATAATCTTGTATAACAATTATATCATTAATATTATGTAACAAATATGTTAGGTGTTTTGCTTTTGAAATAAAATTTGTATAATATTGGTCAATAACATTAATACTAGTTGACTTTATAGATGATTGTAGTATATTTTAACGATATTTTTGTATTTTACATGATTCATACAATCATATTTTAACACTAATAATTAATTTCTCTCGTCTAATAATCTTTTCAAATAAAACTAGCATTTTAAATATAAACTTTTAGGTTGTTTTATTATAATAAGATAAAAAATTAATGTTTATAAAATTTTACAAAATAGTTATGTAAGTTATAGTTTATTAAAAAAATTATAGTTTTTATCTTTTATGTAATTTAGTTATTTTTTATTATATTATGCATAAATATATAAATATTCATTATTATACATACTATATACTTAATATTGTTATAATCTATTTTTTTATGTATTTATTAATTTATATTATTTAATTTTTAAATTATTTTATCAATTTATATAGATATGAAACTATATTATTCAAGTTGGTAATTAAATTTAAAAATATTAAAAGTTAAAAAATTTATACAAAAATTAATTCTCAAATTACAAGTTAATTTTTTATTCTTTTTAAATTATAACATAAATATTATGTTTTTTTTAAGTATTATATAAGATAGGATCATTTTGTACAAAACCTCCATAAAACTAATGTAGTATTTTGTTATAAGAGAATATTAAAATGTAATTAAAGGGCCAATGAGGGCCATGTTTGGGCCTTGAGCTAAAAATGTGTATTCCCAAGTTCGGAAACGATACTTGTTTTATAACGTTTGGAACATGGAAAACCAAGAGGTTTAGTGTGGGGTTTAGACTGGAATCGCAAACTTCCGGAAACTACAGTACAACTCTACTCATGAGCAATTTCTTGGTACCAGTTTCCCTCTCTTAAATCTTATACTTTCTCGTTGACACTGAAGTTTATTTTGATTCCATCTTTCTTCCCATTTATTCAATTTTATTATGTTGAATTTCTTCAGAGAAAGCTTTCAATTCCTAATCGAAATTCAATAATCCGGATCGTGGCAATTGCTTCAGCTGGATCAACCCTACTGTACGCCTCAAACGATTCCAGCTTAGGTATGGAATCTGAATTTTTCATCACTTTTCGAATTTTCGCTCCTATTATAACCAGCTGAAATGATTTTTGAATTTATGTTGTTACATTGATTTCCTGAGAATGTGGAATCTATATGCGTTTGTTCATCAACAAAGAAATTAACAGTCCAAACGGAGGAGAATTTTCTTTCTTTGCCCCAAGTTTATAGCTGAGTTGAAGCTGAACTTTTGTTAACAATTAACAACAAAGTTAAGCCAATAATCTGGTTTTTGTAACAATTTTTTTTAATTTAATTTTAGAAACTAAGGTAGTGGTTTCGATTCCGGAGAAATTGAAAGAATCACTGTTTCTGTCATGGAAAACCGCACAAGCAATGCATCCTCGCCCTTCCTTTCTAGTTTCAGATCTTTGGCAATCAGGTTTGTTCTTCAGAGTTTCATATAAATTATTGGTTCTACCAAATTCAATGTTTTTTTCCCTGTTGTGTGATGTGTGATATTTATTTGAGCTTGAAATTGTAGAAATTCATCCATTATTTTCTTCGAGAGTGGCTTCAAGTCCTTCGTATGATGTAAAGGGAGCTTCTGGGGTGCCTGAAGATAGCCACAAACCATGTTCTGGATGCTTGGGAAGAGATACTTTTGCTAATGCGGCTGCTAAGGTCGCTCCTGCTGTTGTTAACATATCTGTTCCTCAAAGTACGCATTTTTAAAAAAAAAATTGTTTTCAAGTTCTTCATCTTTTTGTAATCCATCAACTCTCTCTTTCTTATTAAACAGAAGAAAATTGCATATGATTGATTTGTATTTAGTTTAAAGAGTCAATTGTTTAAACATGTTTGTCAGACATATATGGGATTGCTACTGGGAATGGTATAGGCTCTGGCACTATTATTGATGAAAATGGTACAATTTTAACTTGTGCTCACGCTGTAGTGGATTTTCAAGGAATGAGAGCTTCCTCAAAAGGAAAGGTTAGTGGTTAAATGGTTCCATATCCTGATATCTCATTAATGATCATATTTATATGATTTTGCATGGTGTGCAATGACTTAGGTTGAAGTAACATTGCAAGATGGAAGGACATTTGAGGGTACTGTGGTGAATGCTGATTTACATTCTGACGTTGCGATTGTAAAGATCAAATCAAAAACTCCACTCCCAACTGCAAACTTTGGTTCTTCAAGTAAGCTTCGACCTGGTGATTGGGTTATATCACTGGGCTGTCCACTTTCTCTCCAGAATACGGTCACAGCTGGTATAGTAAGGTAATTAATTGGATTTTGTTTTTTTATTGCTATACTCTTATTAAAATCTGTTTACACACTATGCTTACTGAGTTTGTATTCTTTTACTTTGGAGATTTAAGCTAGGTTGATCCTCCTTTTTTAATACTCGCTTCCACTTTGGAAGAAAAGGTTTAATACTTTTTTGAAAGAATAAATCACTTGTTTCTTCTTCAATACAACATTCAGGGGCTGATTAAGAATGAAATATAAGTGGAAAAATTCAATAATAAACATTACGTTACTTTGATGCATAAGCTTTTAAAGTATTATTTCTACCATCATTTCCTTACATTTTCTTCTCTCATATTCTTCTTAATGTAGCTGTGTTGATCGGAAAAGCAGTGATTTGGGTCTGAGTGGGACAAGGAGAGAATACTTACAGACAGATTGTGCTGTGAATCCAGTATCTTTCTTATCCCATACATATGTTTGTCTAGGCATCAAGAATTGAAAAGATCAAATAATTGTTGAATTATGGTGATTTATAATACGAGTTCTGTTTTTGCTATTTTACTCATGTTTAACATTATCCTTTTCGATTTAAAGGGAAACTCAGGAGGCCCTCTTGTTAATATTGACGGAGAAGTTGTTGGTTTTAATATTATGAAAGTGTTGGCAGCTGATGGGGTGAGTTTTGCTGTACCAATTGATTCAGTTGCCAAAATCATTGAGCATTTCAAGAAAAGTGGGTAGGGATCCTATTTTAGTCATATTTCTTTCTGTTAATTAGCTCTTTAAATAATTTTAATCTAGTTCACATCTAAAGATAACTAGTTGAGGTTACAAATCTTTGTTTATTCATACTATTGGCTGGCTCTCTAGTTATGACTCTTTGACATGAAAATAAGTAATAATGATAATAATAAAACATGTGACAAAATTAAGTAATTCCTTTTCCGTAATACTTGTACTTACATAAGTTATCTTAAGATGATGATGTTTTGTAGGAGGGTTGTTCGACCTTGGCTTGGATTAAGAATGCTTGAACTTAATGAAATGATCATTGCTCAGCTTAAAGAAAGAGATTCCACCTTTCCCAATGTCAGGAAAGGAATTCTCATACCTGCGGTATGTGTTAATTGCAACTTTTAGGTACTTCATCTTGGATTTAATTTGAAGCATTACTTAAATCTTTTGCAGGAGGGAAGCCAATCATCTAGTTTGTTTTTTTCTTACATGTGCTTTCTCTTTCCAACTTAAATGGATTTTGCTTCTTTAAGTCTGTTGAGTGTGTTTGCATTGTTGTTGATTTGGATTTCTAAGTTCTTAAAGATTCTTGCATGTGAGGATTATCATTTACATTTAATCCTTAGTCGTAGAATTCATGGTGTTAGGTACGAACAAGAATACGTAAATAGTTAAAAATTATATGGATTGAGTTCATTTCTTATTATTCCCCACGATTTGGATAGGTAACTCCTGGTTCTCCTGGTGAACATGCTGGGTTCCATCCTGGTGATGTTGTCATTGAATTTGACGGAAAGCCTGTTGAAAGTATCAATGAGGTATTATTATTTTTATTTTTATTGTGGGTAATAACGTTGTTACAACTTAAATTATTACTGGCACAATAATAATTCACTAATGATAATGATAACTTTATCTATCGATAATGTTACTAAAGTGTAATTAATAATAAAAACAAAATAAATATTACATTTTTTTTATCAATAACAAAATTAGTTACGGTAATATCATTACAAATTAAGCTTTCAAGGCAATTGTTTTTGTAATTACGTAAAGCACTGAAGTAAATTGGTGAAAGAGCGAGTTTGTAATATAGACTGTAGTATACGAGTATACTTAAATAATAAGGGATCAATAAATGTGAAATGATGATGGAAATATGTTATTATGCAATATCCAAGATGTTTACTAGATGAGAGATTCGGGTCTAGAGAGGGTCACCTTTTGCGCACTATTAAGAGTAATGCAATATTCGAGATGTTTACTAAACGAGAGATTTTGGGCCAGAGAGAGTGTATCTTTTGTTTTTTTTTTTTTTTGTTTAAAAGTAATATCATACATTGATTAATTATAATAGGAGTTTATAAAAATTGTGTACATTTTTACTCATTGGATTAATCTTTTGGGATTGAAAGACTCATAATTTTTAATAATTTCGCTATGATATTAGAACTTTAATTAGAACTTTAATCGATTGAGTCAAAAACTTTGAAATTTATCTCATAAAAAAAATTAAAATAGACTTTGTAAAAATAAAAGAGATAATTAATTCAAATAGAATAGAATATATTAAAAATATAAAATATAGATTTTATAAGAAATAAAGACATAGGAATGTTAAGAATAATATATCATATTTATTAAGTATAATGTTATAATAGAATTTGAGGGAATGTTAAGAATAATATATCATATTTATTAAGTATAATGTTATAATAGAATTTTATATTATATTTATTAAGTATAATGTTATAATAGAATTTTATAAAGATAGTGAGTAACTTAATTTTTTGAATCGAAAGGTTTATAATTTATATAAATTTTTACAAATATTATTATATATCGTGATTATATATTACATAATAGTTTCTTATTACTATGATTGTATTTATCTATAAAATTGTGCGATTTTTATTATATTGGTAGTTTACTATTCATCTTTCATAGCCTTTGCTGGGCTTTATCTGCAATAGTTTGACCGATTTACGGATTTATGACAGGTTATTGATATAATGGGAGATCGGGTTGGGGTCCCCATGAAGGTGGTCATAAAAAGGGCGAAAGATCAGCTGGTGACTTTGACTGTGATACCAGAGGAGTCTAATCCACGCATGTAATAAAATGAACTAAACTCTAATACCATAAAAGTTCGAATGAGAATTTTGATTTACAAAAGGAAATGGTGGAGAAACTGTTACTTGGTATTCTAAATGTACAGTACTATTATTTATATTGCTCTACTATGTCAAATCTTTTGAATGGGTTCATTGACGTCGGTTTCTTTCCTTTCTTCAATGTCAAATCTACCAACTTCATTTTCGTGGATGTTGGCATGAATTAGCGACAGATTTTATTTGTTCCATAAAATGTGGATTTGACCACAAACAAAAGAATTTGGGTCGGCCCTAATTGGTCCGAATTATTGGTTATTTATATTAATTTCTCCTTTAACATATTTAACTTGATGTTTACGGAAAATATTGTAAATTTTCAATCTAATTAGGAGGTTAAAAGCTTTTAGCCAAAATCATTAGCTTCACTTAAAATTAGAAAGCAGGAAGTTTCAAGGAAGCCTTCACATTCATAGTTCAATAGGTAAGACTGTAATATCCTTGTACTAAGCCACATCTCACCGTTCAAAATAGGTGTTTACCATTTCAACTAAAAAAGAGAGCTTGAGAGTGCTTATTTGTAGAGGTTGTGAAATTTTCTTACCAAAATTAGAACAAATATTAGTAATATCACAAAAGCGAATATAGAATTGATCAAAGGTTTCGACATTGTTCATTTTATTGGAATTAAACTAAGATGTTAGTAATTTTAATTTTATTTGTTTCACTTAGGAAGTTCTCTCATGAACAAAAACAAGTGTATTTCATGCATCTTTAGTAGTCTCACATTCGAAAATGCGATAGAATTCATCCATCGATACAATAGAAAAGATTGAGCTTAGATCTTTTTGGTTTGTCCCACTAAGAGTGCGTTCTTCAATTGTCCAATCTCTTCTTGGCTTTATAATTGTTACACCATCTTTCGTTACCGAAAATAGCTTCTAACTATAAAGAATAACATCTTAGACTTTTTCATCTTGTTTGAGAAAGGCTTGCATGCGAGCCTTCCAGTAAGGATAATTATACCCATCAAAGAGTGAGGGTCTAATAGATGACCTACCTTCTTTCATTTGGTTTATAAGTAGGAGTATGTGTTCATAAGGATCAATCTCACTAAGTGTCTCTAGTGTTTACTCTAATACTAATTGAAAGTTTATAAATTATGAACTTAATTAACCTAGAGTAATTTATAATTTAATAACCTAAATAAAATAGCCAAACATGCATTCGTGTGTAAGAATAAAGTGCGGAAATAAAATAATAACACACAATATTTTTAGGTGGAAACAACCTAGGTTACAACCATGACCTAACAGGAAAACCACCGGTCCACCGAAACATTTAACTTTCTACTATGAAACATAAATATTTAAGTACAAACTCGATCTTATACTACCCTCACTAGGATACTATCCTAATATATATTACTTACAAGCCCTTACTCTTTTTTCAATTTTCAATATTAACGTAAGTTGTTTCCAAACTAATGTTCCAATAAACTTCTCGCCAATCAGATATGTTCTCGAATTAACAGTAAAATGGTTAGCACAAAAACACAAGTGTCCGTGTGTGTTCTAGAATGAATTTAACAATACATAATCTTAATTAGATGATTCAAAACATATGCCACTTAAATCAAATCAACTAACAAATCCTAGAGTAAAAAGACTAAGCACAAGTTCAATAAAAATAACTTATTTAAAGATTAATAATTAAATCAAATAATTATAATATGACAAATACAATTATTTGATCTAATAATTCAAGAACAAAAATAAAGAAGAAGTTATAAGAACATACGATCAAAATATCATAAACTAATTAAGTTTATTAATCAATCAAACATAACCATCAATATTTGATAGATTAAATAAATAAAGAAATCTAAAGAATTATAATATTATATTTACAAAACAAGAGAGAAATTAAGAAGAAGAGAATCATACTCTTGTGTAGTTGATTGAAACAATGAGAAATGAGTTTTATTTATAGGAAAAATTGAAACTCTTAATCATATGTAATTGATAAATATATTTTCTATTACAAATAGGATTAGTAATACTCACTAATCATGAATACCCCTATTTAAATAAGAGTTCTTTTAAAGTAGACTCATTAATCATGCAAACTTCTATTTAAAAAAAAGTTCTTTTAAAGTACATTTTATGCTATCTTTTAGGTTAAAATTTAGCTTATAATTTAGAATATATCTTATATAATAGTTTAGCATATATCTTATTCTATATTTTAGCAGCAAAAATAATTCTAGATTTATGTGTGATTAAACACATGTGTAATCATATGTGTTATAGTTATAACAGATATACCTGAAGTATGATCATTTGAAATTCTAACGTTTCTTCGACTTTGCTTGATAGACTTGGCAGTGAGCTTAAAAACAAGTTTAAATGTAAATATTGTGTCCACAAAATAGCTAACACTTATAATCCTTATAATAGGAAATGACATTGGGACAAACATTATGACTAATTTCTTACAAGTAATGAGATGAGTCAATATCATAAATAAATATTATAAATGCACAAATATTCATACAACACAGACTTCTCAAAATAAATCTCATTAAAAAAAGTGTGATGAGTTATAAGAATAGCTTGTGCCAATGCAAAAAGAAGGAAATGTTGGGTCTTTTCAAAAATAAAGGGACTCGGGCCCACTAAAGAACTAAGGATCCCCGACTCTATCTCCAGCTTGTTCATGTCCTACCCTAGGTTCACCATCACTTGTTTTGGAGTTTTCATCCTGAGTTTGTATGGGCTAGTACAATGGCATAGTTGGGATGTTGAGGATCTTATAGTAATATTGGGTGAAGACTTTCTTTCTGGATTCTTTCTTGAAAAACTTCATGGCTAAGTTATAGTCAATCTCAACACTCGAAAAGAGCTATTTGGTTATAATGCCAAGGTCGCACTTTGCTTTCTCTTATTTGCGAGCAAACGTGTCTTTGGCATCATTACGCTCACGCTTACAAGCTTTAACCTTATCCTCGAGTTTTCCCTGGGCCTTCTCGAGCATCTTAAAGTGCCTCGAGTTGTCATTCAACTTCTATATGGCCTTAGCCAGTTTTTCCTCCTTGTTGATGGCCTCGTCCTCCTACCTTTTTGCCTTGGCCAATGTCATAACATTCTTGGCTCGAGTAGAGGTATGACTCTCTTTTTCTACTGCAAGGTCATACTTCAACTTCTCAACACCTCAAACTATTCTAAACCTATGAATAAGTTGGGCCTGAAAATGAGGGAAACTCAATGCGAGGTAAGGAAAATATAAAAACTCAGAATGGAATAAATAAAAGTTTAAGGTAATATTCACTTGATACAAGATCCTTTTGTGCACGACCTCGAAGTCAGCATCCTTGCACTATGTAGGGGAGGTTATCAACATAATGGTCCAGCCTTTCTGGCGCCATACCCCTATATAAGGCCACTCCCTCAACTTTTGTAATGAATTCGTCGATAATGCCTTTACCCCTCCTCGAGTCTCTCATAGGGAGGGTAAGCGTTTGTTGGCTCAAGGCTACGAATGTAGGAATATGTTAACCTAAGGACACTGATGTGGGCCCAATAGTGTTCGGGGGGATAGGGGCAAGCATGAGCTCCTTGATGGTCACATGTTTTTTTCCTTTTGGATTGAGTGAGATTGGTCTCTTTCTTAGAGGACTTGCTCCTCTTCTTTCCCTTAAAGAAGCTCGCTCGCTCCTTGTTTGGAAGCCCTACTTTGAAACCATTCCAATAAGGTATCAACGTTAAACTCTATAATACTTGCAAAAACAAAAAAAGAGGGTGTTAAATTTTAAAGGCTCGGTATAAACAAAGAATAGGTTATTTCAAGTAAGCTTGGGATCAGTTTACCATGGTTAGGAACAACTTCAAACCTCCCCTCAAAGTTTATGGGTTGCACTTTGTAAGTACCCGAGGTTTACAAATAATCATGTCCACTAAGCCCCGTCCAATCAACCCACTAGCAACAAAGCACAGGGTGTTCAACAATTTCCATTACTGTGTTTTCTTGGACAGATAGTTCTACACATAAGCCAATCTTTGTTTAGCCTCTCTGCTCAAGGTTGTGATAAGGAAACTCATATTCCTTATCACAAGTTTGGTGTTATCCCAGGTGCTCCTTATTAGCCTCGCGTCATTATTTGATGTTTCCCATCGACCAGACATATAAGAAAAGTACTCCTTTTAGTTTTTCTCGTTCTCGATGAGGATCACATTTATGCCTCAGTCCTACTTTAAAATATATGCTTCATTGAACTCAGGCATTTTTAATTCCATCCTGAGTTCTTCTCAAATGAGGGTAAAACAGTGCAGGTACCTCCATCGTCAATTGTCCTGGCATGAGCTGCGTTCTAGCCAAGAACTTCCTTATGAAGGGGTGCAATGGGAATATGACCCCTGGCCATAAGGCCTTTTCAAGAAATGTTATCCACTCAGTTAGAGGTGGATTGCTATCAAGAACACCTAACTTGGAGATCATTATCTGAATCGAGAAAGGAATATCGTACATCTTTCTTCGTCTCTCCTTATCCTGGGGAGATAAACCATTGGGTTTGACGTTAGCCTCCCAACATTTGGTTCGACCTCTCTTGGATTTTTTCCTCCATGATCTGAAGACCAATATCATAGATGTAGAAGGAGGGGGCTTAGACATTTTATCTTCCCTCAAGGTGCTTGCTTCGTTAGAGGACCCTGGTGCATCACTTTTTTCCTAACCTAAATAGTTGGGGTATAGTTGGGGTATTAAGGGCTCTCCTAAGAGGAAGAGCCCGAGAAGCACGAGGGTAGGACTACATTTCCAATAGCCTACGACAATAACTCTCTATGCATGGTCTTTACAAAATATTACAAAACATAAAATAGTAAGGTATGAGAAGATAGAAGTTACATAATAAGAGTTTTCAAAGTAAAAGATTAGTGAATTTAGAGACCAACCTGACAAGAAATAAAAAAAAATTGTTAGACTCATGAAGTGATCCCTAAAAGATCGAGCTAAAGCAAGCACGTGCTGAATTATTTTTCTTATACACTGAGTAGAGAAATTATATGGTGCGAGCTGAAAGGACAACGCATATTTGTTCTAATTTCTATGCGATATCCTGGAATTGATGAAATGAATAACGCCTTGGTTCCTCCTTATATAAAGGTACAAATATCTTCTCTCCAATTAATTGGAAAGCATTTATTAGGATGCATCGAACATTTCAAATTCGTTGCTAGGTTGCTACTCTTCCACCCTAGTTGAAGAACCGAGCTAAAAGAGTATAAGGACTTAATGTTTAAATATATGGATTGGCTTGGAACCCGACCTATGAATAGCCTAAGCCATCAAGCTTCTTACACTAGGAAGATCCAGTTTATGCCGACGCCTACAACGATCTTATAAGGTGTTTTCGTCTATGTAGAGTAACTTTGGGTATTGGAAGACCGACCACCATACTAAGCCATAACAATGATTGACCTCAAGTTAGATTGTGTTTTTACATATGTATCCTTCTGACACACTGCAACGTGTACCTGTATATGATCAACACGTGTACGTGTTGATTATATACATAAATCTTATAGGAGATCTGCACATTCTTTTCATTTTGACCTTTTCATAGTTTCTATATGAAACTTGAACTTTTTTAATAATTTTTTTATTTTATTTAAATACTATCTCATTTTATTTCATCATTTAAATTGTATAGGTGTTAACTTTAAACATATATTATATTATTCTTTTCTTATTAAATTTATATTATAAATTATCATTTATCACATTTTATATTATTTTTATGTTTTTATTTACCTCATTTATAGTCTGTTATATACAAATAATATATCTTAATTAATACGATTTTATTATCATCTCATCTTATTAAAAATCAAAAGATAAAATAAAAAAAATTTAAAAAAAAATTACATCTATCTCAATTTACACCCCTATCATAAATCATTCAAAACCAACAAAATTATATGTAGCGATGTTGAATTGACTTTTGAGATCAAATTCATCATATTTATTCATCTAAGAAATACAGCTTAAAGCCTGGGTCTTTCAGAACCAAGCCTTTGGTTGTTTAGTAACTGGCAAAGTTCCTAACAAGTAAAACTTTCACGTAACCCCTATTGAAACTACCCTCTGGTCAGGACTAGTTTATAGGTAACAAGTATGCTGTCATTTAGACCGTAACAAATGTTGTAAATGGCTGAAAAAATGAAGATGCTTGCTTAGAAAAGGAGAAAGATGAGTGCTTATTTCTTAGCTAATCGAACTAGCCCCTAGTACGAGTCTCTTGAGTCTTGGCATGCCAACTTTGATAGCACTAGTAGTCTAATACAACCAATGGATTTCTTCAATGGGAATTTGAATTTTGTAGATTGACAACTCCGAAAAGCTTATACGAACAATTCCTTTTTAATTTCTTTTTTAATTTAAAAATATATATAATAATAAAAATATACCTCAAAATAAAAATATAAATCAATATTTTATAATTATAAATTTTTAATGTGTTGTTTTTATTATTTTTTTTACATAATTTTTCTTTGCCACTAACTCAAAATTTATTGTAAAAATCAAAATAAAACAAGAGCAAGCAAGATTGGATGAAATCATAAATAAAAAAAACCATGTAAATGTCGTGACTTTAAAATTGAAATACCCTGTACAATATCAAAAACACGAAGCTTTTATATTGAAAAACCTATAGATAAAAAATAATATATTTTATTCAAGAACATAAAAAAGAACATTTTAATCCATTGGTAAATACCAGAGGATCACCACAAGCTTAAAAAGAAGTTAGAAATCAAAGCCACCATCAAACCCACCATCAAACCCACCATCATAACCACCCATATCACCAGCATCAGATATCATATCTCCAATCAACAACCCACCCAATAGCCCAGCTCCGAGTCCCAAACCAGCACCACCTAGACCATTTCTCTTTGGCTTCTGAGGCTGTGCGTACCCATATCCAGCCTGGGCTGGCGGATACCCGTATCCGGCTGGAGGCGGAGGTGGATATCCATATCCCGGTTGGGGCGGTGGGTAACTATACGCACCTTGTGGAGGAGGTGGTGGTGGGTAACCATAGTTTGAACTACTAGCATACCCAGGCGGGTACGCCATAACCGGCTCGTTGGCCATCTTGTGAGCAGTCGGCGCCGGAGCAGTATATTTGTCTCCAAACTTGTACCCAAAAGTCAGCGTTCCCTTTGTTCCTTTTCCTTTAGGCAATCGAACGCTGTAATTCGATTCCTTCTCACGCTTTTCTTCGCCGTTTCCATAATTATCGAACAATTCTTTAACCGGAAATTCAATTTCACCGATTTCTTTATCACCTAAAGCCCGATTGGAGACAAGCTTGATCTTGAGCATGAGACGATTGTCTTGAAGACCGGTTTCTGGGACTGTGAATTTCAGAGAGTAATTGTTCCATCTAGGGTTTGAACCACAGTCTTTGAGGACGGGGGTTTTCTGCTTTTGATTGTAGAAGACGTCGCCGGAGATCGAAACGGTAGCGTAGACGTCCATTTTGGACATAAGATTGACGTACTTTAAGTCGGTGGCTGATTTGAGTGTGATTTCAAAAGGTCTACACTCCATGGCTGATTTGATAAGATCTGAAATTGATCAAGAGAAAATGGATTCTGAGAAGTTAAGTTTGGGAATTTTAGAGAGTTTGAGAATTTGATGAAGATTTTCAGGACCGTTGAATTCGGAGAAAATGGAGAGTTTCGAAATATATAGATGTTGAAACGAAAGTGAGAAGATGTTTCATTTTAATAAATAAAATAAAAAAAGTGAAAGGATATTCCTTAGGCGTAAAGAGTAAAACACGACTTTGAAAAAATAAAAATAAAATTGTGTAAATTTTTAATTTAATTTGAGGGTGGGTTACACTAATTAATTAAGAATAATGCGCCAGTGTTATTTCTTTACAAAAATAAAATTTATTTTAATAATATAATATATAAAGAAGTGTATAAGAAAATATTTTGAAAAAATAAAATAAAATAAAATAAAAAATAATGAGTGATTTCATTCAACAAGATTCTTACAAGTAAAAACTAATAAACTTTGAATAATTAAAAAATATAACCATAAAATAATTTCAATAACAAATAACAAATTAAATAATTAATAATTATTTTAAATAAATAATTATGAATAAACATCAAAAATGCAACATAAATCTATCTATATGAATAATTAATATATATCAAATTAATTTTTTTCTTTATATATATATATATATATATAACTTTGACACATATATTACAATATTTTATCATATATGATATCATACAAGTATAATTATAATTAAATATTTTATTTTTTTTCAATTATAAAATAAATATTATTTTTATGATAGTTTAAAATCTTAATGATTTATTTTATTTCAGTAAATTCATAAAGTATAATTTTTGTTATTTAATGTTTACAAAAATTACCTTAAAATTATAAAAATAATATTATTTATATTCAAATTATATATTTTTATTATTAAAAAATTTCAATCATAATTTAATTTTATATTAAATATCTTTTAATTAAATTATAATTATTTAAAATTTTAAATTTTTTCAATTAAATTTATTATTTTATTATTATAAATTTTAAGTATATATTTTTATATAACTTTTTAAATATCTTTAATATTCTATATTAATTAATTTATAGTATATGATGTTTTAGTAACCAAGTTAGTGTAATTACCCATGCATAACACAAAGAATAACGACATAAATAATATGCTCTTACTTTTCTCCTTTATAACTCGAATTTCTTTTATCGTTATGCTCTATGTACCATCATACCTCAAATTTCAGACTAATTTTTGTCATATATATTTAATCATCTCATAATCTCATTCTAATTAATTTTTTATATTAATTAAAAATATACACATAATTTATTTTCAAGTTTGAAAACAATAAATTGAAATTAGTTTACCAAATATTGCAGATTTGGAAAATGAAGAAAACTACAAACAATAATGTCAAAAATAATAAATAACAAAAAAAACAGAATATCATGAATCGTCAAGTATACTTAGCCGTGTCCGAGGCGCGTGGATACGTTTGTTATTCTGAGCTTCATAGGGAAGGAACAAAAGTGATGCTTATCCACAGAAACCAAACATATTTAAATTTAAATACTAGAATTAGATATTTATTATGAAATAAAAGTTAATATTAAGATAATTTAAATTTTTTATTTATAATTTAATTTTTATTTATTTTTAAAATAAAATATTTATTTCAATATTCATAAAAATAGGAATTATTCTAAATTTATATTGATATTAATTATAATTTATATGATTAAATTAATTTAAAAATAAATTATTTTTTTTAAAATACATATTATATTATAATTAATATAAATATAAATTTATATGATACTCAAATAAACTTTTGGCGGTTTGGAAACTTCGTCCATTTTCAACCAAACGCGTGCTCTGCTCTGATGCAATCCAGATATTTCCAAGTTAGAGCTTACATCCTAATTTTAGTACCATAAGATTAACCTCAAAACATTCACAACCCTTAAATATGTTTTAAAGAATTTTTTAAAATTTTCAAATTCTTTTAACAAAAAATAATAATTTTTATGAGAAAGTAATTTCTGTTTTTAAGGACAAAAAAACCTCATCTTCTGTGCGGAAATTATTGCTTTATATATCACTAAATTTTTAACGTTATTATAAACATTATCATTAAATTTTTATTTATTAATTTCATATTATAATTTTTATTTATTACTCTTTAATATATCAAAAAACTCACAAACACCACCCCAATCGAGCCACCTCTATCAACCCCACCCCAGCCAACAAAGAAGAAAATCTGTTGGTGAGAGTTCATGCACACATACCCAAGTCACCCTTGGTCTTGCAGGCGTTTCCCCCATGGTTGGTCCATCAACTTTTTGTATCCAGTTAGCCAAAATGTTGTTATTATTAAAAGCTCACACTAATATAACAAAGCCCTCATGCTTTGCCAACTTTATATTCATTTTCCATTGACATCTTTCATTTTTGAAGACTTTGAAATAAAAAAAGGCTTGTGGAACATTATATGGAAAAAATCAGGAAAGTAGCTACAACTTTTACCTTTTTTTTTTTTTTGTTCCTAAATGCTTATAGATATTAGTGAAAGGAAAGTAGGCAAAGATGTACACGGTTGTTGAATGATGATAACTTTGGTGTATATGGTCCCTCAACTTAAAAATCATACAAATTTATGGACCAAGTGTTGCAATTTGAGATGGAAGCTTAACTCCAAATTTTTTTAGAAAGAATACAGGTTGTTTTGGCGGAGATTTTGTTGATATGTGATGTTGAAATTATCATTATCATTTAGCAAAAGCTGAATGGGGTGTGCCTTAGCTGGCTGGGGTTATTTTATGGGAGTGGGTCTTCGTAGAGGTCATGAAAGGGAATTGATTTGGGTTTTTTTTAGTTCTAAAACTCCAAAAACTTATTATAAATAATTAAAGTATCTTATAAAGAATTTAAACAATATTTTAAAGTATAAGAATATATTAAAAAAATTTGTAAAAAAAGTCGGATTGAATAAAAAAAAATTAAAAAATTTCTATGTATCTTGAGGGACTCTCAACGAGGGTGGTTAGCGAGTAACAATTATGTTTATAAATTTTACTGAATTTTCCCCACTTTTCACACCATAATTTCCCTCTCTCCTTTCTCTCTCTAAATTGATCTAATTTTTTGACACATTTAGAGAACATTTTAGAGATAAATATAAGGACTTTAAGTTTAAAAGTTTAATACTTGAATAACTTTTCAAGTATACGGTTTTTTACTCTAATTTTTTCATTTATGTATTATTTTTAATAAAATTATCATGCATTATATGTTATAAATAAAAAAGTAAAATCGAATGTCATAATTTTTATAAATAATGATATAAATGTTCTTAAAATAAAATCCTTGTTATAAACATTGAGAAATTTTGTATATAAACAACTATTTTACTTTGATATTAAATGAACATTAAAAATATTATATGATATTTGAGGATATTATACATGCATAATGAGAATGGTTTTATACTTAAAAAGTATATATGTATGTTGTCTTACAGAATATGGTACCTATGGGTTACTGGTTGCAATATATAATTTTTCTACATACTATAGGGCATCGTATGTAGATGTATTTTTAGAGTTTTTTCGTCTATTGTACCTCTTATTGTTGATCGTACACAGGTCTCAGAGTTAGACCTTTTGTTGTGTCTTGAAATTTATTGTCTTTGGTGTGTGACTGCACATGGGCCTTGGAGTAAAACCCTCATTGTTTCGAACCCCTAGACGAGGGCCTCTATGACATTGATTTAATTGTATCATATGTATTATGGTCGTACATAGGGTCGAAGGTGAACTCACGTGCGCCTCATAGTTGGATTGCACATGTGATTATGTATTTTAAAGAATAATGCATATAGGGTTACATATCATGCATTGTATTTATATCTCATATCATATTTTATATTATATAAGCATGCATTGAAATATTTGAAATGTACACTTCTTCAGTCCTCTAAAAGCAAGGAAGTATACGTATATCCATATTTTATGACTAAAATTTTCTCTCATTATATACTGATAATGATTACTTACATTCATGAAAAAATTATTAAAATAAGCATGCATCATAAATTTTTTATTTATTATGATAATATTTTAGAGTAGACTCCTAGCGAGCTGTCAACTCATTCCTCATTCTTCTCTTACTTTTCAATTACGTTATTTAAGATAATTGCGATAAAGATATAAATGTCGATTCATACATTACAAATTTGACCTAAAACACGATTTTATTTGTTATTATAATTTATCTTTAGTCATGTTGAGACTATTTTGATGAATTTAAAATTTACTTTATAAATATTTTAATTTAAATTTATGACATTAGATATTTAATGATTAACCTTCGTTAATTCATAACGTCGATTGTATATATATTATAAATATAAAATTTAATAATATGAAAATAGTAAATAAAAATTTGATAATATATTTATAACAATTTTCTTAGTATCATAAATGGATATTTACACTTATCCTATTAACGTATGAATAAGCAAACAAATGATCTATAGCTTACCTCAATATGAAAGCAAACAATCAAGATTTGAACTACATGTTATCATCTAAAAGGTCACAGTACTATGTACATACATCTCAATTTACCAACTAAGCTACATTAGATAATTTTATACATCCACTCAACTCAAACTTTATTTTAAAACACAAGAAATTAATTATATTAGTCCAAAGAAAATGAATTAGCAAAGAAGAAATAATAAAGTAATTTATAAAAATTATGTGATAATAAAAATAAGTAAAAGATGATCGTAAAAATTTTATATTTATTAAAAAAGATTGCATAAATATAAATAATTATTTTTTTAGTATATTTTTTAATTATTTTAGTTATAATTTATTTAAATTATAACAGTCTCTATTTAATGTAACTGAAAAGAATTAAAAAATAAAATAAAATAACTTTTATTCTTATGAAATTATTATTTTTATACTAATAAAATTAAATTGTTACAAAAGATAAATATATGATTCAAAAATTATTTTTATAATAAATAAAGGATTCTGAAGATATTTTTCTCTAAAAATAAATTATGTAAATCTTTTGAACAAAGTAAGAGAAGAAAAAAATTATCCCATCTTTTAAAAAAAATCATTATATAATTATAAAACGGAATAAATAATTGAAGATATAACTTTTCTTGCCATATATGAAAATCGAGTGAGGGGCTAAAATTAGTGCAATTATCTTTATGAATCGTCGTGTGTATTGAGAAATTTTGACATAAAATATTCAAGGTATTGTGTGGCATGAAACCATCGACAAAAACTGCCATACTTCTGATTAATAATGTTTCATTATCTTAATATATAATTGTTATTTTTCTACATAAATGATTAATATGCCGATTGATGATATGAGACAAAAGAATGGAGCGTTGGAGTTTCTTACCGGATTTAATACACTGATGCCGTCTATAGAGTTATAGAAGAATTAAGAATTTCAAATCTTAGAGAGTGAGAGAAAACCGAAGGATTGCGTAGGAAAAATCCTAACTTATATATATAAGGTATACATGGGTTAAAACAGGTAGTAAATTAACTTATTTATTTATTTTATTTAATTATAAATAATCGATTAACTTATTTGATTTTAGGTTATAATAATTATTCTATACATAAATAAACTTTATATTAAAAAAATAATGATTAAATTTAAAGATTAATTTTTTAGATTAAAGTGTCAGTTTAACAAATAATATCGAAGCTATTATCTAATTTACATTGTATGAATGTACACAAGGTAAATTTTTTAGATAAAAGTTGATCCATGTAAATGACACTCGTTTTTCAAGTTCAAACAAATTGTAAGCTCTTTGTTAGATCATGATGAAAATTATATGATATTGTTATAGGACCATTGAACTCTCAACATGTAATTTATTTGGTATAAGTTCTTTGACCTTTTTTTTAACAAGTTGGTGCACTTTATAGAGTATAAATTTAAGATTTAAAAAGATGCGATTAAATTGTTGGTTTTTTAGTACAAGAGTAATAGTTCAAGTCTAAAAAGGACGATGTATTCTCATTCAAAAGAAAATTGTTAAGTGTTCAATAAATTCAATAGTTATAGCTTGTTGGATTTAGGTTCCAACCAAAAAGAGATTAACCCATTAAGAAAAATAGATAATTCTAATTATATAATCAATTTGTTCTTTATAATTTTTCAATGTAAGACTCGTTCGTGGATTCAATAATCCCCCACGAACGAGAACTCTTAGACTCGAATCACGCTCCTATACCAAAAACAAATCATTTAATTGCATCTTTTTTAATCAAACATACATATTCTATCGAGTACACTAACGTAATAAGTGTTAAAAAATTTATATTACTTAATTATATTTTGAGAATCTAATAAATCTAGAATAATATTGTGTAATTCTTATCGCAATCTAATAGATGATCCATTATTCGTTTAAATTTAAATCACGTACGATATTTATATAGGTCCACTTTCATTTAAGAGATTCATCTTGTGTGTGATCATACAATACAAATTAAGCTTCTGATACTCTTGTTAAGCCAAATATTCAAACCTAAAAAATTAACCTAATCATGTATCAAATTTATTTTTATATTTTTTAATATAATAATTATTCGTATACTCGATGATTAATGTTGTTTTGGTTTAAAATCTCGGACCAAATAAGTTAATTTACTACATGTTTTAACCTATATCTCTCTTACATATAAAGTTAATTTTCCTACGCAATCCTTCATTTTTATTTTCTCTCTCTCTCTCTAAGATTTGAAATTCTTAATTCCTCTGTAGTTCTCTAGACGGCATCAGTATATTAAATCGGATATTAAACTCTCATGTTACATTCTTTTGTCATATCATCAATTCGCATGTTAATTAGTTTTGTAGAAAAATAACAATTATATATTAAGATAATGAGTAATTATTAATCAGAAGTATGGCAGTTTTAGTTGATGGTTTCACGCCACAGAATAACTTAATCTATGCTACTCTGATTTTTTATCACTCACACGTATAAATTTTTGAATACATATTTACTATAAAAAATATCAATTTTTTTAATTCCTTTTATAAATTTATACAAAATTTGAATGTCTCAATATCACACTTATATTCGTATCATATAGCACGAATACTTTACTAAATTTGAAGAGTATAAGTAACAAATCTTTGAATATTTTATGTCAAAAAATTTCGATAAACATGATTCATAAAGATTATTATACAGATTTTAACTCTGGCTAAATTTTCAAATTTGACAAGAAAAGTTATATCTCCAATTATTTATCTTTTTTTATAGCTATATAATTTCATAAATTTAATCGAAATAAAATTATAATAAATTTAAAAATTAGTTGAATAAGAAAAAAATAACATATAATTTTTAAATCAAACGATATTTTTATGTAAATAAATCACAAAACAACATATTAAAACACTAAATAAATCACAAAACAACATATTCACTAAGTAAGATATAATGTGAATTAAAACATTACATCGTGGAAAAATATTATATTTAACTTTGTGTTCGTTTCTTTTTATAATTTTATAATAATATGCTTTTAATTTTAATATATGAAATTTTCAGTTTTTAAATGTTAATGGTTGTACCTTAATTTTTTTTTCTAATTTTGTATCATATATTTAATTTTAATTTATTAATTAAAAAATAATATTATCAATTAATAAAAAAATATAATATATTTAATCAACACAATAATTTAATTTAAACGAATTTTAGTCAAATATATATAATTAGAGTAAAATAAAAATTTAAAAAAATATTTTTTATTTTTCTTTTACTAATATTTAAAAAAATGGTCTATAAACAATATCACACGAAATATAATGTGATCCTATACATTAAAAATATTATATTTAACTTTGTGTTCGTTTCTTTTTATAATTTTATAATAATATGTTTTTAATTTTAATATATGAAATTTTCAGTTTTTAAATGTTAATGGTTGTACATTAATTTTTTTTCTAATTTTGTATCATATATTTAATTTTAATTTATTAATTAAAAAATAATATTATCAATTAATAAAAAAATATAATATATTTAATCAACACAATAATTTAATTTAAACGAATTTTATTCAAATATATATAATTAGAGTAAAATAAAAATTTAAAAAAATATTTTTTATTTTTCTTTTACTAATATTTAAAAAAATGGTCTATAAACAATATCACACGAAATATAATGTGATCCTATACATTATGCTATTTTAGCACGAAAGTTTATAACATGTGTGAAGCAAATTTTAGTTCAAAACTTGTGCTAAAATAATACGATAGAATCTCTTTCGAAATGGTAGTGGGATGGAGATAAATCATTATCTATAACTAGTCACCATGTTTCCATCAAATTTTTACTTTGGTTTTACAATTAACAATAAATTAGGGAGATTTAGACCAATATCTATTGGTCTATTTTAAGATTCTTTTCTTTTCTTTTCTAAATCGTAGTCATTTTCAAAAGTCTAAGAATTGATGTCCTTTTAACAATTAAGAATTGTTATGTTTTACATTATTTTTGTTTAATCTAAAGATTAAAAAATTGTACCTCTCATCACGTACAAATCGAATATGGAATACCCAAAATAATGAATTGACTCACCACGGCGTAGAAGAAACTAGAAACTAGAAAACAAAAGGATATTTGTGCAGTAATATATCTATCTATTATAATTGATTATGTATTTGGATTCTCCATGTATATTCAATTTCAATGAATTAATGACATTTCAATTTTTTTTTAAGGAAAAAAAATGCTAAATGCATATGACAATCTGATATAACACAAACGACACATGACCAACATCAACCATTTTTTTTTTTTTGGGAAAAAAAAATAAAAGGGAAAACAAAAAAACAAAAACAAAAGTCAGGTCAGTAAAAAGATTGACGAGAAAGCTATTTAAAAAAAACAGAAAGATACAAACAAATACAAGATGAGGCACTACATTGGAAGTACATTGAGTATCTATTCTCGAACATCATCTCTTTGAGCCCAAAATACACATAAGTGGCAACATCTATTTTCCTCCTCTAGCGTAAGCACCAAGAACTCACGTCCTTTTTTCTACTATTCAGAAGTGTATTGCGCAGCTCTCAACTCAAAACTTACCCCAAGTCACGCATTTGACCATATCATTGATGGATATCGTATCAACATGCAAAAGGGAGAAAATCTTCATACCAAAAGGGTCGAGGCCACTTTTTGCTAAGTTGCTTGCTATTTTTTTTTTTTTAATCAAAGAGGGTGATAAGGCACGTAACCTAACAAGCCCGTCATATTGGTTACAACGTCATTACACCTCGTCAAAAGACTTAGCATCTGCTGCGAAATATCAATAGAGGATACACTTGGTGTTGTGGGGTTGTTCAGATTTTGAGTGTTTCTAGATGACAATTCAGTATGATGTGAATTACTAAATGGAGATTTTGCAAAATTAGGAGAACGTGGAAGAACGGGCGATAGAGAAGTAGGAGTAGTAACCTTTTGAAAGTTCCTACTATTATAATCCATTTCAACAGAAAGAACAGGTCCTCCACCACCACCATCAGCAAAACTAGCACTGTTGTTGATGTTATTTCTATTACCAGTCATCAATTGCTCATCCCTACTAGTTGTACTTTCTTCCCCTGCCAACATGAATTTTACACGTGGGGTCCCTTTACTACTACCACCATTACTAGCTACCTGCCCTGACTCCTCTCCAGATGACTTCTTCAAACAAGACTTTAGTTGGACCGGAGGCTGCTGCAAATGTGCTGATGCCAGTCTCTGTGCAACTGCAGGGTCTTTAACTCGCAATGTCTCTATGGAATTGTCATCTCCTTGGCCCTTTCCAGATTCAATACCTTCGCCTGCTGCAGCTCCCACTTCTCGAACATAGCACCTCAAATTGTTGCTTCCAAACAAGGAATTGTTTGAAACAGCATATCTATAAGCTGCTTGAGCATCAGACTTGTGGAGGAACACAACTCTACATGTTGAGGACTTCCAAAATACGCGTAGAGCAGATTGATCCATCGGCCCAAATCGAGCAAACCTTGCCTTCAGTTCTGCTGGAGATGGCAGTGATGTTTGGGGAGGGAATTTCATCACCAACATAGTGGGTTCAATGACCCTAGTAGAAGTCTCCATTTTCTTGGTAGATTCTGGCTTGACTGACTTGCGGAGTGGAGTCATGGCTGATTCTTTTCCCTCTACTCGCTGTGCTTCTGAAGTTTTCTGACTGCCCTTCTTTTCCGCTGCCAAGGATTTTATATTACTGATCTTTTTCAATTTTTTTGCTGCAATATCCTCTTGACGATCAGATGGAGGTCGTTTTCGGCCAGATATAGTTGGATTGTCAGATCTGGAAGAAAGTTTCACAGGCTTTGAAGATGGTAAATCTCTAACATGCTCTATGTTGTTATCAGAAGCACCAACGCCTTGAGCAGATTTAGAAGGACGAACTTCAAGAGATTCAGTTTCTGTTGCTGCTGAGAGAACCAAACTCTTCTGGAAAACACGGGATCGGAACCGCAAAAAGAAGCGCCGCACAATTGAGGGTCTGCTTCTCTCCATACCATGAAACGGGTTGAGAGCAAGAGCATGTAGATCCCACAAAAGCTGCTGTAATTCATTCTCAACATTTTCCTCACCAACAAGGGAGGGTGTTCCAATAGAGTCGGGGTCTGAAGGATTAAATGTGGCAGCAGAGCTTTTCTTCTGATGCTCTGCCCTAAAATCTTCACTAGAAGCCAAACCAATGTGGCTGGATTTTCCCACAAACTTGTTCCCCAAGGAATCATCGTCTTTGGCAGATGAGTGGTTCTGTGGATCTGTGAAGCTTGCTTCTGAGCCCAACTGTTTCTTCCTTTTCTTTTTCTTTCTCTCAGCCATCACAGAATCCTGCAAGTTTGACCCCTCCATGAGCCATTTATGGGCTTTTTTCTTCTTAACTCCACCAGAAGCATTCCTTCCACTTAAATCCTTAGCATGCATTGGTGATGAAACTCCAACAACCGGACCATCATGACCTTGACCCCCTCCACAGTTTCCTTCCACTCCTTCTGCAGAACTCAATTGAGATTGTTGCATATCATCTAAGGATCTAGAAAATTTGACAGTCTCTTCATGTCTATGCTCAGCCACATCCTGCTGGGAAGATAGTGTCTTAACATCAGTTGCAGACAGTGAACTCCCCTCCCATGATAAATCAGGGAAGCCTTTGCTTACAAAAACTGGTACTCCATTTGATACGGATCTTGCTTCTTCTTGCACTTCATGTGGAGCAGTCTTCTCGTCATCAAAAGAAAGCTTTGTATCTATAACAGCATCCTGATTGTGCAGAGTACTGTTATCAGATGGTCGATCTAATATAACCACTTCTTTGTCAGGTATGTCAGGTCTTGAAGCTTCTTTGTCATGTGTAAATGGAATATGAGGTTTAGAAATAAGATCCAGAGGCCTTTCTTGCAACACATAATCCCCACCCCCAGACGCTATTGATCCTTCCGTGTAAGCAGCAGCTGGAGCTGAGGGACTTAGATGCACCTGATCAGTTTTATCAGCTTTTAATTTAGCAGTTTCATCTCTCCGCTTGAAAAGATACCTATCTTTTTTGGAATGATCCTTAATTTTCAAACGTTTTGTAGCACTCTTTCTGCTTCCCAGGGTTTCAGCAATCACCAAAGGACCACTCAAAGGAGCTGATAAACACAAAATCATTAGGAGCTAAACAGTGCATGCATTATGCAAATCACTTTAGTACAACAGAAAAACAAGGTGGCAAAGCACTAATCACTTTTCTTGTGCAAAGATAAAATCCATAAGAACATGGGAGAGTTTAAGGACAAGGGAATCACAAATTTGCAAGGTAGCCTTATCAAGTTGATACATATGGAGGCATTGTAACCACCATATTGCTACAAAACTCGAGATATGTTATCAAAAGATGGAAATAGCAATTAACAATGGCACCATGGACTCGAACACTAAATCTAAATTAACAAGTAGGTTTGAAAATAGAAGTATGGTAACAATATCTAACAGAATCTTTAGAAAATGATTACTTCAAACATCACAAAGTATAGATAAATCAAAATTAGATATTCTAATCCCAATTCTTCATCACATGTTTCACTCAGATAATAAGAAATGCAAAGACAACAAAAAGAATACAAGTAAAAAAAATGAAACCAGAGTAAAAAATGGTTCTAAGAAATTAGGGATTGGGGGATTCAAACAAAAGGAAGGGGACGGTCATTAACCACCAGTCAAGGTGGAACAATAGCATAATTTAGAACATTGATACATGTTATTTTACACACAAACCATGTGTTAACTGGGGAATTTTGAAGTGAAAATATTAATTTTGCATATGATATTCAAATCCCAAGTTTACATAAAAGCATCATCACAATCATCAACACTAATAGAAAGCATAATTTATTACCTCGAGGGGGATTCTTCACAGGTTGAACCGATAAATTAGAATGGTCCCGGGAAGGGCGTCCCTGCTGAACCCCAAATGCCTGAGCATATGTCTCATCATACTCCTCAAAGTTAGCCTTACGGTACGCAAAAAGAGTAGCCCTATTCTTGACAAAATTCAGGTTTTTATGATCACCACTACAAGGAGACAAAGCCAATTGCCTAACAAAAGATATAGTTTCACTTGGTTTAAAACTATTTTGTGCCTTCTCAATCTGATTCACAGAGTAAACTGCAGATGCCTCGTAATCAGGCACATCAACAGCAAAGTAGCCTTCAACACTTGTAGCTCGAAAATTGTACTTGTTCCTACATTTACATAGCAAACCAGCAGCATGCCTCCGACTAACTTCATCTACTGCCTCTTCAACTGCCTTAATGAAATTCCTAGAACTAGTCTGACGAGATTTGACAGCATAATTAGGATCAAAAGGGATAAGTTCATCTGGATCAAACCAGCCATAACTACTATCACCAAAGAATGCCACCAAAACATCCCCCTCCCTCCTTGTTCGACGTACTTGAGAACCAGCAAGAACCTCATTGAATATAAGACCAGGCCACCAAGGATGAGATTTAACCTTACCCCAAACCATATCACCATCGTCAAACCCATAGCTCAGAGCACTCGTCATACCAATCAGCCCACCACTATCATTAGCCATAAAATCATCAAATTCCGATAACAAAGAGTCAAAATCGGGACCAGTACCTTTCTCCGCCTCTACATGTTTATCACTCTGAGCCTTAGGTACTGTCACATGCTCTTTTCGATCATTTATTGCATCGATTTCTTTATCTGGAGCGTCGGCTTCATGGGAACCTCTCGATTCTTCATCTTTAACAACTTTTCCATCATCACTCTCCGCGAAAACCTCACTAGTAACTCCAACGTCCCCTGATCTTCCATCCTCCGGAGCCCTATATCCGACGGCGCCATCTGAATCTCCCGAATCGAGCTCCATCGGGAAAACCCTAGCTTCATTCAACATTCTCGAACCAGGACTTATCTCCTCGTTTGAGCCTTCAAGGCCACCTTTTAAACCCTTATCTTTCTCATTTTCAGATTCTATAATGGAATCTGATTTCTCATCGAGTATGCAACCGTTATTCATCATAGAAATCACTGAATGAGCTAATTCCCTAAAATCCCGAAAAGCCCTAGAGAAATGGAGCTCGGTGGTGCTAGCGAGAAAACATACCTTATTATCTTTCCATCCGGAAATGAATTAAGAGATTTTCCGAGAAAAGCCGAGAAAGGTAGAGGGCGAAAACTGTTTGGGCGTCGTTTAGAAAAACTGAGGATTATGAAATTTTCTGGGTTACTCTCTCCATTTTGAGGACCTGCTCCTAAGAACACTATACGCAAGCACATAGTGCCATTGAGATGCTGCCACGTTCTATTAAAAGCATCGTTTTTTTTTCTTTTCACATTTTATTTTATTTTTTAATATTTATTTTGGTAAATATATGGTCGGTTTATCTTCTCGCTATCAGTATTTGCAGAATTGTAAAATTATCTGATTTTGAGTTCTTTTTAATTCATTTTTATAAAGTAATAAAAAAAATTAGAAAAAACACAAAAACAACACCCTAAAAGTTTTTTAAAAATATTGCTCACTCTTCACAGTAACTAGTATTCATTCTAATTCAAAGGAATGTCATTGTTTTTGTTGTTAAATAGTTATATAATTTTTTAAAAAGAAAAAAAAAACCACAATAAATGACCCTAAATTCTAATCAGCAAAAATGATCTCTCTTCATTTGAATTAGGAAAAAATATATATCCCTTCTCAATCGACAGAAATAGGTGATATTTTTATTATTTATAGTTTTAAGGGTATTAGGAATGATATTTTTTCAAAATTAAACATAATTCAAATTCACTTTAACCTTTAATTTTTCTCTGAAAATATTAAATTAATAAAAACAATTTGTGAGGTATTGGAAGAACATAATTAGATCCAATGAACTACATAGATATTTTGTTGTTTTTATATTTGTATTATAAGTATAACTACTTTTTCATTAGTGAAAACTCAGGTTTATAACGGAGGTATAACTACTTTCATTAGTGAAAACACAGGTATACTATGGGGTGACTTTTAATAAAATAATGGGAAAGTTTAAGATTTTGAGTTAATAATAAGATTATTACTTGTTATTACAGATTACCAATGAAATAGGAAGGGTGATAAGATATGCATAATTTTCTCTCTCTCTTTTACTTTTTGTTGTGGCAATTTCCAGTAACGTTTTCCTTTTAAAACCATGGGTAATGCTTGAAAACACGATTTTCCATTAGTGCTTAAAAGACAATTTTCCATTAATGCTGAAAAACATAAATCTCCAATATTATTCCTTTTTCCCTTAAGATGAGATGCACTGCAAGTTGAATAAGTTTAGTTTTCATTCCCAATTGTGAACTGCATTTTTTTTCCCTTTGATTGCTCGTACATATGATATAATATGCAACAGCCACATTTCATTCAGAGTTATTAAAAAAAAACCATTTGAACGTCGAATAAAGAAAAGGGGACATTAACAATCAATCCCACCAAAGGAGGCAAAACAAAGAATCATTAGCATAACAAGAGAGCTAAGCATAGCAAATTAAAGTATTAGTTTCAAATTTCAAGTATACCTCTCATTTGATAATTTAAAAAAAAAATTAAGTACACCTATCTCTTTTTTTGTCACAATTTCATTGGATAAAAAATTAACTGTTGAACTAAATACTAGTACTCGTATTAGACACCACATAGATATACCGTGTTATTAGCTGCTGTAATTCATCTCACGTAACTACCCAATAGCATTGTCACAGATTTTCGTAGGCAAAAAGAGAGAATAGAAACTAAAATATAAATAAAGGTCTGCCAATTTGAACTTTTTTAAAAAAATAAGTAAAAGAATCTAAAAACAATGTTATCTATGCGTCACTCGCTTTATTAACTTCAAAAATGAACTCTATCTCGGTGAAACAAATACTGCACTGAAAAGTGAAACTATGTAAGGGAAATTACAGCACTACTCAAGCCAAAACCCCCGTTTTCTTCTATCCAATGGAAACCTGATGTTTCTGTCACAGAAAAAGAACTGGGTTGAGTAAAACAAATACATTTTGGGACAAAAAAATTGGATTAATGTGAACAAACTCTAGCATCTTGTATTCCATTAGGGTTTCAAGCATCATCAGATTTTTGGATGGGTGGGGCTCCTGCAATCCAACCCCAAACACCACCCGAGCTCTGCCTTTGTTTAGCATTCAAGGCTGCTTGTTCAGATGCAGCCTTCTGTCGTTGGAGAAGTTCAAGTTCCTTTTGTAATGTCTCCATAGTTTGGAACTTCTGCCGCAGTTCTGCAAGCTCAACCTGTAGGCACAAACAGTAATTAGCAAACAATCCAGATGTTTTTCTACTCTTTTTAATATGACGTAGCGAATGCCAAGATTTAAAGTGGCTCGGTTTGGTTATTGCGCAGGTTGGCTAATAAGCGAAAAACCACACTTTGAAGCTTCTAATGAACATCAATATGCACCGACTACCAAAGATTTGAAAATCATGTCCTGCTGATAATAAATGGCCAGCTTACATTGTCTTGAAAAAATGCTCCACCATTCACGGCTTATATTAAATCGAAAAGATACTCTACTATTACTTGGGTGAAACTTTTTGACAGAGTATTGTTGCAACCATCAGCAAGTATTTGTCAGAGACAAGAAAAAGCAGTATCACAACTTTAACGCAAGCAAAATCATAAAAGGAACTTTCATAATTGTTTTGGATCAGGCATTACTTTTACCACACATAAAATCAACTGAACCGCCAAATAGAACAGTGTGCATATATACCTCAAGCTTGAAACATCTTGACTGCTCAGCTGCAAGTTGACCACGGACAGATTGAAGCTCCTAATTGTAAGCAAATTTGATAATAATAAATAACAAGGATTGATCAGGAAAATGAAAAAAAAAAATAACAATTAGACCTGGAAATTTTTTATTTCCAAAAGCATAGACAAGGCACTCTTTACCATGATATAGTTTCCCAAATAACAAGATTTGCAACCAAGTAGAAAAGCATATTCTCTAAGAAAAACTTTGGACGCATTGATAGTTACCTTGTATAGGTCAGTATTGCGAGTCTCCGCTTCTGTCAAGTCCTGCTTTAATTGGAGACATTGTATCCTCTCTTTGCTCAGTGATGATTCTAATTCTTCTTTGTCCACTTTGAGAGACCCTATAAGATGTTCATGGGCTCTTTCACCCTTGGATCTCTGCATAATCTAAGAGTTTGAGAACGAAGTAGTTTAAATTTGATGAGGCCATGCAAAGCTATTTTAATACAACCTTTTTACTTAACAAAGATACTCAGGGAGTAGGAAGTGATGTAGCCGAAAAATAAGTAATACAAGATCCATGCATTATCATGCTATAAACTATAATATCTGAAAAACTCGTACCTATATTTTAATTTACTGAATTCAAATGACTTAAGATAGATTGAAAAGGCAAGTGCTGATGACAGAAGCGTATGACATATCTATCACATAATTAGATACTCTAGCACAAACAGTAATTTTAGCCAAAAGCAAGGTTCGTATTTAATAAAGTTGACAGAGAAAACACTCTAAAATGATACCAGAATATGATCAAAGAGTGAGGAGTCATGCTATATCTAAAAAAACATTTTCTGTTTTCCTTACAAGTGAATCAGTGATTCTCAACAAACTAAACAACGAATTTCTATCCCATGTGGGCAAACAAGGAGATCAGGAGTTGGATGGGAACTTAGGGTTTAGGGGAAAAAATCCTATATAATTCAGAATTAAAAATTTTAAAAAGAAAAAAACAAATAATCAACTTGACGGCCAATGGTCACTAAAGAATGCAAGACTATCCAGAAGAGACAATGCATGTACATACAAATAACTTCTTGTCTGCTAAAAATGAGACATGCAATTAACTCGGCAAAGTGATTAGAAATTTATTTGCTGATACATAAATAGATGTATGCACAAACCACATAAAATGTGAAAGCATCCTAGGAATGTATAACATAGTAACTAAGAAAAAGAACACAATTTTTAATTTGCTTACCCTGGGATCTGAATCGACATTGTCCATCACGATTTCCCTAATCTTTCCTTCTTGACCTCTTTCAAACTCAGATTCCCCATCCCTAGGATTTGTAGCATTATGTACAGCAGAGACGCTATCCGGCATAGGAGTTTCTATCATCTTTGACTGTAAAGTTGACTTGTGGCTAGGTCTAAGAACGTTAACCTATAGCAGAAACAATAAATAAATAAACAAATTAAACAAGAAAAAGCTGCAAATCAGTTTAGAATCAAAACTTACCTCATTGTTGTAACGTCCATTATATCCTCCAAAAGATACAAGTATGTCTTCACCGTTGTACGAGCCTACAACCACGCTCAAGCCCTATGAATGGATATAAATGTCAATTTTGTAGAGTCCATAAGTACATTGGGCTGGCCCATTTCAAAAGGTCAACTCCAAAGAAAGGTAAGGTTCGTGCTACTTATAAACATATCATTCTTAATCAATGTGAATACTTTTATTTTACTTTAACATCCCAAAAAAGTGTGTGTCATTTTGCCCAATACTTTGTAAAATGGCCCACACTTTGCATTTTCAACCTATTTTATTATATTCTATTTCTAATGGATCACTCGTCTTTTTTGCTTTTTGTAAAGCCCATTCATTCTTTTGTGAGGTAGGACCATTAGTTTTTTTCCCCTTTTTGGCTCAATGATACACTTAAGCTCTGATACCATGTCAACTTTGTAGAGGTTAAAGGTGTAAATTGGGATAAAATGTTTCATTAATCCATGGTACAATCCATTAATTTTAAGAAACCCGTCTTATCTTGTCCCATTTATTTTTTAATGAGATGAGATGATACTAGTTGAAATATCACATTTACCACTAATGGGCCAAAATCGGACAAGTAAAAATACAAAATAATGAAAAATATGAAACATGATTATTTATAATGTGAAAGTTTTATGTTTAAAATGAGGTACATTAGGATTATAATCTAAATTGAGTGTTATTTAAATAGGATGGAACAACTTTGAACCATAAGTCCATTAGAGACATCAAATGCGACATTAGATGAAATAATATAACCCCATTTATATCTCTAGTAGAGCCTATAAGCACCATAAGCTATCCAATCCCAAAGAAAGATAGGGCTCATGTTACTTATAATCACTACATTAGTATCATTATTAATCAATATCGAATACTTTTATTTCACTCTAACAATAAACACAAGGTGATTCCAATAATTTTGCTGGCGTTAAAGTTTCTATCACTCAAAAAAAGGCTCAATGTTACTATTCCTCTAGGGAAAGTAACCTTTTTTGTTGAAATTATATAGTAGGCTAAAAGAGAATTCAATTATTCAAACATAAAGTAACCATAGACCATCCTAGTAGACAAAATTAGGTTTTCAAGTGAGATTACCTCACTAGCAATAGGAACACGCCCCTCAACGATAGCTACCACTGACCAAACAAGGGTAGACATGTTAAGCACAACAGACTCTGAGACCCCTGCAATATGCCAACCGGAACAAATGATTTAATCAAATGTAAAAAAAAAAAAAAAAAATCAGATGATATAAAACACCCATATAACGTGGATAACTGAAAAAGTAGTTTAGACAAGAATAAGCTTTTGTAGATAGACCTCATGATAGTCACTGCATAACATAGTTCACATGAAAAGCATGTGGACAACAACAGACATAGCATCCTCTAACACACCCTTCGTTTAGAAATCTTTTTCCCGATTGTTCAATAGTAGTTTCTCCAACATCATTGAAACAACTATTTAGTTAATAATAATAGCACCCAAAAACTAATGTATTTAAATCACTCATGCAATGGCTACCACAAGAATTTCATCTTCATACATGAAGATAGAACATATTCTTCCTTTCTATGGAGCTAGAAGTCCAGAGGCAAGCAAATATATGTGCAATGGTCTACCTAGAAGGACCCAAAAATATCTTAATTTTCAATGGAAAAGGCTTGAATGACATACCGCTTTGGTTGTTACCACCTCCAACAATAAACCAATTCTCCCCAACTGTTGCACCTGCATGTCCAGCCCTTGGAGTTGGTATGTCACCTTGTTGTGTGGGTCTTGACCATTCCATCTGGAATGTACAAATACGTGAAAACATAAGATGATAGTTTCACCAAGAAATGGAGCAAATAAGAACAGTAGCAGAAATAAAATAAAATTCCAAATTAGAATAGCTATCTTACCGTTTGGAGATCAAGAACATGCAGATCATTGAAGCAACTTGCATGGGATCCCCCACCAAAAATAAGGAGGTAACGCTCGGCATGGACTGCAGCTGTATGATCAGACCTTGGAGAAGGAAGCACCCCTCTGTGAAACAAAAAAATAACTCAAACATTAAACAACCTTTTCCCATCTTGACATAATTGATAGGACAACTCAGACTTGTATACACTTTTTTTACATTTGAGGTTAAAAAATGCACCAGATTTTGTTCATGTTTCACATTACAAATGTCATGTATGTGATCCATCACATAGCAAGTTCACAAAAAATAAGCATATTCTGCTAAAATCACATTCATGTCCCTTTACCATATATAAATTCTTTCTTCAAATGGCAATATTAAACTAAAATTTATTCCTTATCTCAAAAATCAGATGAAATGATTTACAGAAAGGATCCTCACAAAAAATGTAATCAATTATCTTACACAGCATCGATCTCATCCCAAGTCATGGTTTCTAGGTCAAGAATGTGCAGATCATTCAAGAGAGTCCTCTTTGCATCTTCTCCACCAAAAATCACTAAGCTTGATCCAACAAGGGTTACTGATTGACCTCCACGAGATGCCTGCAAAATGGGATAAGAATAACAAGTTCAATAGAATTACTAGGCTCCCAACATAACCTTGCAGATCACAATTTGGTTTTTGGAAGATAATCTAAAAGACAAATGATTAATGCAGTGGACAACTACCGGTGGCTTCCCATAAGTCTGTAAGTTTGACCAAGTGGAAGTTTGTAGGTCAAATGCTTTCACTGTCACAAGAAAGCAGAAAAATTAGGTGCACAAGAGGGGTAAAAACTATGGTTATAAATGGGGAATTTGTCTAAAAGAGACATATTTTATAATAGTTTAAAAAAAAGCTAATATTGTTTTTAATTTAAAAAAAGATAAATTGAAACCTATTCAACAATTTGCAGGTAACTACATTTTTTTCTCTCTCCTCCCCTCTTTCTCAACCACTTTTTTTTTTCTCTTCTTGAAAAAACCAAACTGTACATTTTTTTTTCTCTTCTTAAAAAAAACCAAAAATAAAATATCCCCATTTATTAAATTTTAATAAATAATATATAATTTTTTATAACAAATAACTTATCAAAATTTTATTATAAAATAATTTAAAATAATAATAATAAATTATAAAATTTTAAATTATTAAAAACTTTACTAAATAGTTACAACCATTTTTATGAAAAATTATTTATATTTTTTAAAAATAAATTATTTAAGATTAAAAAATTAAAAAATAGATTACATTATAACACATATCTCTAATATTATTATAATTTTTATTTTTATTAAGATAACAAATAGTTATTAATAATAATTTTATTTAAATATTAAAATATAATTAATTAGATATATTTTATTATATTAATAATAAAAATAATTATAATAATATTATATTAGATAATATTTTGATGTAAAGTTTGGGTCAAAATGTTCTATATTTGTATTTATATCTTATAGAAAGTTGGATATAAAGGCTTTTAATTTTTGTAATAATTTATTTATTTTTATGAATATTATTTTTTATATTATAATTATAATTAATATTATAATTTTTTATTAAATATAATAATAATAATAATAATAATAATATATTATATTATTTATGAATTATCAATATTTAGCGTATCATTTTCATATAAATTTATATTTATTTTATTATAAAATATATTATTTTTATTTTTTAAAATAAAACTTTATTATATAATATGATAAAAGAGATTTGTGTATTTAAAATTAATTATAAATTTATAAAATGTTAATATTTTTTTATATTTATAATAATTATGTTTTGTAAAATAGAGGTGATATATTTTTTTATTTATTTTTAAATAAAATTGATTAAAATATATATTTTCAAGTTTAAGGTTAAAATGTGCCCTTTTTTAAACTAAAAACAATCTTAGCCCTTTTTCAAACTATTATAAAAAATATGCCCCTTTTAGACAAATCCCCTTATAAATGAAAGGAGTTACAACAGAATTATGTAAAAAACATTGTTGGCAAAAACATATAACCAACTGTTTAAAGTAAAATTATTATAGGACTTGTACGGCAGAAGACAGCATCAACAAATATTACTGACGCCAGAAAGTACATATATAAAAGATATATATTATTGTCAGAGCATAAAGTCCTAACAAATAAGAAATTGTACTTAAAATAGAATACATAGAAAACAATGTTTATATATGGAAGTAAAAAAAAAAGCAGTAAAATTACTTCAAAAAACATTAAGTGAACTGCCAAAAAAAAAGAAAAACTTAATATAATAGGTAAATAGGCCTTTTGTCACAATACTAAAACTTATACTCTGAAGATCTCTTCTTTGTAGACAAGAAGACTGCATCAGCTATTATAAAGCATCAAGATAATTCTTTATAATAGCTGATGCAGACTTCTTGTCTACCAAAAGGCAACAATTGTTGAAATTACTGTTTTGCAATTGTATTTGAAAGTGTCATCCGTGACATGATTTCTATCATATGATTCCAATAAGAACTGTAGAACTCTCAAAACAGGTAATATCATTTGTTATAAAGAAAGAAAGAAAGCATGAAGCATCACTCGTGAAAGCGTAGATATAAATCTTGAAAGAATCGAGTCAATAGACAAAAAATGATGTTAAAAAGAACATTAACTGAGATGCAAGACCTCAAATAAAATAAAAGGAAACTAAATGGATGATACTTATTACCCTGAATTGTTTCGGAAGAATCTTTTGTGTGTCCAGCAATTGAAAGAAGTTTATTCTCCCATGGTATCTACATAAACAAGAAATTGGCTATATAATTCACTGCAAATATCCAAATTCATTTAATGCCACCAGAAACAGAAACCAAAGAGAAAAGGTGGCTTCCTCTCAGAAGTCAGATCAACAGACAGATTTTGCAAAAGCTTACATCCTGTTAGAAACCTCGCTTCCAGAACTCTAAAAGTAAAAAACATATACTCTTCTACACTAACCAGGGAATGACCAGCGCATGGGGCTACTGTTACAGGAGATGATGAGCCAACTGATTCCTCCCCAAACTTGGCTTCAATTCTTGACCAAGTCCAACTCCTCAAATCAAAGACCTGTAGTGTTCTTCAAATAAGTGAATGAAAAAAAATATATCTATAATAAGTAGATGGAAGGGCTAAAATATGATTGGTAATGGAACCATATAACCAATGACAGAAAGTTGCATGCCAACTGTAGTTCATGAAAAAAGAAAAAAAAAACAGTAACACACTACATAGTTCAGAAGCATGAGAAGCATGACTTTTGAGAAATTGCTTACATGAATATCATTAAGGTAACGACCATTGTGGTTTCCACCATATATGTACATCTTGTCTTGCACAATTGCAGCTCCATGCTGAAAAGGCAAGAATATTGCTCAAAAGCTAGAAAAACAATGTCAAGAATTATAAATATAAAATAGAATAATACTTCATATCGAGGTTTTGGTCTTTGGCCAGAGACTGGGGGAACAATCCATTGATCATAGACAGCAATTGAACCAGTCCCTTCTGAGACAACATCTTTATCCTCAGCTTCCATTGGGCTCCCATTTTCAGCACGGATTGTTTTTATCTCTGGATAAGAGCTCCCATTCTCAACTGGCTCAACTTTTGAATTATGCTGTAAAACAACCATGAAACTCCCTTTTATATCAATAAAAAAAATTGCACAAGCTCATGTATGTCAAAGACTCCTTTTTATAAACTTGCATGTGTGAGAATAGCCTAGCAAACAAACAACCCTTGGAAGTCTCTCAATTAAATAAGTCGCATGATGAGACCCCATGCCTACCGTATATTTAAGTGCTAAGAACAGGTAAGCATACAAAAAGGGTCAGTTCAGAATGAATGTCATTTAGCTTCACGTAATGGTGCAAGTGACATGATAGAGGTGCACTAACCATGGCAATTGGTGGCAAAGGAGACAAACAAAGGGTTAAAGTCAATTACACAGGCAAACGTGGCATCACAAGTGACTTAAAGATTAGCAATGATGGTAATAGTCTTGCCAGAGGTTGATTGTAGTCATGATCCCATAGAAACAATGAAAAAAGTCTTAGAATTGATAGTTGATAATTGATATCACCCTAAGAAAGAAAGATTATAACATCAATCATCAATGGCTCAAACCTTCAGCTCATGGCCTGGATAGATTAATACTCACATTCATTTGCACATCTACAACAGGTTCTGCAACAAAACTTGATGCTCTTGAATACCAACTTGGATCTTCTTCCTAGCCAACAAAAAATGCAAAACAAGAAAATTAGCCAAAATTTTATATCATACCATGCACGTGAGAAATTTTCTGGATGCATACCTCCAATATTTTCACAAAAAGACGCATTGCTTCAGCAGAAGGCATTTCTCCAAGCTTTTTCCAGCTGCATAATGTACATACGAGGCACCATAATGATAGTTTATAATAAATAACTTTAAAAAATCACAAAATAAAACAAGAATCAAGATGGCAAAGAGATTTGACAGCTGCACATGCAACTAATGAGTATAGTAACAATGCAGTTGCCTTTACAAGAATCTCCAGCTAAAGCTTTAATTTATCAATTAAAGGTGTTTGTTAGAGAATATTTAGAAGAGCAAGGCAACAGAAAAGCAGGAATGCATACAAGCAAGACGCAGGATTGGATATTCAAGTAAACAAACCTTGTCCATTTGCTTTTCTCGATGGCATTCCAGGCACTCGGTTCCCGTAAATTACAAGGTCCTACAGTAGCCTGCAGATATACTAATGAAATGCCATCACTATCGCATTTGTACACAACTAATTATATCAAAACATACACTCATCAACAAAGCAAACCGTCAATTACTGAAATGGCAATAATTATGTACACATGCTAATTTGACATGCAAACTAATACAACTGCACGATCAACAAATACATATTATAGTTACACAAATTTCACCAATTGACAAGGAAATTAAATCTCGATTCTGAATCATTTTTGCTTTTCCTCCCATCCTTCCCCCAAAAGCCAAAAAAAACAAGATCAACAACCTAATACGCCGACCTGAACTACGGAATTCCAGATCTACCCAAATTAAACTTAACAATCCATAATTAAGCAAAATCAAGTCCTTGAAGTCGTAAAATCCATAAATCTCATCAGAAATGAAAACACAAATCGAGTTGGAAAATCAAGGTATAACAAAGACAAATAAATATTGACATATTATAACAGCATTGAAATCGAAAAACAAGTAAATTGCGATCGGGATCGAAGACAGTACCTGTTGGTGCAAAGCGTAGAGAAGGAGAGCAGAGTCGGAATTGAACTTGGAGCGAACCGCCTTAGACGAAGACCTTGGAGAACCATCGAAGCCAGCGTATGAAGCTGCCGCGTAGAATCGCTCAGGGTATTGGAGTCCTGAGCTTGCTCGAGCCATTGACATCTGTACCTGTTCTTCTCCTCTCTAGCTCGCGAGTACAGAGATTGAGAAACTATTAAAAGAAGAGAGGTCCAAATCTGATTAAGGTGGAAAAAGAAAAGTAATTCTGGGACTCAGCTCTTTTGAGAAAAATGAAAATTTGCATATTCTGGGACTCAATTTTAGGACTGTAATTTGTTATAAAATGGAATGTGCTTATGACATTGAAGGAGTGATCATTATGTTGCAATGTCGTTGTGGGTTGTTTTTTATTACTTTACTTGTAGTAGTTACTGTGTGGAATGGGGCAACGTGAAGCTATTAATTTGTTCTCACTTTTTTTTTCTTTCTTTATTTCTTTTTATCTATTTAATTTTTTACTATTTTTACGATAGAGTATTAGTTATTTTTAATTAATTTTATTGATATTGGGTTCTATTTTATAGCTGGGAGAACTAAAATATACATTGTCGGCGGATGATAAAAAATTTAAAATTCATAATAATAAAAATAAGAATAATAAATAAGGATGACATGGGTACGAAGAGAATGATTTTTGATGTAATTGTACCGAAATTAAATTATAAAATCTGTACTTAAAATTGTTACTATTTGTGAATAGTTTTTTACTCGCAGATAACAGTTCGGGACGGTTATTAAAAAATATTCAGAAAAAAATAATTTTTTTAATTTTTTTTAAAAAATTATTACTAATATATAATATAATTTAATAAATATATAAATTAATTTCGATTACAAGTAGGTACGGTTGTTTCATGTTCAATTTTTACCCAAAAATATATCTATTTTTTAAATTTATCGGATAAAAATCGAATTGGTGGTGTGGATAATTGAACTTATAATTTTTTTTTGCCCAATCCTAATACTAACATATTAAAAGGATTCACTTTTATAGAATTTAATATTGAATAAGAAACAATATTAAAAATACTCTTAAGTTTTGAGGTATTTTTATAAATACTCCGAAAGTTTCAAAAAATTTAAAAATATCATTTAAATATGACGAAAATTAAATCTAATATAAATGAATAATAACATTTGGTGATAAAAATATAAGAAGAAATAATAGAGAACTAGGAAGTAATTAGAAATCAATAAATATTATAATAAAAATAGAAAATATCTCATAATATTTTTTCACAAAAAATAATAATTAATAAAAATAAATTTAAAAAAATTTAAAAAAATAAAATTCAATCTTAATAAAAGAGATGGATTTAAATATCCATTATTTTTATTATTGAGAAAATTATTTATAAGAAAATAAATAATTTATTATAAAATAAGTAATAAAAAATTAGCATTAATATTATAAAAGTAAAAAGAATATATAATGTATCATTAATTGACAAAAAAATTATAATAAATAAATTTTCAAAAATCCTCCTAGAAACATAATGAAAAATTGGATACATTAATTTATGATAAATCTAAATATTAATATAAATTCATTTCATAGAAGAAATAGATATACCAATAAAAATAACATTATTAAATAATAGAATAATAAACAAAAAAATATGATTTACTAAAAATGATTCATAGTAATTTAGGATACCAAAAACTAAAATTCACGATATATCTTAGGTTTGCTATTAATATTTATGATAAAAACTAAAATCAAATGTTAAGTTTAACTTATAAATTTAAAATAAGACATTGAATGATAGAAGAAAATCATTTATTTTTAATATATTACTTGATAAATTATTCATTAACAAACAGTCTTAATAGTTTAATATATAGATAAACTAAATTTATATAAATAGATAAATCATTTCAAGAATTTAGAAAAAAAATAAAATTAAAAATACTAACGAATTTTAAAATACACGATGAATGACACTTAAATATCAATGAAAAACCTCTAATATTAGGAAAAAAATAATATAATTAATAATAATAATATATCAATATTTACTTTTATAAATTAGGAAGGATACACTTATAACAAAAAAGAAGTTTAAAAAACTAAAAGAAAATGGAGAAAAGCATTAATTGACGATGTCATATTAGAAAGACAATAATGTTTAAAGACAAATTAAAAAGTGTACATGAAAATAAATAGAAACCTATTAAGAGTAGTAAAAAATCAAGCAATATTGATGAAGACTTTAATGCGTCTAATAAAGAAAATAACAAAATATATTACGATATAAGAGATTTTAAAATAATAGAAAAATATAAATGTAATATAAAACCCCGTAAATAAAAAATTTAAAAAATTTAAAAGATATAAATTTAATAAATAAGATTTTCAAAAACATAAAACAAGATTTAATAAGAAAACCTGGAGAAAAAGAAATTTTAGAAAAAAAGATATATTAAAAAGAAAAAAAATGTATAAACCACTTCAAAATAATGATTATTATCCTTAAAAAAATGCAGATATTATATCTGTAATGAAGAAAGACATTATACCAATGAATGCCCTAGTGAACTTCAACATAAGAAATAATTTAAAAATAAATTTTCACATAAAAAATTGTAGAAGAAGTTGTTAAGATAAAACTATAACCAATTAAGGAATCAGATATAGATGATACCTATAACATTTATCTACTAGAGGAAACAAGAAATAAATAACCGATTCAAAATATGAACACTTGGAATATGGGTATTCTTCATCAAAAAATGAATGATTTGTATAGTATTACAAATCTAAAAAGTAGCTATATTAAATAGGATTGAAATTTAAAGGCAATAATAGCTATCATTTCCATATATATATAAATACATGAGCTAGTATCTGAGTAGTAAGTAAATATGTGTTCTCAAAAGAACACTGAAAATAATCATCAAAATATTTAATTATAAGAATTGTTAATAATACTATAACAAATATTAATAAAATGTTAAAAGACAGAGATATAATGATAAGAGGATAAAAATTTCATATTTTTATCATATATCAACAAGAAACAAGAGTTGATTTATTAATAAAAACATATTTTATAAACTTATATCAAATTTTTACATAATATTTAGATAAAATAAGTATAACGATATTAGATAGTGAAATTATTTATGTATCAAAAATAAGAAAAATTTTGACTTTATCAAACACAACTTTTATGAAATAACATAAAAATAAATATATTGACAATTGGTTTTACTCTAATAACCTTATTAAGGTCTTTTAATTTTATGTTAACAATTATTTTAAATTTATTAATTTTTAAATTTAAAGAATTTTTTGAGCTTACTTTTCTTTGAAAAATAAATTCAAAAACTTTTAAAAGTAAAAGTCATAATACTAAATAATTCATCTCACTCTAATCTAACATTCTCAATGGAAAAAAATAAAAAATAATAATAATTAATTTTAAAATATTAAATAAAAATTATCTATATATTTTAAAATAATAATTATTATTACTCTTATGTCATTAATTATTATATAGTTTATTTAAAATTATGATTTTTATATAAATTATTAATATTTAAAATATTAATATTTATTTTTTTACCAATTATAAGTAATAAAATATTAATATTTAAAATATTAATTATATTTTCAATTTTTTAAAATAATAATAATATTATAATTTTAATTCAAATAAAATTTAATAATAATTATTTTTAATATTTTAATAAATTACTACCCAATAAATATGGACAAAGACCCAGCCCAAAGCGGCAAAGCCCCAATCCATTCTATATCTGTACTCCCACTGAGCTCCGTTTGCACTATTATTCTTTTAGTTGTCTGCTAATTTCATTCTTTCCCTCGCCGCCGGTCAAGACGCTGAGCTCCATTGCCGCCATTTACTAAGGTAATAGTCTCTAAAGTCCACTATTCCACTCTCTCTTCTGGAAGATGTATGATTTGATACCTTTTTACATCTCAAGTTTGGATTATTAGCTGGTCGTTTGAAATGATTTCTATGTAGTGTTCTGTAGACTGTAGATGGGTTTAATGATTATTGTAAATCAAAGAAAACCTCTATCAGTTTCATTTAGATTGGGTCATCGACCTGTGTCGTTTTCGATATTCGGCTTGTAACTGGGCTCTGTATTATCAAGTTTTTGATTTAATGGTTTAAGTTTTGTTCTTTATGCTTAAAGTTGATGACTTTTTATGATTCCGTGATATTAGCTAAATTATTAATCTGATAATACTCCAGGAACTTCTGAAAATTTCGAAGTTTGTCACCTTAATTTCCCTCTTACTTTTCTTTTACTTTCTCTCTTTTTTGTACATGTTAATTGTCAAAAACATGGAATGCAAAAGTAAAAATCAGTAATAGTAAATTACTATTGAACTTAAGAAATAGTTCAATTAGCGGACTTATATTGTAACTTTATGTTGCATTTGTGTGGGAGTGGCTTATTTGTCTTATTAGCAAATTTCTATCAAAAGTAAGAGATTGTGTGGATTGCAGCAATATTCGTTAATTTTACGATGGATCATCAGCAATCAGCCTCTGGGAAAGGTGACGATGATGTTGGGATTCCTGATGATTTGCGCTGCAAGAGGTCGGATGGCAAGCAATGGAGGTGCACTGCTATGTCTATGCCAGATAAAACAGTATGTGAAAAGCACTATATCCAGGCAAAGAAGAGAGCAGCTAGTTCTGCAATGCGAGCTAATATGAAAAAGGCCAAGAATAAATCATTGGGTGAAAGTGATATTTATCTTGAGAGTAATAGTGATGACGATGACATGCCACTTGTGCAGTTGAAAGTTGAAGAGTATACTCCTCCAGTGTCAAGGAAAAACTACACAGAAATGGCATCAAAAAATCAGTTCAGATATTCGCCTGAGACATCACGCATGAGGATTTCATCCCCACATAATCCTCCAGAACTCAATGGTGATTCACAAAAAGATTTTATGCAGTATGAAAAAAATTGCAGGTCATCTAAGACAACACCTCTGTCTGCCATGTATTCATCTAGGAACAGATCGCAGAGGAGCTTTGATGTTAATGCTATGGCTGTTTTGGTATGCTGATAATGATTTCTAATATCTTCAACTATAGCTTGCATGACTTGATATGTTAAGACTTAAGGGACCTTGCTGTAGTTGTAAGATTTCCTATCTCATTATATATGTGTGTGTGTTCATGATTCTGAGGTGTAAGAGTATCTTTCCAGGAGTACTCTGATCGAAGCACAGAATCCTCCGAAGAAACTGGAGGGCAGACTTGTCATCAGTGCCAAAGAAATGACAGAGGAGTTATTTGGTGCCTTAGATGCGATAGAAGAGGATATTGTGATAGCTGTGTTTCTAAATGGTATGGTTATATTTTGGATAAAATACACTATATAAATTTAAATTGCATGTTAAGCATGAATGATTTAACCTGTAGGTACTCAGACATATCACTGGAAGAGATTCAAAAGATATGTCCCGCATGTCGTGGCACTTGTAATTGTAAGGCGTGTCTACGTGCAGATAACTTAATAAAGGTACCTAGCATTTAAATAGTGTATCCTATCATGTATACCTACTGTGTTCGTCTGGCTTCATAAATTATGAGCCACATATTCTGTCGTCTACAGCTGTAATCGCCATGGGTTTATAATCGTTATCTTTCCATGTGAAGGTGAGGATAAAGGAAATTCCTGTCTTAAACAAACTGCAATATCTTCATTCTGTGCTGTTTTCAGTACTTCCCATTGTCAAGCGAATCCACCATAATCAGTGCTCTGAAGTAGAACTAGAGAAAAAGCTTCGTGGTAAGATGCTTTATGTTGCCCCAGCGGATTTTTGAGATCTCTTTCTCTTTAATACTATATTGACTGTTTGCTTTCATATATTTTCAGGAACAGATATAGATCTTAATAGGACAAGATTGAATGCAGATGAGCAGATGTGTTGGTATACTACAAAAACTTATGGGCTATTAAACCTAGACTGTATCTCTTGTACCTAGGAGAAGGCCTCGAGAAAGTAGTTATCTTAAGATTTTATATATGCTGGATCCAGGGCCTGGCCGTGATAGTTTATGAGTTTCCTGTTCAGAAGCAATACCGTACAGTACATCAAACTTTTCCTGAGCTGCAATTTCTTGATATTGCAGTTTATTATTTCTAAGCAGCTTGTTAGCATGTTTGACCTTTTTAGAATTTTAGTTTTAGATTGTAGCATCACTTGTGCATGCTTAGAAGATTGCTTAATTCGACGTATTTTCATGCTTAGAAAACTGCTTAAACCTAGACTTTATCTAATAAATACATAGGAGAAGGCTCGACAAAGTAACTATTGTTAAGATTTTATATATGGAATTCTGGATCCAGGGCCTAGCCATGATAGTTTATGAGTTTCCAATCATGCTTGTCATAAGTAATACTATATGGTGCATCAAACTTTTGCTGAGCTCCAATTTCTTGATATTGCAGTTTATTATTTCTGAGCAGCTTGTTAGCATGTTTGGCATGTTTATTATTTTAGTTTTAGATTGTAGCATCGCTTGTGCATGCTTAGAAGACTGCTTAATTCTGAGGTATTTTCATACAGCAACTTCTGTCGGATTCCTATTGTTGATTATCATCGGCATTGTGCAAATTGCTCATATGATCTGTGCCTCAGTTGCTCTCTAGATCTTCGGGAAGCATCTGCTAGTGATGTTAATGGAGAAGTTGTGGATAATAAGATCAGTGATACAAGTCTAGATAAAGAAACCATGGTGGGACAGCAGAAAGTACGAAGAGTCAAGCTAATTTTTTTTGAATCATTTCCTGATTGGAAAGCCAAAAACGATGGCAGCATTCCATGCCCTCCAAAGGAGTATGGTGGCTGTGGTCATCCATCATTGAACTTAAGCCGCATTTTTAAGATGAATTGGGTTGCGAAACTGGTGAAAAATGTTGAGGAAATGGTTAGTGGCTGTAAGATTTGTGATGCTGGTAGTCCAGGGCAAATTGGGTCCAGTGCTCCTAGATACTTCCAGTATGCGCACAGGGGGGATGGTGATGGAAATTTATTATACTGTCCTTCATCACAACATATTAAAACCAGCGGTATTGGTGATTTTAGAAACCACTGGGCCAGAGGTGAACCTATCATTGTTAAAGAGGTCTTTGATAGTTCTTCTACGTCATCCTGGGATCCAATGGTTATACAGAGTGGAATCCAAGAAACAGCGGATGAGAAACTGAAAGAAGAGAACAGAATGGTGAAGGCCATAGACTGCTTCAACGGTTCTGAGGTGGGTCGTAAAAGCTATGATTCCTTTGTGTGGTCTTCTTTCATATTGTCTCAGTTGTTTGTGACAGATGCTTGCTTGATAAATTATTAGTTAATTTATTGGTGTTGTAAATCATAATGTTAGACCCTTTATGGCTTACATGACAGGTTGATATTGAACTTGATCAGTTCATCAGAGGATATTCTGAGGGGAGAATGCATGAAAATGGTTGTCCACAATTGTTGAAGCTAAAGGATTGGCCTTCCCCAAGTGCATCCGAGGAGTTCTTATTGTACCAGAGATCTGAATTTATCAGTAAATTGCCTTTGCTTGAGTATATACATTCCAAATGGGGTCTTCTCAATGTTGCTGCAAAATTGCCACATTACTCTTTGCAGACTGATGCAGGACCTAAGATCTTTATGTTATATGGAAGCCATGATGAGCTTGGTAGAGGTGATTGTGTGACCAATCTTCATTTCAACATACGAGATATGGTAAGTGTCTCTTCTTGCTTAAGTACAATCGTTTTTGGGCACTGCTATAGTCAGCCATCTCCATGTCTACCCTCTATGCTTAGCTATTAGAATTCATGGGTCTTTCATTTCTTCTTGTGTATAGGATGATGTTAGCAAACTTATGGAACAGAATAGATTTATATCTATTGAGCTGTTGTCAGGTGTATCTACTAGTGCATACTAGGGAGGTGAAGCCACCAGGGATGAAGAAATCAAAGATTGAGAAGGTACAGGAGTCCTTTACAGTAACTGAGGTCGATGAATCTCCTGGGAACCCACATACAGGTCAGGATGAGATTAAGTTGCCTGATGTATCACTTGGCAATCATAGTATGGAGAATCAATCTGGTGAGAGATTGGATGACAATGAGGTAGACAAAGTAGCAGATCGGGGAATTGATAATACCTCCAGCACCCAAGAGGATACTGTCAATCATGAGCTGTCAAACGCTGATGGTGTAGATGTCTCTAAGAGTAACTGTCCAGGAGTTCTTTGGGATGTTTTTTGCCGTAAGGATGTGCCAAAGCTGGTTGAATATTTGAGGATACATTGGAAAGAAATTAAGGGTCCTAACAGTGAAAAAAATGACTTTGTAAGCTTTTCTTTTTGTTGTCTTTACTAATCTATCTTTTTCTTCCCTGGATTTACATCGTTAGCTTCTTGCTCCATGCTGATTACACATTGGGTTCTCAGGTAATACACACTCTTTACGATGAAAAGTTATTCTTGAATAGACATCACAAAAGAAAATTGAAGGAAGATTTTGGTGAGGATGACTTCTTAGTATCCTTCTCCACTTTACAGAACATTTGTCTATGTTTCAAAATGTTGAATCGTAAGGAGTATAATTTCTGAATTCATGCTTATTATGGGATAAATTTATGCTTTTCAGGGGTGGTGCCATGGTCCTTTGAACAGTATACAGGGCAAGCCGTTTTCGTCCCCACTGGATGCCCTTTCCAATTTAGGAATCTTCAGGTGAGTTGATGTGACTAGTTACATTGACGGTGTGATACTTTTTAAGTGAAATACGAGGGATTCGTATACATTTTTTATTTAATTAAAGCAGAGAACTCTCTATGGGAAGAATATTCTTGTGCCAAAAAGTTTATACTACCTAGATCGCCACTTTACAAGTACTGTATTTTGAATATGAGGACACTAGGAAAACTAGATGGTGTCTCGCTGTCTTTATCAAAACCAGAGTTCAACATGTTTAGCACTTCAAAGTTATCATCAATGGGGATCTTCTATTACATGAAAATGAGGGTGAGGGTGAGGGTGAGGGTGAGGGTGAGGGGGGGGGGGGGATTAAATGAGAATGTTATCAGGAATTAGTATTGCAATTCAAGCGGAGCCTAAGCCCATGTACAATACATGTATTTTTAGGTTCTTAGGCCATATAAAAGGCTTTATGGCTCTAATTTGGGGCTAAATGAAACAAAAGTTAGAAAAAAGTAGAGTGAGATGTTGATCATATGTGTTATTCCACATCACAGTATGCTTCCTTATAGAACTCTTTCTCTGATTTAGGTTACACGCTTTTCCTTTCTGCTTGTCCTTGGGGCATCCCTTGGCTGTGCTTTTGTGGTTTGGTTGGCAGGAGAATACTGGCTGTGATTCTGGGTAGTTTTGCTTCTGGAGTACTGTTTTAAAGCAGTTGACATTAGATGATATATATATATATATATTATGTATGTATGACATTAGAAGGAATTCTTTAAGCCCGACTCTCCTTATAAATCAACTGTAAACACTATGAAGCCACTGAAATATAGTGCATCCAGGAAAGGTGTTTTGATATGTAACATCCAGAATTCTCTTGTTGGTGATGATCATCTGAAATTAGAATATAGACAAATTAAAGCAAATGGCAAAAGTAGATTTTTCATAGTCTTCAATATGGTTATTCTTTCTGGTTGGAAGTCATGCTGTTAAAATGTCCAGCAAAGTTAAATTTATGACATTATATTGATTTTTATTAATTTTTTTATCGTACTTTGTTAGTCCACTGTTCAGTTGGGCCTCAATTTCTTATCTCCTGAAAGCCTTGGGGAGGCTGTAAGACTGGCTGAAGACATTCGCTGTCTTCCGAATGACCACCAAGCAAAACTAGAAGTGCTGGAGGTCTGAAAACTGAAAATGTCCATTATGTCGATACTTTATCATCTTGAGATCTTTTGTTAATGTGACCTTAGCATTTCAAGAATTCAAGGCTATTTGTTTTAATGAAATTTCTTTAATGGTTTCTGCTGCAGGTAGGAAAGATATCACTTTATGCTGCAAGTTCAGCCATTAAAGAAGTCCAAAAATTGGTTCTAGATCCAAAGTAAGCAAATTTGGCCTTATGTTATCTCACTTTTTTTGAAATCTTGTGTTTGGTTCAATTCAATATTTTTAGTTCTTATATCAAGAGAAGGTGAAAACAAGAAATAAAATTCATCATGGACCACTTACCTAGTGGTCTTTTTTTTTGGATCATTTCACATGTTTAGATTGAGGAATATGGAGGAAGACAACAGAAATAAACTACTAAATGGAGCGCCTTTCTTAGTTTCATTTGAATCAAAGTGGGTAGAATTTGAGTTGGAGGGAAATTGTTTTTATTATGACCACTTTTATTTCTATTCTGAAATAATGGAGATGGGAAAACACGGCATGGCATCATCCGACAAAGTAACCACTCTAATATCGTTGCTACAGCCTACAGGGTCGGCCTATGTTTACTTACTTCCAGCACTTTTCCTTTTATTTTCTCACATACAAGAAATTTTTGTCTGACTGCATATATTCCCTCCATTCCCATTTTCTATATGTAACTTATTTTTTTTTTCACTTTGTGGATATGTAACAGACTCGGGACAGAACTTGGATTTGGAGACTCCAATTTGACAGCAGTAGTTTATGAAAATTTGGAAAAAATGATCAAGCGAACACGAATAACTTGTGCTTGATTTTGGCTATTGTTAGTATGATTCTTTATCATTGTGGACATCACATATTAAAGTGTCGCGGTGATACCTTGCTTCCTTTTCTTTTGATTCCATGATGTGTATCCCTTGTGTAAATTTAGGGGTATTATTTTTTTTAACCTTCTGCCCTAAGAATTCGAGTCTGTAACCATTGAAAATATTGGTCTCAAAATATATCATTGGAAACAGTTGTATAATCTTTGTGAAAAGCAAAAGCAACATACTTTACAATATCAGTTTCATAAAAAGTTTTTTTTTTCTTTCCCATGAGTCAGTTTAGTAGTTGATTGCCCTGTCCTGCTTTCTATAAGGTGGCAATACCCCACGCAGGTGATTACGAGCTCAGAGACCAAACACATCAGGAAAGATAGCTTTAATCTGAAAGTGTTTGGAAAACACTGCTTTGGTATAATGCAATTTGATACTCTTGAATGGTATTCCTTATTCCTTATTCTCTTTGATTTCAGGAGATGAGACTAAATGATTCGGCAACTTTAGAGAAGTCATTCTTCACCTCTGGCCATACGGATTCAGGTGCTTGAGCATTGAGAGTAAATAATTTACCCCTACGAGCACAACAAACTGCTACATTGTGTCTCCTGAAGGAGGGGCTTTCAACCCTAAACTCTAGCTCATAGTAACCAACATTCCTTGTAGAATCCTCCCTCAAAGTTGATTCTATGAAAGTTCCTTTTACCTCAGGGCGCTTTCCAGATCCCGTGATGGTTCGAATTATTGCTTCTCCTACCTCCTTTGGCCCTCCAAATGCTTCAATTCTGTAATTTATCAGCAGAACGATTATCAACAAAGTATATACATTTTTTTTCTTCACAAATGGCCTGTTTGCTTGTGTTTCTGTTGAAAGTGTTTCAGATAGAAATGGTTTCACAAAATGTGCTTTGTGAGCTTTGAAATTGTTATTGACAAATTTTTCTTTCCTGTTTGGTCATGAAGTGCCATTTGACTGTTAGAAGTGCTTCCCAATAAGAAGAAACAAACCGATTCTAAATGAGATTACCATTTTGTTATGGTTTGTATAGCTGGAGAGGGAGAGGAGCTTGTTAAATGACAATATTTGTCCCTAGTGGTTAATTCCCGTTTAAGAACCTTACCTGAAATCAAGAGGGACTGGTGAGACAATGACACTAACGTTGAGCTCACCGCTTGTACCGGGAGGCCCAAATGCAACCACAGGTTCGTTAACATTCCGGCGTCGATCACTAGATTTAGCATTGTTTAAAGGAGGGGGATCAAGAGATGTCTCTAATTCTCTTCTCTCAACTGCTCTGTATAATAGTCTCTGATCTCCAACCCAGCTTGCTGGGTATATAAATTCTTCAATTCACAATTCAAATAAGCCATTAGAAATTCTTTTTTTAACCATTTTACGATACTGAAGCTTACATCATTTCTAAGAAAGTTCTAGACTTTGGTCAATTTTTATATTTTGAGACAAACTAAATCCAGCTTGAGTCTTCTACTATTTAGTTAGTTTGCAGCCAAAGGTTATAGGCCAGAAATAGATGAGGATACATGTACGTTCAACTAACTGAAGAATTAGAACTTAGAAAAAATAATAATAATAAAATATTTAGAAGACTACTTACTAACCAAATCCTTCATTTGTGTCAATACACCTACTAAAGCCTCCAATAGGATAAACTAAATCCAGCTTGAGACTTCTACTATTTTCTGGCGATAATCCTAAAAGAAAGCTTGTTACTCCTCCAAAATCAGCACCAATAGCAACCAAATAAGCTGAACCAACACCCACCAGTAGTCGCCGTCTGAATGTTGTTGCCAGAGGCCCAAATTGCTCGGCCGGAGGCCTGTTATGCTGGCTCTTTATCTCTTGAAAGTTACTGTCTTTACGATTGCTGGAGGATTGTGTCATGCATATGATGTGGTTATAGTGTGTAGTGCTTTTGTATGCATGAAAATAGTGTGTCAATGCCATAATTTTCAATTATGTTTCTCTTTTGGAATCAATGGTCTCATAGAGGTTCAGTATCTCTCTATTCTTTTGGAATAGAGTTCTTTGTCACTTGGTGATAATGCTTATCGGCTGCTTTTGAGTGGTTCACAATATTCTCATTTCTCAATTATGTCCGTGGAAAATCTAAACGTCCTTAGTTAACTTAAAAAATCAAATGACATGGATATATCGTAACAAATTAAATTTATCTAAAAACTACTATGTCATTACATAATATAGAATATATATATATATATATACTTTTTTGATAAATTTTCTTAAATTAACAAAAATTTAAACACAAAACTCGTAGCTTTATACGCAACATTATCAAAATATATTTACTACTTAGATTCAATAAAATAAAAATAAAATAAAATCTCACAAGATATTCGACATCTAAAACCAATAGGTTTAGACAACTGTTGTAAACGATCCACTAAAGTTTTGACGATCGTCGTTAGCGATCCATCAAATCTAATATATTACATAAATTTATATCTTTGTATGTAATATTTAACATCTAATTCTATCTTTGTATACAACATATTATATACACTTCAAAAGGAAGCATCGATGGGGTAAGCACTCGAGATCCAGTAATATTGTCGATGGTGACTACCAAATATATGGTGCGGTTTAACATTGTCTTATGAAATTATGAAAAGAGTATCTTTTAGTTCTTTTATTAAATAATTTATTATATACAGTCAGTTTTTATATAAGTTGTTACTAGTTAAATAAATTATAAATTTATTAAAAATAAAATTATTTAAGCGAAAAATGTACCATTGATAGAGATATGACATACAAGTTGTGACTTTATTCTTATAAAGAATGAAAAAAAATATTAGAAATATATGCGATAACAAGATTTATGATTAATATGATATATATAATATGTTATAATTAAAAAAATTTATATATTTAAAATATTATTTTGATTAATTATATATATATATATATATGTTATTTAAGTTCTAAACTCGAAATTGTATTATAATTTTAAGTTTATAATAGACTGGCTTTTTAAAAAAAAAAATTTGTCGGGTCATGCCAGCATGCGATGGATGAAAGGGAAGAGATTAAATATACTGGGTGTAAAGGGATGCTGGTAGTCCTTAACTTTTAATTGGAACAATAATTTAGTTTCTTAACTTCTTGCTTCAACTTACAACTGTCATCTAAATTTCACCCTTTACCAAATAAATGGATCAAAAATTGAGGAGCATTTATGTAATTTTGAGAAGAAGAAAAAAATTGAGATTTTCATGCATGTAAAATTCGAGTCCATACATTTGGCGTAACCCATTTTTTTTTTTAAATTGAAATTGGCAATTGCAAATCTTATTTAGGAAAAAATATAAAAAATAATACTTTTAAACTCTTAATAACAAAAGGAACACTTCATAAACATAAATGATACTAATTGAATAATATTAAATAATTAAAGGGTTAAAATAATCATAATTCGATTTTAACATTTGATTAAAGGTTATTTAATGTGAAATAATACGTTAGATTTTTAAATAATAGTAAAAATTATATGAATTGAACATAAAGATGTTAAATTTAGTTATAAATTTTGAGTTATTTAAAAAAAAATTCTTAAATATCGGGGCCATTAATTTGAGTAGAAAGTGATGACATGGATATTTATAAATTTTTTTATAAATGAGATTTGAGATGTACAAAATTTTTAATGTATTAAAAATATTAAGATTTAATTTTTATAAAAATATAAAATTTTTTGTCATTGTTAAAAAAAATAATTTTAAAAAAATCGAAAAAATTATGAAAATTATATCAAAATTATTAAGTGATTTTTATAAAACTTTAAAAAATATTAAAATATTAATTATTATTTAATACATATATTTTTAAATATTCATAATATTTATATCGATTAATAAATTGATTAATTAATTAAAATATTTATATTTTAAAGTAAAAAGTTTTGAAATAATTAATTAAATTATGATTCTATTAATTATTATCGATAGATAAAATTTTACAATACGAAGAGAAATTTTATTGATATATATTTTTTAAAATACTCCTAGTTAAGGTAATTTAACGAGCCTTGCCTCATATACAATCTACATTTTAATTATATTTTTTGACATTTGATTGACATAATATTTATAACATTTAGATATTTTAGTTAAAAATAATATTTTTTTGACAATTAAATGATAATAATAATTTGATGAAATTATCAAAAATTTGATATAATTTAATAAAAAAATATGAATATTTCGATATTATAAAGTAAAAATTGATGACAATATCATAATATTGTTAACCATATTCATGTTTTTTCAAACCTCTAGGATGTCCAAATCTCAAATTTTTTAACAAATTAGAAAAAATAATATCATTTGAAACTTTTTGACGCAAATAAAAATTTATTAAATATCTTTCACCCATCCTTCTTCACTGTTAACACCTTAACTTCAGCTTCCTAGTTAAAGATCACCCACCCTCCTTCACCATTAATGTCTCAATTTCAATTTTTTTTTATCACAAAATCATTCCCACATTCTTTAATTTTCCCATCCCTTCCATTTTTATAGGAAAATAAAGGAAGCAAGGCAAGGTTCTCCTCCACGAAAATGCTTTTGCGATCAAAATGCTCAACAAAATACATCTTAAACTTGTACTAATGCATAAAGAAGGTTTTATGGAGGCTCTCTAGTAGTATGAGTTGTTTTAAAAATTAATGTTTTCTTTTTATTTGGTATTTTTCTTCTATTAATTCCTTCCATTTGGTTTTTTATTGAAATCTTTTAACAATTTTATAATGCTCTATTTGAGAGTTGTTTTAAAAAAAAATTGTTCTATGAAGCTTTGTTTTATACTTGATAGATGCCCTATTTCTAGAATTTTTTTACTAGTTTATGAAAAAAATCTTGTCAATCAATTTTCTTACAATGATATGAAATGAATGGCTATAATTATTTTTGTTGGAATGATGCCCCCAACTGATAACATAAAATTCAATGGGCTCCATGTCTTCAAATTCACACTTAATTAATCTAACATGCATTTGAAATCGATTTCTATATGGATTTATGTTGTTATTGAATGGATTTCTTCGGTTTAATATGGGTGTCGATTAGTTATTACTTATTAAGGTGAGGTTGAGAGAGTTAACAAGTAATTTAGGGATCATTAGAGTATGCGTATGTAGTAGTGTTGGGAATTAACGAGTTATTTTTTTATATTAAAAAAATGCAGTCCAAAAAGTGGTCATTTCAACCCAAAAACAATATCAATGGTCAATGATTTATGTGTTTTTTTTTTGAAAGATACACGATTTATTATATCACTTAAAAATTACAAGATTTTTGCATTTTTTAGTAAAAGTTAGGAATTGGATGTCCTTTACCCTAAATACATCTTAAATATATTCGCATATTTTGTAATTTAATTTTAAGAAAGAACTTTTTTGTGAAATTAAATTACAATTTGGCTACCAAATTATCAAACCACAAATAATTTGTATTTTTGAACAGAAAGTCTTCAAAATAAAAGTAGTTAATTGCTACAAGTAACGATAAGAGTTTTTTTTCTTCAATAAATACATATTATAATTTGTATATTATAATTAGATTTCGATCTAATAGTGATTTTAGGTATATTTTGTTATGTTTCGATTTATTTTATTTATAGATTTAAATCTAAATTATTTTTATGTATTTATGTAATTCAAAACGTCAATATCTTGCGATATAAATGGTCAAATTTGATTGAAGATTTATCATCTTATCGATATAAAACGTCATATAAGTTTGAAAAATTGAAAGAGTGAAAGAAAAAAGCTCAAATCGTGTTACAAATGATTTTTATTGAGTTTTATGATAATTTGATATATTTTTATTTTATTGATTTAATTGTTTGTAATTTTTTATTTGAATAAATAAAATATTAATTTATCTAAAAAACAAGAGCTTTATTAAAAAAAATTAATAAATTAAAAAAAAGGGGAGAAAATTTCTAAATATATAGAATATTTATCTAAAATACTCCTGCAGTTTAATATATTTTCATTTATGTCCTTGAGGTTTGTAGAAAATGTTATAATACCCTTAAACTTTATAATTAATATCATTATGTCCCTTAATTTAATGGTATTGATTTTTCCATCCATATTATCTTAATATTCTTATGGTTCTCATATCAAATTAAGAGCTAGCTGTTTAACGTTAGGTGCTAATTTTTGTTCTATAATTCCTATTATGTAATTCTTGTATATTAAAGATAGTTTTTCTTATCATAATATTGTGTTATTTCTATCTTCATCTTTTTGTTTATCAATATAATTAATTTATATAAGTAAATATTTAAATATTTAAGATCCTTAATTGACTTAAAAATTATAATTATTATATTTGAATTTAATAGGATCACCATGGTCTTCCTTTCTATTCGTCTTCTCTTGTAATATCAGTTATGTCTCAATTTTGCTCAAACCTTAATACCTTTCAGGTAATGATAAGCCTTTTGCATCCATACATAGATGGTGTCTAATTTTGACTTACAAGAAAAGAGTGACTGAACTCCGTTCTATTTATAATATAATAATTATTACAATATTAAGGCTAACTAAAAACCTTGAAGGAATTCTTATTCGCTCATAATTCCTAGTTACATAATTATTGATTTTGACTTGTGGATAGAGGGGGTTACTATACTAAATGTTGTGTGTTTTTTGAGATGTGTGCTCTAATTTTTTTATTTCCTGTAAATGAAAATTATGGTTCCTTTTATAATAAGAAATCCCTATTTACATATGTGAATTACTATTTTATTTTTTCTTTAATAATTTATCTATTTTATTGCTTTAAATATCAATTATTACTTTTTTCTTGACATATGCTACTGACTAAAGATTTGGGTCTATGTTTTTATTTTTCTTTGTCGTCTTTTACCAACGGTTCCTCCTCTTTATTTTTTCTTAACATTTTTTATCGACAGTCATTTGGATGACGTTGATGATGCGCATCTTCGTCTTCTAGATCTTTGATGCAATAAATGCATCTATGATCTTTGGTGGCTTTTCAGGCCTATAAGCATAACACCTTTCTTTTTTCTTGACCAATTTTTAGGTTATTGTTATTAAAATTTATCTCTTATTTGGTTATTTTTTCATCATCTTCTTTAGAGAGAACTATGCTACTATAAGAAGTGATAATGACTTTACTAGTTGAGTAACTTACTTTGATCTCAATAGAGTTATCAATTTTTTTGAATTCATAGTAAATTTAGCTTAACATTTGACCTCATAATACCCTGAGTTCTTCTGTGTTGAATTCTTTTTCTAAAAGCACCATTGGTTTGAGAACTTCTCTATTTGTGTTGGAAATCCCTAGCTTGATGAAGTGATAGGAATTGATACATCTTTCCTCATTCTAGTCCATTAGTGAACTGAAAAATCTGAGATAAATAGGCTTGTTTTCTACTCTTATCTTTTTCCTGAAGTTCTTGATGCTTTTTTGAAATTTTTTAGGAAATAATTTAATTCACTTAAATTATTCTTGGATATATGTTTTTTATTAATTTTGCATGGAAAGTTTTGTAAATAAATATTAGATCATTTTCTTCTAAAATATTGAATTTACTTCCCGTAGGAAATTCATTTTCTGTAGTATAGAACTTCATATATTTTATGTGTCATTGGGTAAATTTTATAGCTAAGTTGTAGAGACTCAACTATTGTGGTTTGTTGGGATTTTTATATTGGTTATTTTTATCTTCAATAACTAATGAATTTCTAGAGTATGTTTCCCTGAATAGTATTGAATGTCTTATTGTCTTTGATGTCTCTAGGAGCGATGCTTATCTAAATAGTATTGGAGGCCTTACTATTTTCCCTAGTTTTGTCAATGTGCTTAGTGCTTCTAGTTGTTGTAGCTGCAGAGTAGGGGTGAGCAAACAATCATATAAATCCGTTTAAATTGAGAAATTTAATTCGATCTGTCGGATTCATATTGGATTGTATTGATAAATTTTATAGTCGGATCAGATTCAGATTGATAGATTTTATAATCTGTTGTATCCAATCCAAACTGAATTATTATTAAATTATAAATAAATACATATTTTATTTTATATTATATTATATTTAAACATTATGCATACCATAATTATATTATATTATTACCTTAACTTAAAAAAATAAATATTAATGTTTACAATAATTTAATAATTGTAGAGATCTATTTATTATTTTTTTGATTTTTTTTATTTGTAACTATAAATAATAATATTTATTATAAAAATATAAATTTAAAATTTAAATTTGTGTATATCATGTATATCATAAATAAATTTCAATATTAATATACTCTTATCGGATTTAGATTGATTATATCATTAGATTGAATTCAGATTGAAAATCTTCAAATTTGTTCGGATCTAATCGGATTCGGATTGGCCAAAAACAGGTAGTTTCGATCCCTTGTTCACCCTTACTATAGAGTAATTCCTTACTATCTATTCTGGAGTGATTAGTTTTGATATTTTGTAATTGTCACCGCCCCCTTATTCCCTCCTAAACGTTGGGAAGTGTCTTTAATCTTTATTCTGTTGGTGAAGGCTTTATGAGTTACTCCACTAAATCTTATAATTGATTTACTGGCTTCTGCTTAGTTGTTATAGATTTATGGTTTTAGATCATTATAGACCACATTTGTCCTTTTCTACTTCATCTGCCCAATTGAACTTTCTTATTTCAAAGTTGCTCTTTTGAACTATTAAGCTCTTCATTTTCATCTTGAATTATTTCTTTAAAAGTTTTATTCTTTTTAAATTGAATTTTTGATGAAGATTCCTCTTTAAAGTTTTTGGACTCTAAGAGTTGTTTTGAACAATCAAGTTCTTTTTATTTATTTCTCATTTTCATAAGACTTCTCAAGGTATAATAGCTCGAGTTGTTCCTATATGATTTTTATCTTATTTTCCTTTGTCTTGATCTCTATATCAAATTGTTCTATTCGTGTAAGCATGAAAATAATTAGAGGTGTTATTTATTTGGTAAGACCATCTACTAAGATATTCTTATTTCATGGGAGATGTTCGACATCAAAATTTTAATGATTGAACCACTCTTACCATCTGATTGATCTTTTCTGTTTATAATCACCTACAATATTACTTCTTAATAAATAACCAAAATTCTTGTTTGTGTAGTTTGAGAGGTTTGTATTAGTACACTCATACCATTATCCTATTCATTTAAAGCTTTTTTCCTATCTTTTATACAATCTAGATCTAAGAGATCAGATTTATAATTTACATGGAGTTTGAATTCTAGTAGGATATTCCATCTAGTTCTTCAATACAACCCTTATTCTATTTTGGGTAATTGTCTTCTTCTATTATAAGTGTCAGGCTTACATGACCTTTTTTTATTTCTTTTTTCTTTATGTGGATCAGATGTTTCTTTTTGGTAAAGAACTGGTAATAAAATTTGTTTTATATGACCTTTTGGGGTCATGATTTTTAGATCAGAATCAGTTTTACTGATTATTATCATATTGTCTTCCTCTTTGTTTGTACTAAGTTTTTTTATTATAATGTTCTTTTAATTTTTTATTAGTTAGTGTTAATAAACTAATTAATTTTTCTATGTCCCTATTATCGAGATTTATGAATTATTTTTCTAATTATTTTTTATATTCCATTAAATTGGAATCATATCTTTTTCGTTATATTTTTCTTCATTTTTCCTTCTCTTATATTTTTAGGTATCATGACATCTGATTTCCTAGGTTGTTCTATTTTTAATCCTTCTAAATGATCGTATTTATAACTTATAATATCATTATTTCTATGCATGTTATATACATATTTTATTAATTATGTAAATTTTATATGTATATCTTATTGTAATTAATTATAACCACATTCCTTTATTTCTTTTAATAATTATTTTTGTGTTTCGATTATACCTCATAGATGTTTTGTGTTTGATTCTTGAACTAAATATATTTCCTCTGTTAAAAGTCTCAAAGTTTTCATTAATGTTGCTTGATTTTTGCTACTCTTATTAGGCTTTCATCTATTTTTAACTGTATATATTTTTAATATATCTTTAAACATTATTGTTTTTTTGATATAATATTATGAACTAGTGCTTTCATTACTTCAACTTTATCTTTTAGTTTTTTAACTTATTCTTTAGAAGTTTTTCTTTCATGGTCTATAAAAGTAAATTTCGATATATTATTATTTTTAATCACATTACTTTTCTTTTTGGTATTAGAGGTTTTTTTCTTGGTATTTAAGTGTTATTCTTTAAGTATCTCGAAGTCCGTTAGTATTTCTGGTTTATTATTTGTCCAAGTTCTTGAAAAGTTGTATATATTTCTATAAATTCATTTTGTCTATATAATGAGCTATTATGACTGCTTGTTAATAAATACTCTACTATATAGTGTATTGAAAATAGATGATTTTCTTCTTTCATTAAATCTCTCTTTTCAAATTCATAAGCTAAACTCAATACTTTGTTTAAGTTTTTATCATGAATATTAAAAAAAAACCTAAGATATGTTGTAAATTTTAGCTTCTGGTGTCCCAAATTATCATAGATCATTCTTAGTAAAACATATTTCCTGTTTATTATTCTATTATCTAGCAATGCTATTTATATGGGTATATCTATTCATTCTCTGAAATAAACTTGTATTAATATTTGGATTCCTCCTAAATGAATATATCCATTTTTTTCTTTATCCTTTTGGGAAATTTTGGATAATTTATTCAATATAGTTTACTTGTCAATTAATGGTATGTTATATTTTTCTTTTGCATCTATGATATTAATACTCATTTCTTTATTTTTTATTCTATAATAAATTATGTCTTTTCTTGGTAATAATTTCTTTAAAGATGAAAATAATAAATCTTTAAATCCATTTTTTTTAAGATTTAATTTTGCCTTTTAAATTTCTTCAAGTTTCATTTTACTTATTATCATTTTATGTGAAAAACATCCTGAGATGTCTTCTATTTCTAATTCTAGTATTCATTATCTTATTATTTTTTGATTCTTTATTATTTTTTCTTCCATTTTTAATTTATGAAATATTATTATTTATTTTCATTAGGTTTTAACTTCAGTTATGTTTGAAGAGTATTTTTGAATTTTTTACAACTTTAGGAGCATTTTTAAAGACACCTGAGGCTTGGGATATTTTTGATATTATTCCAAATATATACTCAGTTTTGGACTTGAGTTGTTTTCTTCTCAAAAAAATAACAGCATATGCTGAAACATGTTTTGTCAAACAACGATTCCAACCATCCATGTAAGCTTGAAACTATAGCTAAAATGAGAAGCAAGATTAAAAGAAAAAAAGAGAGAAAATAAAACAATAGAAAGAGCCTTCGATTGCCTTTCAAATTACTTGAAGCATATAATTAGAAAGCTATCAGAATACTCTCCCCAAAAAAAAAATATATTGTAATTCATCACATAAATCATGAGATCTTTAGAGATGAAAAAAAAGACAAAAAATGTGTCCTATATAGTCTATATTAATTACATTAATAACTGATTAAGCAATTTAATGAATTTGGTGATCATCTAATCCTTCAGAGTCTTCCAAGTTCATTTGAGATCAAATTTTGCTACTTTGCAGCAAACACTTCAAGTATCTGAAGTTTATATGGAACCTATTTTGCAGTGTATCTGAAGTTCACTTTAGCCAAATGAGAAAATTAAGCACTTCATCAAACTCACTTTTCAGAAATCACACATAGCTAAGGAGCACTTAAATTCAATCGAGTAATGCAGCCCTCGACATTGCAAGCTTTATTCATGCCGTTGTCTTCTTTTGCAGCCTTGATGCAAGTAACAGCATCATCATGATTTGAAGTTAATTTGACTCTCCTGCGGGTCTTGTGGGAAGGACTTTCACATGGGTCTTCTAGAGCACGATCTTCTGTGCCTTTTTGCCACCTATGATCAGTTAAAAATCCATTTTCAATAGCTTCTAATGCTCTAGTGGTCAATGGTCGCTTTCGTGTGCTTTGCCTTCTTTGACTGATGTTATGGTGCTTCTGTGGATTACCAGCATCATTAGTAATGGTTCTTAGATCCTCAGAGTCAAGCTTGTTTTCATCTGAAGAAAAACAAAAACTATCTACATTTATGACCTGACTGCCTTCAGTCTTAACATTTAACAGTGGTTGGTTTTTAGAGTCAAGTGGATACTTGGTTAGGTTTTGGTTAGCCAATGCTTCATTTTGGTGCTTCTTAGTTATATCCTGAGACATGTCCACACTAAAATAATTCCCTCTATGAAATTCAACTTTATTATTTTCCTTAATTGGGCTGCCTGCAACCGGAGATGTAGTGGATGAGAACTTCTCTTGAGTTCCTACTTGAGAAAGGACTTTCTTGCCTTCATCAGACGAGTTCATTGTCTCAGATTGTCTTGTTTGTTTGAGCTCCAAATGTTGAGAATACTTTTCAGAAATGAGGCTTGTCTCTGCCTTTTCGCAAGCAGTTAATCTCCGCCGCTTGACAAGGGGACCGGTATAATTTGATTGGCCAGATTTTGCTCTCCGACAAAATTGATGCAATATAGTCCTTTTTGGAAGCTTCTCGTCAGACATGCTGGTATTTTGATCCTGGTGATTCTCCATAGTTTTGGGTTCAGTACCTGAATTATTTTTCGTTTCTACTTGGTTCATACCAACAGGTTCACATGTATCTTTATGGCAGTTGTCTGTATTTTGTTTGTCATTTGATGGAACACCAATGGCCTCCCCAAGGCTGCTATGTGAGTTAAAGGACTGCTCTTTTGTTATCAAAGGATTGGTTGATTCAGAAGCATCATTCACTTCAGCTGGTAGATATCTCAGTTCTGTCATCTTTGCCACCTTTCCTCTATGAACAAGACTGGTATCGACAATTGTGAAGCTCATATGATTTGGGCCATCTTTATCACATAAAACTTTATCATGTTTGGGCTTTGCATGGTGGAACAGCATTTGAGCAGTGTCAATTTCAGAGGAAAGTACAAACTCAGATGGTAAACTTCTTAGTTCTCTTATGCTAGCTGATTTTCCACAAAACAAAGTTGAGTCGACAACAGTGAACTTCATGTGGCTGAGATCACAAGCTGAAACTCTGGGTTTAAGATAGCAGTGACGTTGGTGAGCAAATATATCATCCGGATCTGATGCATCCTCTGCAATGAATTTTTCTTTTTCTTTATCACTCCCAACGGGAAAGTCTTCGCCTTCTAGTTTGATAAGCTTTGGTTCACTTGCCACTTTGCTCAGAACATCACTAACACAATCAAAGTAATGCTCTCCTTTAACAAGTTTATTTCTCGAGAACTTTTGTACCCCAGGCATAAGATAAACCAAGTGATATTTAGAACTGACATAAGCCTGACTTTTGGACTGCTCCGAATTCCATCCATTAGCCAGCAAACGTGGCCAAACAGCTTCCCAAAATATATCATCACATTGAGTTTTGCTCAGTCTGAAACCTCCAGTCAAATACTTTACTATGTCAGTAGTAGTAAGGAAGGAACAAGCTTGACCACGTGGTAGCTTGGGACAAATTAGAAATTCATGTTTGATCTTTCTAGGCTCCACAGCAAAGCCTGTAAGATCTTCTTTCCCCTTACCAATTGCAACAGCTTCTACAAGTACACGAGTGCTGGCAACAGACTTTAAAGAAGTGATGTATTCTTCTAGGGAAGTTCTCCCGTCTGCAAATGATCTGTACTCCTGCTAACATATAGAGAGAATAGGCGATGAGAAACATGGCGTTTATTCTTGTTCTCAACTTTGCACTCATTTCAATGCCATATTGTAGTCACAATTCATAACTTCTCATTTTTACTAAATTATGATGCCAAGTGACATGCATAGAGTGAAGTCGATGCAAAATGGGCACAATTAGCACTCCTCTTACAATAGATATCAAAGTTCACTTTTTAATTAGACCACAAATGTATACAGGTCACAGGATCAGCATTCCCCGATAACTTTACAGAATTGATGCAACAAAATATGGTTACATGAGAAGCATTTGCTACACCCATAATCGGGGAAGCATTGTTTTCTAGTTTAATATAACTTGGGGAAAGTCTATGGAAAAATTCTCTATTTATTCATCTGCTTCTAACAGCAGGAGTAAGAAGCATTGTGTCTCCATAACTTCGGAACAAACCTCACAAATTGGACCCTAACTTAGACCTAAAGGTATAAGTTTTACATGTTATGCTATTTATATGCCACCAGCAAGAAGTTCAAACTTGTCACTCTTATACTGTCCCAAATCAATGGGTCCATGATGAACTCTACTACAAGTAAACTGATAGGGGGGGAGGGTAAAGGGAGAAGCACCGTCGACAACTTTCTTCCTACATGTAAACAGAGAGTAACTTCTATCTTACCTTGAGAGATCAGGGACAAGGATCTTTCTCTGAACATTTGTCAAACTCAATTTCACAAAGCATATCAAGTTGATAACTCTTGCAGATTATGATATTAGCATCAATAAGCTTCTCAAAATATAAGGAAGCTTCATTCACATGTATGACCAGGCAAATACACAAAGCTTCAATACAAAAGCAAGGGTACAAAGATAACATAGGAAATGAAGCAAGATGAGAAATTAACTTTTACTGGAATGAGTTGTCAAAATACAACTACATAGACAAGAGCACAAAATGGCATCTTATGCATATAGAATAATGTGAAATGAAAATGATTTTAGCATAAATGCAATCATATGAAAGATTTAAGAAATGTTGGTGCGATTTATTTCAATAATGTAATGATGCATATATACCCATCATTGGTTCGATTATTCAAGCTCTAGAATATGTTTAAATGAAAAATAAAAACAAAAACTTTTAGAAATAGAAGTGACCCTTGAAGTACCTCCAACAAGGTATTTTGACATTCCTCGGAGACATGAGGGGACAAACGAGATAGCAGTTTCTGTTGCCTCCATCCAGTAAAAATCTTCCTTCCTGTTGTGCATTTCTTTCTTTTACTCTTCCTTGAATCAGACCATCTCTGGTATGCAGCAGACCTATAAAACTTCCCATAGTAAAATGCTAGTATTTCCGCCATAGCTTTGTTCTCCATGAACCTCTTTATCTGGACAAAGTCCTTACCAAATACATACAAAGCAAGAACAAAACTACCCACTTCAGCATCAGTCCAGGGTTGGTTTGATAATCCAGGAACCGGATAACAGTTTTTGGTTCTCTGCAACTGATTTAAGTTCATTTTATCTACCAACATGAGTTTAGATCTTTCTATTCTTGATTCTACTTCACCATCTTCTACCACAAATCCTATTAATTCTTCTTTCTTTGGTACATTGTGATTGTTTTTGCCATTTGTAGATTCTGCTGACCAGCTTCTATCAATTCCATTATCAGGGTTTGTTACAGATCCCAACCTTTCATTTTCAATGTTTTTTCCTTCAGAAGTGTCTGGAATTTCTGAATTAGTAGAGTCAATGAACTGCTTAAAACTATCCGATTCAGTAATTAAGGGAGGAATGTCAACCTGGTACTCATTGCCAACTCGAGGACTTATCAATGGATCTCCAAAAACATTGTTTTTATAAGAAGAATCGAGAGAAAATGGATGCTCGGTGAATGTTTCTTTGATGCAATTATCATCACTATCCAGCATAACAGATTCCACCTGCTGAATAGAAACGTGAGAACAATAATACAAAGAAAACAATGATCCAGCAAATAAATATAAAACCTATTATGAACTGGACTATTACAAGCTTGTTAAAGTTCCAAAACCAACAAAACATACCACACAAATAACAGTTCAGACATGATAAAAAATATCATATAAAAACCCAAGATCATTGAACCCAGAATCAAAATAGAGAACTCGTTCACAAAGTATCTCTAGTCTATAATTACTGATTCAGTGATACTACTACAAACAAAATTTCAATGTCCTGTTCACAAAGTTAATGTTAAAAACCCAAACCAATCAAAGTCTTCTCATCTAACCACAACTCTCAAATTTCTCCTTCACAATCCAATCAGTCAACTTAAAAAAGAGAAATTTCCATATAAAGAAAAAGGAAAAACAGATCAGATAGGATATGAATACCTCTAACCCGTAATAAGATTACCAATCCCAGATCCATTCTGATATAACATACAGCATCAAAGTTTGTTAAACGTGTAAATATTTTATAAAGAAGTTAACAAAAATGCTTTTTAAAACAGCGGAAGTAATATCTGAAATTATACATTGCAGTAAACACGAATCAATAGTAGAAAACACCACGATTATAATCAAACTCAAAAGCATTCTACTATAATATTAAACCCCGAACAAAATTAAAAAATAACCAAAGTTCTTAGACAAATTATCATGTAAAACCTCGAAAGGCAAGTTACATTGAAACACAAAAATTGCATAAATAAAGAGAAGAATGAATAAGTCGACCAATATCAAAAGAAAAGGAACAACATTGACTAACCTCCATGGAAGAGCTTGTAATGTCAAAAACAACGTGAGAAATAAAGCCTGGGCAAATGGGTTTTCATATTATAATTTGATTCTTATATACAAGCAAAGCAACCATAACTATAAAGCACACCGAAAGAAGAATAAAGGAAGAAGTAGTGATCTATATAGTGATAAACAGAAAAGACTACCTGGTTTAGAAGACGTGAGCTTTGATGGGCGTATAAAAGGAAAATTCAAGGGGCTAAGAAGAGGGACAACGAAAAGGGAATGAGGAAATCAAAGTCTCTTCACAATTTTGCACAAAGAAAGGTCTTCAAAGAGAAAATATATGTGTATATATGTAGTGTTTAGTACAAATAAAGAGGCACATAGGAAGACTTCGCTAAAAGATTGTATATTTGAATAATAATTTATTTTTTTTAGTGTGGATATTAATTGTTTCTACTCTAGAAAAATAATTAGATAATCAACGAACTTAAGTCTATATTGTTCAGGGAAAGGAAAAAAAAATAAAAAAATCAACGAACATACCTTTTATGATATTTTGTAATTGGTAACAGTTAGTTCCCACAAAAAAAAAAAAAGTGAAAATAAATTCATGAAAATGCTTTCTTTTAAATAAAGAGTTCCTGCTTTGGAATCCTCATTCTATTAAGTTCTAATAGTCTTGTCAATGTTTGTTACTAAAAATACGAGTATAATATACATGCGTGTACAACTCTTTATTTATAAAAAACTGCTAAACTATTTTGGTTTTCAGTCTAACAAATTTAAGAAGCAAATTACACTTAGTTAGTATATAACTTATTTAGTCAGATGATTTTATTTTCAATCCTCTAAAAAAAACATATATTATAGACATTATAAAAAAACATATGTTATGAAAAATAAATATTTTTTTACCAAAAAAATATATTTTCTTCTAATAATTAAAAATAAAATTCCATATATTAATAAAATTATATCATTAGTTTAGTTAATCCCACAAACTAGAATGATATAAGTTATATATATGTGTGTGAGAGAGAGATTCGTTTACACTATTAGAGATTTTATGACTACAAGTTTTGGAGGTGCGCGTGATACATGTATTTGAGAATACTACTCTATTTTATTTTAATAATTTTTTGACAATTAGGTAAAAAATCAAAATAAGATAATATAAATTAAGCTTAAAGTTATAAAATGTATCTTGTTGTGTTTGTGTCTTTTTATTTATTCATATTGTTTGTGTACGTATTTTTACTCAATTAATTTTAAATTATAAATTTTTAGTTAGAATTAATTATTTATGTGCAAGAAAAATAAGATGAAAGGAAAAGTACAGAGAAAGAAAATTATAAATGAGTTTAAAAATTGAGATTTAGGAGAAATTTTTTGAATTAGGGTGAAAGAATATAATATAAGACAAAATAAAAAAACTATGATTATTAATAACAATAGATATTTTGTTACAATTTATTGATATTTTTGATATTAATGTAAATTTTGTGATTATTATAATGATTAATAAATTTTAGTGTATTAATTTTTTTTAGAAATATATCACTACTTCTTTTAATTAACGAAAAATACATATTCATAAATAAAAACAATAATGATAATAAAAAATCACATAAATTTAAATATTTGCAAATGATAAGTTTCATTTATATCAAAATGGTTTACATGTTAGATAATAAATGAGTTAAATTCATTGTTATTTAACACAATTAATAATTTATCTATAATGATTGAGTTAACATTGAGTTAATCACTTGTATGTGTTTGGCGTTATATAATATATGTTTTTTGGTTTTTTTAGTTATTATCATGAATTCAGTGAAAATTGTTGAGTTCTATACAAATATAAGTTGATTATTATTAGTTATTATCAACTAAAAAATGACGAGTTCAATACAAATATTATTTACTTATTTATGAATTAATCAAATGAAATCCGTTCATTAAATGTGTATGCAAGAACCGCGTAAGATGTCACTGATTATAAATGTAATAATTTTTATACGATCGATCTAATTATCCAAAGGTAATAATATAAAAATAATATACAACAAAATTATAAAATATAATTACTCATAAGAGTATGATATATTTATGTAAGAGTATTTTTAACATTTATTAGTGTATAAGAAAGGTTATATAAAAAAGTTAAAAGCAAAAAAATATTAAAAAATTAAAAAAAGAAGTCAATATAAAATGATGAGTTCAATACATAATTATTAGTTGATTAATTTTTAATTGTTATCCACACAAAAAAATGAGTTCATATAAATATGATACAATCAAAAATGAAGTTATTAGATTTAACTCTTTCATTAAATATATAAATATGAACTTTATGAATTGTCACTTAATTACAAATATAATGATTTTTAAATGATTAAAATAATTATTCAAGTGTAATAATGTATATATAATATACAATGAATTTACCAGATGTATTATTTATAAGAGTATAATAGATTTATTATACAAGTATTTTAATATTTATTAGTATCAAAAAATAATAATTTTTTTTAAAAGTAAGGACATTTTGGTCCTCACAAGTTCAAAATAACTACCAAATTTTAAAATTATGTATATGAGTTTTGGACCCGTGCTAAACACAAGTTAGTAAGTAAAATTTAATTGTATTAATATAGATATTTATTTTAAAAAAAATATTTAAATTAACATATAATTTACAAATAATTTATTTAGTCATATATTTATTTTCATATCATATTTTGTGTTAATATTTGATTTATAATACTAATATTATTTTTATGAAAACATAAATAATGTTAAATTATTTAAATTTGATAAGTATATAGTAATGTTGATTTTCAAGTTATAATTAATATTACTTTTCAATTCTTCGTTTAAAAAAGGTCTTTAAACAAGATTTTTAAATTTGATAAATATATACATACGTTTTAGAATTTGTTAATGTATAATAGAAAATGCAAAGAATAACCAAATAACATTAAAAAAACTAACAAAAAATAAAAATGAAGAGATGGAAGTGCATGTCGATTTGTATACTAAAAAAATAGATAAAAACCAAAAAAGTAAAAAATAAGCAAAATGATACACAATAAAAATTAATAAAATGATTATTTATAAAAAATATTATTTTAGAGATAATTTAGTATGTATTTATGTGAAAAAAATAACAAAATAGTAGATTGAGAGAATAAATAATGTACTATTTATTAGTTATTTTTACTTTTTATTTATAATTATAAAATATTTATTTATTTTAAGAATATTTTAGTATTTATTTATATGTATAAATAAAAAGTTCATTTATTTTAAGGATATTTGATATTTATTTATGTATATAAATAAAAGTATATTTATTTTAATTAAATTTTAGTATTATTTATGTATAGAAAAAAGTAATGAAATAATAGACCAAGAGAATAACTAATATACTTTTCATTGGTTATTCCACCTTTTGTTATATAGTAATAGTTAATTATAAAATTTGTATTTATTTTAGAAAGATTTATTATATTTATTTGTATGTATAAATAAAAAATATATTTATTTTAAGAATATTTTGATATTTTTTTGTGAGATAAAAACAAGTAGTGAAACAATACACTAAGAGAATAATGTATTGTTCATTGATTATTCTCGTTTTTTATATATAATAATAGATAGTTATAAAAATTATATTTATTTTAAAAATATTTTAGTATTTATTTACATATATAAATAAAAAATGTATTTTTTAGAGATATTTTGATATTTATTTGTGTGTATAAATAAAAAATATATTTATCTTAAGAATATTTTAGTATTTAATTTTAGATAAAAAAGTAACAAAATAGTGAAACAGAAAAATAAATAATATAAATAAATAAAAAAGGTAAAATTAGATAACTATGAAAAGTTTTGTTTGTTTAAGGATATTTTGATATTTATTTGTGTACATAAATAAAAATTATATTTTTTTGAAAATATGTTAAAATTTATTTTTATGTAAAAATAATAAATAAGTACAATAGGAGGATAATCAAAAGACTATTCATTAGTTATTCTTGTTTTTATATATAATAATAAATAATTATAAAAAGTTTATTTATTTTAAAAATATTTTGATATTTATTTATGGGTATAAAAATATATATTTATTTTAAGGATATTTTTATTTGTATGTAAAAAAATAGCAAAACAATATAAAATAGAGGGGGGAAGAAAAAGCTAAAATTAAAGCTAAAAAATAGAGGAAAATATATATTGAAGAAGAAAAAAAAGAAAAACTACAAAAAGGTGGGTTTTTTTTTAATATATAAATAAGTTTGGAACCCCTAAAAATATAATTGCTTTAATAAAATTATTTAAATTAACATATAATTTATAAATAATTTATTTATTTTTATTTCATATTTTATAATAATATTTTATTTAAAATAATTATATTTTTTAAAAAAACATAAAAAAATAATGTTATGTTATTTAAACTTGATAACTATATAGCAATATTAATTATCAAATAATAATTAATATTGTTTTGTAATTTTTTATTTAAAATATATTTAAATATGAATTTTTAAATTTAATAAGTTCATATAGATATTTTGATATTTACTAATGTAAAAAAATATAAAGAATAACTAATTAACAATAAAAAATTAATAAAAAAATAAAAAATTAATAAGATATAAGTTTATTTTTAATAAAACAAAATGAGATATAAGTATATTTTGATATTTATTTATATATTAAAAAATAGATAAAAAATAAAAGAATGAAAATAATTAAAGCATTAGACAATAAAACTAAAAAAATAACAATTTATAAAAATATATTTGTCTTAGAAACATTTTGATATTTATTTGTTTTATAAATAAAAATCGTATTTATTTTAAAAATATTTTTGATATTTATTTATGTGTAAAAAATAATGAAATGATGGAATGAAAGAATAATTAATGTACTGTTTATTGGTTATTTTTTCCTTTTATTTATAATTATAATTTCTTTTTGTTTTTAACAACATTTTGATAATTATTTGTATTTATAAATTAAAATTTGATTTATTTTAAGAATATTTTAGCATTTATCTGTATGTACAAATAAAAAAATGTTTATTATAGAGACATTTTGGTATTTATTTGTGTTTATAAATAAAAAATATATTTGTTTAAAAAAAATGATGCACCAAAAACAGAAATAAAAAAAAAGCATAAACAACGAACTAAACTTGAAAGACTTTTTACATACGAAGATAAAGGTAAAACATGAAGAAAATTAAAAAATTGAAAATTATCAAAATGATACACAATAAAACTATCAAATAATTCTTTATATAATATTTCATTTATTTTAGGGATATTTTAATATTTAATTATATATATATATATATATAATATTTATTTATAAATATCACTATATTTTTTAGTATTAATTTGTGTATAAATAAAATATATATTTATTTTAGGAACGTTTTGATATTTATTTGCATGTATAGATAAAAATGTATTTATTTTAGAGATATTTATTTATATATAAATAAAAAATGTATTTATTTTCAAGATATTTTAGTATTTATTTATGTGCATTCATTTTAGGAATATTTTGATATTTATTTGTATATATAAATAAAAATGTATTTATTTTAGAGATATTTTGATATTTATTTATTTATATAAATAAAAAATATATTTAAAAAAACAACAAAAAAATTTGAAGAAGGATCAAAAATGACATCTATGACTTAATTCAAATTGTTTTATGTTTTTTTCTAAAATTAAAGCATTATTTGATTATGTGTATTATATATTTTAGATTGATAAATTAAAAATAATAATAAAAGAATATTATATAGGTAGGAAAATATTTTTTTTATTTTTTTAGAAGCTTTTTTATTTATTTTAAATAAATTATTATACATTAAAAAATAATATCATTTATATTAAATATAAAAAGAAACAAATATTTATAAATATGATAAGATTTGAATTTTTATTTAATAAAATAGATGAATTTATAAAAAATTTGAGAGAAAGAAAGTTAGATTTATAAAACTATAAGAAAAATTTTAAAAATAATTATTTATAAATTTTTTCAAATAAATAATTATAAAAGTTAGACAAGTATGTTAAAGAATGTATAATTCTCTTCAATTAAAAAATATTTAGATTTAGATATGATTTGATTCGGTCTTTTGATATTGTATGTAGATCATGATCTAATTTGATCCAAAAATGATCCATTTTGATTTGATCATTTTGATTTGATTCAAAAATGATCAATTTTGATCTAATTTAAAATAGATTAAATGAAACAAATATTTGTGGAGCTCTAATATAGTAGAACATTTTACTATCCTTAAACCTATAGCTCTAATAGTAGTGCATTTTTTATAATAATAGTTTTCTTATTTGTTCGGATACACAAGTTGATGATTCAAATTTGATAAATATATAATAATATTAATCCTATAACAATAATTGTTATTGTTTTAAATTTTTTATTTTATTTTATAAAATAAAAAAATAAGTTTTTGAATATAAATTTTTAAGTTATTTTTATTATAATCGAAAAAGTGACGTTAAAATATTTTATTAATTGGTTTGAAGAAATACTCTTAAAAAACAAATAGTTAATTAATTTATTATTTTATTGATGAATAAATATAAAATTGTAACTATTTTATAAGCAATAAAATTCAAATACAATATAAATATGACTGATTTATTACAATATTTACAATAATTATGAAACTTTATTTAATAAATAAGTTAAATATAATATAACAATATACAAACTTATTTAATTAATATTTTTATTATCTAAAAAGTTAATTATACATGAAGGATAGATATAATTTATTGAATTTCATAAGAATTTTTACTTATAAATAATTTATAATATCTTATTGTTTTTTTAATTGATATGAGATATGATATGATCATGACATAAAAATTATTTATTCATCAAAAATATAATATGTTCATAAGTGAATTGATCGAACATTCATTAAATGTATGAATTATCACCCTTAATGTAATAAAAATAATTATATTATACAAAATAACTATTCATGAAAATTGTATTTATTATATGAACATTCAACAAAAATATGATATGTTTATAGTTGAATATTAATTGAATACTCTTTAAATAAGTAATCATTAACTGTATGAATTTTCATCTTTAATGTAATAAAAATAATTTCATCTGTATGAATTGTCACCTTTAATGTAATAAAAATAATTTTATCTGTATGAATTGTCACCCTTAATGTAATAAAAATAATTTCATTGTAAACAATAACTATTCACAAAAAAATTATTATACGAATATTTTGGTATTTATTGGTATAAAAAATAATAAAAAGCATAAAAAATATATTTATTATATGGATAGTTTGTTATTTATGTGACAAAAAATAAGGAAAAAAGGGTGATGAACATCGAACAAAATATTACCGCAATAAAAATATGATACATTTACAAGTGAATTGATCGAACACTCATTAAATAAATAATTATTAATTGTATCAATTATCATCCTTAATGTAATAAAATAATTATATTATATAAAAAAATTATTCATAAAAAATATTTATTATATGAATATTTTGATATTTATTGGTGTAAAAAATTAACAAGAAAAATATAAAAAATATATATTTATTATATAGATATTTTAATATTTATTTAACAAAAAGTAAAAGAAAAATAGGCGAGAATGTCCACTAAAATACCGACGCTCTTTATTTATACATCAATTAAGACATATTTGTATCGGGTTTTGGCTCCAGTGATGGATGTATGTCATTTTGATATCTTTTTATCCAAAACTTAGTCAAATTAATTTAATTAGTTAGTAACTATTACAAATCAAATCGAATTATGTATATATAAAACATAATTGAATTCAGACCAACTTATTTAATCAGTCTGTTAGATCGGTTTAGAGATATATTAATAATCATATTATTATTTGAATAATTTTAATAGTACTTTCATTTGATTAAAATCATAAAATTCAAATATTTTACTAAAATAAACATATTCAAAATTAAATACACATAATAAACAAATTTAATTAATTTATAACAAAAAATAAAAATAAAAATTTAATTCTGAAATATATATATATATAAAATCGGTTGGATTTTGGTTTGAATAGGTTTGTTTACTAGGAAGATCGAAACCGAACGATTTTTCTATTTTCCTTAAAGTCCGACAAAACCAAGAACAACAAAAACTGTCCTACAAGGTTCAATATATGCTCAATTTAATCGACTTTCTACTATTTATGACCATCTCTCTATTTTACCTCAATGAAATATGTCTTGTTCAAAGAAATCCAATCCACCCCAATTATCCTTTTTTTTTTATCGAATAATAATTTATGGTTGCATTGAGGGATTTGAACCATGGTTTTATCTCAAAGATACTAAACCCTTTTATTAGAGCATGACATCTTAATTATCTTTTGATCAAACAAAAGAAATAACGAATAATAAAAACAATTGTTGTAAGGTTATTTTACCTTATATGTCTACAAACTCGTAATCTAATTGCGTAAGTCTATGCTATGCTATGTTAAAAAGTACATTTTAAATTTTAATATTTTTTTTGTACATTTAACTCATTATCGTGAGTGATTTAGAAATTTCATACCATCTAAGAAATAATAGTTTATTTTATTTTATTTAAATTTAAAATAAAGTGTATTTTTAAGTAAATTTATTTTTTAATTATTAAAATACTTTAATAGAAATTACGAAGAAATCTCAAATTTTACTACTAAATATCTAATTAATTATAAAAAAAATTAAAATTATGATAAAACAACAACTTTACCCTCGTATGTTAAAACTAAAGAAAATATTGCACCTCTTATATTTACCTATATTAAAAAAGACATCTCTTTTAAAAACCTAATACATTCAACTCCTCCCACGTCTTAACCTCTATACATATATACCTCTCTATTTCTACTCACAACCAACTATTAATATTAAAATATTAAAATATTAAAAATAAAGATATATATATATATATATATATATATCAAAGATGTGAAAAAAAAATTCAAAAAAATCGAACCAAAAATCAATTAAAATAAATATGTGTTTGATTTTTTTATGAAAATTGCACGGAGGTTCAATAGTCTCGACCAAACGTGAAGGGTATGTTTGATAGCCCCAATCGAAAATCTTTATTAACCTGCATAGTATAATCTTTTTCATCCCTCATTATTTTAATAGAACAAACACTAAAATTCCATCTTTTATCAAATTTGTAGTGCGTGTGGTGCGAATCGGTGATCAATGAGTCACAAAATTCCAAAAAAAATTATTTTTTAAATTATAATTTTATTATATTATATACATATATAAAGTTTTGTGAATATAGATAAATGATTGTTTAAATTTCTTTTTGAAGTTTTAAATATAATTACATAACATATTTTTATGATATTTGTAACATGATTAATGAATATTTAATATAATAAAAATATATACTCATTTTATTATTTAAATGGATGTATCTAAATGGACTTGAGAATTGGACCTATGTAGTGTAAACATTTTTTTGATGTAATCGATTTAATAACATGATAAATTTGGTCTTCAATTTTTTTTATTTCAATTAATTAGTCCTCAAAACTTTGAGGTTTCTCTCTTCTAGTGAGTAGCAATGGTTTCTCTTACCTACAATTAACTTTTTTTTATTTAAGTTAATTAAACACTTTATTTTTATTAATTTTAACGTTGTTAACACAAAAATTACTTAATTAGTTAAATAAATAAATGAAAAAAAAGAATCAAATTAATCACTTTAAAAGTTATAATCATTTTAATTCTAACATAAAAGATTGAGGATTAAATCTATACAATTTAAAGGATATGGGACAAGAAAAATAATAATAATTGAAAACTAAATCAATACCATCGAAATAATTTAAGACAAAGTAGATACTTCAGCTTAAATGATCCTGGTTTAAAATTTATTGAATTTCCTTAATAACTTATCTTATGAAACTTAGAACTAACTAGATAATTTAGGATCATTTTAAGTGGATTATTTTGATAACGTGTTTTTGTTTTTTTTGGAAACACGATCACCAACGAAGGGATCCTAAATTGTTAAAATGATCAAATGATATCTTAAAACAAAAATTGCATATGCAAGAGCCCTATGTTGATGAAAACATACTACAATTGCATTACAACATACCTTATGTCTTATATTTCACTCACTGAAATGAAAGCCAAAAGCTGAAGTGAGTCTAATATTCAGTTCCTAGTATATTATATAATTATGTATGCTATCTAGTTTTAAAGGTTGATATTTAAATGAATAATTTTTTTATAAATCTCATCCGATGACATATTACCATGTAAATTTTTTATGTAAAATGCAAGTGTCATTTAAATGAGTAATTTTGGAAAAGTTTTTTAATCACAAATTCGCCATAAATCTCAAATCCCATGATAGAGTATCTTTTGTAACTATAGTTAAACCCACAACTTTATTATTAATAATTTATCCGGACATTAATATCAGTAACATATTAACTTTTTCATATAATTACTTAAAGACATGTGGCTAGCGCATTAGTTGTAATAATGTTTTAACTTTAATTTTTGAATAATTTTATTAAGTGTTTAAAATTTACTTAATATAATGATAAATATATAAAAAAATAACCATAAATCTTTGAGTTAAGTAAAACATGCATATCAAAAATAAATATAATAAGTATTTTTATTTTTTATTTTTTATAATAAATAGTACATATTTTATTAAATATGAAGTGATGTTACAAATCAAATCAACAATCAAAATTCTAAATACATAATATATTCAAATAGGAAATCAAATCTAGCAAATTAGTGTAACCCTATTATATCTATAAGTGAATATATATGAGTTATATAATAACTTCATATAGCGACTCAATTTAATGTTTAATTGTAACAATTGCAGTAATGATTATGAAAAATTATTGAAATTTTTTAAAAATAAATTATTTAAGATTTAAAAAATTAAAAAATAGATTATATTATAACAAATATCTCTAATATTATTATAATTTATCATTAAGATAACAAATATTTATTAACAATAATTATGTTTTGAAACTCAGGTCTAACTCAACCCAATAAGAATTTATTAAGTTAAGGGTTGTTTAAGTTTATAAACATTTTTACTACTTTGTTCCTAGTCGATGTGAGACAAAGATACTTAATAGCCTCCTCCACACGATGGACTCCACACGATGGATAAAGGTGGACATTAGCGCCACGATAAGACTGTGGTAAAACCCAAGGGTCCAAGCACATAAAGACTAGGCCCAACTCTGATACCATGTTAGAAACTAAGGCCTAACTCAACCCAATAAGATCTCATTAAGTTAAGAATTACGCAAATTTATAAACAGTTTTGTTGTTTTATTCCTAGTCGATGTGGGACAAAAATACTTAACAATTATATTTAAGTTTTAAAATATAATTAATTCAATATAATTTATTATATTAATAATAAAAATAATTATAATAATATTATATTATATAATATTTCTCCACAAAATTTGTGATATAATGTTCTATATTTGTATTATATATCGTAAAAAATTGGATATAGGCGCTTCATAATTTTTTTTAATAATTTAATTATTTTTATGAATATTATTTTTTATATCATAATTATAATTAATATTATAATTATTTATTAAATATAATTATAATTATATTTAATAATAATAATAATAATACTGTATTATATTATTTATGAATCATCAAAATATTTAACATATCATTTTCAATATGTATAAATTTATATTTATTTTATTGTAAAATAAATTATTTTTTATTTTTTAAAATAAAATTTTTAATATATGATATAATAAAGAAGATTTATGTATTTAAAATTAATTATAAATTTATAAGATGCTAATATTTTTGTATGTTTATAATAATTATGTTTTATAAAATGGAATTAATATATATATATTTTAAATAAAATTAATTAAAAACTTTACTTTAAAGTTTAAGGTAAAATCTTACCTATTTTTTAAAAAAATGCTCATTTGGAGAGGACAAAACCCTTTTCCTAATCGCTGACAAGCAATGACATATCGGCATTGGTACATCCAGAAAATCAACATAGATTAAATTAGTTTTAAATCATGCCAAGAGCATAGAGGGTACTTATCATGTGAGCTGAGACCCCAACATGATCTCATTTTCCGACTGATGTGCTTCAGATCCTTTTCTGAAGAAGATTTGTATCTTTTTACCTAGCGAGAGACCACAAGGAGCAAATTATCAAACTAGTTATGATTGGAAACGATCTAAGCATGTTTAGTGTCATAATTATAACAAAGCTTGAAACAAATTTATATGCAGGTTGTGATAACATTATTTATACCCAGAAATCTATTGCATTAAGAGATTCAACAAGCTCCAGTATTGTGTTTTCGGAATTCTGACGAGACAGAATGCTCCTCAAGTACCTGTATATTGGCAAGCAAGGTATAAACTTTTAAATCCTGGCAATGGGAACAGATTAGCCTTAACTGCGCTCTCTTTCCATCCACCCCCTTCTCACAACTTATATTGTAATAAGAAAGTTTAATATTCTCATGGGCAGAGGTAGAGAGTAGTCAAAGACTTGGTAACTACGTTGACAATAGAAACTCGGTGAAATTGACAAAAAAGTTTGATGCCTATCGAAGTCTACAACTCTATGCATCTCATTTGAAACACGCAAAGCAGCCAATGCCAACTGCAACAAGATAAAAATGGGGAAAGGTAATTCCAATACCTTTTCAAGCCAAGGGACAATAAAAGATCACAAAATGATCAAGATCTTGAAAGTAAGTCCTCAAGACCACATTGCAAAATCAAGTTTTTTAAAAGGAAACTTTAAGTCCACTTTCACGTAGCCAACAACAAAAAAAAGGAGTCCACTTTTTTGCATTTCTTCAGATGTCAGAATCATTATGAAGAAGAAAGCTAGTATGAAGTACAAATCCAAAGGGCATCCTCATGGTTTATGAAGTTTGGATAACACAACATACCTGTGGGAGATTGTTGTTATAAAACTCTTTAATTTAAGGAACAAATTAAAGAGCAAAACATAGAGCAAAACATGGAGCAAAACATGGAACAAAACATGGAGTAAAACATGGAGCAAAATAAGGAGTAAAACATGGAGCTTAATTCAAGGAGTAATTCAATGAACCATTAATTTAAGGAGTAATTCAAGGAATGAATTTTCCTATAAATAGATGTGTAATTGTAATAAATTAACCATCCAAAGTGTTCATTCCAATTGAGAGAAAAGCTTAGAGAGCAAAGCTTTTGTGAGAGAAAATTGAGAGTAATTTTCTTGGGTATAATTGGGTTGTGAGTTTTGAGTGTTGTAAACACCTTGTGTAATTTCTCCTCTTTCAGTAAAAAGATCTGCAGTAGGTCCGGAGACGTAAGCAAGATTGGCCGAACTCCGTTATCAAATTTTTTGTGTTATTTTCTATTCTTGCTTTCTCATAAGTTTGGCTTATCGGGAATTTGCGTTATTTCTCAACAACTGGTATCAAAGCTTTTGGTGGTGATTTCTGTCAATTTCTTGCAAGGTTACTATTCACGTAAATAGTGAATTACGTGAATAGTGAAATTTTGTTGACGATATTTGTTCGTTGACGGAGGTATTCTAATACACGGTGGTTTGCAGAAATAGTCAGAAACGATCCGGAGAAAGTCAGATTTGAGTGGGAGCAATGGCCGCAGATGAAGGAAGGGTGAAACTCGAGAAATTCGATGGCACAGATTTCGGGTTTTGGAAAATACAGATAGAGGATTATCTGTATCAAAGAAATCTATATCAACCTCTCTCAGGGAAGAAGCCAGAGGCTATGAAGGAAGAAGATTGGAATCTTCTAGACAGACAAGCCCTCGGAGTTATTCGATTGACATTATCCCGTAATGTTACTTTCAACATAGCAAAGGAAAAGACCACGGCGGGTCTTATGGCAGCTCTCTCCAATATGTATGAGAAGCCATCAGCCTCAAACAAAGTGCACTTGATGAGGCGCTTGTTCAATTTGCGGATGACGGAAGGCGCATCGGTAGCTCAACATCTCAATGAACTCAACACAGTCACAACCCAGTTGAGTTCAGTGGAAATTGAATTCGATGAAGAAGTACGAGCATTGATACTTTTGTCTTCTGCACCGTAAAGTCGAATGCTACTGTCACGGCTGTGAGTAACTCATCGGGAAGCAATAAGTTGAAATTTGACGATGTTCGTGATTTGGTTCTCAGTGAAGAGATCCGACGTAAAGAGACAGGTAAATCGTCAACCTCTTTAGTTTTGCATACAGAGTCAAGAGGAAGAAATTCAACCAAAAGAAATGGACGTGGTAGAACAGACTACCGAGGTAGATCAAAGGACAGGAGGTCCAAATCCAGGAATCCTAATAATTCCCATAGCTCGAAGACTATCGAGTGTTGGAATTGTGGAAGAACCGGGCACTACAAAAATCAGTGCAAGAGTGCACCGAAGGACAAACAAGTGAAGGCAGAGGCAAATGTTACTTCCACCTCAGGAGGAGATGGTGCATTGATATGCTCTTTGGAGAGCAAGGAAGAATCTTGGGTGTTAGACTCTGGAGCATCGTTCCATGCTACTTCACAAAAAAAATTCTTCGAGAAATATGTCCCCGGAAATCTTGGAAAGGTATATCTTGGTGATGATCAACCATGTGCTATTATTGGCAAAGGTGTAGTGAAGATTAAGTTAAACGGGTCTGTTTGGGAGCTGAAGGATGTCAGGCATATTCCCGACCTCAGAAGGAACTTAATCTCAGTGGGGCAGTTGGCCAGTGGAGGCTACACTACGATCTTCCATGATGATGATTGGAAGATTTCAAAGGGTGCAATGACAGTTGCTCGAGGCAAGAAAAGTGGCACTCTTTACATGACAGCAGAAGCACGTTGTTCAATCACAATTGTAGCAGGCAATGAAACACCAAACCTGTGGCACCAGAGATTAGGCCACATGAGTGAGAAGGGAATGAAGATTATGCATTCAAAAGGAAAACTTCCAGGTCTATAGTCTGTAGAGATGGACATGTGCGAAGATTGCATACTAGGAAAGCAAAAGAGAGTCAACTTTCAGACAAGTAGCAGACCCCCAAGGAAGGAAAGGCTAGAGCTTATTCACTCTGATGTTTGGGGACCAACAACCGTCTCATCCATTGGTGGGAAACAATACTTCGTGACTTTCATCGATGATCACTCTCGGAAGGTATGGGTTTACTTTCTAAAGCATAAGTCTGAAGTATTTGAGGCTTTCAGAAGATGGAAAGCTATGGTGGAAAATGAGACGGGTTTGAAGATCAAAAAGCTCAGATCCGATAATGGTGGTGAATATAAAGACACCAAATTCAAAAATTTCTGCTATGAGCACGGGATCAGAATGGAAAGAACTGTGCCAGGCACGCCTCAACACAATGGTGTAGCTGAGCGTATGAACCGAACGTTGACAGAAAGAGCCAGAAGCATTCGTATATAGTCAGGTCTACCGAAGCAGTTCTGGGCAGAAGCAGTCAACACAACAACTTACTTGATCAACCGAGGCCCATCTGTTCCATTGGAGCATAGAATACCAGAGGAGGTATGGAGCGAAAAAGAGGTGAAACTATCACATCTAAAAGTTTTTGGCTGTGTAGCATTTGTGCATATCAGTGATCAAGGCAGGAATAAGCTTGATCCCAAATCCAAGAAATGCACATTCATCGGCTATGGTGAGGATGAGTTTGGCTATCGCATTTGGGATGACAAAAAGAAGAAAGTTATCCGAAGCAGAGATGTGATTTTCAACGAAAGGGTGATGTATAAGGATATGCATAAAATAGACGCCAATGACTCAGAGCAGAATGAGCCAATATTTGCAGATGCAAATGATGTCCCAAATAGTTCCATAACAGAACCAATTGTAACAAGTCCTCAAACAGAGGAACTTGTTGGACAGAGTAGTACACAACATTCCGACACACCACAACCTCTTACTCCAGCTCCTATATTGAGAAGGTCTTCTCGACCTCATGTGCCTAACAGGAGATACATGAACTATATGTTGCTGACTGATGAAGGGGAGCCTGAATGCTATGATGAAGCTTGTCAGACTCGAGATTCTAGCAAGTGGGAGCTTGCTATGAAAGAAGAAATGAAATCTCTCATCTCCAACCAGACATGGGAACTAGCTGAGTTACCTATGGGAAAGAAGGCACTTCACAACAAATGGGTGTACCGGGTGAAAGAGGAGCATGATGGTTCAAAGAGATACAAAGCACGCCTAGTTGTTAAAGGGTTTCAACAGAAGGAAGGAGTTGACTACACTGACATTTTCGCTCCCATTGTGAAGCTCAATACTATCAGATCAGTGTTGAGTATTGTAGCCATTGAAGATCTTCATCTGGAACAGTTGGATGTGAAGACTACATTCCTTCATGGAGATTTAGATGAAGAGATATACATGTACCACCGGAAGGTTTCTCGAAAGAGGGAAGAAGAATATGGTGTGCGGACTTAAGAAGAGTTTGTATGGCCTAAAACAAGCCCCGAGACAATGGTACGTAAAGTTTGACTTTTATGCACAAGGAAGGTTTCCAGAAGTGCAATGCTGACCATTGTTGCTACTTCAAGAGATATAGGTCCAGTTATATCATTTTACTACTTTATGTTGATGATATGTTAGTAGCAAGTTCAGATATGAATGATATTAAAAGGTTGAAGCAGCAATTGTCAAAGGAGTTTGACATGAAAGACTTGGGTCCAGCAAAGAAGATTCTTGGAATGCAAATCACAAGAAATAAGAAGAAAAGATCCTTGCAGTTATCTCAAGCAGAGTACATCAATCGTGTTTTGCAGAGATTCAACATGGGCGATGCCAAGCCGGTTAGCACACCCTTGGTCACCATTTTCGCCTATCCAAGGATCACCACCTCGACAGAGGAAGAGAGAGAATTCATGGCTAAGGTTCCTTATGCCTCAACCATTGGAAGTTTGATGTATGCAATGGTTCCAGACGAGACCGACATTGGCCACAGTGGGAGTTGTTAGCGATTTATGTCAAATCTAGGAAAAACTCATTGGGAAGCGATCAAGTGGATTTTGAGGTATCTGCGAGGCACCACGAAAAGTGCTTGTACTTTAGTAAAGGAGAATTAAAAGTACAAGTGCGTAGACGCAGACTTTGGAGGTGAAGTTGATCACCGAACAAGCACCACCGGTTATATATTCTTGTTGGAACTACAAACCGTTAGTTGGATGTCACAAATACGTAAAATTGTCACTCTATCCACTACGTAGGCCGAGTATGTAAGAAGAATCAAGCTAGTAAAGAGATGATATGGCTTCAAGGTTTGTTAATCGAGCCGATTCAAACAGAGAAGAATGTTACTGCGATAGTGATAGCCAAAGTGCAATACACTTGGCAAAGAATTCAGCATTTCATTCTAGAACCAAGCATATTGGACTTCGTTATCACTTCATCAGATCTCTATTGGAAGATGATGTGTTAATACTGGAGAAGATTCAAGGAAGCAAAAATCTAGCAGATATGTTAACAAAGGTGGTGACTATTGACAAACTGAAGTTGTGCTCAACTTCAGTTGGTCTGCTAGAGTAACAAAGACTAGAAAAGCTGCTGCATTGATCGAGGTGTGAAGACAGATTAAAATCAGTCTTCAAGTGGGAGAATGTTGGAGATTGTTGTTATAAAACTCCTTAATTTAAGGAGCAAATTAAGGAGCAAAACATGGAGCAAAACATGGAACAAAACATGGAGCAAAACAAGGAGTAAAACATGGAGCTTAATTCAAGGAGCAATTCAATGAACCATTAATTTAAGGAGTAATTCAAGGAGTGAATTTTCCTATAAATAGATGTGTAATTGTAATGAATTAACCATCCAAAGTGTTCATTCCAATTGAGAGAAAAACTTAGAGAGCAAAGCTTTTGTGAGAAAAAATTGAGAGTAATTTTCTTGGGTGTAATTGGGTTGTGAGTTTTGAGTGTTGTAAACACTTTGTGTAATTTCTCATCTTTCAGTAAAAAGATCTACAGTAGGTCCGGAGACGTAAGCAAGATTGGCCGAACTCCGTTATCAAATTTTTTGTGTTATTTTCTATTCTTGCTTTCTCATAAGTTTGGCTTATCGGGAATTTGCGTTATTTTCCAACAATATCTGCCCAGGAGGGAATAGAAGTGGTGCATCTGTTAGCATCATTTTATCAACTTCCATTCTTGCAGTTTCATGCAAATTCTACAAGCATCATTAGAAGAATTAACAGTTAGCACACCAGGGAAAACTAGACGTACTTCAGAAAACGATACAGCAAACATACCTGAAATAATTTAAAACATTACTAAGAACAAAAATACTCCTAAATTATTTGCACATGAAAGCGCTACCAAGCACAAATACCATGCATTTGAATGGCAAGCAGTTATTAGAATCGATCAACGCAATGCAGCATGTCAATGCATGAAGAAACTTATAAATCGATGGACTTTACATTCCTATCAAGACTACAAGGATCAAGAGGGCATGTATTAAGAATTTGCATATGATATTTAGGAAATCCACATTCTACCTTTAGTACTTGAAGCTGGTCGTCATTTGATCCACAGAATTCCTAGAGAACCAAAGCTAAAGATCATCATCAATCAATAGCGCAGAATGTGAAAAATAAGATTTGAACATGCATGGCTTACCTGAAAGAGAATTGAAGATGTAGATTGTTGAACAGACATGGAAAACAAGATGAGTGAAAAACTTACCTCCATATAATTGATGAAACCTTCAACTGAACGGTATGATGCGTACACAATAAGATCAAATTCCAAACTCTGCAAAGTAAAAAGGCTATTGCTTAGATGAGAAAAAGATGGGGGGAAAAAAAGAATGGGCAAAAGAGAACAATCACACGTGAGGCATATCCATGCCTGATAAACTAGTATCTCATTATTGAGTATGATTTGATAATCCTCTAAAATCGGATTGGGTTGTGTTACTTGGGTTACAATGTCTTTTAAGCTCAAGACCTCCGAAATTTTTTTGGACAAAAATCTTTAACAAAAAAGATTTTAAAAAATTAAAAAATTATCATTTTTAAAATTTATAATAAAAATAAATCTTCTAACACTCATTCACTCTTCTCAATTGAAAATAATCGTATTATTTTTATTGTTATAAATTTTAAATGTGATATTTTAGATAATTTTTTAAAATATTTTTCTAGCTATAAGAGAATTATTTTTTTAAATAAATATCAATACATTCTCCGCAGAATTAATTTAGATTTAATGTCCTACATATTTCTAACGTTTAGTAATTTAATTTATTTAATGTCTATTTTCTAATATTTTTGTGGATTTGGTACAATTTTCATATATCATCGTTTAATTTGTTTAATTTGTTTATCAACTATGTTAGTTTAATAATAATTTAATAAGTTTTTTACTACTATAAACTAATATTCATTTTTCTAAAATATTTAACATATTTTTATAATATTTTGTTAGTAAAAATATATAAGAATTCAATTTTAAATAAAATAAATTTAAACACATGTTAACTATAAATTGTACATGATGTTTATAATTTTTCGAGAGGTATTAACGTGTTAGAAAAATATGGATACATTGTTATACTGTCTGTAATGTTTGCATAATTCATGAATATGTATTTTTATAATAATTCATTCCATCTAAACAATTATTTATTTATATATTTTTTAATAATTTAACAATAATAATTATTCTTTTTTTAAATCATAGATTGAAATCACTCTAATATCAAGTATTGTTTTTTTTAAAAACACTTATTTATTTAAAATAAATGTTAAAATTATCAAATATAATATGTTCTAAATAAATTTAAAAATTTGCTTTCAATTATTTTAAACTTTAGTATGTAATAGTTTAATTTTTAATCTTTTTAATATATGTTTATTTTATTATAGTATTAAAAATGATATCTTTATTTTTAAATATATATATATATATTTAAAAAATAAAATTTGTGATGATGTAATACAATTAAATTAATTTTAATTAATACATGCACTTCTAAAGCGGTTTTGCAGTTTATTATCGGAAACATCAATAAACGGTATATCCGTCCCGTATCTTGCTATTGGCAAATGTACTCCAGTCTACAGGTCAAGCACTGCTTATTTTCAGATCTGATTACTACAAAACGGTATTTAACTCGCATATCTTAGCTTATACTCGTAGATTTAGAGTTTTAATTTACGGTTTAGGATTTTTTGCTGGATTTGAAATTTTTTAGAATGTACTGTTATTTGTTATACTTCTTCTGCATTTTTCAGCTGCTCCCTTTGAATTTGATTTCCTGTAGAAAATAACTTTGGTTCGTAATATATAAGTAGAGATCTGATTTTTTTTAGTATGTTTTTGAGTAATAAACCTTAAAAATAAAGTTTTAGAAATAGATTACATATAATTAATCTATAATTTCATAAATATTATATTTAATCGGTGTTTATTATATATATATATGAGTTGTATGGAACCGAAGTATAAATTTCTGCATTATGGCTTTTCTGGGTTTTTATTTCTTTCTGACTCATTAAATAGAAATCTTATAATTAAATTATAAAAATAAGCTCCGTGATGTTTAGTTGTTTACCATGAGGAACAAGTACCATGGTATTGTCGGTGATACCTTTCTTTACGTTTGATGCCTAATTTATCATATTAATCCATTTTTCTGCAAAATATTTTCTGGAGTTTCTAAATATATTTTGGGAAGAAAGAGACTAGTGGTTTATACTTCTATATAAAAGAGCATATTAGTCTGGTGGTTTTTAACAGTAGCATTTCAGGATTATACCTTAAAAAAAGAGGTACATTTTAGTTTTAAAATTATGTATTTTATTTTTTAAAAATGTGCTCATTAATCTTTGACGTTTAAATTTTTATGATGAAAATACATATTTTTTTAAAATTATGGAATTAAAACGCTTCATTAAAAAGTAACGGATTAAAATATTCATTTTTGATAAAAATTATCAGAATTTTCGTAACCTTACTTTATTATTATTATTATTATAATAATTATTAATTATAAAAAATATGACCAGAATTATTAATCACCGTCCTACTTTTGTCATAAATACAACACCGCGCCTTTCAAGGCTATATCAACCTCCAACTTCCAGTCTCAGTAAGATAAATAAAATGTTACTAGCTCTTCAGTCACCAGTTAGCTTATATGGCTTGCCATAACTTGTGGGCAACTCTTATCTCATGAACTCTAGCTGGTGAGTGAGGTGGTTAAGTCATAAGTGGGACACTATTTGTCCCAAGTCTCGTAAATTGATCATATTTGAGTTTTACTATCTTCTTTTATTAAGTTAGTTACAACATTTTATATAGAATAATCATATTTTATTAATGATAGAACAATATTTTAAATTTTAAAAAATTTAAAATATTTAATTATTCTAATATTAATATTTTCTGTTTCGAAAATATCAGTTTATCTATCATGTATATTTTATACATGCATACACGAATAGCTATTTAGGTTATTATCATCCGTGTTGCACAGTGTACACGCTACAAGTTGCAATTACTCATTTGTCCTTGTACCAATATAGCCTCAAATTTATTTATTTTTTGGGACTGGTTATAGTTTTCTCACGGGTATTCCAAAATCAGGAAGTGAAAAATAGTGAATTTTTCTGTTCTTTAACCTTAGCCACCTTTCGTTGTTGGTTAGCTCATTGAATTTATACTTTGGGCGGTGGTTACATTTATTGTTCTCATCTACCAAGTTTAAGAAGTCATCATTTTCGACTTCCAAATCACTATTTAACTTATCTACATTACCTTCTCTGCCCAGACTCTAGATTCAACACAAATCACACAGAAAAGTAAAAAAATGGGTACATCCTCAACCATTGTTGTCACCATCATGTTGGTATTGCTAATAACACTTTATGGTGCCTCGGCCCAGCCGGCAGCTGCACCGGGACCGGCAACAGACCCATGCTTGACTGCTGTTTTGGGCATGTCTGACTGCCTCAGCTATGTGCAGGAGGGTAGTAATACTACTGTACCAGACAAGCCTTGCTGTCCGGAGCTTAAGACTCTGCTAGACAAGAATCCTGTATGCTTGTGTAAGCTACTTGCAAACGATGACAGCTTGGGGTTCAAAATTGACATGAAAAAAGCTCTCAAGCTTCCTTCTGTTTGTAAAGTGGATGCTCCTCCTGTTAGCACCTGCTCTCGTGAGTATTCTTAATACCCTTTTACAATTATGCTTCTCCGGTTTTCCCCATCTTCATACAATTTGCATTAGCTTTACAGAAAATGTGATTAATATGCTATCTATAGTACCTAGCATGTTCTTGCTGTTATGGTCATAACTATATGTAACTATTTTTTTTCTTTCAAGTCTAGACAAATATATATTGTCTAGCTTGGAATGGTGATGGATTTTGAGGAAAGCGATATTGGGTCTTATTAGTTATTACTTATTGTTTTGATATCAACACTTGATACTTCGTCTATAGTGTTATACTACAATTAGGAACAAGATATACTTGATAAAACCACTTAAAGGCAACAAATTGGAAATACATTTCTACTCAATAATTCTTTTTAAGATAAACAGTGAAAACTAGATGTACTAATTTAATCATTTTTAGAAAATCTCATACAGAAAACCTTATAGCATTGTAGGCCAGCAAGGTTCTTTTATGTTTAAGCTAAAAGCTTGATTAAGTAGCAGTAAAGTAAGAGCTTTCACATTTTGTTTTCTTTTTCGAAGAGTCTCGGGAGGAAGTTTTATTTTATCAGAAATTATTCAGTATTTTTGGAGTAAGAAATAATATCCAAGTTTTTTTTTGTTAAAAAACACGAATACTTAATGCTTGATAAAGAAAACAAATTGATGGGAAATATAAGATTAAATATCCAATGAATCATTTTACCTGTATTAACAAGACACTTTAACAACATCCCTTTATTATTACAATTTAGTCACTCACTCATTAAAATATAAACAATTTAGTCATTTTTTAAACATTGATATCATGTTATATTATTAAACATGAGGGCAAAGTAGTCAATATTAATTTTTTCCCTCTATTATTACATTCCCTCCCATCATTTTCCTCTAAAATGTACATTTGACACGATCAAATTGACTTCAAGAAATCTAGAAATGATGAATAACATTTTCTATTTCTACTTGTAGACCCCATAATGGGGCTAAACAATTTAGATCTTAATTTGTTTCTCTTTAGTTGAGCTATTAATGATTGAACCATGTTATCCACTCGGTACAAAAAATGCCAGCTCAAATCTCTTAACTTCGATCATTTCATAATGTAGATCCCACGATTTCAAAAAGTTCATAATTTTTATCAATCTATCTATGTATCCGTTCTATGTTAGGAATGTCTTCAGAGTCAGGAAAGTTATCCAAATTGAAACATATAAATTACTCTTTTCTAAAGAAAAGACTTGATTTAACCAAAAATAATTTGGAAAATAATAAAAATAACACTCTTAAAATTTGTAATCACAAAATAGCATCTTTTATGTTCATTTTATACATTTTCACTAAAATATTTTGGTACATTTTTTTTTATTTTGAACGCTATTTAATTAGACGTTGTTCGAATTGAACTATGGTTATTTAGATCTGTTTAATGTTAAACGTCGTCTAATTAGATCCCGTTTAATATTATTGTAGTGTTATTTTTATTTTTGTAAGTTTTATTATTTTTTTGTAATTTCACCAATAAATTTAGATCTTTAGTAAATTTCAATGTTTTCAAAGTTAGGTGTCAAAATGCATATGAAGGCCAGCTGCCAACTATCTCAATACTGTTACTCTCATTTAAAGCCATATATTGCCAACTATCTCAATATTGTTACTCTCATTTAAAGCCATAAATAAGGCTGAGCAATGTGATGACTTCAACCAAAACTGTTGGTGTTGAAAACATACATCTTATTTTACCTCTTTTGTGTATTTTATTTGTTTTTTTGGATGCTTCAGAAATTTATTATTTATTACTGAATAATTTTTTTTTATCAAGAGTTAAATTCAATTAGCCCTAAATTATCATATATAGGTATAAAATTTCATGTTTTTATTGAGGCAAATAGTTTTAGGCATGGTAAACTTTTGATTCAATTGTAATTTATAACTTAAATTTTTGTTTTTTGTAAAATAAAAAATTGAGATTTTTGTTTTGGAATTTGACAGTTGCAGGAATACCAGTGCCCGGTCCAACTGCTGATGAAGTTCCTTCATCTGCACCTGGTAACTGTGACTTCTTTATTTCTGTCTTTTCTTCCTTCTGTTTTATTTTTTTATTACTTTTCTTTTTAATTACAATATTCCCAATAATCCATTTATAATCCGGCTTTAGTTGAGCGCCTCAACATTGATAGTTTTCAATTTTGAGTTTGACTAAAAGAAATCATTCATAACCTGAGAGAATACCCCCATTTGATTATTTGAATTTGACTAATTTGTTTTTTATTCATAGAGAAAAGCAAAGTCTACTATATTAACTTTTCTATTTCTTTTTAGTGATTCATTATCACAAATAAGGTAGAAGATTTGATTGTATGTATCTCAGTTTAGTTCGCAATAAATCTGCTATAAATAAATCATCTTCAATTTTAGAATAAATACCAACAACTAATGTTGCAGGTCCTCATTCATCAGATGGTGCTGCTACTACAGCAGCAAAGGACAAAGCAAATGACAGTTCAAGTATTGCAGCCTCCACTTTGGGTTTACTTATGGGTCTTTCAATTGCATTTCTTTACACATTGTTTTGAATATTTTATATTTTGTGTGGGATTGCACTTAATTTATTCACATTTGTCCATTTAATCTATCATTGATCTATTTAAACAGCTCCGTCTTAAAGTGATATTTTTCATATTAAAGAGATTTTGACTTTCTATCTCCTATATCACAAACATTAATTAAATTCATACATATATTATAAACTTTTAAAACGTATGATTTGATCTTAAATTTTTTTAAAACTTCACACGTACATGTTTTTAAAAGTTCACATAAATTTTAAATTTTTAATTCATGTATTTAATTAACGAAATTCGGATGTATGTTTGTAATATTAAAAGAGTTGAGAATTAAATTGTAAAATCTAAAAGTTTTTTATATACGAAGTTTTAAAAGTTTGGGAATAAAATGGTATGATTTAAAAATTTAAAGATTTATACATAAATTTAGTTAAAATTTAGGATCAATTATACACTTTTAACTGTTTAACCTTCTAAATAATATTTAAAGAAGCGTTCAATGTCTGTTGGTCACGATAGACTCTCAATAATGCGACTATGCAGCAATTTTCTTTGAATTTCAACACATTTCAAAGGCAAATGCCTCCATTGTTCAAGATGGTGCTAATTATAAGCAAAAATATTCTTCCTTTTTTTGTGTGTGTGTCTATGTCCTGTAACAAACATGCTTTTTTTCTTTCCAAGAGACCGTAAATTTGAGCTTTGTTCAAATTTGAAAACTATAAGGTCTTTTAGAATAATACCATACATAGTATTGTTTTATAGTATGATGTGGACACCTGTTGTGTTGAATCGTAGAAAGTCCATTATCTTTATGGCAGTTAATACTTGGAATAAAATATACATTTATCTCTTTGTATTAGCTTTTAATTCATATTTTTTAGAGGTATTTAGCGAATCTTAGACAAGATCACTAGGAAAAGTTACAAAACTACTTTTAATTTCATATTTGATCAATGAATTGTGCGTCATTGTTCTACGTGTAAAGAAATCCTTGAGGAAAACATGTTCGTGCTATTTTCAAGTAAAAAAAATTGAAGTAAATAAGTAAAAGAATAAATTTTTAAATAAAATAATTTAGCCTCTTTTTTTTAACCATGGAACTATTTAAGCTCTCTTTTAAATAAAATAATTTAACCCCGTTTCTTTTAATCATAGGATAATTTAGTTTTCTATTAAATAAAATAATTTAGTCTTGTTTTGAATTTACAACTTAGTCTTAATTCTTTTAAATTTGTAACAATTAAAGAGAATATATAACATATATTTATCTTCTTAACAAATGAATAAAATGTGATTACGTTGAAATACTAAGTTTGAATAATATAGCATAAAATTATCTTTGTGTTCCAATATATTCATTTTTATTTTTCATGTGTTTTCTTTTATCTTTTACAAAAATGAAGGCAATTAATACTGGGCAAAAAACCTTCAAATTTTCTGAATTAAAATTTAGTAGGACATGGGGATTAAACCAATTAGTAGACAGAAGAAGCCTTAGTGTTGGTACTTGGTTTGCCGAAAATAATTACTAGTTTTTTCTTTTAAAATAATAAAAATATCATTCATGAGCAAGCTTTATACTTAAACATGATATATTGTTGCAAGTTCAAAAAGAAAATTGAACTAAATTATTTAATTTAAAAGAGATTAAATTGTTCCATAACTTAAATAATAATAACTAAATTATTCCATGACTAAAAATAGTAAATAAATTATTTCATTTTGAAAAAAATAACTAAATTGTTACCTGGCTAAAAGAATATGGAATAAAAATGTATTTAATCCGTAAACATGCTCTTATTATCTACTTGGTATATGAACCAAAGGTTTCAGCTTTTGGGGCCCTGAGGTTCCTGAAGTAATGAACTCCACTATGAGCATGAGCCATAAAAATATTGTAGAATGTAAGAGGATAAAGGGATGCTTGTACAAAAGTTAGGTTACAATCAAGATTCTATATGAACATATACTTACATGAAGCTGCTACAACTTATTAAGATGCTTCACAAGAACGAGGAAATAACCAACCTTGTTTCAAACCGTATCATGTAATTGTTGCTCAGCAAGCTTAGTTTTACAATACTTTGAACATTTGGATCAATTACCAGGGTAGGTGGTGAAAAACATCAAGTTGGGACAAGTGCTAAAATCTGGGTCTTGATTCTACCCATATACGTTTGTATTTCTCTATATATTTGAAGATTTTGAGGGCAGCATGGATACAAACTTGTCATGGCAGAATCCAAAATTTGGGCAACGTCAGCTGGTGGATACTGTCGTTCTGTACACGTCTGCATTTAGCAAATGGAAATTATTATTCGGCGTAATTATAAATGAATCGGGCTAATTGTTTTTCTAAAAGAAAATGAAAATGCAAAGAGAAATAGGGAAATTCTCTTTATATATCAATATGCTAGATAGAATACATTAACACAAACTAAAGTTACTAAACTAATAAGAGCCTAAAAACAGAAAATTGCTCAGATCATGTAAAAGCCTGAATCAACATTGCAGGTGAAACGAGAATCCATGATCAAAATAACAGATGCTAATATAGAGGTAGCAAAATTTAAAATTCACCTGTATCATGAGCAAACTAGAAACACACGTAGTGATAAGCTCGGAGGGAATTTGTGCCTCAAATTTATCAGGACCCATATGCAAAGTAGAACCAGATGAGTTACTGGTAAGCAAAGACTCTTGTGCAGGGGAAGTCAGTTGACTCCGATTACCTAAATTGCCATTGCCTTGCTCTTGAGACCTGTTCACTGTTAATCTGGAGTGGGATGCCAATGGCTTATTGTCAATAGAATCTAGGACCTCTCTAATCCTAGAAAAAACATCTTCTCCTTCCTTTCTTGATGTAAATGCCTGTAATGATCATGACAGCAATGTCTATCAGAGTCACTTTCACTGTTTTCTTTCATCATAGCAAAAGTAAGAAGGGGAAAAAAGAGAGGATAATCAGTGTGAACTTTCACAGAAGATAAAGTTAAAACCGAAATGGATGACAAATTCATACAGATAATTCTCTGAAAGATAAAATGATATAAGAAACTTCCTCAAGAACCACTTTCACTGTATGGCAACTATACCTCCGATGTTAATAATCACCAATAAAAACAATATATGAGCATAAAAATTTGTATACCTGTATAGCAGCATCAACCATTGTATGTGCTTTCGACCTTGATCCGTCAACAATTTCAACAACATTAGATCCTGGCTCTTGGCAAACAGAAAAATTATCAAAAGAGCTTGGAAGACCACCATGAATATTGGCAGGCGGTTTGAGCCATGAAAATAAGGGGTTTCCTGCGTACGTATTACGCTGTCTCAAATTAAGCAAAGCTGAGGAAACCTGCATGAAAGAGCATCTGATCGAGGGTTACACACAGCCAAAGGACAAATCATATGTGAAACTGTCATAAAGCTTGATATATTATGGAAGCCACATGCCTTGCCACTGGCTTCCTTTAGCTGTACAAGTACCGTGGCGTAATGCTTCTTTAAGGGTTCGGAATCATTAAAAGAGCTGTCTCCACCATTCTGGTTTTCCACTATTTCATTATTGGTGTTCCTAAGCTCCATCAGAAGTGCTTCCTAAAGTCCAAAAGCAAAAGATAAAGCCATTATTAAAGTCCACAAATCTTGGATTAATGAGTTAAGCATCGTTATCAAGAAGAAATATGCAACATACAATGCAATTCAACAAAGTAAAAATATTAAAACATAGCATGTCTCATTCCACACAGGATGAGCAAGTTCATAGATTGATTTTACGGGCTCAATTCTAAGGAAGTCCTTTAATTTTTTAAGCAATTTCATAGAACTTATGCAAAATAACCAAAAGCCATTAAAAATAATCCATAGAAAATATTAGAACGAAAGGGACCTAAATTTTCAAGCATTCTAACTACAGGAATTACTGTGGAAGAAGGCCTAAAAGCTTTGAATGGACAGATGAATGCAAGAAAGAAACAATAAACAACCAGGAAAAAAAATCCAGAATATTAATATCAATTACATAAAACTACAACGAGTTAATATATTTTATAACCTTCTTATCAAGAGCACGGGTCATCTCAGAAAGAGCTCGTATATCAGCTCCCCTGGCTTGACTATTTGCCACCATGGAAGGTTGACTATAAGATGTTTGTAGTGTCCCACCAACATCAACAGCTGCACCATTCAGTTGTGACAAGGAATGGGCAGTGTCATCCTGCGCATAATTTTTTGGAGTAAAGTATGGTCAATTTTGGTATATCCAACATTCAGAGTCAACCTGTGAAAGTAAAACTTCCAGAAACGTTGCTATAATGAAAACTTAAGATAACACCAAGTTGTAATTACATATACCGTGTCAAAGAATTGATTATCACCTTTCCTAAAATCGTAACCTTACAGAACAAGAAAGTGGCAAATATTCAAATGTGTTTGCCTCCTAAATACTTAATAAAACCACCATTAGGTTTGTACTTCTCATATTAAACCGGAATAACTAATAAACACTTCAGACACCAAAGTCCATTGAAATGCAAAAAACAAAATATTGAATATTATCCCCAAGTACATGAAAATTCAATATTGATAATTAAAGTCTTGCCACATTGTAAGAACCCGCTAATAAAACTATTGTGGGAAAAATAAAAATAAAAATTATTATGTTTCCAATCCACTACGGTCTTGTGTCTGTCTAGATCTTCAGTATAAGCGTCCCTATATGTAATCTATTGCCAAACTAGTTACCACGTTACTGCTTAAGTACACGTTGTTGGGCCCAATTCCAAGAAGTGGCTCTACTCAATGCATTTGTTCCTTACTACTTTATCAGTTGATTTTTATTTAGTGTCTTTATTTAAGTCTCATTTTGCGGCTATTGTAATCTTGTTAATACGTTAACGCTTTGTGTCTATCAAGGGATTTAGTGTCAGCGTCCCTATAAATAACATGTAATCTCTTAGTATTATTAACAAAATTAGTTAGAATCCCTTTAACTTTCTTATAGTTCTCTCGACCTACTTTGGTTTCTTGATAATTATAGCTAGAGGTTTGTCATTGGTTCCAGAATATGGGCAATGGATCCTATTCTAAAAAAGAAAATCTTTCTCTCTCTCTCATTCATTCACATTAACCTCAGCAGATAGAAATGTAATTATAGTTTTGCAAACTCAGAAAAATGATTTAATAATAAAAGGATAAGATGGTGGAACTGAAACATGTGAGAAAGTACATGACTTGAAATAGGAAATTAGTTCTAGCCGAACTTCTGGTAAACAAAAAGAAATTGAGATATTCAGTAACAGTCTGACCTTTCCATGCTTTATCATGGCATTCATCGAGTTAGGTGTTCTCTCTCGATGCCCACTTGAAGAAAACATCATAGTCTCTCCAAAATTTAGATTATTATGCATTTGTGGCTCCTTGGGTGTAGAAGAGAAATTTTCAAGGGCAATATCATCTCTCCTAAGAGCTTCGGGCATATTATCCAATGGAATTAATGGCATACAATCAATATCCTGTCAAAAAATGCCCTCCTTTTATTCACAAATATTAAATAAGAAAAAGAAAAAGAAAGAAGAGATAAGGACTGATAATAATGTTGACATAAGATATACCGGCATAACTTAACAAAGCCTTTGCTGGTAAATTGAAATGATAGAATAAAATAATAAACACAAGCATTTTTAAGAGACTAAAAAGCAGCAGTTTTCCAATACCCATGTAGTGATAAATGACCTTGGCATCATATTGAATATTGATCCAGTAACATAATCAGACATTCAATACTTATATATCTTGAGTCTTGATAGGTAGAGAATTCTTTAAAAGGCAACTAGACTGTTGAAGAATTATACTGCTCATAACCAATTAACGACTATATGCAGTAGTGTCTACATTAAATATGTAAACATATGAAAAGCTAGGAACACAGTAAACAAGAGACACTTCTACATCCGCTAGGCTTGCCATGTCTTCTATCACCAGCAATCAAAATTCTTCAACGGTCTAGTTGCCTTTTAAAGAATTCTCATAACCAATTAACGACAACATGCAGTATTGTCTAAATTAAATATGTAAACATACGAAACACTAAGAACACAGAAAACAAGAGACAGTTTTACATCCGCTAGGCTTGCCATGACTTTTATCACCAGCAATCAAAATTAATATGTCAAGCTACCAGTGCATTCAAGTATGTGTTTTACTGTCAGGTGAAAATTTGACATAAAAAATACAAGTCTTTCAAAATTTCAAATAAGAGATGTGTATCTAAAATGCAAAAAGAATCCAGTACCATCACAAACTCAACTCCTATCTCAGGACTATCAAACTGAACCCTGCATCTGTCATGATCAACAGTAAGCACACTTCCATCATGAACTTCTCTTGTTATGGGATGAATGGCAGCTACTCGTTGTCCAACTGATAAAGGTTTTGCTAAATCTGTTGGTAGTCCTTCCCTAGCACCCATACGGAATTCAGTATAATGTTCTCTAACCAATTCCCGGTACTGTTTGAGTTTCTCCCTCTCCTCACGCAGAAAATGTTCAGAAAACCTCCGAGGTTTGCCAAGTGAACTACATTAAAAATCAAGTGCAAATTAATAAATCTTTTGTTAGAATTTCCATTATTCTAATTTTTAAAACCAGTTTATAGCAGCAGATGTTAGAAGATGCACAAAACCAGTTGGAAAGCACACCTTCTAATAACGCCCCATTCAACACGAGTTAGCCTTGGGATGTGCCCCAGTCCAACATGATTTAAGTACTCGTCAAACTCCCTCTTGGCAAACCAAGGGTAATCTATGGCACTATAGAACCACTCAAAAGTGCACCATCTGCGTACCAAATAAGAAGACAGACAGCAAGAGAGCTTCTCCTACAGATCACATAAAAAAAAAATTCTGATTCTACCTTCAGTTAGATTTAAATTTAAAAACAAACTAGAGGAAGGTTGGATCAAATTTACCTTCATACTGATGAAGTATTTATGAAGTTGTCCTTGGCATATACTTTCAGAAGATTTCATGTCTTTAATAGGCAATGAACGCGGTAGATACATTTTACGTTTGCTTCTTTTTGTTGGTAATTTGACAAGGCTTGTATCAGGAACTTGAGCAGTTGATACCTTTAAGTCAATTCCAATTCTTTTACAATCACTAATCAAAGATCCTTCCGATGACCTAACTGTTTTCCATTGTTTTGAAGGAGTAGCTAATTGGCCAGCACGTTTACCCCTACTTGGTTTATTCTCTTCTGTAGAAAATGCCTAAATTACATGGATAAAAAACAAAGTCAATGTAGTTACATGCATAAATATGCATATGCCAAATTCATTTGTAAACAGTAATATTAACTACATTGTTAGGAGGAGGGGGTGAAACAGAGTTAAAGATGAGGGTTCAAAAAAAGTGCTGCATTTAAGATAACTGAAATATCATGATCCATGGCATCAATACTTCCACATAGTTACACAGTATAAACTGAAACAAGATAAAGGGAGGATGGCAAAGGGACAGACCAACAACCTATGATAAAATGCACAAGACAACTGTGCAACAAGTAAATGCAACTAACATAACCTGCATACCTCAATCTTTAATGGTTCAGCTACATGAGAGACCATGTTAGCTTCATCTCTTGATATCTGTAATTTCAACAAGAGTTGGATTTAGTTGCCAAATCAACTCAGATACAAGACAACTGCAAATTAGAGACAGTTCCATAGGGAGTAACATTATCAACCCCTGTGTTAACCTTTGGTACCAAGGACTTCCGCTTCCTTTTACATGCTTTAGTGGGTGAAGGAAGCAGTTGTTCTGCCTCAGGGATAATGTTAATATCAACAGATGAGTCCCTTCCAAGTTTGGATTTTCTAGAGCTCGTTGTCTCAACTCCAGAAATTGACTGTGGCACTTTATGTTTTTCCCCCAGGAACTTATTTCTGTTTTGGGATTGGCTTGTAGAAGTAGCTTCAGGCGGACTACATTTATCTTCCATATCAAAAGTAGTTTTTTCTTCCTTCAACTGGACAGATGACTCTAAATCCAAATAGTAGTAATAAAGTGAGGAAAAAATAGATGAAACTTATTTTCTGGGTGACAAATGTCAAGTTCAAAAAGCACAGTAACTACAGCAGCATAGCAACAGACTAAGAAATAACTGAAACTCAAGATCGAAGCTAAATTGTTAATTTCATGAGTTCACCCAACTCATAATCTTTATCAATCCCCTAAAAACTCAAGTTAAATATATCACCAAATTAATTCAATCTAAACTATTACATATCATTAAATGAAATCTTAGAATTTACTATAGTTCCAAACCATGTATGATACAAATATACAATGTTGTAAAAGGTTATTTTAAGCAACGGGGAGTTTTCCTCTAAGACGTAAGCCTCAAACTTAACAACTTTCAAAAAAACCTTAAAGATATAAATAATAACAAATATGAATCCAATAACTATGAATAAAAATTAATCAAAAAATGTAGATCATATTCTATGTGGAGGTGCAGTACAAATGGTAAAGCGCTCGCTATACATGCAAGAGGTATGAAGATTGAGACATAAATATTCTCTAATTAAATAACATATACTATTTCTATATATAAATAAAAGTTGCAATCACAAAAAATAATAATAATGATAATAATAATAATCCAATTAAGGAACATTTATTCCTTAGAAAAATAAGAATAACACCATGAAATTTAGTACCATGGTTTTTATTATGATACTAAGTATTTCAAAATTCAAACTGATTAATTCACAAGAAATGGAGCAAGCATTGAAATTAACAAGAAAATTATGAACTGAAAACAGTGTTGGAAGAATTAAAAAGAATTTTTCCTAATTCAGTTTGTATGACTTGAATTTTTTATTCTTTTTAATTCTATTCTAAACTTCTTATGTTTTATTTATTTAATAAAGTCGGGTGAGATTGTAATGGATTATCCATGATCCAACTAAAAAAACAAAGGATTTTACGAGGCTTAACCTCAATCGCCTCAAGGCTTGCGGCTCACAAGAAAAAGACATAAGCCTCAAATTTCATCAGAGGCTATAACCTTGATACTTTTTTTTTTGTGCCTTGCCTCGAGACGAGCTTCGTGCCTCAAAAATGCCTTTTTCAACACTGCAAATATAAATATAAAACAGAATTCCGGCATCCTCAAATGCAAAACATCTATATTTTGGTTTTCAAATATTTGTTATAAACTTTAAAAATTTATTTTTGATGAGATTGGACTTCCTTAAATTTATCTTCATTATGGATCGCGAACAAAAGGAAAAGAGCCTGGCGGGAATGCTCACTCATCCTCAAGAATATATATGAGAAACAGAAAATGCTTACCAGATTCCAACGTAGTTTCTGGCATCAGAGATAAATCAGCCAGTGTTTGCAGAGCATTCAATTCATCTACATGGAGAACAAAAAGAAAGATCAATAAATTGTTTGAAAGAATAGCTAATTCCCTAAAATATGAAGCAAATCAAACTCTGTATAGCTGCAGAAACAGGACAATCATCTCATGTTGGAAATATAAGAGATACAATATATATATGTATTATAGGTTTATCTATTTGCAAAGCAAGAAGATTGAATGCATTTAGGGGGGAGAGATAATTCAAGGGCCAAATTTATTCCAGAGCAGATAACAAGCATGGAAATGTTTTCTACTTCTCTGGTCCACCTTTCCGTATTTGGTTCCCTTGATGTCCAGTTTTCTACTGGTTCAGACTCCCACATGTCAAACCAGCACTAATTCAGTTGAGTTCATGACGGCAGAAAGAGAGAGAGTGTGTGTGTCAAAAAAAATTAAAGTCCCATCAGAAGGAATGAAAATACTCCAGGATAAGAACAGGCATTGCAACATCAGTGAAAGTTGCAATTACGTTAAAAAGAGAAGGCAAAACAAAAACCTTTTCTGCAAAAATACTAGAGATCAGAAAGGAAAATAAATAAGAAAAGAAAGACAAAACTAATAACTGAGTAACCATACACTGCAAGTGGCAAATGAAATATAGTAGAGAACTTTACAACAGAGACTTAGGAAATAATGTGAATATAGTACCTCCAAAAAATTGTTTCTTGCTTTTCTTCCTTTGACCTGCTGGAGAAAACCGCTCAGCTTTTGCATTTGAAACATCGACTTTTCCTTTCAGAGAACTAGCACTAAGCCCTTCTTCGGTGCCACTGCAAGCTTCTTCACCATCATCAAACTGATTGTCATTAATATCTTCAAAATTCTCTTTCTTTCTATGGAACTTCTTCCCCCTTCGATGAACTTCAAATGTGCCCACATCTTCCATAACCAACAAGGATCTAGTATCATTTCCATAATCTCCACTTTCAGTTCCTCTACTCCCTATACTACCTTCATACCGGTTGTCTTTGATGGAAGAATCATGAAGCTTTACTCGAACAGCCTCTGGTTGTGGGTGCTAAATCACATATAATGTTAAGAAAATATCAAAATCAACCCCCCCTTTTCATAAAAGAAAAGACAAGTAGACGCAACAAGAAAAGCAACACAATAATAATACAGAGGAACAGTTGTATACCATTCTTCCCCAGCTTTGAACAGGTGAGGATTTCACATGCGTGGCCCTTCTATACGGTGCTTGAGATACTTGAGGTGAGCCTCCTCTTTGTGAAGCCTCTGTCAAAGCCAATGCTGCCACATGTTCAACTTCATTGACCTTATCATTCCCTGTTTTCCGTCCTTTTTTCACTGGTGAAACATAATTTTCTGCATAATCTTTCTTAACAGGAAAACGAGGTGTCCGCTTCCCTACTACACGAGGCTGACTACCTAAATTTTTTAAATTGTCAATAAATAAATAAAAGCAAAGTCAAGCTCCTGGGGCTGATCAGCTTGTTATAAGCATAGGACTGCATTAAAACATAGTATCAGCTTGGCTGAACTGCAATAGCAAATATTTTGGTTCTATTAACATGCCTGTACGAATGCAATTCAACAAAACAAGGACTGATATGAAACCACACAGCTTATGACAACCATTTTTATAGTTAAACCTAGCCATCAGGAAATATCTTGAACACTGCTGCAAAGTGTATATTGCCAAACAAATTTACGAAGTTGTCATAATCCTATATATACTTGTAAATAGTATGCTGTTCATTCAGCATTTTCAGCCAAACCTGCTAACTTGTCACATACGCCATACAAAATCAACTGTGCATCAGTTGCACAACAACAAGGCCAAAAATATAAACAACAATCCAGAAACACCAAGGAAATGTAAATAAGGATAGAGAATCCAGTCCTAAACCTCTTCAACCTATGAATAAGGATCCTACTAAAAAGCATAATATTGTATTTATTCCAATCAAGCATGCAGATTCACTTACTCATCTATTCTGGCAGCAACTAATTTATATCTTTATCTACTCATCTCTTGTGCATAAATGTTTCTCCTAGTGTTGGAGCTAAATATATTGGAAATACATCTGAACTGATATATTCCGTTACTTTTATTTTTCTACATAAAGTTGATGAATACCTGATATTGCCCTTTTCCACAATCCGATGAAGACTTTATTATGAGCAATATCATTGGTATAAGAAAGAAAAGGAGGTCTAAATGCTGATGAACACTAGTAAAAGCTCTCAATAACATAATACAAACAGTAAGGTAATGTACCATCAAAACGTTTCATTTTTAATAATGATAGGCATCCATTGCTAGAATCATGAGACTGAGAAAGATCTCTTGATATGTTATGTTGTTCTTTCCCGCGCTTGCGTTTCTGAGGTTTCTTAGAAATTCCAGAAGCATCGTTGCTCTCTTGGTCACTATCGCTGCCCTCCTGCCATTTCATTCATGAAATTTCCAATGATATGAAGTTGTGCAAAAGATTTACATGCATATAAATGTACAAGATGAAAATTCTATCTGAGTTATATCGAAGACAAAACATAGACTGAGAGATAGGCGCAGCATTCTGAGTAATCTTGGAACTGAAGTGTCAAGTAGCCAAGCTGATGTGTTTAGCCAAATGCAGATACACATACAGAAGCATATATAGATTAAATATTATGTGAACTTTTTCAATCACATGCTTGCTACTCTGTTCTTTTACATGTGTTTGTACTAACACATAGGTATCATTATTTAAATCAAGCATGCGCACATGAAGTGTTATCACTAAATTAGTTCGTCCTATTTCTTGGATTTCATAGTCGTCTTTTTCTTTCCAAAATCCTTAGACACTTGATAACTTACAGATCGTACACAATATCGAACACAATTTAGGGCAATTTTCATAAGGTAAAGAAATAAAACTTTATACAAATTAAGCTATATCTCAGAGCTAATATAAAATAACCAAATTTCAATTAAAGGCTGCATTCTGAAAAAATGGAAAAGTACACAAAAGCCAACAATAGAAAGTCTTACCAAAACGTTATAGTGATCCTCCATCATCGCTATAAGGCCAACTATAGAAGCTGTCCCATCTGGCAATGACAAGTATGCCTGAAGATTAAACTTCAACAAAGTTAGCTATGTCTGTATGTCAAAGACGCTATATAGCCACCCATAGTAGATGCTATTAGCCAATTAGTAATGTATTGTAAAGTACTAAAATTAGCAACCATGGATCATATATACCCGATTCATATTGAAAAGAGCCTCCACCATTTCAGCACTTCTGTTGCGCACTTCACCAGAAACCTAGAAATCCAGAGAAATCAATGAAATAAAACTTGGAAAGAATTAATGGAATGCATATTAAACATTCAATCAAAGGGCAAGACATCCTAAACATGAATCAAATAAGCAAAATATCTTTAGCAAACACACACTCTAAGAATTACACAAGTATACTACATTATCTGGAAAGACGAAAGCTAAAAACCACATACCTTCTTCCAGTCTTTACCATACTTTCGATATGCTTCATAAAAACATCGTAGCTCTTCCTTCCTCCACTGAGATCCTAACTTATCTGACAGTTTTTTCTTCTATGGAAATTAAGAGCAAAAACAAATTAGATCCGTAAAATCTGTATTTTAAATAAGTTCTCGAAAGACATTATAAATTATGTGACTAACCCGCTGCTTGCTTTTGTTTGAATGCCCATCTTTATCTGGAGAAACCTCATTTAAAGTTGAATACCTCTTGGTTACACTCCTTGATTTTCTTTGTGGGGCCATTGAAACAAATATCACTATATGGAAAACTTCAGTAGCAAAATTAGCAATCTGGATACATGATTTTAACATTAATCAACTGAAAATCCAAGTCTATAATACCAAATCCAGTTTAAACGACCAACAAATCACAAGACTAAAGCAATTGTCAGCTTAATATGTCTACTTCCCTCTACTACAACAATCAACCTAAACAAAATTGCAAATTTGACTACCTATACCATTTTCATAGACTGCTTAAAGAAGATCCAGAAAGGTTTATAGCTTCAATTAACAAGACAAGACGTCAAAAAAAAAAAATTTGACGACAAACATATAATCACGAGGTACAAGCCCTTCATAGCGAACCTGTCTTTTCTATCAAATACAGCTTTAAAAGCATACTAATTCAGTTCGAAAAGCATTGAATCAAAATTGTAATTTTAGAAAAGAACACGTAAGCCATGATTAAATTCAAAATCAACCCCGCAAGACACATGTCCGGATTCAAATCCTCAAAATCTACACGCCGTTCAGACAATGTCTTTATGAATCAAAACGAATCTTATCAAAACAAAGACGAAAATTAAAACCCCTCAAACTCTAATCAGTACCAAGATAATCAACGAAAGCAGTTCGAACCAAGACAAGACTCCAAAAAATGTAAATTTTTAACAACAAAAAAACCAAAAACTATCAAAAATCCACCAAAACAAAAGTTTTAAAATCCACAAAAGAAAATAAAAAACGCAATAAGAAAATTCAAACTATTTTGACCTTTACAAACCCTAAATTCACAGATCGGAGGTCCTTACCGGCCGTAGGGTTTATCGAACTGTGAAGAACGCCATTAAAGACCAAAAGAGAGAAGCAGTGTTTTAAAGATAAATGCAGAAAGAGAGTTTAGAAAGAGAAATCGATTGTGTTTTAGAGATGTTAAGAATGAGGAAGGCGTTGCCGCGAAACTTGAATAAAAGGGGAGTGAAAGAGAGGCATATGCCGATGAGATTATCGGGGTTTGTTTGTAGGAGATGAGGTCAAGGAGGGAGAAGACGGAATTTGTATTCTTAGTCTTAATCACCGTCCACTTGAACCAGATGATCAATCTTTACGGTTCACGTTTCTTCTTGCTCTGCATGTTTTATAGGATGATTATACTGGATCGAATTTGAAAATTTATAAATTTAATTACAAAGGATTGCCCCTTAACTTTTACGAAATTTCATTCAGCTTCCTTTGTCAGTTTGTCATTAAAATTACGTCAGCTGACCATAAATTTTAGGAGTGATGCTATATATGCATACGTGGTAGTTTGTCCGCTTAAAATGTTAGAACAGTGATACATGCATCTAAGGTTTTCTTTTAAAAAAAAAATTTACTTAAGTACTTTTTTAATTATTAAATAAATAAATTTAAATTTAAATTTATAATAATAAAATCCGATAGCATAATAAATAAATCACAAATCAGATTTAAAACTCTAAAATATAATTTTTTTATTAATAAATTAAATATTATAAATTCAAAATTGAGTTTATGTTAATAAAATTAAATAATCATAACATTTAAACTATAAATCAATTTAATCTAAATTAATTTATGTATTTTTAAACATAAAATAAAGTTAATTTATGTACGTGTGTGTTATTGGATATAGAATTGGGTAAATAGGTTGAAAAAATTATTATAAAACTATTTATTAATAAATAATTAATTATATTATAATATATAAGTTGTTATATCATTAAATTATGGTAAAATATATTTTTTAATTATTAAAAAAATAAAGTTGTATTTTTTAATTTTTTATCATTGTGAAATTAAAATGAATAATGTTAGATTATAATATGACAAATTAAGTTACATGATGAAACCAATCACTTGACTTAACAAGTAACCTACTAAATTTTTCTTTTGGCAAATAAAATTGAAACTTTTTTATTTATAATGATAACAAAGTTTTAATAAATAATTTTTTAAAATGGAATATATTATTTGGCATAAAACTAGAACAATATTACATGGGGTGAGCAAATACATGGGACAGATTTGTTACCGATGCCCAAAAAATAAAAAATAAAAAATTAAGTTTATATTTTTTATCATTTTTTCTCCTTTAAAAACTTTTATACTATAATTTACCATATAATTTTGTAGACATCTTAGAAACTTTTACAACCCATAAAGTCAACTTAGAAATACATCGTATTCTACCATTTAATCTAAAGAGTATTATATATGTTTGTTTTGGGATCAGAGTACAAATACTCTTATAATTTTTTTAACGAGGACATTTTAGTTATGTTTCTTTTAATAAGTTTAAACCATTAACATTTAAACAGAGTTATTTTATTTCAATTTTTTAAAATGTTAAGTTTTTAAGCGTCAAATTAGATTTCTCAAAAAATAAAAATCAATAATCTTTTTTTTTTATCAATTTATCTCATTTTTCTTTTATCTTAATCTCTTTGTCCTCTTATTGTCTCCTTATATTCTTTTTCTCTTTCATCTTATTATATTTATATATCTTTAATTTATTTATATAAGTATTATAATTTATTTTTCTTGAAATGGTTTGAATTTATAAATTATGAAGAAAAAAATAATATTTTAATGAAGAAAAATGGAAAGAGTCAGAAATTTATATAAGAGATACATTATTTTTATTTATAAATAAAGGAGGAAAACATTTTTAATGCTATTTTTAGGATTATTATAAACAAAATGTTATTTTTGAAATAAAAAAACTAATTTTATCCTTGAAAAATATTATTTTAAAAAAATTTAAAATAGATTGATAATAGATATTACAGGAATATATATATTTAACTTAAAAGAAAAAAAAATACTAAAATGTATTTATTAAAGAATTAGAGGAATATTATTGTGATTCTAATTTCTTTATTTTATAACAAATTTTGCTTTTAAGTTATTGAACCAAAGTTTTTAAATTAAGTCATATTTGAAAATGAATTGTATTTTTAATTTCAAAATCACGTTAGAACTCAATTTTAATTTTACACACCTTTTATTATTTTTGAAACCTTAAAAAAAATTTAAAATAATATTTCAAATTTAATTTTCATGTTTTTAGTTAACTTTAATTTTATTTATTATGACTTAATAGAAAATGAAACAACCAAATAAAAAAATTTATCAATAGAGTTTTTATTTTTGTGTTTAAAGTTGATTTTGAACTTGAAAATTGAATTAACTACAAAATAACACTCATTTTTTTAAAATTTTGGTTTCAATATTAATGATATTTTTAAATTATTTTAATTAATTAAGATTATAGTTTAAATTAATCAAAATATGTACTAATAATCTAGATAGACACTCTAAAAATACCAATTGAGAATAAGAAAATAATAATAATAATAATAAAAATACTTCAAATATATCAATTTTTCAAAACATTTCTACCTAGGGTTTATTTTGTAATAATTTATGTTCTTAATTTTTTTTCTTGTATTTGAAATCGGTTTTCTATTTCTTAATTTATTTAGAAGAAAATAAAAGAAAACTCATTTGGCAAAAAAAAAATCTCATTTCGGTTGCTGTTTAAGTGATAACAAATAAATGTAAAAGTTAATTAATAAAATAAAAAGTGTATTTGGAATTTGGTTTTTAAAAACTGTCATTTTCAAGTTTCAAAAATAATAATAAAACTGAGTTTTAATTGATTTTAAATTTTAAAATAAAAGTAATTATCAAATAACATTTATTTTAAAATTTTAAATTCAAAACCTATAAATTAAAAATAGAATGATTATAAAACATCCTTATTATAACTTTAACTTTCTGATATGACTAAATTGATTATATTTAAAATATAGTTAATTAAGACTATGTATATATAGTTGTATTTTAATTAACTGGTGCAGAAAAAATAAATGAATTTGATCCTCGACTTTCATTTTGTATGTTCGTTTTTTATTTATATAATACTACCAGTATATTTATCGTATAATGTATGAAAAAATTAAATAATTAATATGCAAAATACTTTTTTATTGATAACATTTAATTCAGCAAATGCATTAGGTAAAAACATATAAATCTATAAAAAGAAAACAAACCGTTAAAAATAAGCAGATGATATTAAATTGAGATATGTGTTAATAAAGTTATTTTTAAAATTTTGTAGATTAAATTAAATGAATTGAAAATTTGAGAAGAAAAAAAAAGCACTTAAGAACCAATAGTCCCTAGTTAAATCTATAAAAAGAAAGAAAGAAAGAGGGAGGCAGAAAAAAGCTAAAAAGTAAAAGGAAAAGTGGAACGGGAATCTTTATCTTCTTTTATATGCATTTGGGATTACGGTGGTTTAGTTTATTTGTTAATAAAATATATTTTTAAATTTATTCATTTGTAAAAAAAAATATAATAAAGTTAATTTTTTATTAAATCTAACTAAATAGTATAGGTGTAATATAGGTATGTTTATATTTTTTAATAGATATATTTAATAAAGTAATTTTAATTAAAAAATTATTCAATTATTTTTTAACAAATCTTTTAATTAAATTAATATTAAAATTTTCATTATTTAATGTATGATTTTGAGTTTTATTTACATCTTATCAAATAATTCATACGTCAATGATAGTTGAAATTATGAAAAGTTTACAAAAAGAAAAATTTTAAAAAATTATGGAAAAAAACGCAAAAAGAAAATTTGAAAAAAGTTCTTCATTTTCTTTATGCTCTTAATTTTTACTTAGGCTGTTATTCGTCTTTAAAGAAAATCTTATAATCTAAATTTTTATATAAATTATAAATAGCTAAAATCTAAAAAGAAATAACTCAATTTATAAAAAATACATAAATTAAAATATCAAATAGACGAGGAATTCACATTTATTTATATATTAATAGTTGCGGGATGAAGAGTTTTAAAACTCAATTTATTTTATAATTGGATTACTTTAATTTATTTATATTTTAGTGATTCATCCTAAATTAATAAACTTTTAAAATAAATAATTTTATTTCAATTTATATTATTTTTCTTCAAATTATAAAAAAATCCTCGTGATAAGGGACATTAATATAAAATCAACTAATCACTTGTTTTGCTGATGATTTTCAATTATTATTTAATATTGCAATCATGCTAACAAATATATCTCATATTTTATGAATTTTTTTTAATGACAAATAATTTGTAATTTTTTTACGATTTTATCAATTTATTATTTTTTCAATAATTTAATCAATTTATTTTTAAATTTTCAATCCCTTAGTTTTTTCTTACAATTTAATACCTTTATTTCTTAATTTTTAAATTTTAATATTTTTATTTTTTATATTAAAAGTTTTTCTTATAATTTAATACTTTTATTTCTTAAATTTTAAATTTTGATATTTTTATTTTTTATATTTAAAAGTTTAATTTTACGTTAGATTCAAATTTTAGATAAAATTTATAAAAATTAAAAAATAAAGAGATCAAATTATAACATTAATAGTTCAACATTTTTAAGTGAAAAATAAATTTTATAAAACTATATAGATCCAAATTTACTAATTAACCTTTTGTAAGTATGATGTGTGAGATATATTTTTAGATTTGTTTGCCAATTTACTAATTATTAAAAGATAAGCGACTTAGGGTGAGTACTAAAAAGTAAAATGGTTAAAGTAATTCATTTGCAAAGCAAAAATGGACTTTAGAAGCTCTTCATTCAAACGACTTGTGATAATTTGAGATGATCTCGTCTTATAAAAATTTACATACTCTTTACAAATAGTTTAATAAAATTAGTGTTTTTTTGTTTACATAAATATTAATTTAGATGGGTTTATTTATTACTTATACTTGTTATAGTGGGATGTTAATATGTTTTGATTAGTTTTTGACATGTTTTTTATTATAGCTCCAGATATAAATTTGTTAGCTTGTTTTTTAGAATTATTGATACTTTAGATGCCAAAGACATAGATTGAATTAGATTACTCAAAAATATTAAATCAAATAATCTAGACAAACAAATAATCTATAAAAAAGAGAATTATTACCGATGCTACTATCAAAACAAATAAAGATTGAATTTTATGCATTAATATATTTATCAATTTTTATTTATTTATATCTTGAAATTAAATTATCTATAAAATAGGTAATTATTGTTAAAGCTACCATCAAAACAAATGAAAAGAAGATGCTCATGCGTTAATATATATATATAATTTTTATTTATTTATATTTTATAATTGAATGAATTAATATAAATTTCCCTGTATGAAAAAGATTTTTCAAGAACTCTAATTTTTCGTGCTATAACTTATTAACATGAGCTATTAGCAATTTACCATAAACATTTTTATAGAACCCAACAAAGAAAAAAAAACCCACTTATTCTCAGAATTGCTTGATTTATCTTCCCTACAAATTTTTATTGCATAGTGAAGCAATACCACTCTGATGCAAGTTGATTCATAACGACGAAATAATACAAATCTAACTAGAAAGCCTTAAATTGACACACTATTGGGAATTCCCTGACCAGTAAGACCATCTTTGCTGGAAGGATAGAGCAAAGTGTATGGCATCTTAATTGGACCAGCCCTGTTCCTTAAATTCTCATCATGGTTCCTCCTTTTGATGTTCTCTTCAATTTCCTTGAGCTTCTTTCCAAAATTCTCAAAAGCCTCATGTATTTTTCTATCTGTTGTCCATTCTTTAGTGTCCCTCTGCCCAAGATACACCTCATCAGATGAGTGTCTAGACAATATTTCCACAAGAGATATGCCAAGAACACTCTTCAGTTGGGAAGTAATTGTTTTCAAGAAAGCCTTTTCAGGATTTGTCTTGAGCTCTTCAAACTCAGGAGTACCTTCTTCAGGAATCAAACGTCGGCTTATGCTTGGTCGGTTTGGAGGATAACCTCCAAAAGGATACTGTCCAAAATTAATTGCTGCATGGAAGGCAGAAGCAACCCAAATGATTATAGTGCATGTTTCAATGAGATCTTCAGTAGTTTGCATTTTAGGCCACCATGGTTCATCTTTTTTGTCACCATGACCCTTCTCTCTTAGTTCCTTCCACCAGGATTGAAGTTCTGTGTCCTTCTGAACCATTTCATCTTTTTTGTAGTAAAAAGAGCAATAGTCTCTTACCCATGTTTTAATGGCTGTCCATATCTCAAGTCCATCAACAGCAAATGGATAGTCCTTCATAACCAAACGGATACCATGCGGGGATTTACCATCTTCAACTGCCATTCCTCTGAAAATGATGAAAAGAGCAGTATATATAGCTTGTCATTCAAGCAAACGATCTTAACATTCATCTAAAGTGTTCAATTTATCAAGATAGGTATTTTACCTTTTGATCAGATCTACAGGAAGTGCTTGGTCGGGAAAATTCCAGTCCTTGTATATTGTTGATGACATTTCCATGCAAAACTTTGCAGGAAAGACAGTAGACTCCAGCGCTCCACCGGCATTTATGAGAATCTGCCGTGCAACTGCATTCACATTCATGGTGTCACGAAAGTGAGGATGCAATAACTTGTGAATAGGATGCATCATGCTCAGTTGCCTATTTGTTGCTATCACAAATGGTTCAATTGCTGCATGAGTTTTCAACCTGCAATACAAGGTTGAATTTCATTAAAGAAAATGAAGTCTATAACTTTTAATAAGTTCTCAAGCTAGAATTGATTATATACCAGTGACTGAGGAGCTGATGATGACCAGAGTCATTAACAGCCACGTATGCTTTGGCAAGTTGCCAAAGTGAACCTTCAATGCCTTCCTTATCAGTAGTGTACACATTGCTAATGCAGCCAAATTGATCTCCTTGAGCATGTGGCAAGCTAAGCTCAATTGCTAGCGGCTTCAAAGTCCCATCTTCCCTCAAGAAAAGGAGTGTCCTACTGGCATAGGTCTTTGTAGAAGTTGTGTTTATGCGCCTCAGGTATGGCATTAATGTATCATGGTGGTCTAATAGGAAGAGCTTGTTATTCTTGATAGCCTATATAACCAAATAGAACTTTTTAGTCACAACTACCTTAAAATATAAAGGTCTCACAAACTTTCTTCCTCTTGAAAGCCTGATTTACCTCATCTATACTGAGTCCATTTAAGTTTGGCTCTATATGTTCTTTGGTTATTTTACTAGTATGATCTCCATATATTTTATGGTCTAGCTTGCTTGTTGGAGGAAACTCCTGCAGTTGATTTGGAAGTAACAAGTATCAAGGACGAAGAAACCAAGCGAAGTAAAGAATAAAAAATTATGTTAGGCAAAGTGAATGCCGTCTTTACTTGGAGACGGCGAATAAGAATAGGGTTAATTCCAGCCAGCATTTCTCTTGCAAATTCTTCGTCAGTACTCCAAGCAGTTGTACTTTCTGCTCGAAACGATTAAAATTCCACGATCAATACAAAGAAAGATATATACACATGCAAATACGTTGTAACTTGAGTTGTATATAAAATTAGAATCAAACAAGAGTGGTGTTGTTTGTAATTAACTTTGCATACCTTTAATTACTTGAGGCGTTGGGAATTTAAGGGGTCCTTCACCATCAGTTCGGAATATTTCCTTCAGCATCTCTCCAGGAATGTTGTCCCTAACAGTCTTAAGCAAACCTTCTGGTAGTTGAACTCCTTGGTCATAGAGTTTAAGTATATCTTGGAAGCTGTCAAACTCATCTGGGGTGCTATCAACCAAGGCTTCTAACTCGGGCTTGAGAAATTGACCAACCGATTTGAGTGCATAAGCCAAGAAATCTGACATTTTTAAATGTCCAAATCTTTCGTCTCTCGGCACATAAATGTTTATGCTCAACAAAGCTGGCAATCTGCTCTCAGTTTTAGGATCTATTAAGATTATAACAGAACACGTTAGCTAATTGAGTACACTTAAAAGAAAAATAACAAAAATTCATCTCTAAAAAATGAGAATGCATCAAGTTGTCAATTTCATCATTGTGTTCTAATGGTTAAGCAAATATCATGTTTCAAAGTAATCAAGAAACAAATTCAAGTGTCTAACCTGTCTTTGTAGATGGTCGTCCAGTTCTTCCCCTTCGAGGATAAGGGTACTCTTTAGACCCTCCCAGGACAGGTCGAACATATTTGGAGCCTTTATCTGGTTCCCCCAAATCATTGTAGTAAGCATAATCATACACTCTGTCCCATTCCTGGAGCTCTCCTTTTCCATCTCCTCTCAAGTTAATCAGTTCTTGCTCTCTATATTTAAGCAGTGGCGTTGGTGTTTCACTTGGAAGATACGTCTACAAGTTTTTGAATCATATCTTACTTTAGCATAAATAATGAACAACTTCATGTTACCTTCAAGCTAAAACAGAATTGTTTTTGAGCTCAAATTAATCACTTTGCAAACTTAGATTTTTAAAAAGAAGGGCTTAGCAAGTACAAAAAAGATTTGAATTAAAATAATTGTTACCTTGTTAGCAAAAAATACACGTTCCTTCTTGTATTTATCTGCAGGGTATACCCAGGAGTTGCAAACAAAATGGATTGGACCTTGGCCTGGAATATCCTCAAGTGTGACAGTTTTCAAGTAAAACTCACTGTGATGCTCATTCCTGATTATGAAAGCTCCAGGGACTCCAATTCCCTCATCCCAGTCGAAAGTAACACGAAATGCAGATTCTCCAGCTGTTAGGGGAGTGATTGTTGTGATCCAGTCTTTCAAATATGCTGGCTTTCCAAGTATCCCTTGCAGCCTATTTTCTATACAAATAGGTATCAGGTATCAAAAAGGAGTTATTTAGATTAGTTAAGAAGCAACAAAATCTCAAGCAAGACAGTAACTCAGTAAACTTATTAGTCAGTTAAATGTATAATAGATGTTCATCAAATGAGATATATCCAAAAGCCTGCCTTCTTCGTATAATATAGATTATAAATATGGAAAAAATATGCATTATATCAATATTTAGGTTTCCTTGCGCAATTTCTCTAACAAAGTGGAGTCCTTTCTGACTTGCAAAGGAGTTTGAAGAGGCTTTTATCTTTGTAGGACCTTGGAGGGTGACATTTCCATTTTAAGATCCCAAACTTATTTTTTCTCAATTTAAGATCCTTAAGGCTGTTTGATACCCAGTTCAATTCTTAATTCATATTTTCAATTTTTAAGTTTTAAAAATTTTAAAATTAGGTATGTTTAATGACTCATTTCCAATTTCTATTTTCTAAATTCTGAAATTCAGTTTTAGAATTAAGAGAAAGTCAATTTTGAAATTAAATTTCTATTTTTTTTATTTCTTCACACTAAAAATTAATAATTCAATCATATTCATTTGTGAGCAACTAATTCAAAATTTAATGAAAAAACATTAAAAAAAACTTGAAATTGAATTTTAAAGCTTAAAAAAATGAAATATCAAAATTGGAAATTAGTTAACAAAAAAATCCAATTTTTAATTTATACTTTGCAAAATTGAAACTAAAAACTAGTAATCAAACTACAAAAAAAAATTCCAAAATATTTAGAAATCGAAAATTAAATTCTAAAATTAAAATAGTTATCAAACATACACTTAATGAGTTAAGAGGCCATATTTTCAAGCCACTATATACCTATAAAGTAATACTATATCGGTATATAGTGCAATATGTTGTGTAGAAAAAAAAATTGTTTTAAAACGAAAATCACACCCTCAAAAGGTCCAATTAAGATAAACATCCAAGTCTGAATGAAAAATGATTTCAGTCCGTGGACAAACCCTTGATTTTAGTAAACTACACATAAAAGTCAACCAATGCTTACATTATACTGTTTTTCTCCTTTTCTTCCAACAAAATTAATCGATTTGTTTGATAATAATTTTGATTATGGATTTTTGATTAAATTATTTTTAAGTGATTTTTCAATTTGATAAATATTTCTAATTTTCACTTTTTAAAAATCATAAATCTTTAAGAATAAGATTTTTGAATTAAATTTCTGATTTTTTTTTAATTTTCACTAAACATTTTTTTAGAGAATAAATAAAGTCTTAAGACATTTGTATTTATAAGTATTCGAAAAAAATTATTAAAAACATAAAAATTTTAAATAATAACAAAAAAAATTCTTTATTTTTTTCATCATTAGGAAAAAAACATAAAACACTTTTTAAAGGAATCATTATCAAAACATGGGGTGATTCATAAATATTTAAAAATAAGATTTTTGAATTATATTTTTGATTTTTGATTTTTTTTAATTATCATCAAATAATTTTTTAGAGAATAAATAAAGTCTTAAGATTTTTGTATTTATAAGTATTTGAATAAAATTATTAAAAACAAATTTTGTAAATAATAACCAAAAAAAATTCTTATTTTTTAAGTTTTAGAAGGAAAAAAAAACATAAAGTATTACTAAACAATAAGTAAAATTATTTCCAAATATATTGATAAATATTTAAAAAAATCATAAATTATAAAACTAATGTTTAATAAAAATAATAACAATTGGAGTTGAAACTTTAATTGTGATAAACTGGATTTATCAAAAGTTAAAAAGAAAGGCCGTCTCTTATCAAGTGAATTAGTAGATTTGATTGGATGAAACTACTGAATATATTTTATTTCCAATAATATTTTATCTCGTAGAGGTGGTCAAATCAACATATTATATTTTACCACTAGGCAACAACCAACTTATTTGCAATTTGCTATGTCAATTGATTATTCACTGATGCTTTTGGGTCATGATCTCTCATAAATTAGGTGGATTCAATGTTCTCTGCGTTGTGTCATTTGGATTCTAGATCCATGATATAACGAAATGCTAAGGTAGGGCCGTATCTAAAAAGTAAGGATCATTCTTTACTCTTTAAGTACTCTCCACTATCTATTAAATATTAATTACACGTACCAGCACGTCATAACATATAATTTCTATAAAATAAAGTATCATTATTCTTCAGAATAATATTAAAGATATGTAGCCTATCTTAAAACCATTGAAACTTGTAAAAGCAATAAAAAAATTAACCATTAAAAGGTGTAAAAGTAAGGAAGAATAATGAACCCTCACCTGGGTCACCATTGACTGCACTGATGAGCTGCAGAGAAACCCCTTTGCCCAACAATTCATGAAAACGATCAAGAAACGAAGCATGAAAATCATTAAAATCCAGAACCTTCTTCTTCATCAACACCACAGTTCCTTTAATCTTCTTACTTTTCATTTTTGGATCCTCTGTTTCTTCGGTTCTAGCAGTTGTGTTGTGGGATGCTTTGGCTTCTTTCAAGCTCCTACCTCCAACCCTTTGTGAATTTTTGTCATTTTCAGCTATTGAAGAGATTATCAATGGCTGAAATTTTGTGCCTTTAGAGAAGTTCTTAAGTCCTGCTGACCATTTTGTGGGTATTGAAGCTGATCTCTTCTGTCTAGCTCCATATGGAATTACTGTCGAGAACTTCGAAGAAGTCAAAGATTTGCTTTGTAACATCTCTTACTCAAGTGTTGTTGGTGAAATAGAAAGTTTGATGAGATGGGTACGAAGAATTTGAAAGAAAGGAGACGTTTTTTTATGGAAAATGGTACGAGGAGTGTGAGAGAAAGGTTAAAAGTATCTGTTAGTTTTATAGAAGAAAGGACCCTAATGTGTACATAGAATAAGTATAGTGTGGACAATGAAGCTTCATTGTTCAGATTTGCAATTTTTAGGAATATATTCCTTAAGAACGACTTGTGGCGCCTTTCCTCTCTCTTGCTTTGGAAGTTGGAAATCTGGAATAAGGACTAGTAATTTAAGGGACAAACACAATGACGGTTTATTTGATTCATAAATATTAATATCAGAAAATTTTAAAATATATATATAATAACATCCCCAGCTATAAATAATCTAATTATATAATATAATTTTATTTTTAATCTCTATTTAATAAAATATTTATTTATTTATATTATAAAAAAATAAATATATATAATAAATTATATCCTACAATTAATAAACAAAAATCACATTATATTATATAAATATAAGCCCATGAAATTTATAAAAATTCATCATATATATTTAAAATTTCAGCTGCAACTACATGTAAATAATGTAACATCTTTTCTTCTTTTAAAAATATAGGTACGTAACATGGTAACATATTTACGCTAAAATTTAAAAATATATATAAACATTCATAAATTTGCTAAAGTAGACACAAATAATGAATTATTTGTAATTATCACGCATATATAGTATTTTCGCTTTAACAAAAAGTTATATGATGCTAATCTACTTATAAACAATTTATACCATGAAGTTTATTTAAAAAATTTAAAAATTTTAAAAAATATTATTTTAAAAAAACTTAAAAACTATATTTATATATATATTTTTAAATATACGAATAATCTAATTATTTTTAAAAGATTATATTTATATTTTATTTATTGTGCTAATATTATATTAACATGTCAACAACTCAAAAATAACTAATTAAAAAAAAGACTAACAAGAAAAAAATGTGCCTTATGAAATCATTTTTTTTTTTAGAAAAAAGCGTTTTTACTTTATGAATAAATATTATTTTGACTATAATTAATTTATTATAGATGTGTATTAGTACTTGATTTAAGTTTAATTTAAATGAATTCAAAATGATATATTTACATATTCAAAGAATAAAAAATCGAGTTTCAGAGATAATTCATTAATAATGAGAAATGTGATGATTTTGTGTCTGTTCTACGTGAAAAAATAATCTATTAAATATTTTATATAATAGTTATTTTTCTAAGATTGATAAGCTCTACTGTTAAGAATATTCTCTAAAGTTTATCAGTTTTTTAGGTTCCGTTGTTCAAATTATATTTATAGATAATTTTATTATGAATATGTTTTTTTTTATTTGCTCTCAAATATATATCATCGTGAGAAAAAAAAAATTATAAAAAGCCATATTCTTTTAATTTTTGTTTCTCTGTTTTATAATAAATTTACAAATTATATCACCGTGTTAAAGTATTAACATACTAGTTAAATAAATTATGTGTATCCTGTTATTTATACACTTTTTATACCACTTCACATTTTTATAATCAAATAAAAAAAAACTTCACAATGTATTGGCAAATTAAAGTTATCATAAGATATTTCCACATCCTTTTTGTTGGTTCAAAACTTCTAATATTAAATATAAATTAAAAAAATGTTTATATTATTCTTTTATATTAACGTACATTAAATAATTTTTTTCTAACTATCAAAAAAATATTATTGTTAATTTAAAATATTTTACAAATATATAGTAAAATTAACAAAGTTAGGTTTGTAAATATATTCAACTCCTAAAAAATGAAAAAAAAAATTATAATATTATAATAATTTATATAACATTAAATATAAATTAAAAAAATAAATCTTATTATTTTAATCAATCATTATTTATTATATTAATTATAATTATATAAGAGATTGTAGCATAAAAAATACTAAAAGATAGCATTTTTTTTTATATTTTAGGATTTTTATGTAGATTTTTGGGCTGACTTAACTCTTAAATTTTTTCAAATTTATTTATTACCCTATATTTGTTTACAAGAGATTTTCTTCTTTTGTGTGTTTGTGTTTGTATTTATTTTTATTAAGTATTTACGAGATTTTATAAAACCCATTAAAAAAAAAGGTTTTATGATTAAAAAAAATAAAATTCAGAAACGTTTTTTAAGTTTCATAAAAGGACGCATACACTTGTAGACTTCCATTTGAAATTCTTTCCATCTGAAATCTCTTTTAACATAAACACAATAATCAAAATAGACTTAAACTTTTAATAAATCTATCGTTTACTAATTTACAAATAAAATAATAGAAAAAGGTATAAGTGTACGATAAATCTGGCAAATTGTACGTAATTCTCAGAATAACTTTCATTCTACGTTATAAAGCAACGTACAGTACAGGTAGATCAAATTTGTATAATTTGATTGTATGTGACATTAATTATATCTTTGACCCTTGAAACTTATCCTGAGAAATTATAAACCTAAATACAATCCAAATTTGCCTTCTCTTTGAAGTTGTTCACCTTTTCCATGTGAATTAAAACAAAGATAAGGAATTTGCTTATTTTCAATATACTCTCTCCTCGCAATTAGAGTGGAGATTTTCTTCAGAAAAAAACTTGTACATATTTGTTATTATTATTATTATTTTACAATACTTCTTCTCTATAAGATTTCAACATCCAAACTTAAATCCGAGTCTCTGACTGTGAATAAAACTATTAGTTCTTCTAGGAGGCCGACCGACTTTCTGTGATCAAATAAAGTTTTGAAAAATCAAAGTCGGATTTAGAAGATGAAACATGACCAAGAATTGTGTACTCTTTTATTTTTATTTTTTTTAGTTTTTATTGTCTTTGTTTTATTTTGTTTGTTTGTGAGTTACTTCGGTCAACCTAAGTAAGTTGCCACTTGCAACCAAAAATATATTTTTTTTTTTAATTTATATATTAAATTTTATTTTTAACTCTAAAAAATATATATTATTTTTTTCTACCATATAAAAAATATATATGTTTAATTTTCATAAAAAATATTTTTCATAAAAATATATATTATTTATCTTATTTTTTCTCATATCGTAAACAGCGTGTATGTTTTTTTAGTATAATTAAAAATAAAATCATATAAATAAATAAATTATATATTAAATAAAGTTTTTTTTCTAATTAATCGTAGTTGAATAATACCAAAATCTTATTATAAGGCATATAAATATAATATCATTGGTACGGTCCACAAATTGTGTGGTTATATAATATTATATATATATATATATATATATATTATAAAATTTTAAATTAAGTATTATAAATTTTTGGATAAAATTATCCATAAATTTTAAAATAATTATTATTATTTCCTAATCTTTTTATTATTTTATTATCAACAAATAATAAATCATTGAAATGTTAATAATTATCTTAAATATTATTTAAAAGATTAATAAAAATATATATTTAATTTTTAGATAATAATAAAATACTATAATTTTAATTAAAATAAAATTTAATAATTATTACTTTGATATTTTAATAAAATATATATTTATATATTAATTATTTGATAGGAAAACGAAAGTACAACTTGTAAACCGAGTTAATTGCATCATCATAAAACTAATCTTTCATTGCCGTCCAAAGAAGAACGAAACCAAGTTGATCACTAATAAACAATGTTAGAATGAACGATATCATAGGCTACATGCATCCATTCTGATACTTAAATTTATTTAAATGAGTAGGTTGATTGAGATCACAGAGGATACAAATTTGAGACTCGGATTATGCGTCTCTTTCCAAGATAAAGAGGAGTTATTTATAACTACTTACATTCAAACAAAATTTTGATAAATAACTTATATTTATTAATTAATATTTTAATTTAATATATTAAATAATTAATATAATAAGAACTATTTTAATTACTAATATATATTTAAAAACTTTATCATATATGTTTTTTTTAATTAAAATTATATTTATGGTATGTTGACCATACTCATTTAAATTTTTAATAATAACTATGAATAATTTAATATAATCACTTATATTATGTGATTTTTTCATCCAACTACTTAGATGCACAATTTCTTTATTTTAAGTTGTTAACAAGTTACATATGTCTGAATGGTATATATTATACTCAGGTACATATTTAAGATTTAAGTTTGAAATATAAATGTGTTAGGTAAGATTTAAGTTTAAAATGTAAATGTATGTGTATGTGTAAGCATAGTTATTTAAAAAACAAAACGAGTATATATTCTTTACTTTGACTTCTTATTTATTTATTTGTTTTGCTATCACCAAAGCAGGGATGGAAACAGTCTTAGGTCACACTATTCTTTAATATACATACAAATAATATAATGTAAAATATAAAATAATATAATCTAATATCGGTTCAGGTCAACAAAATTAAATAATTTTTTAAAAAAACTAAAATAATACCGTAAAAACTCATAAACTTAAAACACCACTTAATTATAAAACGTTAAACTTAAATTATATTTTTTTCAATACTTTTAATATTAAACATGATTAAATTAGATAACATTTAAACTACTAGAGTTTTGTTTTTATTATTATAAATTTTAAGAATGTTAATTCATATATTTTTAATATTTTTTTTTATACAACACAACTTTCACCCCTAATTTTTGTTTATGACTTAATCATCGTTATCCATATCATTCATTCAAATATCAATTAATAAAATATTTATAATAAATATTAGGAATAATACGTGCACATAAAATAAAATATTATACACAATTTTGATGTATTAATAGAAAAATATCAGGTACATTTAATTATGTTGCTTTTTTTTTTTAAAATAATCAAATCAAATTGAATTTTTCATTCATGATTGAATAAAAATATATTAGTTATAGTTTAATAAAAATATATTGATTTTAACTTTTAATTCAATCACTTTTAAAATTATATAATCAATATATATTTTCTTTATATACAAGGTATAATAACAAAGAAAAAAATGAAAATTAAATAAGAGAATAAATGTAAAATATGAAAAACAAATTGTAAAAAGCACTAAAAAATGTTTTACTTTTATGTCTTATATTTAATAATAAATAAGTATTCTTTATAAATTATTAAAATTATTTGTTAAAATATACATGAATTGTAACTATTTATTAATTTAATATTCATAAATATATTTTCAACGGACTATGATAATACTACTAGTATACTAAAAATATATATTTATTGTAACATTAATATATCTATTAATAAATATTATTAGTAAATTTTAAATAATTTTTTAATGAGATAGGGGCTAAAATATTAATTCGTCAAATAATACTATAGCATTTTTATCACACACCTATCAAGATAATAAAACATTTTTGCTAGGGGTATAACACCTCAAGTCATTAAATAAGTACATTCATGTACCAAAGATAAATATCAATATGTTGATTCACAAAATATTATTTTAATAAGCATTCATTTTTCAATTAAAAATAAATAAATAAATAATAAATCACAAGCTATATTTTCCAAATTTAGATTTTGTTAAGCTTTGCTGGTCCAATTTGTTTTTTTTTTTATTTCTTTGTTATATATAGTTTGTAATGCTAGCTTTTCCATTTAAATAAACAATTCAACACCTTATTGATGAAAACATCGAGTCCTATTATACTTTCCAGCAGGATATTCCATGAATTGCAGTATAATTTCTTATTGTTTTTATTTAGAGTGCCCCTAAAACTCCTACTTCATATCATAATCAAAGGTAAATTATGTACGTAGCTATATATGCTTTTATGGGATGGTGATAGTAGCCCTACCTTCCAAATACGTTGGATTCTCAAACTTCTCTCCATGCTAATTTGCCACAAGTACATGTTAAATGATTTTAAGTATAATAATTGATTGTATAACCAGTGAGAAACCAAAAATGTTTTTTTTAAGTTGTTCAATAAAAAGGATATAAAAAGTTGATTATGATAAAGTCTGAAAAATTACTTAAACCCACCTAAATTTATATAATATTTCACCTTTTTACTAAAATTATTTAGAGATAATACTTAACACAATGATAATAGGTTTTAACTCAGAACAATTTTGTAAATTTTGCACTAAGATATTGATTTAATGTAAAAATATGTTTGAAAAGATTTAGTATTAACATCTAATGTTTATTACTAACATCTTGTGTCATGAAAAGTCTCGTTATCACAACAAATATTAGTCTTTGTAGATCTTATCTCAAAATGATTTTGATAAAAAATAAAATTTATGTTAAGACATTAATTTGGTGTAGAAATGTATTAGTTTAATACGAAAAGATTTATCTTTAGTATTAAGTTTTGTGATAAATTTTATTATGATAAGATAATATTTTATCATAAACACTAATAACACTTATTTTAAAAATAATTTTAATAAAAAATAAAAATTAATTTAAATATTGTATTAATTTGATAAATTATTCGATAAAGTCTCCGAACAATATATTTACAAAATCTACTTGGCATCCTAAATGAAAGTCGTGTTAAATATTGATCAACCCCTCAAGTTAAGTATGGTAATTCGTTAAAATAAATTAAATTGTTTAGGGCATGTGCTACGATTCTTGTTCATTGATTCCTTCTAACAAAATTGTCTTAAGTGACTGACAGAGTCTAGGAGACATATATATTAAATATTAAATCCTTATTAAAAAAAAGTGTCATTAATAATACAGTTAAATTACTATAGTACAAAATTTATAAAATTAATTTATTAATTATTGGTTAAAAATAAAATCTAAAATATTATTAATAAATTGACTTGGGATTTATTATTTTGTAAAAGACAAGAATAACATAAAATTAATAAAATAGAAATAACACAATTTTTAAAAGCAAATAATAATAAACATATAATTATGATTTATCATCACAGCTAGATTATATTTCAACTAATTTTTGCTAAGATCCAACTGGTTTTTAAATTATAAACCTATTGCATAATTTAAAATCCTTTTTAATTTTACTACTTTAGCATTAGAAACTTAAGTACGATTAAGATTTAGTACAACAAAACATTTAAATTAGATTTACACAGATAATAATCACTCTTTAATTCTTCAATAACCTTATTATTATAAAATTTATTTAATTCATTTTATTATGATCTACAAATATAATAATTATGTTAAGTAAAATTGAATAGATTAAATTAGGTGATTACACATGTATCGACCTAATATAAGTATTGAAATACAACATATTAATTTATATACTAATAATTAATTTAATTATATTTAATATTAAATATATTTAAATAATTATAATTTAATTTAAAAAATATTTAAATAATTATAATTTAATTTAAAAAATATTTAAATAATTATAATTTAATTTAAAAATATTTAAATAATTATAATTTAATTTAAAAAATATTTAAAATTAAACAATAAATAAAAAATTTAATAATAAAAATATATAAAATTATTATTTTATGATTAAATTTTTTAAATAAATAAATATATATTTAATAAAAAAATGACCAAATCAATTGTTTCAAACTTTATTGAACTAAAATTAATTGAAAATAGATAAATTTTGATCGAATATGATTAGAAAAAGTTATAAACCTAAACTAATCAATTGATTTTGATTTTATTATAGAAAAAATTATTTGTAATCAAAATGATAAAATTGTTAATTATTAAATTAATATAAAATTATAAATTATATATTATATTTTAAAACTAAATATTAATATAAAATTTTTGTTAAAAGATTTTTTGGTTATTTAAAAATTTTAAATTTAAATAATATATATTTAGATTATTTAAAATTTAATAATTGTATATAATTTATATTTATATTTTTATATGAAATAATGGATGACAAATGAGTAATTGAGTATATAAATTTGATATTTGTTACAAATATGATTAAGGAGTTTTATATGAATATATAACATTTATGTATAATATTAGTAATTAATAAAAAAGATCTCCATTATTTTTTATTATTAAAATTGACCGATCAAACCGACTTCTTGATCAGTTGGCGGTCTCATTTTAAAAACTAATAATAACGGTTTGGGTTTTGGTTTTTATTTCGTGATAAAACCAAATAAAACTTGTGAATAGTTAAAGAGGTTATTTTTATTGTTTTCTCAAAATAAAACGCACCGTTTATAACAGTATACACTATACAGCTCCTTATCTTTCTCTTCGCCGAGCAACGTAACCTCTCATTCAGACATTCCTCTCTCTCCCACCTAAGAGAGGCTTAAAACGCACCGTTTCACCATGCAAACGCTACCACCACGAGCGATGCGCCCTCTTTGTCTCACACCTTCGTTAACTCCGTCGCTTCCGGCTTCGCACTCTCGCTACCTTTGCTTCTTACGCGTTTCATTTCCCATTTTCCATAATTGCAAGTCTCGCCCAAACATTCAGACTATTTCTCCTAAAGTCCCTTCATTGACCGTTCGAAGTTGCGCTTCTATCTCAGCTAAGCCATCTTCGGAACTCCGAAAGAAACGTGCTGGGTCGGAGTCGGATGAGAAGCTCCGGGCCCTTCGTGAACTGTTTTCGAAACCCGGAATTGGCATAGACGCCTATATCATTCCCTCTCAGGATGCTCACCAGGTTCTAAATTGATTTAATATATTAGCTTCGATTGTATTTTATTCCTTTTTGTTGTATTTGTTTCTTTTGATATTTATTATACTTTGTGAGTCTTAGGCTGTGGAAATCAATTAGATTACTTTTAGTTTGAGTTATTATCTTGAGCTGTATATAAGTCGTTTCGATTGTTCACTAATGCTTTTTTAAAAAAAATAAATCGATCGTTGTAGTAATTTGGGACATTGATTTGGTCAACTGTATTTTATTTGTCAATTAATTTCCTTTTGTTTCTTTCTATTTATTCACATATATAATTTTTTATTACAGAATTCTTAATTGTTTGAACTGAAGTTTGGATTTGGGTGTTAGAGTTGCCTTTCCTAATTGTTTCTGTTTATTTTGGTTTTTAGAGTGAGTTCATTGCTGACTGTTATCAGAGGAGGGCTTATATCTCTGGATTCACGGGTAGTGCTGGAACTGTTGTTGTCACAAAGGATAAAGCAGCTCTTTGGACTGATGGGCGCTATTTTCTTCAGGTTACTGAACTAAACAAATAGAAGAACTCTGTTTTACTTTGACGATGCTGGTTCTTTGAGTTCTCTCTGCTTGAGAGATTTATCTATTGTGCTAGTATAATATTATTTTGAAACAGGATTTATGTGTTGTTACCATATTTCTTGTTATGATTAGGCTGAGAAGCAGCTAAATTCTAGTTGGAATCTCATGCGGGCTGGTAATCCTGGTGTTCCTACTACTACTGAATGGCTTAATGAGGTTCTGGTGTCTGGTGGACGTGTTGGCATTGATCCTGTGAGAAATTTTTAGCCTTTAAAAGTTAAAAACGTTGTTGCAATTTTTTTTATGGTTATTGTGTTTCTGTGTGGTGGAATGTGCTGCAAATTTTTTGTTGTTTTTTAGTTCAGTTTTGAATCAATCCGAAGTAATTGGAGCCCACATTTTCATGACTCCACCTTCTCTTGATCCTGTGAAGGGAGCAGTTTCTCTTTTCATCTGATGCTGCAGAGGAATTGAAGGCGGTCATTTCTAAGAAGAATCATGAATTAGTTTTCTTATATGACTTGAATCTTGTGGATGAAATATGGAAGGAATCTAGATCAAAGCCGCTATACAATCCAATTCGAGTTCATGACATAAAGTATGCTGGTTTAGATGTGGCATCCAAATTGTCATCTCTAAGGTCTGAACTTGTTGATGCCGGAGCATCTGCAATTGTCATATCCATGCTTGATGAAATTGCATGGCTGTTGAACTTGGTAATAACTCTTAAAGGCTTGCTTAAGACCCAATTTTTCAATATGGCTTTAGCTGACATGCTTGTAGTTTAATTTAGCTAATTTACTGTTGTTTCACAACAAATTTAGAAAGATAACTCCATAAATATTCATTAATGTTCTAGTAGTCGTTCTTTACCTTTTCATTCTAAAGGTACTTTTTTCAAATTTTTTTCTCTCTTTCCAGAGAGGAAGTGACATCCCACATTCACCTGTTATGTATGCATACCTGATTGTGGAGATTGATAAAGCAACATTGTTTATAGATGACTCTAAAGTCACATCAGAGGTGATGTATCACTTGAAGAATGCCAACATAGACTTAAGGCCCTATAATTCCATCCTTTCTGAAGTAAAAAGGTGAGTTTCCAAAGCTGGGAATTTTCTGCAACATATCTCCATTGAAGTGAGCAAGATCTGAATTTTCGTATGAAAAAAGTGATACAATATTTGTTTAACCTAAGAAAGGTTTTTGGATTGGCAAAAACAAAAAGGTTTGCACTATATTGGCCTGGTGGTGGTTATCATGTATATGCAAGTATCTGTTGGATACTATGACATAGAAAAGATTAACAAAGCTGAATAAATCTTCCCAGTTTCAACCAACTTATCAAAAGACCTTTCTGGATAAAACACTTTTCAGACTCTGAATCCACGAACTAAAACAGCTTAAGCAAGGTTCAAAAAGACGTAAACGGGTACCAAGATGACTGTCCTAAATGAGGCAAGGCGTAGCCTCAAGGTGGTATTAGGCGTAAGCTTCACTTAAAATTGGAAAAAATATATAAAATCCTTAATAACTTATTATATAGAATAAAAATACACCAAAGGTTAAGACACAAATCATAAAATGTAAGAATAATACAAGTAGTTTAGATATAAAGTCACAACTATATAAATAAACGTTTAAAACACGAGTAAAATTCAAATAAAGTCGAACCACAAATAATAACAAAACATGTTTTAATATGTTGATCATTGTTAGTTTCTTCTTCTTCATTTCTTGAGTCTATTAATTTATACCCTCACCCATCACTCGTCAACACCCTTGTTACTAATTGTTTATCATTCATTGAATCATTATAATATCTAATTCCAATGTCTTATTCATCTTCGTCAATATCTTTATTTACCTTTACCTTTAGTATTTATTGGTGGATTTTTCTTTTAGTTTTAAAAGATCTTTCACTTTTTTGGTGAGATGTTCCTTCTTTTCTTACAACCAAAGGCTCATCATAAAGTTCATTTGTATCTCTTAGTTGTAAATTTTCTAGATCTCTCTCACCAACACACTATTTATCATCTGATGGCACATCATTAATTACTAAAAGATCCTCATCTTTTTTTAAGTGTCTTAAGTTTTATGTGCCTATTTTTAAGTTTCTTGTTATATATAATATAAATTAAAAAATTCATCCTTCATGTGCTCAATCGGTATTATGAAAGGACTCTAGGAGTCCTTTCATTTCGTCTTTTTCTTTTATTTCATTTAATGACTATTGTGCTTTTATAAAAAATCTCCCTACCTTTAAAACAACACATTGTGGCCTTTTATTGTTTCATGAAAGAGACTTAAACGTCATGGTGTCTCAAGGTGCATAGCCTCAAAGCGTATGCCTCACTGTAAATGGCATAAGTTTCAAATTATGTAGATGAGGCACTAGCCTAGTGTGTTTTGTGAAACTATGAGCTTAAGGAAATTAGCAGTTTCTGAATTAAAAATATGTCCTTTTCAGTTTGGCAGGACAAGGAGCTCAGCTTTGGTTGGATAAGTCCTCTGTTAATGCTGCTATTTTTAACACTTATACTTCTGCGTGTGAAAGATATTATGAGAGGCTTGAAAACAAAAGCAAAACTGAACTTGCAAAGAATTATTTTTCTAATTGGTCAAGTATCCCAAGTGGAGTTTATAAACCATCTCCCATCTCTTTTGCAAAAGCAATTAAAAATGCTGCTGAGTTAGAAGGAATGCGGAATTCTCACCTAAGGTAACTGTTTTCTCCAAATGGAACCCAGCTGGTATGCTTTCATCTAATTAATTGGTTTCAAATGTTTTGAAGATAGTGTTGAAGCACACATAATTGTTCATGTATGGATAAAACAGAATGGGTTTGAATGTTTTTTTTTTTTTTGGTAGTTTGCATGAAAGAGTACTTATTATAATTCAAAACATAGCTGCCGTTTTAACTCTCTGTAATTACAAATCAGATAAATATAATTAAAATTTTGTATTACTTAAATGCCAGAGATGAGTTTGGAGAAGTTAACAAATATGAGTGTGTTTATTCTGATGCAGGGATGCCGCTGCTTTAGCACAGTTTTGGGCCTGGATAGAAGAGGAAATACACAATGGTGTGAAATTAACAGAAGTTGATGTTGCAAACAAGCTGCTTGAATTTCGTTCAAAGCAGGATGGTTTCTTGGATACAAGCTTTGATACCATAAGTGGTACACGTCAACTTGTATTAATATAATCTTGACTACAATTTGTTAAGTTGTATAGCTTCTATTTGAAACTGAATATTTTGAATTTTGAAGAGATAAGTTACGTTACTTTTAAGTTAAAGCATAATGGATCCATACAACTGTGTAATTGATCCAAATATGATGTTATGCTCTGTCATACATTTTAATTTATTGATTTAGTTTTTCATATTATCCTTCACTTCTCACACTTCGGCATTTCTTTCAGGTTCTGGTGCAAATGGTGCCATCATACACTACAAGCCAGAACCAGGTAGTTGTGGCATTGTTGATGCAAATAAACTATTTCTATTAGATAGTGGAGCTCAATATGTTGATGGTACAACTGATGTAACTAGGACTGTACATTTTGGTGAACCTACAGCACGACAAATAGAATGTTTCACCCGAGTTTTGCAGGTACTATTCTACCCCCCCTTCTGGTGGGTTTAATATCCTCCAGCCCTACTAGAGTTGTCAAGGATTTAAATTCCATCATAATATTCCTTGCTTATCTATTTGGTCCAAGTCCTACATAATATTTTGCCTATTTGTTTTTACTTACAAGTAAAAAATCTTTTTATTATCTTTTGTTATGTTCTTGCATTTGCTAATTCATTTCTTCGTGCTTTCAGTTTGGGTGTCTGTGTTAGGAAAAATGGTCTCCTGAATTTTTTTCATTGCATAAACAAGTGCATATGTTGTGCTATTTCTCTGATTTTCTATTGCCAAGATGGACGGTTTTACCATTCAAGAATATTTTTTTTTCCTATTCAGATGCCTGACAGTTTCAATTGCAGGGTCATATAGCTCTTGATCAGGCAGTATTCCCTGAAAATACCCCCGGTTTTGTCTTGGATGCATTTGCTCGTTCTTTTCTTTGGAAGATTGGTCTCGATTATCGGCATGGTATTTTCTTAAGCTTTGTAATCTGGAAATTGTGCACAGAACACAGCGATGATTTGTTAATTGTGAATGATGCTTCTGTTATTTCGACAATATGTTAGGCACTGGGCATGGTGTTGGAGCTGCTTTGAACGTTCATGAGGGTCCACAAAGTATTAGCTATCGATATGGAAATATGACTCCTTTACAGGCAGGCATGATAGTGAGCAATGAGCCTGGCTATTACGAAGATCACTCCTTTGGCATACGGATTGAAGTATACCACTCATTCAGCTATCTTATACGTTCCTCAAATTTACTTTTCATATCAATCTATGAAAAGGTTTCTCACTGCTTAAAAGTACATGTATATTGGATATTTGTACAAGTTGCAAATTGCAAGGCTTGTGGAATCCTTAGATTGCCAAGTCATCCAAGCAGAGTTGATGTCAGGGTTAAATAGTGGGGATTTTGATTAATTTTTATTTTGGTTCGTGCTTTAAGGAATTTGTTTTTGTGCTACTCTCATCAGATGTTAACACTTGGTGAAAGCTTGTGCAAAATTTCTAAACATATACATTATTTGCATGATATTCTTGTTCTTATTGGTCATTGTAGAAGCTTGTCTTTTGTACTGTATCCTCTCCTTCTCTTGTACACGTCTTTCTTCATGTACACACATTTTTTCTCATACTTAATGCAATTTCTTGCTTACGTTCGTTGATCTTCTTAATGGCTGAAAGGTCGTGGTGTTTTGCTTATTTGCTACTGCTTTTTGGTCGGCGTTATTACATTCATTTATGTTTTTCTTCTCATCCAGAATCTGCTTTGGGTGAAAGAGATTGACACACCAAACCGTTTTGGAGGAAATGGATACCTAGCTTTTGAAAAGCTCACATTTGTTCCGATTCAGGTATGCCTACATCTCTTACTTGATTGCATCAGAACTTTTTGTTTTTTATGTATAAAAGAATTGGCATCTCTATATTTGTTATGCAGGCAAAATTGGTTGACATATCTTTGCTTTCTTTGGAGGAGATATATTGGCTTAATGATTATCATTCACAAGTTTGGGAAAAGGTTAGCGCATACTCTTATATACAGCAGCGCTATTATTGTTTGGGAATAGGTCATATCCTAAAATTTGATTTTTGTTACAACAGAAGGTAGTCTCCCTTATTAGCTCACCCGCTTTTGTACTTGCTACCTTTTCCAATAGACATGTGTTAGTAGATTAATCTTTGAAAATAACATATAATGTGTACACACATATAATGTGACACATGCAATATGTACGCATGTAACGCCTACAAGCGTACACATGTACGTGTACATGCATGCTCGAAGAGTCAGGTCAATGGGCTGCTGTTAGGGGTGGTCAATTGAGTGAGCTGAAGCTAAATTCACTCATTGGTTGATACTTTTATGGTTAAGCATTATGGCCTTGGTTTTTAACTGTTGTGTTGCTTACAGGTGTCACCATTGCTGGATGAATCTGTGCGTCAATGGCTTTGGAACAACACCCGACCACTTGTTAAGATGTAATGCTCGCCCCTACTGTGGTATGGTGAATATGACTCACCGTCCTCACTTTAAATTTACATTATTAGAATTATACCAATTATTGTTCCATCGGATGGATAAGTTAGACTAAAGCGGACCGGATTACCACATCAATTCAAGAACTGTAATTTCTATTGATTTTAATTTTGAAAGGTTCTTATATTATTGTGACAACAATGACTCCACCTTTATATGATTAATGTTCAACAATGTCTATATAATTTGTTTTATAAAGGTATATGAAAAACATTTATGTGCATCCACCTTATTTATTTTAGCACCCAGTAAGATGCCACACAATTAAATCTTAATGCTTCAACTCGTGAGGGTTATAATTTTCTAGATCATGAATTATTTTGTAAAATTTAATGATATTATCATAATTAATTTTGTTATTTACATAATAAAAGTATAAAAGAATCATTTTATTTATATATTAATGTAATTATTATTAGATAAGGTTACGTTAATAAATTGTTATCATTGTTAAAAATTTGAATTGCTTTTTTAAATGAATGATATACCACAGGTGTTTTACTGGGATGTAAGGTTACAATTGATTGAATCGAATTTAAATTATAAATATCGAATTGAATTAATTTTAAGTAAGTTCAAATAACTTGAAAAAGATCAAGTTGGATATTATAACAAAACTCATATTATAGGTATTTAGTATTTAAATGGATCATTCATTAACGGTGATAATTATGGAATATTTTTTTCACTAGATATGTATTATATTTATTTTAAAATTTCAAATATGAAAAAGATTAATATATATTAGGATGGATTCTTTGATTAGTGGTCGAAAGAAATTATTTGTTTAATTTTATTTATAAAATTTTTTGTTTATTAAGGAAAATTTTATTAAGATTTAGAATTACTTTTTCAAACTTGAGTTTCTATAAGGACATAATGACTTTTAATTTTTACATTAGAAGAGTTTGATGGTATTTATATTTGTCGAATTTATTTATAAATAAATTTTTTGTTTCAAGAATTATGTTTCTTTAGTTTATGTTTATTAATATTCTTATTTTGAAATTAATAAGTTATTGTAACATAATAGATGTGTAAGAGAAATTGTATTATCTGTGGACTTTATTTTGTGTGTGAATTGTTCGTAGTTATTGTAGTATTATTTTTCTCATTTTTGAATTTTTATGTAATATTATTTGAACTAATGAGCTTTAATCATTAAACAAATTTCTTGATTTATAAAATAAAGGTTCAGTTAACTAAAAAAATACAATTAACAATTTAGGCTAGTTTGGTCTTACTCATTTGTGTTTGGTTTAGATTTAGACTTACCTTTATTATTTTAAATAAAATTTGAATTGAATCAGGATTGAATTAATTTGGGATGGATTAGTTTGAACTAATTCGAATTGACTTAGTTTACACGAATTGCCATCCCTATCCCTAGTAAGAAGAAACGTGTTTGATATTTTAGCGATATTCTTTTTAATCAAAAGGTATTCTTATGAATCTATATTCTTATAGTAGTATAATATTAATTTTCTTTTTTTATTTTAATATATATAAATAATTCAATTTCATATTTTAAATTGATGATTTCTTCACATATTTGGTATATGTGATATATATAAAGCATAATTATATAATTGTGTCACTCAAAGAGTTTGATACTTTAATAGCATCACTATTTAATAAAAGGTACATGTACCAATAAGTTTGTCATAATTAAAAATGTGTTAATATGTGATCTATATTTTTATAATAATATATTAATAACCCATACATTTAATCTAAATACACTAGTGTTAATATTAATATTTAATTCAAAATTTAACGTGTTACACCAATAGATAAAAAATTAAAGACAAATTCGTCTTTAAGATTGTTTTCTGTTAATGAATCACCTTTAAGTCTTCAATTAGTTATTTTTCTGTAGTTTTTTATATGAGCATTACATCACATGATTTCTTTTTTAGTCATGTCATCCATCTTTTCTAATTGATTATATTGTTCTACCTGTTACCAGTATGTCTTATATTGGTTCTCATTTTGTTTTCTATTATTTCGAATTTATCTTTTACATATATTTCTTTATCTTTTGGTTTAGATGTTTTTTTTTCTCGGAAAATTAAGGTGTGTTTTTTAAGCATAATTAATTGAGTATTGTCTCTATTTTTTTTGGATTTATTGTTTTTATAGTTTATCATATGCATTTTTATATTATAAATCATTTACACATTTTTAAACTCTTTAAACTCTTAATTTACATTGGTATTGTAACTTGACTAATATGTTTAGTGAGTATTTCTATAGGTTTGAGTTGTTCATCATTTTTAAAACATATTTTTGATTTTTGATTTCAAAACTTAGTCTTTTCATCTACTTAAATGTCTTAGTATTAAATAAATTTTTTTAAAGTTTTTTCCTAAAATCATCCAAAAAAATAGTCCTATTATTAGTGTTGTTTTTATTATTATTGGAACAAAATTTATATTTTTAGAAACACCTTATTAAATATAAATTTTAAATTATTTAGATATTAATCTTTTATTTTATGAAAATATTAATTTTAAAAAAATAAAAAATTATTTGAAGGAAAAAGATGGCATATAATTTGGGATGGAAAATCCGGAATGAAAATAGAAACTGTTATTGAGGGAACTGCCGGGAAGGGAAAATAATAAGAAGCGCGAGGTGGGATTGAAAAACGAGTATTATGAACAGCAATTCAGTTTACTATAAACAGCAATTAACGTCATGTACAAACCAGTAGTTGGGTTATTTAAGACTGCATTTAAAACCATAGCATTCGGTTACTATGTATCGGCTACAATAAAGAATACGACATCGTTTGCATATGACAGCGCAGTAAAATCCATTTCTAACATAGTGAAGGTTTGTAAGAGTGATAAAGAGTTAAAAGACACGTTGTTCTACGTCTGACCCTGAGTCTCGGACAAACAAAAATCATATCCAACCTCAAAAATGAAAACAAGCACACTTGACTCACCGACAACTCACACTCTCACTGTAACAGTCTGAGAAAGCAAGCAAGATTTTTAAAGCTCTTTCTCTATATTCTTGATCGTGTTAAAGCTTGTAAGGGCTGGTGTTGCTCAAATTAAGCTAGGTTAATGGCGGCGATTGGGAAGATGAAGCTTGACTCGCGGTGGCTTGCCGCTAGGTCAACAGATGTGCGACTTAGTGGGACCCAACTCACCACCACTCACCCTCCTTCCACTGGACCCAGCTCACCTTGGTTGGACGCTGTCGTCCCCGGCACGTATGGTCCCTTGCTCCTTTTATTTACTTTCTAATTTTAGCTGTTTGGCTCTGATTACAATTTGACCCATCCACTAATTTTAGCTTATTGGCTCCGATTACAATTTGATCCATCCACTGTGTTAGTGTTCGATTTTGCAGTGTGAATATGGACGCTTTTTTGTTTCAACATTTTTTGGGTCTGATCATGTGGGGGTTTTTCCTTCTTTTTTTTTCCTCTCTTTTTGGGTAATCTAGAGAGAGATGTTATTTCAGGAAATAATAAATATGCATTGGTAATTTAGTGTTTTTTTTATCATCTAATATATGAGTTGAAATGGACGAAATTTTCAATTTGAATTGATTATTGGATTGAAAATGAATTGAATTTGTGGAAATTTTCAGTTTTGGTGACCTGATGATCACTTGTGGTTTATAAGAACATTTGGTATTTTGAAATGTAAGAACAATGGGACAACTTCTATAACTTATATTTCTTCATGCGCATGCCTCATTACATAATTAAGTAATTGTCAGGTGCTCTACGCTAATGGTGATTTAATTGACAGTGTGTTGGCCACCTTAGTGAAGAACAAAGTTGTTCCTGATCCCTTTTACGGTCTGGAAAATGAGACAATTATAGATATTGCTGATTCTGGGAGGGAATATTACACATTCTGGTTCTTCACAACTTTCCAATGTAAGCTGGTAAGTTATACCCCTTCACCCTTCTTCAAACTAACTGCTGATTGGGTTTAGGTTCACATAATACATTATGCTGCCTATTTTTGTGAAATTGTTAGATGTTTATTATTTGTTTCCACTAAATATCCTTCTAATCTATAGCAATTCTAAGATGTATTTCATAATTCTGGTTTCTCTTTTTCAATCAAATGCATGAATGAATATACACAAACTTATCAGATTCTCCAAAGTACAAAGAGATCAGGTTTTATTGTTTTTACAACTTGTATCACTTTAAGAATAAATTTGTTTGTTTATTATTCTTTTTTTTTAAATTTAACTATGTGTCTCTTTGTGGATCTTTTATACTCCTACTTTTTACTGAATCCCAAATCAACATCTTCAATTAAATTTCAGTCAGGTAGTCAGCACCTGGATTTGAATTTTCGTGCAATCAACTACTCTGCGGAGATATACTTAAATGGACACAAAAAGTTCCTTCCAAAAGGAATGTTTAGAAGACATTCTCTTGATGTCACCGATATTGTTCATCCTGATGGTCAAAACTTCCTTGCTGTTCTTGTTCACCCTCCTGATCATCCTGGGAGAATCCCTCCCCAAGGGGGCCAAGGTGGTGACCATGAGGTAACTGTATAGTTAGAAAACTGAGTTTTTATCCAAATAATTTTTCCTCAAATTCTGTCACTTTCTTATGATTTATCATAAAAGCATTAAGGTATTGCATATAATTCAAGTTGATGATTTAGCTGATCTTTTGCAAGCTAATTTTCTTCTTAAACTAATGTTAGATTGGGAAAGATGTTGCTACCCAATATGTGCAAGGATGGGACTGGATAGCTCCTATAAGGTGAATTACCAAGCATTAGATAATGTGGTCTATTTTTAATTTTCTGCTGCCATAATGACATTATGTATGCTGATAAAATATGTTTATAAATTTGTTACATTGGCATTGTATTTTCACTTTGAAAATAATTCCTTTTGTCCAAAATTTTCTTATCATCTCATTTTGCATACCTACTTCTACAGAAGTAGACATTTATATATAGATCATGTCATTTAAAAACTATAAATGAATCTCAGATTATAATAATTCACTTTCTACAGGGACCGAAACACAGGCATTTGGGATGAAGTATCAATTTCTGTTACTGGGGTGAGTTCTATGAAATAATTTTAAAATTTTGTTTTGTTGGCATGTTGCTTTATAATACTTTATTGTTATGTCTGGAGCATCTTCCAACTCGAATTTCCTAACAGAAGCAGCTACTGCTCTCTCTCTCTCTCTCTGTGTGTGTGGATAGACATGCATTCCTTTGGAGGTGTTATTTTGAAATTCCTTGTTTTATAGTTCCGTGCACATTTCTTTTGTTTTGAGATGCCTATTATATGTTTTATATTCCTTAATTCCTATACAATATTATCATCCTAATAACTAATAATTAGAAATTCAAATACTGACACGGTGACACCCTGTGGTGCAGCCAATTAAAATAATCGATCCCCACTTAGTCTCATCCTTCTTTGATAATTACAAGAGGGTATATTTGCATGCCACAACTGAGTTGGAAAATAGAAGTACATGGGTTGCAGAGTGCTCTTTAATCATCCAAGTGTCGACAGAGCTCGAAGGGAGCACAAGTTTGATGGAACATCTTCAGACTCAACATGTGTCAATTCCTGCTGGATCTCGGATGCAATATACATTTCCTGAGGTTGGTAAAGCCTGATCTGTGCTAACTTATTCTTTAAGGATACCACAGTTTTTCCCTGCATTGAGAATTTTAATAAGATTTTAGGATGTATTATCAATTGACGAAGTTTTTGATGCTTCTGTGCTTCTAGCTGCTATAATTTTTGGGTGGTTTATTTACTAGCTTGGTCTTTGAAAGTGCATGTTCAGTTTCTAAACAGTGTATATTTGCAGCTCTTTTTCTATAAGCCCAATTTATGGTGGCCTAATGGTATGGGAAAACAATCCCTGTATACTGTCAACATTACTGTTGAGGTGAAGGAATATGGAGAGTCTGACTCATGGAGCCATTTATTTGGATTCCGCAAAATTGAGAGCCATATTGATGATACAACTGGTGGAAGGTAGTCCATTATCGTACAATCTAATTGCCTTCAGTTACTAATACTTTAATCTGCTTTGAGTTTCTTTTGCACCCCTTGTTATTTTGAACTAAACTGCCTTTAGCTATTGTTGTGAATGAATACATTTAACCTTCCAGACTTTTCAAGGTCAATGGACAACCAATTTTCATACGTGGTGGTAACTGGATATTATCAGATGGGTTATTACGGATTTCAAAGAAGCGCTATCAAACAGATATCAAATTTCACGCGGATATGAATTTTAACATGATCCGTTGTTGGGGTGGTGGATTGGCTGAGAGACCTGAATTTTATCATTACTGTGACATTTATGGTTTGCTGGTAGGCTATACTTGCACGTCTTCCCCTTCCCTCCTCCCTCTGTCTCTTCTTCGTAATACGTTAGTTATTGCATCTTAGGCAGGATGTTCTAGGTAATGGAGGATGACTAAACTTCTCAACTTTAAGTTTGTTTGGCTCAAAACTCAAAAGTGTGACTGCACAGGAAGTTATTTGTAATTTCTAAGAATAGCTTTAGCTAATTTGGATAATGGCACAATGCATATAAATTAGTTTGGAACTGATACAATAGAGAGGGATAAAAAAAGAAAAATAAAGAAAATGGATTTCTAGAAAACCATTGTAGACCTAAGGAAGTTATTGCTTATGGTGGAGGCTTGCATCATGTTTGACCATGCCAAACTCATAATCAAATTTGTCTATACATCAGGATGGTAGCCTTCTGGAAAGTGTATTCAGGAGGAAAATTGTTTTTTATTTTGTTTCTTTTGTAAATGATGAATTTAGTAGCTATGCAATACTGATACATAGTTCTGATTGTCTTTTGTAGGTCTGGCAAGAGTTTTGGATTACTGGAGATGTTGATGGACGAGGTGTCCCAGTATCGAATCCAGATGGTCCCCTGGACCATGATCTTTTTATGCTCTGTGCGAGGGATACTGTCAAACTATTGAGAAACCATGCTAGTCTAGCTCTTTGGGTCGGTGGAAATGAACAAGTTCCACCACCTGACATCAACAAGGCTTTGAAAAATGACCTCAGACTCCATCCTTATTTTGAAAACATATTAAATGAGAGTAGCATCTCTGTTGAAGATTTATCTCCACACTTGAAGGATCCAAGCCATTATCTTGATGGTACACGTGTTTACGTCCAAGGATCCATGTGGGATGGATTTGCAAATGGGAAGGGGGACTTCACTGATGGCCCTTATGAAATCCAAAATCCTGAAGACTTTTTCCGGGATGACTTTTACAAATATGGGTTCAATCCCGAGGTTGGTTCTGTGGGCATGCCCGTTGCAGCTACCATCAGAGCGACAATGCCTCCCGAAGGTTGGAAGATTCCACTGTTTAATCATTCTGATGGCTACATAAAGGAAGTACCAAACCCCATATGGGAATATCATAAATACATTCCATATTCAAAACCTGGGAAGGTCCATGATCAGATTGAACTTTATGGCTCTCCAAAAAATCTTGATGATTTTTGCTTAAAGGTCCAATTTTATTTATTTATTATTATTTTTTGTATGAAACTGCTTTTTATTTCTGCAGTTATGTTGTCTTGCCTATTTACCTGTTTTGCATGTTCATCTCAGGCCCAACTAGTTAACTACATTCAGTACAGGGCTTTATTGGAGGGCTGGACTTCTCGTATGTGGAGTAAATATACTGGTGTATTGATTTGGAAGACACAGAACCCGTGGACGGGTCTCAGAGGTCAATTTTATGATCATCTCCTTGATCAAACAGCAGGTTTTTATGGTTGTCGCTGTGCGGCAGAGCCAATCCATGTCCAGCTTAATTTGCTTACATATTCTATTGAGGTTAGTCCTTCAATAACTCTATAGAATTCCAAATCAAATGCAATGGACCAACTTCTATCACATGTTTTGCTGAATAGTTCAGGTTTTGCAAAAACTGCACTTTGCATCATCCTATGATATAATTGCAAATCTGCAAAAATGCCTTTAGGGAGTTTGCAATCATTTTCTTTTCCTGATTTTAATCAGGTTGTGAATACAAAGTCACAGGAACTATCTAATGTAGCTATAGAAGCCTCGGTGTGGGATCTGGAGGGAACATGTCCATACTACAAAGTTTTTGAGAAGCTCACTATACCACCAAAAAGAACAGTTCCCATTGTTGTGATGAAATATCCCAAGTCTAAAAACCCAAAACCAGTTTACTTTCTTCTCCTCAAACTTTATCAAATGTCAGATTATGGAATTTTATCTAGGAACTTTTATTGGTTGCATTTGCCTGGTGGAGATTACAAGCTGTTAGAGCCATACAGAGAGAAGAAAATACCACTCAAGATTACATCAAAGATTTTTATCTACGGTTCCACCTATGAAGTCCACATGCGTGTGCAGAACACTTCAAAAAAGACCAACTCTCAAACTTTGACCCATGAGAACAGTTTTGTTCCTAGGGAGAACGACAATGATTTCGATGTGTCCTCAGTGTTACCTGATTATGCTAAACAGGAAGTCAAACAAGGAGTTGGCTTTCTTCAAAGGATTTGCAGGCGTTTCTCAACAGATGCAGATGGTTTAAAGGTTACTGAAATGAACGGGTCAGATGAAGGTGTTGCCTTCTTTCTCCATTTTTCTGTTAATGCTTCCAAGACAGACCACAAAGATGGAGATACAAGAATTCTTCCTGTTCATTACACAGACAACTACTTCTCATTGGTTCCGGGGGAGGCTTTGCCGATCAAATTCTCTTTTGAGGTCCCTCCTGGAGTAACCCCTCGAGTAACTCTTAAAGGATGGAACTACCATGCAGGTCATACTATCTATTAAGATGAGTTTGAATTTGTTTCGCTTCTATTGTGTTTAAGCCTTTTTCATTTTTTGCAAAAAGTCAATTCATTGATGCTGCGAGATGACAATAATGTTTCTTTATTATGGTTTGGGGTTATCTTAGTTGGATACAGTCCGACTGATTTCTTAGTATTTGTTTTTATCTTACTGAGTCAAACAATTATTTTAATCCTTTGGAGGCCCTTTTATCTTAGTTTCTTTTTTTCTTGGGACAAGAAATAGAAATTGCATTACAAAAGTGGTATAATCTAAGAATCCTAACATCAGCTATACAAAATAGCATAGCCTTAGGAATTAGACTAGCATAGCTAGTTTGAGAATGGTTCTTAATATAACACCAACTCTTTCTTATAAGTAACAAGAAACTGGCATCTTGCTGAGTAACAGAAACCAATGACAGATGTAACATCAACACCAAAAGCCAAACCATAACAGTTCTAGGAAAAACAAGCAAAATTTGAAGCCACCAAGAAAAAACACGAATAATACTTGAGTCTAAAATAGACTACCTCAAACAATACCATATACTTTCATTATCATCAGTACCATCTACAAAAGAATTGATCATCATATCTATTTTCACATCATCTTCATCAGTAGTACCCTTCAGTTTCAATATAGCATAACATTCCGTCATAGAAACCTCATAAAAGCAAGGGTAAGACACTACTAGATCAGTCTAAGGTGGAGAAGATAAAGAGAGATATGCCAGCATAGGTTGGTGGTATTGTCCAAAGAGAAACCAACTCTTGGAGAGGCAAAAATAGAAAGCACAATTACCAGTAGTGAGCATCTAGTCAGCAAGACAACCCGGTGTGAAAAAGAAAAAAACAAATTGGCATGGCGGATGCATATTGACACGAGTATGAAACAGATTGGAGATCGGAACACCACTTCTTTGCCCAAATCATTTATAATCCTTTAATTACTAGCTCTATTATTTTCAACTAAGTCATTTATAATCCTTTAATTATTAAATTTTTAAATAGTGAAGAAGTTGTTAAGAAGTTTTGAATTTTGGGTAGGGCATGGATGTGGGCTGTCAATGCAAGAGATGGTTGTAGATGATTAACAAGAAGTAATAATAGAATTAAGAAGGCAAATTGAAGCTTTAACACAACGCTTAACGCTTATGATGATGATGAGGATGAGTTGAAGGAAGAAACTTTTCAATCCAGATCGAAGATGGGATGGTGGATTCAAGAGATGGAGACTACAATTCAAAAAATTTGAATGATAAAATTTATTTAAAAAACCTTATTGAATCGTTAAAAGCACAAATATATACAAAAATATCATTTAAAAGTGAATAGCGTGTTATTTAACATATCTAAATTCCCAATGATACTATTCAAAATGGCTGAATGAGTACTATTCAGGATTTGATGTCTTTTTTGGTAAATATCACTACTAAAGTAAAAGTTATTTTATCTAAAAATTAAAAAGTATAAAATGGCAGGTATTTTATTACTAATAAGTACTTTTGTGATACATTTTGTGTGCCATTATATATGTTTTTAACTAGATGAATAGCTTTAAGTATCTTTATTTTGCTACTATATACTTTAATCGCTTTGTATTCACTTAACTTTTAAGAAAAAAATAACTTTAATTTATACTATTCGCTTTTAAACTATAAAAAATTCACATTGGTTGAAAATTAATTAATCATTTATTTTGTCATAATTTTTTAATTATTTTTTAATATTATAATCTCATGCTGATAAATATTTCTTATGTACGATTTTTTTTAGTTAAAACATAAATAATTTACATTTTTTTCATAACTTTGATCAACATATTATTTTCTAATGATTTTTACTTTCTAATTTTCAAACTTTTATCTTCTTAGTTTTTTTTTTCAATCTTTGTATTTTTTTGTAATTTTATAGTTTAATTTGAAATTAGTCTTAAATTTGGATAAAATTTATGAAAATTAAAAAATAAATAGACCAAATTATAAGAATTAAAAGTAATGGAATCAAAACCTAAATATTAAAAATAAAAAGAATAATTATAATCAAAATAATAAATTACCAAAATATATAATATGAAAAAAAACTAAGAATCATCAGTGCAGTTCAACATTTTTTAATAAAAACTAACTTTGATCTAAGTATGACATGTGAGATTAATTTTTTTTTTCTTTCTGTTTTACTCATATTTGAAAATTGAGTAATCTAAACTAAATTATTAAATATAAAGTGATTAAAATAATTTATTTAAAAAATAAATGACTTCAAAAAATGAATTTTTGTACATATATTTTGTAATTATTAATGTCGCATAAAACGAACGCCAAAACTGAAACGAAATCTGAGTAATTTACCACATTAGTCATCAAATATACTCTAACCGTAAGGAAAATACTCTGAAATCAGCGCATTTTTATGTTACAAATTATATTATATTATAATTAATAATATTAATTATTAATTAAAATAATAATACTTGACGCGCCAGATACCGTTTGATTTTTTATTTTATTTTATAGAAAACAACCGTGAATCATTCTTAGAGCATGGATGAAGTCGTGAAGAACGAATCTAACTTAACCCGTGCTACTGGATTAATGGATTATGCTGAAAAGCTCTCCAACCTTCTATTTATTTTATAGCCGTTACAGAGACACAGCTTATCTTATTCCAATCAGACGGCTACCATCATTTTTAATTCAAACTTCAACAAAATCCACCCTACCTTCAACCTCACAACGATCTTAACCTCCCTCTTCTCCAAATTCTCTCCTCTGTCTTTACCACTCAACACGCACTAGCTCTCAGAAATCTTCGACTGCTTCGAATTCCTCACTCGCTCTCTCTGAAACTCGCTGTCACACCATGGAAGGTTTATTTTTTAATCCTCACTTCATTTTATGTTTGATTTTGTACTTTTTTATTCTTTTTTTATTATGTATGTTGTTTCTTTGATTTTTTTCCCAGATCAAAATGTGGAATTGGTTTCCGAACAACTCAATCGCCTTGACATAGACCAAGATTCTGAGCGCCCCTTAGTTTCTGAGACAGGTCCGTGTCTTCTCTTTTCTGATGTTTTCTTTTCTTTAATATTCAGAGAAAAAATCGAAGATCTTCTATTTTTTTTTTTTTTTGGTTGCGCAACACTAACGCTTTGAAATGCCTTTTTATGAGGTTATAGCATTCTTTATTTTTTGCCCGTTCAAAAACACGAAATTATGGAGCTTAAGTGTTAGATAAATTAAAACCTAGATAGTGCAATATCAATTTTGTTATGAATTTTGATATTTACTGTTCTTTTCTGTTCAAGGAAACTTATAATTAAGATGCACCGTTAGATCTATTTCATTTCTTGTTAAAATCGCATATTGTATTTTCTATCCCAGCTTTTTTGTGAAATTTGTTCCCTTTGCTCCATGAACATGCTTAAGTATTCGGAAATTGCTGCAGAACGCATCAGAGAGGATTCTGGGTTGATTGATGAAAATAGCATGTCCAATGGAACCCAAGAATGTTCTCCATTTAAGGGACATACCCTCCCAATATTGCAGAAAGTCATTGATATAAACACCATTATCCTGGTAAATTTTGAAAGTAAATTGAATTCATTATTTTAAATATTCAAGTAGTGAAATATACATGATTTGATATGATCCAAGTAAATCTAAATCTATTTTACTATTTTCCTTCTTTCCAGCTTTTGAATCTAGGCTTTTAATTGTTCTTTTAATGATTTTTTGACTCACTCCATCAATTCCTTTTCCAGGATTTGAAGAAGGATCATGCTATCTTGTCTGATCAGGTTAAGCTCACTACAAATTCTTTTCCAGGCTCTGATATTTTGAAAACCCTTCGACTTCTCAGTATGTCTCTACTCTGAGTTTCTGATTAATTATTATCCCTACTCTCTTAAATGTGTAACTGGTTTTGCTTCTACTTGTCGTACTCAAGGCACTGAACATGAGGTATTAAAGAAGAAGTACCTCGAGGAATCCTCTGAGAGGAAGCAATTTTATAATGAAATCATTGAGCTTAAGGGGAATATCAGGGTCTTTTGCAGATGTAGGCCATTAAACCAAAATGAGATTGCCAATGGATGTAATTCTGTAATCGAGTTTGACTCTTCCCAAGATAACGAGCTGCAGGTCATCTGCTCTGATTCCTCAAAAAAGCAATTCAAGTTTGATCATGTGTTTCAACCTGAGGATAACCAAGGTTTCTGAGAACTTGCAATAGTTTTATTGTTTCAGAGAGATTATCTGACGATTCTAGTTTATGCAATGTTCTAAAAATCTGCAAAATCAAGATTTGATTCTCATTTCATTTGTACACAGATGTTGTTTTTGCTCAAACAAAGCCTATTGTGACTTCTGTGTTGGATGGTTATAATGTATGCATATTTGCCTACGGACAAACTGGAACTGGTAAGACATTCACAATGGAGGGGACACCTCAGAACAGGGGGGTTAACTACAGAACTATGGAGGAGCTATTTCGTATCTCGGAAGAGAGAGGTGGAATCATGAAATATGAATTGTTTGTTAGTATGTTGGAGGTTTACAATGAGAAAATAAGGGACCTCTTGGTAGATAACCACAATCAGCCATCTAAAAAGTGAGTTTTTTGTCGTAGGTCTTATAAATCTGCTTGTTGTTGATTTACTGCACTTAAGAAAGGAACTTATCTAGAAACAAAAACAGTGGTAGTTTTGGCCCTGTTGACGTAATAACTATTACTTTCTTTATTTGTGCTCATGTCATGAAGGCTGGAGATAAAGCAAGGTGTAGAAGGAACGCAAGAAGTCCCAGGACTTGTTGAAGCTCGTGTCTTTAGTACTGATGATGTCTGGGAACTTTTGAAGTCTGGAAGCCAAGTAAGATCTGTTGGATCTACTACTGCTAATGAACTAAGCAGCCGTTCTCACTGGTAATCTTTTATCTTCACATTTTTTTTCCCGTGCAATTAATCTCTTTCAGTTCCATTAGATGTAATTTAAATTGTTTCCATGAACTGTATTACTCAAATTAATGCATCCACGGGTCAGAGTGCAGATCAGGAGAGAGATTTAAAAGGCTCATGCTATTTATTTCCATGTAACGACTGAAATTTATCTGCTTTCCTATAGCTTATTCAGAGTAACTGTCAAGGGAGAAAATCTAATGAATGGACAAAGGACAAGAAGTCACCTATGGCTAGTAGACTTGGCTGGTAGTGAGCGGGTAGGGAAGATTGAAGTTGAGGGTGAAAGATTGAAAGAATCTCAGTATATTAATAAATCCTTATCAGCTCTCGGTGATGTTATCTCCGCCCTTGCATCCAAATCATCCCACATTCCATATAGGTACATCTGTTTTATGCTTGTATTCACATTATTACCTATTACATTATCTCTTCCTTGTTGTTCCTCTGTAAATTTACATTATTACCTCTTACATTCTCTTATCCTTGTACCCTGTCCTAAAACCAGGAATTCCAAACTCACTCATATGTTACAAAGTTCTCTAGGTGAGTCTTTCTACTCAAAAGATCTTTTAAAGGAAAGTGTTCAATGCTATGTGCTACATGCTGATCATAGTTTGAATTGCAGGAGGAGACTGTAAAACCCTGATGTTTGTACAGATCAGTCCTAATGCATCCGATGTAGGAGAAACACTTTGCTCCTTGAATTTTGCTAGTCGAGTCCGGGGAATTGAGAGTGGAACTACTCGCAAACAGACAGACCTCACTGAGCTTTTCAAGTACAAGCAAATGGTAATTATAATTTTCTTAACGAATTCCCTAAAAAACTTTCATATTCCAAAATTTGTTTCAATTTGAGATTGCACTTTTACAGGCAGACAAAATTAAGCATGATGAGAAGGAAACAAAGAAACTACAGGATAACTTGCAGTCTTTGCAGTTAAGGCTTGCAGCCAGGGAACATATATGCAGAAATCTCCAAGAAAAGGTAACAGAAAACTTTTTGTACATTAACAGCTTCGAAACTTTTCAAACAACAAAACACTTTGTTGTCTCTGATTACTTTAAAAATTATATCTGAATAGACCGGTTATTGAACAGGTACGAGACCTTGAGAACCAATTAGCAGAGGAAAGGAGAACAAGACTTAAACAGGAAACTAGAGCTTTTGCTCAGATCTCAGCAATGCCACCAAGGCAGCCACCACAGAAGAGTCAGACTGTTACAGAAAAAAAGGCACCAAGGCCTCCATCTAAGTTGAGGATGCCATTGCGAAGGATTACTAACTTTTTGCCCCCATCATCTCCTAAACTACGCAAGAAAACCACCACAACCACCTCTTCAGTTTATGGCAAGGAAAACACTACAACAATGGGAGCAACGAACAGAAGAAACCATTTGCAGCAACCAAGGCGAATCTCCATTGCTGTGAGACCACCTCCTCCTTCAAGCACAACGCAGGTTGTTCAGCCTAGGAGACGGGTCTCAATAGCCACTCTTCGGCCCGAATCACCTCTCCAAAATTCTGTATCTCAATTCAAAAATAGACCATCAATGATGAGAGATCCAAGGAAGGCACATTACTCAAGATTGTTCTCTCCATTTCCTGAATTGAATACAACAGTAGAAATGACACCAATGGCAATGAGGAGCAGTAAATTCATGGGAAGTCCCCCAGTGCAGCCTAGTTCAAATAAGTCAAGGCATCCGGCAATTGTTACACTACCACGCAAACCAGTAATTTGGAGCCCTTTGAAGCTGAGAGGCATGAAAACTAACAGGAGACCTTCATTGTTGCCTATTCGACATTCTACCGAGTTTCATTGAGTTTTTCTATTTATAATTCACAACGTTTCAATACCTCTTGTTTTATTTTCTACCAAGCCTTTTGGTAAATGACATAATTTAAATATTTTCTGTTCCTCATACCTTCAACACACCATCCCAAAAATTTCAACCATTTCTTAATTTTACTCCAAATGTCTAACACTTTTGCAATTTTAGTCCTAATATTATTTTTTTGTTTGCATTTGCTTCTCTTAATTTTAGTCCAAATGTTTTGTTTTATGTTTGGATTTGATTCCCTTCATTTTAGTCCAAATTGTTATGTAAGTAACGTAATCTTGTTTTGCACCATTAGAGCTTTGATTTATGGCTGTGGCATTATCGCAAATCAAACTGTTGCTTCCATAACAGCTTTTAAAGGAAAAGGCTAAACAATTTTTTATTAAAAAAAATAAATGGAGGAAATCAATATAGGTTAAAAATAGAATGATGTACCATCTTTTAAGTTAAAATGACTTTAATTATAACAACTTTTAAAAAAAAATTATGGGACGAGATTTGACTCACAGATAGTGAAAATTATAAAATTTTATGGAGTAACAATTTAATGACTCATTCGGACAAATCACTTAGGATGAAGGGAAGAACGGTTCCTTAATTATTATTAAATAGTATAAAAATCTATTAACTTTTAGATGAACCATTCAATAAATTATTGAAAAATGTATTAAAAATATTGAAAATTGATCATTCATACATATATATATATAAGTATTTTTTTATTATTATATTTTTTAAAATTAATTAATTAATATCTCAATTCATAGGTTTTAAATTGCTTTTACTTTAAAAAATACACGGCTCAAATAATAATTAGTGGCTCATAATGCCAAGTACAAAATTAGTTCTTTTTATAATTTAATTAATTAGTAAACAATTGTTACCTTTTTCTGTAACTAAAAACTAAATCATAAATCAAATATATTGATATATCTTTTATTGATATTTATTAATTTTTAAATTTTAATATCTAAAAATATATCTAATAATCAACATCATCATCTATTATTAAAAAAAATCATTAATCCATAAAGATTAGTATAAAAAAAAATCATCCAAACTTAACCTACGATAGAAAGAGAAGACAAGGCAGCTATGAGCCGTTGGATGTAAGCGTGATCCACGGCACTCTTCAAACGATAAGCTGCTTTGAAAGTATAAGAAAGTGAAAAGTAGCCGTTCGCACAAGTTTTCCATGACAAATTCGACCGTTGAAACATAAACTGAATAAAAGAGAGAGTAAAGAGTAACGTTACATAGATCCTCTGTTTGACTATTCACTTCGGTGACGAACAGAGAATTAGGAAGAACGAGTTCGGACTTCGTAGAGAGAGAGAGAGTTGTTCGTTTCTGCAAAAATGGTCGCCAGAACACCACCACCTTCAAAGGAGAAGAAAATGGCAGTAGCTCCTCTAAATCCAGTTCTGATTAGGGAAACAGTGAGGAAGGTAATCAAATGAAAATTGCGTGTAGTTTCGTCTTAAACTGAGCATCATCTAAAAATGGAAACTTTAAAGTTGTAGATGGAAAACCCTGTATTAAAAATCGAAATCTGTTCAATTTTTTGTCCCCAAACTAAAGAATTTATTTTTTTATGGGTTTTAATTTATGAAGGTGGATAGATGTATGGCTCGGCTACAGGAGCTTCAGTATACAGTAACAGGTGGATCAAAGGTGATCTCTGGTGTGACTCTAAGTCCTCGCAGTACTAGAGGTTACCTTAGAACTAGCCTCATATGCAAGCAAGAATCTCTAAGGTATACATTTTTGGGTTTTCCTCATCCATTTTGGGCGCTATATTAATTTTCATTTTCTCATCAATCTGAAGGATAAAAAACGCAACCCCTAGGAAATCTCCGGTGGGAAAGTTTCCAGCCAACACAGAAGGTATGTGTATCTCTCTCTCTCTTAAATTTTTAACCTTTTTTGTTTTTGTTTTTGGCAAATGTGTTTTCCAAATTGGAGGTGTTTTAGGAGGTTTGATTCTAGAAATTGAAACAATTTAGAAAAACAAACTGACTAAACTAGATGTGTTGTCAAAAGCAGGGGAATGGAAACGAATGTCATTACCAGCAATGCTCTTAGGAGAAACACTTAAAGAAATTCTACAATCAAGTCAATTTGCTAGAGATATAGTAGAATCGGTTTCCAGCCAAAATCCGAAACTTGATGATCCAAAAACTCCATTGACCCAACAAAGGAAACAAAGGCCTCAACTTGAAGGTACAGAACTCAAAGCTAGAAGGAAAAAGGAAAAGCAAAAGAAATTACAAACAATTAGATCAGAATCTAAATCCCCACCAACCCTCCAACGAGCTCGCTCACGTATAAACTTTAAGGTCGTTTCACCTCCAAGTAAAAGAGAAGCAGCAGATAAAGAAAAAACTAGACATTTGGCAAACAGGGTGTCACCCAAAAATAGACCATGGGCTAGAAAGAAGACGGTTCTTTTTCCCAATCCTTTGTTTTTGTCTACTACAACTTTTGATCAACAACAAAAGTTTTGTAAAACGAGGTCTCCAATTATTGGAAGAAACAATGAGAAACAACAGAATCGGAAGATTCAGACACCACACAAGTTCTTGATTAAATCGCCAGCTTCAGCTTCGAAGTTTCAGGTTAGGATCAAAAGCCCACCAGTCATTTCAAGTTCTCCTCCAAAAAGAGCAACAAGTGTGAGCAAAAAGTCTCCTCCAAAGAAGATGTCCACTGCCTCAAAACTACGTCGTTCTTTGTCTCCTTCGAGATTGGTAAATAGACTGGTGTCTCCTTTGAAGAGCAGAAGAAATGCAAGTATTGAGAAGAGTGATGTATTAATAAGTGGTTTAAAGCAGCGACCAACTTCTTCTATACCACTTGGGATTTCAGCTCGTAGGGTTTAACCGTGGATAGGACTTGAGATCTACTCATAATTACTTCTTCTTTTTTGGGGTGTTTTCAAATTTATTCTAACGATGTACATATTTGATTTATTATCCACTCACAGACGGCTTCTTTCTTTTTTTCTTTTTTTGGTGGTTTTCAAATTTATTTCAACGATGTCCATAGTTTATTATTTCACTTAAAAGGTGTGAATTAATTGTACAACTAAATTATCAATAAATTTATATATATTGTGAATTTTTATCCTCAATCATGAAAACACATAAAAATCTTAAGAAAACTAATATCATATAATTTTTTTGGGTTGTCACATTGTTATTATTATTATTAGTATTGTATTAAATTATTATTAATTTCATGTTACATTATTATTAGATAAAAAAATTATTATTGTGATCACCATTTTATTATGAATTCAACACTTACAAAAGGACAAAATCTTAGATACCACTATTTTATGTTAATAGTCATTGATTTCACCACTTTTTTATACTTTTTTTTCATTTTTAGATTGTATTCAAGAATTTTCTCTCTAAAACACACTAAAAAAAGAAGAGGGATGACGATAAAAACCTTGTTCAACTAAAATCTTACCAAATAAGTGCACTTTATATTACAATGCAATCATTTCTAACAAAAATATGAAATATGGAAACATCTATCCTGGAGTAGAAAGCACTACTCGACCCAGGCAGACTAAAGAGCCAAAGAGGAAAGGAGCATACCATACAAATTAACTATCAACCACGAATACAGTAAAATATCAATCATTTCTAACAAAAATATGAAATATGGAAACATCTTCTATCCTGGAGTAGAAAGCAATATATACTACTCGATTCAGGCAGACTAAAAAGCCAAAGAGGAAAGGAGCATACCATACAAATTAACTATCAACCACAAATACAGTAAAATATCAATCATTTCTAACAAAAATATGAAATATGGAAACATCTTCTATCCTGGAGTAGAAAGCAGTATATACTACTCGACTCAGGCAAACTAAAGAGCCAAAGAGGAAAGGAGCATACCATACAAATTAACTATCAACCACAAATACAGTAAAATATCAATCATTTCTAACAAAAATATGAAATATGGAAACATCTTCTATCCTGGAGTAGAAAGCAGTATATACTACTCGACTCAGACAAACTAAAGAGCCAAAGAGGAAAGGAGCATACCATACAAATTAACTATCAATCACAAATACAGTAAAATATCAATCAAATTTTAAATTTTTAAAACATAATTTAAGTTTAAATCGATTAAATATTAAACGTTTTCTAATTAAATCATACTTAATATTAGAGTAGTGATATATTTGTTATTGTAAGTTCCAAGGTTGTCATCTTTTTTTAATTTCCCAAAAACTTGCTCCAGCATACCACCCTGACGTTTGTGGTTGATAGTTTTTCCTATGAGGATACATCAAAATTTGACCCGTGCGCATGAGACTTTATCATTTTGAATACATTTTGACAGTAGGGATTTTTCAAAGAATCAGGGTTAGCGTAATAATACACACCCGGAATCTTCGAAAAACAATAAAAAAAAAAGTGGACACCATTTTTTACCACCAAAATAATGTGGAGTTTGACAGTTTGTTAAGTATTTAGCACCAGACTTTTTCCAATACAAACCTATCACCACGTTCCGTCAATGGCATGAAGAAAATGGTAAACTTTGGCACTTGTTTCTCACTTGCATGGTTAAGAACACGGGATTTTAGATTAAGTTGGGGTTGCTGAGTCAGGATATTCAACTCGGCAAGAGCCAAGTAGGTGATGCAAGTTAGGGTTTGTCTTTTGTCTCAAATGCTTCTTATCTATTACCTGGCAGTCACATTAGCAGTAGATCAAATGCATCATTCTTCATAAGACCCTGAACTGTTGTGTGAAGGCACAAGCTCACGTGAGAATTTTATAACTATCAATAAATACTATTTTTGCTTGAATGCTTGCTTTAGATACCAATATTATTTTGCAACCAATTTTTTTCGCTACACCTATATTCAATTTGGAAGGCCTTCCACCCATGAGAGGTAACATCTAGCCAACTTAAAACATTTCTTAGAACACAATGTAAGATAACTTGACAGAATTCTGTAATTTCTCTACATATCAAACCATCCCAGGAAACTCAACAGCATTGAGACTACTGAAGGAGACAGCCTTGGTGTCTACGGTGGAATTCAAAAAGGCAAAGAAAAGGCCAACTGATGTGACATACGTTGAGTTCGATTTTCAACTTGAAGCGTTCTTCCTCGCAGCATAAACACGGTAAGCTGCCAATCCAACAATGGCCACTGCAGCTCCCACTGATAAAATCGAAAACCAGTTCGGTTACCAAAAAAAAAGAGAGAGATGCTGCTTATACCCACACAAGCACACACATAGAGAGAGATCTTCCTTAAGTTACAACCAAATAATATAACTCAGCATATCTTTTCTGAAAATATGGGAACTCAGCAATCAATTTATTGTTTCCAAAACATATCAAATTTTTAAGAGCCCCATGAATCAAGCAGCATTAGAAAGATAATCATACCAGATACAACCATAAGAGACCGGTTAATGATCTTGTGGTATTGCTTGCGGCTTTTCCCAGCTTCTGTTTCAGGAATGCTCAAATGAGGGTGCTCAGCAGCACTTACTATCTTACCAAACAAGTTATTGAGGTCACCCAACTTAGTACTGATAGGTATAGGAGCTTCCACTCCCATATCCTGACTAACCTACAAAATGACGGTTCACAACAAATATGTTTCAGCAGACATTCAGATGAGACATGATGAGTAAATTAACTCATCCAAGATAATTAGCCTATTCTCAAAAAGCAAGATCATTCAACAAAATTATTTACCCTCTTAGTAAAAAAATACAATATATATATTTACCCTGGTAGAAAATTGTATGGCGGATGTAAATGAATCTCTGTCATCTTTAGCTGCAACAATGAGACAAGGCACCTTAAAGCCAGTATTCTCACCATGAGTAGCAACACCAACTAGCAACTCGGTTGCTCTTCTCCAGGATGCCTCGTTAGAACTGACAACAAAAATGAACCAACTTTCAGAAATTTGTGAACATAATTGCAATATAAAATAACAAGTTTTAGCACTACAATAAAAAGTGATATGTATACAAGTCATACTCCCATAAACTATCTAATCTGCATCACTGGGAGTAAACTAACTCTCTCTCTCCCTCTCTCTCTCTCTCCCCCTCCCTCTCCCTCTCCCTCCCTCTCCTGATGATGTTATGAAACATTTTCTTTGGTCATAAAGAAGCTATGAAACTTGCTGTCGTCATAAAACAATTTTCACTGCATCACTGGGAGTAAACTTTGTTACCCTCCCTCCCTCCCTCTCTCTCCCTCCCTCTCTCCCTCTCTCCCTCACTTAGCCTGGAAGCTAGGCGACCCAAACTTCTAATGTCAAATTGAATCAATTTAAGAAATTTTAGAGAACGAAAAGGTGAATGTTCAACAAAAATAATACAACTACGCAGTATGTGTCATCCTTCATTATATTGAACCTGAAAACCTTCCTCACCCACCTGTCATAAACTAATACTGCTACATCACAAGCAGCCAAAGATTCTTTAGTTGACAGTAATTTTATAACTCCATCTTCAGGAATTTCTCTAAGCACTAGGGTTTTTTTAGTTCCCTGCAAGCAAATTAACAAAATATGTGAGAACTTACCCGTCACAATGAACTCAATAAACTATTTCATAAAAAGACTAAAACTAGAAGTGTAAAATGAGAAGAGATTTTAATGAAATTCATGAGACAATCCATTAATTTTCAAAACCTATCATATCTCTTAACTTTTAATGAGATCAGATGGCAATAAAACGATATTAATTAAGATATTTTATTTATTCCTAATGGTCCTAAATGAGACAAATAAAAATACAAAAACAATAAAAATTATGATAAATAATTTATAAAATTTGATAAAAAAAATGATACAATATATGTTTACAGTTAGGTCTATTAGGGATACAATTTAAATAAGATAAAATATTTAAATAAAATGAGATAATATTGCACCATGAGCTTATTAGAGACACTGAATGAGACATGAGATGGGATGAAACAACACACTTTACATCTCTAATTGAAACGCATGAAAAGAACATATCAAAGCAAATAGATTTGAAAGGAACACGCAATTCAATCTATTCGTATATCTATCATTTACATAACGGATATCTTAAATATTAGCAGCTAAGGGGAGGAAAACAAATGCTCATTTCCATTCTACAAAAAGGCATTTTAGAAAAAGATTGATGGTCACATAAAATTTTAGTCACAGCTAAAATAAAAATTAACAAGTTGCCTAACTTCTCAGTGACATAAGCACTGAAACCTATCAAAAGGATCCTAGCATGACGAATCAATGAAAGTGAGCTATTTCCATGTTATATTTTGTCACGAGTGTTTGGCCAACCAAATATTCAACATCATGCAAATTCTAAAGCACTGATTTAAAAGTTCTGAATCCCACCAAAGGACAGCAGTTTGACATCCAGCAGGAAAGATGGTAACTGTCAAACAGAAAACTCATGTTCAAACAGGTCCAAGAAGCACAGAAAGCCCAAACCATCATAACCCGTTGGTTCAGTTCCCAATCGTCATTATACCATCAGCAGCAAGGTGTACACTCATTATTACCAGTCCAACTTATTGGCATGCATAACCTCAAACAGACGTGTCTATACAGAATACACGAGACAATGACCAAAAATAAACACTACTCAGAAAGTGATTCGACCAGAAACTTCTAAACATAACCTTTTTATAGACCCCCCAAAAACACACACACTAGGCTAATAAAATATGTAAATCACAACTATTCAAATTCAAGATCAAAGAAAATGGCACATCCACTAATGCATCTCAGTGACACATTAAGTCATGTCCCACTACTTCCTGCATACAAGATACCCCTATTCAAATTCCAGATCAAAGAAAAAGCCATTGCCATTAATGCATCTCCGCGACACAATAAGTCATGTCCTACTACTTCCTGCATACAAGATACCTCTATTCAAATTCCAGATCAAAGAAAAAGCCATAACCACTAATGCATCTCAGTGACACATTAAGTCATGTCCTACTACTTCCTGCATACAAGATACCTCTAATAGCAAATGTCTTGGTTGGGTGGTCAATCTGAAAAAGAAAAGCACGTCCACATCCAGCTATAAGAGTCAAAGTGTATGGCGCTTGGTGTTACAGAACTTACCCCAGGTTGATCAACAACATTGACAGCATATTGCTCCCCAAGCGTAGGATGGTAAAAGTCAGGATATGGCCTGTTTCAAGGAACATATTATCAATGAACTTAGAATAAAAAGAAAAGTATACTACAAGTCTCTAACTTTCAATGAAAGGGTATATCCTCTATCTTTTGGTAATAATATTTTTTTCTACTTGAAACATATAATTGATTGCACTTAGAATAAAAAGGAAAGTATCCTAAAAATCTCTAATTTTCAATAAAAGGAATATTTAGTCCTCTATTTTTTGGTAATAATACTTTTTCTAATTATGTTTCATAAGATGTACCTTAAAATAAAGGAATCAAGCAATGCAGATTTTCCAGCCTTCTTAGGACCAAAAACAACGCACTGGAAAACATTTCTATCTGATTGTTGCTTCTTCCGATCCAAATGCTTCCTCCTAGTAACACGGATAGTAGATGAAATATCCCCAAGATAACCAATGTATATCAAATTCTCCATGCTAAAAGCTGGGTCTAGAAGAGTCAGAAGCGCCCACTGCAACCACACATTTCTCATATATTTTAGGCTGATTCCTCAGTAAAGAAAAGATCATGAACATGTATTACTGCAAACAAATGAGCACTTCTAACTGTATATCTACAATGATAAAGCAAAGGCATAAATACATATGTAATATGATTCACAACTTCTACTTGCCATCCCAACCAAACATCTTAGAATGTTCAAATAAAGAGAGAGAGAGAGATCACATACCTGTGATAGAAATCCTCCAAGTGACATCCCCCCAAATGTGTTTTTCTCAACAGCATCTTTATAAGGACCCTCATCAAAAGGACTGAATTTTGAAAAAGAAAAACATCAAAAAGGAAAAACAGCCTTCATTCTAATTATTAACTATAGGCAAAAGAAATTAAACACTAGGTATATATCATCGATCAACATTTTCTCAATCAGAAAGCAGCCATGGAGCTAAGGAGTCCCCTCGCCCTTCCGCCACCTTAATGGGAGCTCAGAAGATCAGTCGGATGTGAAAATCTCAAATAATCAAACTTAACACAAATATACATGTATACCTATATAAATAGGTACAGAGGAAATAATGCAATTGAATTTCACATGATGTAGAGGGGAAATATTAATCTATTTTAAATCAAATTACCATTCTGGAGCAGTAGAAAAAAGCTCATCAAATTCACGAGATCGAAGAACCCCATCCTGTTAATAATATAAAACCATGATTAAAACAAATAGTAAACTACAACTGTGAAAGCAAAACCAGTATAGTTTACAGAAGAGATTCTAATGAAAACAAAGTTCTTTTAATAGAAAGGAATGTTGAAAGACAACCAGAAATGCAATTAAACACTCTAGAGTGGCAATTAAAGAAACTTACTCTGTCACTATCAAACGACTCAAATATTCCTTTAAGAAACTCAATGGCTTCATTTGTCAGCTCCACACTCTGCACATATAAGAATAACAAGCAAATTTCTTTGCACATAAATATAGAAAATATTATATATAAAAAAATATAGAAAATATACCATTTATATCATAGGAAATAGGAACAACATAGTAGGTAGATAGAATGGTATACTGATATTGTATTAGGACTCAATGTTACCACTGGGCCTGGCTTGGACCTATCAGGCTACCAGTACACATGGTGGCACATACTTGAATATGCATACAAAGCCTGGGTTTGATCTTTACTTTATATGCCTCCACAAGCATTTAAAATTGAAGACACTTGTTTGGAGCATAATTCAGTCCAGAAGATCGAATTAATCCCAAAAATAAAAGTTTATAATAGAAGTAGAAGGAAGTCAATTTTGAGTTATGCTGTATAACAGATAAGTTACCTCAAATATATATTACCTGATCAGGATACTGTTTCAATGGAGATGGGATGTGCTCGTCTGCAATTTTTATATCATTATTGTATCCAAATTTCCTAAGAACAGTCCACGTCGTCTCTAGTCGCCCCTTTTCTATGAATAGTGCATGAAGGAAGAGGAATCCTGTCAAAGTAAGCCCACGTTCATTGACTCCCTCAGGCAACTGTTCTTGCACAACCTTCTTAACACCAAGTATTTCAGAAGGCTGCAGTGGAGCATTGAAACATCTAACCTGTTAACAATAAAAAAATCATAAAAAAGAAAAAAGAAGTTAGATTTTCAATTCATGCACAAAACTGCACTTGTCATGTAAAATTTTAAAAACATTCATGCACAAAACTGCAGGACAATAGACAGACAGTTGGTACAACATCTACAATGTATAATAGATAGCTAAACAATAAACCTGGAAATCATTCAACTCTGCATCACTAAGAGCACCATCTTTGTCATGGTCACAGAGAATAAATATCCGCTTCAAGGCCCGAATGCAGCGAGGCTTCAGAGCCTGTGATTCCTGATCAAATAGTGGACCAGTTGGATGAAGCACAGCTTTCTGTGCATAATAGAAAACCTCGGGAATCTAGCAATTAAAAAATAAATGTTCAGCAAGCATAGCAAATGAAAAGAATATTAATGTCACAAATGACAAGAAATTGATCCAGATAACTGGAGTTCTACTAAAGAAACAACAAGAATAAATATGGAAATCTGAATGAGATCCTAGGATTATCTTACTGAGAGATGCAGACAGACACAGGAAGATCAACTAAAACTTTTGAGATACAACTAAAGAACCAGCAAAGAATAAATCATCACAATGAACAGCCAGTTTACGATTACAAACATCCAAGCATGCATAAGCTTAATCCCAAAAAAAAGAAGAAAGACAAAAGAAGAAAGGCGTAAAGCAGTGTAACAATTGCTTCTTGCTAACATGCTTCACGTGTATATCTTTTTAGGGAATTGACACTTTGAGCTTTCACAAGAGTGGAGCTGGGATATTGTTATACCTGAATATGGTTGAACGCAGAGCACTCAATGCAAGTTTCAATCTCCCGAAACTGTTGCATAATTGGTGACATCGCCAGTTCCAGGTTCACCTCCTGACTCTCATCTCTTAAATCCAGTTTACAACCAACCACTATAACTGGGACCTTCACCTGTGTACAATTGAACCATAACTACATATTAAGGACATGATTATTCCATAAGCCTGTAATGAAAGTGGTTCCTCAACATAACTGGTCTTATTTATCACAGGAAGTTTTTTTTCTATATATTCTTATTTTTAGCTATTTTCTAGTCTTCCTAGTAGAATATTGGAATAAAACTCCACTGTAATGTAGGTAAGATAAACGAAATAAATAAAATCAAATGCAGAAAAATAAAGAAAAACCTCCAGTTGTCGAAGTTTAGGAAGCCAGAAGGTACTCAATCGATCACGTGTCTCAAGTCGATCACATGCATAAGTTAGCACAATAGCATCAGCACGCTTCAATTCCTCAGCAACTTTACCACTATCCTCGTCAACACTGGATCAGGAAAGCAGAATAAGCAAACAACCAGCAAAACATTAGAAATTGTTGAGCATGCAGTAGGAAATTGTTCCATGTAATTAAAAAACTAAAAAAGACCCAACCCATTGGTATATCCCTTCACTTTCCATGCGCTACTATAGTAAGAAATTGCCCTATCAGTTTGAAATTTCCCTCCAGCATTTTACAATCAACCAATTAGAGCTTACTAGTACATACTAGTAAAGACATATATAATATGTCTTAGCGACAAAGTTAAGAAGCTCAACTACATTGGAAAACAACTCCACAGGTAAAACATTCTCTAAGTTTTATATTTTCTCAAAACCAAAATAAAAAGATTCAAAACTCAAAACTCATACTGAGAAGAAGTATCAACGATTGTTACTGGCAAACGTTCAGGATAGAAATCCTCGGGTAGCCTTGTTGGTGGGAGCACCGGCGCCACATTTGCTGGAAAGTTGTCAGTCGCAGCAGTAACAATCAATGTAGATTTTCCAGTACGTCGGTCTCCAATAACAACTATCCGGACTCCTGTTCGACCACCGAAGTTCAGGTTTCCAGCTTGAGCTTTCGCCATTAAAACTGCATTGCAAAACCAAATCCCTAATTGTTCAGAAAAAAGTAAAATGCATATTTTTCATTAAACGGATAAGAGAGTTACAATTTTAACAAAGGCTTAATAATAGCTAATTTGTATTTTGAAAAAAAAAAAAAGATAAATAAACGTTTGAAGTTTGTAAACATATATGAATTTATGAAAGCTTCATTGGTATATAAAGGAGCTAACTTTGCGTCTGATGCAATGGAAAAACCTCAATAATACTTACTTAAACGGGAAAAATATTAATATTAATCAGGAAGAACAATCGGCACAGTGTAATCCAAGCCGGAGCAGAAGCAAGAAAAAATATATAAAAGATAGAAAAGACTGTAAATAAACCTGGATTTCGGTGACAAAATTGGAATCGTCCTGATCCTAAAGAAGAAGAGAACCCACCAGGAGCCCTAGGTGGGACTGATGCTAAAGACAGTTGCTTTGGAGGCTGGGAGTGAAGAACGCTAGATGAAGTTTCCGAGAGGGAAAACTCTGTATTTTCTTTTTCTTTTTTTACCCGACCATATATTTTTGTTATTCAAACATGTAATTTTGAAAGAATAAAAAATAAATATTACTTTCAAATCATTAAATTAATCAATTATAAAAGCAACAATATAAGAATTTGATTCAAAATTTAACATAAATTGATAGAAATAGAGAATATAATATGACGAAAAAATGTCGTGGTTACAAATAGAATTGTTAAATGGTCCGATTATGATAGGATTGTCAATTTTTCTTGAAAATAAATATTCATTAGATTATTTAATTGGATTTAAAGATGTAAAGATGGTTGTAAACGAGTAAGATCCATCGTTACATTCTCGTTTTTCGTTTATTATTTAAAATGTATATCTTATTTATACTTAAAATTCTTGTTATAAATGAAAATTTAAATATTATTTGTTTTAATAATTATTTTATATTTATTATAAAAAAAATTAACAAAATAAAGAACTTTTGAGCTAATAAAGGATCAAAATAAATAATATTTATATTGAAGGGGAAAAATAATATTTGCTTGTTATAAGCCATTAGTGATTTCAGTCATGCACGGCCGTGTTAAACAAAATAAAAAGACTTCCCAACATGGTTATTTGTTCATGTATTGGAGTATAATAACCTTTAAATACATTGGGGTTAGATTTATGTATTATATAGGGATTACATGCATTAATATTGTTTATATTTTATTTTAATAATTTAATACTAATATTTTTTAATTATTTAAATAAGATTTAAATAATTGGTTCATATTTAAATTAATATTATAATAAAAATAATAATTTTTATTCTTAAAAAGTAAAAATTAATACACTAAATCCTATACAATCAATACAAACTAAATATTTTGGATTAGTTGGATCAAATTTTATGTTTTCATTTTTATAATTTTTATTTTAAAAAAATATTTATTTTTAATAACTAAATAACTATTATATTAAATTTTATATTTTAATAATTAATATCATTAAATAACGAAATAACTCGTAAGTTAATTAAAGAGCAAATGATGAACTAAAAAAAATGGAGAGAGGGAAACCAAAACAAATTATTACATAAAACAAAAGTTATGGGTAGTGGGCACAGAAAATAAAAAAACAATCATAAATAAGTAACGGATAACAATGCTAAAAAAATTTAACATATTTAAATTAATTAATATTTATAATTAAAAAAAATTTAAATTAATATTTATCTATATAAATTTAATAAATATTTATTTATATTAATTATGATTATTTTATAGATAAACAAAATCAAAAAAATAATATAAAATAAATTAAAATTTGAATTTTATAACATATTTTTAAAATAACTTTTACTTTATTATCTCATTTTTCTCTTTAGAATTTATAAAAGTGATTTATAAGTTAAGCTAAAAGTATAACAAGACTAAAAATGAACTAATTATGTAATTTTTCTACCTTATTTTTTAATTGTATTTTATAGATTATAATTTTATTTTCATAAATTATTTTATTCATCTTTTGTTATAACCAATATATTATATTATTTAATTTCATATAATTTTTTATGTATAACTTTTAGTTTATAATTATTATATTTATTTTATAAATTGTTTTTTTATCTTGATATTGTGTCTTAAATAACTTATAATAATAAATCTTACTTAATCTTTAATAAAAATATTTTTTCAAAATAAATATATATGTTTTAATCAATTATCGTTCAGTTTATATCTTCTAATTATTTATCTGAGATGTGAAACAAATGATTAAATAATAAATAAAAATCAAAGTTGATAATATTAAAATAAAACAATTAAATCAATCTTTAAACCTTGTTATTTAGTATTGATTTTATTTTATTTTAAAATTCTTATTATTAATTATTACTAATTTTGTTTACCTTTTAATTATCAATTATTATTTATTATTTTGTGATAACTTTTTATGTTAATTTGCTTTCTCGTAGAATCGACACCTAAAGCTACATTATAACAACTGTTTAGTTAAGGGTAATAATTTTAACCATTTATCAATTATCTCTGAAAACAACCACGAAAAAAAGATGACAATGAAAATTTAAGGGTCAACAACTTAATGCTAAGTTTGAGGTCTTATGTTATTCTTCTTAAGATTTAGGAGAAAAATTAATTAGAAATATTAAGTTATGATAAGAAAGTAACAAATGATTAATTGAAATTTAAAATGATAAAGTATTAGTATAAAATCGATAGAAAAAGATTATCTATTTTATTACAATTTTTTACATTCTTATAAAATAATAATAATATAAATATGTGTTGGATTGGTTATTGTTAAAATTTTAGTTTTGTGAACTCATCAAATCTACCATGAATCAATTTTACAATTTTTAAATCAAAATTAATCTAATTTTAATAAGAAAATCGTATGATTTAGTTTGGGTTGTATAAGATGAAATCAATCCAATTTTAAAACACTTCTAACCATATACATTATAATTATCTTAAAAAACACATTTAATTCAATATTTTATGAGTTGGACATATTAAATTTCGTAATTAATAATAAAAGACTGTGTTATCTTATTTTTTAAATTTCATTAAAAACTAAAAATGAAAACATGTGGTTTTTTATGAAATGTTATTTGTGAGTTAAAACATTTATACTTCAAATGTTTTCCAAAAGTTCTCTCCTATTTTAGTGTAACTTTACTTTAAGAATTAATATTGATTACGTTAGTTTTAAAAGTAATTTAATTATAAATTTTATATTTTTATTTTTTAAAAATATTGCATGAATATGTTATTGAATTTAAAAGAGGTTAATACAATTGAACATTCAAAAAATATAAGAAATTATAGCTAGAGAGGAAAAATATAGTTTACCATATATTATTTTTTTGTTTTACTTTTTTTTATTAATATATGTTTGTTTTATTTAATTTATTAATTAGTTATGATTATAAAAATAATAATGTTAAGGGTAAAAGATACAAAAGTTTAATAATTATTTTATATTTTAATCATTCATAAGTCATCATTATTTTTATAAAAATTAGTTAATATTGTTAGCCTTTTAGGTTTAATTTTACCCATTAATAAAAATAATGAAATTTGTAATGTGTGATATAATAATTTTATGATTCAGATATATTCTTAAGGATAATTTAAAGATTCAAATAGTATTTGATATTTGTTTTTTTGTCAAAGTTAGCCACGTAATATCAAAAATGACAAATCAAGTAAAGTTATTTGCGAAAAGTTAATAAAAAGAATAAAACAATTAGAAAAATACAATTATATTCCTTAAAGATAAAAAATTAATAGTATTACTAACATGTAAAAATTTTAATAAATAAAATAATACCTATTTATAATGGCACAACAAACAAATATCATATTCCTTTCTAAACATTAGGATTAACTTATAATCCAAATTGTATGAATTTTCACCTGTATCATATAAACTCAAATTTAAATATCATATAATAATATTTTATTTATTTAATAACAAAATTTTAATACAATTCTTTAAAGTGTATCGTATTTAATTACTTGACATAAATAATTACTCTATTTATATAATTATAAAATATTATATGACTAATATTTATTGATATGATATTAAAACATCATAAAATACAATATAACTAATATTTATGATGTCTTGTATGTGTAAATAACTAACAAGATATATTCATTATTATTTATTAATGATGAAATCAAGAGCTTAATTTATTAAATTTTATCAAACAATAAAATTAATTTATTATTTTAAAAAATATATTATGATAAATTTGATGTATAGAATATTACTTTATATTTATTATTATTATTTGTAAATATAGAGTTTTAAAGTTATATTATGTAAATCAATAATTTATTATTACAAGTGGTTAGTATGAATAAATGTGCATTAATAAGATGAAATTTATAGAAGTGATACTATGAAATGTATCAAGTGAAGTTTTAGCATTTACTAAATAGATTTTCATATATTTTAATATAATAGTGTTGAATTACAATTAAAGTATCAAATTAATATGCTGTATGTTTTGAAGTCATCGTTATTTAAGATTCTCATATGTAAAAATAATTACATGAAAGATTAATTATTCTTTTGATTCAAATAGATAATATAGACTTAAATGGGAGTGATAACGATAATCCATATAATATTTTCATAAGTCCTGTATTAATTTAACCAAGTAGGTTTCACAACGAGAATTTAACAATTAATACAATTGAAGTAAAAAAAACATTCTCAATTCAATACACAACAAAAATAACCTGCAGTAAAAAAGAAGAAACTACAATAAACACATCAATGATGATGTGCCCAAATTAGCAACATGTAAAAACATTGCTAACATCACATAACATGCTAGACAATCATACATATTAAAAAGCTATAAAAGATTTTCAATCTCTTCGAGACCTCATATAAAAAACATATTCATTAAATGATAATTATACTTTTATAGCATGCAATTATATATTACATAACAAACCACAATAAAGAGTATATATTGCCAAAATAAGAAGACACAAATACCTTAAAAACTTACACAAAAAATGCATGATTAAAAAAACAAAAATAATAATTAGAAAGCTATAGGCATGTTATAAGTAAAGAAAAAACATGCAACTACGCAAAATGAATAAGCTCTATAATCAAAGTTTAAATCTAGTATGATGAAACATATATAATAGAAACTTAGATTATATTAACACAAAAGTAGATCACGTATAACAACAGATATGTCGAGGTAAACCCACGTAGAAATCTTATCTATGTGGTAACATCTTCGGGTTACTTAAGTCAGCCATTCAACAGTAAACAATACACTAAACAATAAAACAGTTATACTCTCAAAGAACTAAAACCACCATTATCTTTATCAACCAGGACATCTGTCTGAAGTGATTGTTATTGCTCTTACTTGTTGCTTCTACAATGACCTGATTTGACACACGAATCCACTCTTTTCCAAAGCCCACAAACTGATCATGGTTTGATCATTGATTACAAATCATTAACCATAAGTGCAACTACTCCCACTATTTAGGACACATTCAAACTCAAACAACTTATCTTTTATTACACATAACAAGAGATATGAGAATTTAAAATATTTAACTTATCTCACTCTTACAATGAATTTATCGTAACTAAACAGTTGCATTTAACCAACTCCTAACTGACACATGGCTCACATACAACCCACTTGCAAATATCATCTCGAGTACTCAGCACTCACAAGTACGGTTTTTCTCACACAATCATAAATCGTTAATACCAAATAATACTTTTGAGGTATTAGTGATTCGAAAATAGAAAAATGAGATGTTAATTTGACAAAGTTATACTAAATTCTTTAGACACTAACTAAGAAAAAATAGAGGGGTATTTATATAATTCAGATTTGCCACCTACCATCGCCTGTGACAAAGTCCTTTGCGAGCTTAATGGCGAGGTGGTAAAAATTCAAACTTTTTAGTTCTTAAAATTGTCAAATACTTTCCATAAATACTCGTACCCAAAACAAATTAAAACACATAAGTGATAACGTCGACGAGCACACTCCACTTAGCACGCACACAACGAAAATCAATCTTGTGATGTGTGTAAATATACTTACATACAAAGTGTTTCTAAATATGTGCATGTGTACAAAACAAATATTATATTTTATACACTAAAAATTAATACGCAAATATAATAACGATGAGACTTATAACTTTCATTAAGTTGACATCATGAAGTTAAAATGTGAATTAATGTACATAACATTAGATAATATTTGTCATCAATTGACAGAGTAACTAACAGTCAAGACTCTTTACTTTATCCATTGGGAGAATGACAGACTAATGTCAAAAGTAACAATACAAAAATATCTTATATTGAGCGATAAGGGAGAGTAATTTACTTACATACTATACTCTTTTTCCTTGGTTAAGGTTTTATCCCATTGAGTTTTTCTGATAAGACGTTACTTAGGCAAATCTAACGCACACGTGAGAATAATGTAGTATTATATCCCATTAGATTTTTCTAACAAGATTCTTAACAAGACATATTTTTTCTTTGCTTGTTATTCAAAGGAAGTAATATCATGTAAATGTTAAATGAGATTATGATAACTTAAATAATATATCTTAATTTTGTTTGATGTTTCAAATACTATCTCTATCATATAATTGATTTTTTTTTTCAAAGGAAGATTTAATATTCATCTTATTTTATATTTTGAGATATTAAGTTTTATAAATAGTACATATATCATTATATTTAATGTACATAACACCTATAAAAATAAAATAAGATTATTTCTTTATCTTAATTTCTCAATTTTTTTGTATTATTATTATTATATTCTTATTTTCTCATAGGTTTATATTACAACAAAGATGAAATATTTATAGAAAAATGGAAAATTAACATTCTTTGTTTCTTGTTTATTTTTTTAAGATAAGAAAAGTGGTAATTGAAAAAAAAACCGGAAAAAAACGAGGAATACTGAAAAAAGAAAGGAAAAAAAATGAAAAATCATATGAAAAACAAAACCGGAAAAGCCCCGGTGGATATTGGATTCCACATACCCTAATTTTACTCCATCCCTTTTCCACACCAACGCTGGCGGTCAAGTATCCTCCAACTCTATTGCCGCCGGCCCAATCCCGTGAAGTATTCTGTTTAGTTCGTAATAGGTAATATCTCGGCCTTTTATTGATTTATTGATTTCAGTTTTATCTTAGAATTGCCGACCTTGTATACATGACACTGTGATATTAGCTAGTTTAGTGATATGATATGATGATTTATGACCTTTTCAATCATTCAAATGTGTTATTCTCAACTTTTCAATATATTTCAAGGGCCTCATTTCTCATTGCGGCCTAGGTTATTACAAACTCTTGAGCTGCCCTTGACCTTTGGATCATTCCAAATTATTATTATGAACTTTTCAATACATCTCATTTTTTTTCTGGAGTTGTTGAATGCTTGAAATATGAATTTTTGAAAACCGAAGTTTCTCTTTTCTTTTTCCTTTTATTTAATCTGTTAGCATGAGAGTTCATATAGTTGGGCTTGAAGTGTTTCTTAGATGCACTGTACATTCCATGGTTCATGCACAATCAAATTGTTAGATGTCTGAAACCAAAGTGATGATTGAGGATGTATTTCAATTGATAGAGATCACTGTGCTCTTACTCGTGAACGGTGTAGAACATGAGTCTATCTGGGTTACAATTGTGATGTTTCACCTATTTCAATACTGAGTGTAGTTTTAGTTATTGAGCACTTCTCTTGTAAAATTTGTACTAAGGTTAAAATCTAAGAGGCCACCTCCATAGATGCCCAAAATGAAGTTAGTCACTTTTTCTTCTGTAGGGGAGTTAGTGATTTTCCATGCTCTCTCAAATTTGTACTAAGGTTACAATTGTGATTTTCCATGCTCTCTCAAAGTTGTTACTTTAGCATTTATGAAGCCCCTTTTTGTCCCTGTGTTTTTTAATCACAAACATGTCTAAAGACTATTCCTTTGTATTGATTAAAGCCTACTAAATTTTGTAATTGTTAGCCTTCCAATACGGCTCTGAATTTTTGTTTCCTTTTGCTGCTGGGATTTGAAAGAAAATGATGATGCCTTGGGAATCTGTATTGTCATATTGGATTTCTTGTTTCTTTTAGTTATCACATTCACGTAGAGCAGTAATCTTAATTGAATAGGGTTCTTAACATGTACATTATAGGATTTGACACACGATACAAGTACGCCCAAGCAATGAAGCGAGTGTGGAGGATATCAGATGCAGGCAAGGCAGAGCTTCTCTCCCTCTACACGTGTTCTGTAAAACCCAAAGCCCAGAATCCCTTTTCTTTTACCATCTTTAGGTCCCCAGATCAGAGATTAACCCGTGAACTCAGTGCTCAGGCTTACCCATCATCTTCATGCTTCTATTCTTTCAAAAACATTATTGGCTTATTCTCATATGATCTCTCTCACCATGACAACAAAGATAAAGAGGATCTGACGCAAGAGGTGAAGCAATTGAGAGATGAGCTGGTTGAGAAAGATGGAGAGTCTGACATGGTTCTTGGGCTCCTGGAGGAGAAGGGCAATTTGTTGTTACAGAAACATAGAGATGATGTTGCTTTCATTGAGCTTCTTAATCAGTTAGATTCACGGCCACAATTAGCCTTAGAGGTATGCATTTATATTATTTAGAGCTCTCTTTCTCTGTTATTTGTCTTATAAATGTAGGCCCTTGGCTATGTTATATCCAATGCATTTGCTAGTTGTTTTTATTGACAAAGGACTCAGTTGGGTCTTTGTACTATCATGTATTATGGATTTCTGGCTGATGTCACATAAAGCTAAATTAAATTTCTAGACTTTTGGGGGCTTTAGGAATCTGTTTGCTTTATTTTTCCTTGTAATCTAGGTATACTGGGAGTCTGAGACCTTCATCAACGTTTCTGATTGCTTCTCCCCCCCCCCCTTTCGGTGAGAAATAAAGAATTTTCAATTGATTTGGCTTCAGCAATTGCATCTTTAGCTTGTGAAAAGTCACAAGTATACTAGTGACAGGTTTAGCTGGTTTTATTTGTAGTCAATAGTTAATCTTTGGGCAACCTTACTCGTTAATTCCAGAACAATGTCCCAGTACCTTTTGAATTGAAAATATGTCTTTGCTCTTCATTACTCAGGTGTTTAATTGGAGGAGGAAACAAACAGGTTGTGGCTTTCCTCTGGCACCAGAGGAGTATGCCAAAAGTATTAGAATTGCTGGTAGAATTAGGAATATTGATCTTGCTTTGGAGTTGTTTTCTGAGGCTGCAAGCAAGAGAATCCAAGCAACCTCTATCTATAATGCTCTGATGAGTGCTTACATGTTCAATGGATATCCTGATAAGTGCCAGTCATTGTTCCGGGACCTGAAGAGACAAGCAAATATTTCCCCTACAATTGTAACATACAACATTCTCATCTCTGTCTTTGGTCGCATGATGCTAGTTGATCACATGGAGGAAACTCTTAGGAAGATACATGATTTGAATATTTCCCCTAATGTATACACATACAATTATCTAATTACTGGTTATATTACAGCTTGGATGTGGGACAGTATGGAAAAAACTTTTCAGTCGATGAAGGAAAGCTCGGTAAAGCCTAATCTTAAAACCTACTTGCACATGCTTCGAGGTTATGCACATTCTGGTAATCTTGTAAAGATGGAAGAGGTGTACGAATTGGTAAAAAATCATGTCAATGATAAGGAAATCCCGTTGATTAGGGCTATGATATGTGCTTACTGCAAGAGTTCTGTCAAAGAACGAGTGAAAAAAATTGAGGCCTTAACGAGTATTATTCCAGAAAACGAATATAGGCCTTGGTTGAATGTGATGCTGATTAAAGTTTATGCTCAAGAATATTGGTTAGATGCAATGGAGAGATCAATAAATGAGGCATTTGAGCATAAGGTTACTGTAAATACAGTAGGTGTGATGCGGTCCATTATTTCTTGTTATTTCTGTTGTAATGCAGTGGAAAGACTTACAGAATTTATAAAGCGTGCAGAATCCTCTGGATGGAGAATATGCCGGTCTCTGTATCTCTGCAAGATGGTCATGTATAGTTCACAGAAGCGCTTGAAAGAAATGGAGAGCGTCGTTCATGAGATGAATAATTTATCCCCAGTTTACTCCAAAAAAACATTTTGGATTATGTACAAGGCATACTTAACATGTGGTGAAAGATATAAAGTTGCACAAGTATTAGGACTAATGTGTAAGCATGGGTATCAAGTTCCATTGGATGCATATATTTGCGTACGGTGATGCATGATGCATCTCTGCCATATGAATGTTGTTCAATTCTCGGAAGAGGTTCATTCCTTCAGCAAGATGCAGCAGGAATGTCTTGTCAGTTAGTGGTAATCATCTTACCTATAGCATTTATAATATTTTTTTATATCAGCATCTGAAGCATTTTTATTGCTAATTGGTTTATGTGTTTAATTCAGTGCCCAATCACGTTTACATTAAAAAGTTATGCTTGGAACTTGTGGCTTTAAGGAAAATTTGTAATCAGTCTTTGTTTTATAAAATCATTCTCTTGTTTTCTGTTTATCTAGAAAGTTTGTTCATGTGACATTGCTTTGTTGGTCTTCGTATTGTTAAGATAAAAAGGGAATGCAAGAACCATCTTTGCTTTTATTCTTTTGTTCTTTTTTCAAACCATTTGCATCCTTTGTTTGTTCTCCTATGAAATATGTTTGCTCTTTTAAATGGCACGTATTACTTTTTAATGAGTGAAAACATCACATAAGTTTTTATTCATGTTTGCATATTACTTGATATTTTTATTTTAAGTACCCGTTGGATGTGCAGCTGCATTCCATCCATGACTCAGGAGGGTTAGTTATAATATCCAAATGAGGAGATTTGTCATTTTTTTATTCTCTCTTACGATTGTCATTTTTTTAATCTCTCTTACGATTGTCATATTATTCTAATTCATTTTGACATTAACTTGCAAGCAGACTGTTAATTAGCATCTCTGTAATTTTTCTGTTTGATATATTAATTTATTATAGGAAAAACTAAATTGGATGCTGATTTACCGTTATTAGTGATTTGAACCAAACATCTTGAGGATTTGGAATTATTCACATCTACTGTGTCTTATCCTCGTAATATAAAAAGGATTTCTAGATGAAGCTTTCGGTGGTGATCCATATGAATGTCTGTCTTGTTTTAGACAAAACTGAGTTAACACCATTACTTATATTCAAGAAGAGAACACTTTGACTTCTCTTTCTTAACTGAACGGACTACGTTTTGCCTTACTGGTTTCGCTTGATTATAGACTGAGGTATTTATTTTTCCCTCCATGTGTGAACTTTCAAGTATAACCTCATTGTTGCTCGGTATTTTATTCAGTATTTCTAAATTAATGTTATATAATAGGTCTTAAATTAATAGAACATATCAACTGTTGTTTTGCTGCAGATGCTCTATGTTTATTGATGAGCCAAGGCATCCAATATGACAAATCCTTGGAGATGCGAAAGACATGTTTTATTGCTTAAGTCTCAGCTTCGACCATGTTTTGCTGAACTCATCAATTCAATTCTGTAGAATACCACATTTGCAGAGAAGAGACTAGACTAGAACTACATATATTATTTCAAAATGATACTGTCGTTTATCACATTATCTGCAGGGAAGAGAGTAATATGCGTCAGATTATACCTTAATTGGTCCAGAGCTGTTTTTCAGAGGCTGCGACGTAAGTTTTATCTCAAAATAATGAACTATATTTTCAACCATTAATTCAAATTTTTTACTGCTAACATCTATGGAGCTACAAAAATGTCTTTTTAGTGTAATGATTTTATTAGAGATAGAAATAAGTTTATTCTTGATGATTTTTCTGTTCACTTTCTGGGTTACCATTTTTAAGTGTAATGATAAAAATAAGTTTCATTTTTGAGTTCCACTGCTGAATTTTTTTACCTTGAGAACTAATCGCTATAGTGCAGGAGACCATCTGTTTGGAGACCTGTAGGTGGTCCGCACCTCAGCAGCTCTACAATGACGCTTCTCCCTCCTTTTTTTTTTATTGAATTTCTTATCTTCTCCATCAAGGCTTCTACATCACCAATACAGCTTAAACTATAACTTTTTCCAAGTATGTCAAAAATACTTAAAGCTCACGAATATGCAGAGTCTGCAAACCCTCTACAGGAAAATGCCCCACTTGAAATTACATCAAACTATAAGATTTTTTTTATTATTGAAGTTGTAAAGTTTGGGTTTCTAATTTTAATAGGTGCCTGAATAGAGTTGTTATTTAAAAAAATATTATAAAATTATGAGATTTTTACAAGCTAAATAAAGAATAAAACATGGTATTTTCAACAAATACCCAACTGTGATTTCTATAATCTATATTAAAGGAGGGTTTTTGCTCCTTATTTATTTGGTAAGTATTTTGTTTGATATTTTTTGAACTTTTTTTTATCTCTCTTATATCCATTCTCTATATTAAAAGAGAGAGTTAACTGCTTATTTATTTGGAATATATCTTGGTTGATATTTTTTATTTGCCCATCATAGTTTCAAAAATAATATGGAAAGCATTAACTAATGAGATGTAATTTAACTCTTGATATATTCTTGCATATAATTTAAATTCAATTATAAATTAATTTATTTTTTAAATTATATTTAATATAAAAATAATTGAATTATGGTTGAGTTTAAATTATATGCAAGATATAGCATGTGTACTTATAAGTAACAATGAGTTACAGATTGTATATATTGAAGTTTTTTTTCACAATTTTATTACCATTTATGCATGTATCAATTTATATATCATAATATAATTAGCTATAAGTGATCCTATAATTAATTCAACATCAAGCCTTTTAAATTTAACATATAATTAAATGCTGATATGTTACATAATAAGTAACTTAATTTATATATCATTATTTCAAAAAAAAAAATTTGAAGAATCACGTGAAACAAACCTAGTTTGGTTAGAAAGATGAGTTCAGCTTACAGGGTTGCTTAGCGGAAAAAAAAACACCCATAGGATTGTTTTTGTTTTTGAGTACTTATATATCTATTATATTATAATTATAATTAATATAACAATTTTTTATTAAATATAATTATATAAATTCAATTGTATTTATTAATAATATATTTATACTATTTAAGTGCAGGTTTGGATGAATAGAAATAGAGTTGGTTCATTGTCTCTTCTCATCTCAGTTTGACTTTTCGAAATATGTTTTTGTTTTAAAAAAAAAACCAACAATTCCTGTTATTTTGAATGTACGGTACAGAGTTGTACAATGAAATCAATATTCATTCATCTATGACAATGAACACCTCTATTCATATTTCATAAGGTTTAAAACAAAGAAATAAAATAGTGAACTTTTTTCATAATTTATAAAAGAAGGCATCCTATCAAAAAAAGAGAATTAAATAGGGTAATTTGGAAAATGATAGTAATATTCACACAACTCTGATCTGCTCTGTTATTTCCGTTATAAAGTTAACATTAACATAATAGAATAAAATCTCAATTGTATTTTATTAGAGTTAATATAGTTTGTGTTGTTGGACTACAAACGTTCTTGTATAATCGTTCAAACCATAAAACATTTGAAAATATCAGTTTTACCACTGTAAAAGCGTGGGCAATTAATTGAGAACTAAGTTGAAATGACAATATTGGGATCATTCTTCCTCACTATACATTTCTTTTTTCAAAAACGTTCAGCGAAAAATAAATAAATTTAAACCATTAATTTTTTTAAAATAATTATAGTACTCATGTATTCATTAAAATTTAAAACTCAAATCTAACATTTCACTAAACTATACATGCCTCAGCACAATTATATTAAGTTAAGCAGTTAAGCTAAATCTTTTTTATTTATGAAAACTATCTTAATCTCTATATACATTTTTTTTAAATTGAGTACTTGATGAAACGTTAAAATTAATTTCAACCTATGGTTCCCGTATATTGCTTATGAGGAAGTCATTCTTCAATACAATGGAGTATTTAACTCTTTTTTCAATAAAAATATATACGAAAAATAATACTAATAAGAATCACAAATTTCTCCATCTTGGGATTTTTATTTCAAATTTATCATACATTACTGACTATCAAATAGACTGAACAAATTGTAATTAACTTATAACTCAAAATCAAATGTAAACCAAACATGCATGCTTTAGGAACATAGTTTAAATAGAGAATTGTTCTTTGCATTCAGTTTTTTTATTTTGGCGGGGGAGAGTGGGGGTGGCAAAATAGTTTCTCATTTCAATTTTAAGCACAATTTTTTAAACCCTAGTTTCAAGATCCAATTGAACAATTGCACCGTTTCAAACTGTTTTGTAATTGAGGGAAACCATGGACTAGCTTGTTTGAAGTGATGAGAGATACGCGACCTGCAAAAGAAAAAAAATATAAAATAACATTCAGATGCTGTGAATACCAAAAAATGAGCATTATAAATAAAATTCAGAGTTAAAAAAAATTAGTTAAACTATTTCATTAAATTCTTTACAAGTATATCCTGTGAATTTTATAGTTTAAATTGAACAGTTACAAAGTCTTGGGTCAGACAATATCCTGAATTTTAATAATTATAATTTAGATTTAATTTTATTTTCCACCACTGTCCGAAAAAAAATAGCAATATTCCAAACTGTACTTGAGGTTTGCCAAAAAACGATTTCAACATATGTAAAATGCATAAAACATTAGATGTAATGCTGTACTTAAATTGTGCTTACACATCCACACAAGAACCTGACCTAATCTTTTTTTATCATACAAAAAAATGCTGAATTGAACGAGTTAGGAAATCACTACAATTCATTCTGAAATGTCAACAAGCGAACCTTGTGACACTAGGATACAAACATCAAAATTAAGATTAATAACTATTCAAAAACTCAAAGGTCAAATGCATTTATAAATATTTATGCTTTGACCTGTTTTCCCTAATGGCAAACCTTTCTTTTGTTCTTTTTCCTGCGTTTTCTTTATTTTCTGATGGTGGGGATTCTAACAAAATCTTACCTTCAAAAATTACTTTATCTCATATAAAAATGTAATAAATGATAAAGCTAAGCCTTCGATTTCTTCCCTTTGGCTTCCGCAACTGGCTTGTTCTTGAATGGCAGAAAAGTCTTTCCACCCATGAAGGGTCGTAAGACTTCGGGTATCTGAACACCATCTTCCTTCTGATAGTTCTCAAGAATGCAGCAAATGGTCCTCTCTGTTGCCGTTAGAGTAGAATTCAACAAATGGCAGTACTGCTTCATTTGTTCATTGCTCTGCAATCCAGAGAAAGTCACAATGATATAAGGTGAAGTTTTAAGATAAATAAGCTCATATGATCCCCTACCACTATTTTTGGACCCTAACTTGTAATTTTATTACCATTCTCATTATACCCTTAATGAACACACAGTTGTACATTCGTTCAACTAGACACAACAGATATTCAAACTAAAAACCAAGTATCTTATTTTGGGAACATATGTCAAATTTTACTTAGCAGAGTTGAACAATTAACCAACCAAGAATGTAGAAAAAATATGTATAATTAATTATTTATATACACATTAACCGAGGTCATATGTCGATTGTTAGTCAGTTAATCATGTGTCTAATTTGGTTCCGATGAATATGACCACCGACCAATCAAAATCTAACTAGTTACACATGTGTCTAATTTAGTTATTTAAATACACATTAACCGAGGTCATATATCGATTGTCGGTCAGTTAATCACATATGTCTAATTTGGTTCCGATGGGTATGACCACCGACCAATCAAAATCTAACTAGTTGGACATGTGTCCACCTCTACTTCGACGTGTAGGATCACCAACTGACCAAACTCCGACCTATTAGACAACTGTCGATTTAGTGGGATGTGTTCAATTCAGTTATGAGGAGTGGAGTTACCGTCCGATCAAAATCCAGTTAGTTGGACACTATTTACTCTTAAAAAGACAGTAAGGTTAAAATATTCAATGTCCCCTTGAATATTCATCCATGAAATATTTAGAAGAACAATACAAATTTAGAAGTGATAACAGGCTAACAGCTGACTCAGAGGGATTACCTTTTTCTGCCCATATCTGATCTCTAATTTCCTAGATTGGTAGTCTGTACAGTTCGAACAGGATACCAACTCTCTGTATGTTTGAGACGCAGGAAACCATGCTTCCAAATCATACTTCTTTGCAGCTGCATCATTCAAGGCACCAGAAACGATAGCTACAATCTGATAAGGGATATTGAGCTGCAATATAATAGAAAATGAAATTAGAGATGTATATGATTTTCCTTTCAAAGGATGAGAATTATAAACATGCCTCTTGAAAGGCATCCATAAGAGAGCATATTCTCTTACATTGACGCAAGAACGGATGAAATTTTAATTGTGCTCGACTTGTGCAGGCAGGCATAAGTGATCTGAATATTTATTTTGTTTTTGTGTATAATTTAGCCAGCAAAAGAAGAGAGAAACTTGAATAAATATGGATTTGATAGAGAAAAATTAATTTTACCATTTTGTAGAAATCTTCTGAATTTTTTATCATTTCTTCATGCATGTTCCACGAGTCACTGTCATTTGGGCTTGTGATACAAAATTGTTCAACTTTCTCAAATTGATGAACTCGGAATATCCCCAATGTATCCCGACCGTGTGATCCAGCTTCTTTCCGGAAGCAAGATGAATATCCAGCATATCTGAGACACATTCTTAACTTTATTACAAATATCCAGCATAACCTTTTCTAGTAAGAAATTAAGCACATGCCGCAACCTTAAGGGTAGCTGAGAAGGATGGATCCAATCATCTACATGATATGCACAAAGGGGTTGTTCAGCTGTAGCTATCAGGTATTTGTCATCGCCTTCACCAGTTACCTGTTAAAGCAACCAGACCAGGGTCAAATCCACATTTCAACAAATGTAGTATATTTGAAGCACTACTTAATTGAAAAGGTTGGTCTTTGACAATATACTTGAAAAGCAGTTAAAAGTTTTCATATTCTGTATATATATATATATATATATATATATATATATATATACAGAATATGAAAAATTTAAAAGTTTAAAAGTTTTACTTTGTAAAGTTCTTCATCAAACTGAGCCAATTGAGCACACTTTGCCATTATATCTTTTCTCATAAAAAAGGGAGTCTGTAACGCGGTATATCCACGCTTCTCCAAAAAGTCGAGTCCAAAGTTAATCAGGGCCTGATTAAGACGAACACCATCTCCTTTCAAATAATAACCTCTTCCTCCAGCTACATCAGAACCTATAAATTTCATTGCATTAGGTTCACAATTAAAGTTAGTATGGAAACAGAAAAAGTTGTAAACAACAAAAAAATGAAAGAGAAAGACAAAACTACAAGAAGTTAGCAATGATTAAGAATATCCCTAGATGGAATTCATATTAATGATTCAAAATATCCCTAGATGCTATTCATATTAATGATTGAGAACAACCCTATATGGAATTCATACAAATTATTTTCTTCTTCCTTATTTTAAGGCTGAGTCAATGTCAGCATCCAATGCAAGTACATAGCATATGTGCCATAAAATGAAAGAAACTTGAACAGGTTGAGATAAACCATGTTAAGCATATTCATAAATATCTCGTGTTTATGTTCATTGCGCTACAAACTAGGTAAAAAAAAATTGTTACCCTTCTTTGAATCTGCAATTCCAAGAAGTTCAACAAGCTCAACGTGATTCTTCAGTTTTGGTTCAGACCGTTGCTCGCCCCATGTTCTAATCACGGCATTATTTGCCTGCAAAAAAATTTCAATGCTATTCATAAGAGCTAACAGCACACTCGCTGAAATGCAAGTACAATGCAGAGAGTCAAACAGTCACCTCATCATTGCATATAGGGACAGAATCATGGACAAGGTTTCCAATAATCTCCAATTTTGAATTAAGTTGTGTTAGGGCTTCCTTAACTTCAGCATCTTTCTCAGCTGCTGACTTCTTGTTATCATCTGTACTCTTAATCATCTCAGATGCATCTTCACCTTTCTTTCCTCCAGAAATTACATAAATCAGTTTCATCAAGCATTACAACAATGAAAACATAATGCAAATTCTAAAGCAAATGGTAGAGCTTTTTGATTGGACTGCATTTGATAGCATTAAATGAAATATTCACAATCCAAAAAACAGAGGGGATTTTGTTGTTGCTTACAGTTCAAGATTCTTTCTTTTCATGTTTATTTCTTGTTATTCAGAAGCATAAACTAATAATGCAGTTCTATCCATAAATTTAATAATTTTTTTATCATAGATATAGCAACTCAACAAAGATGTTGGCATAACAAACTACTCAAATCCAAAGCTAAAGTTACATTCAATCATACACCTAATCCTACTACTTTCTCCACATGGACCCCCTCTTCAAACAACAAGGGATATAATGACGTAATCCTCATCACAGAATCCGTTTTCTTGTGGATAACTTCCCCCAAAACACATTCTTCACATGAAGACTATATTAGTAGGGTACTCCATTAAGGCCACCACTTAATGTTGTTGCACCAAAGTAGGCTGTGAGGGATATAATGACGTAATCCTTATCGTAACCAAATTAAACGATTGAATTTTTTTTTTCCTTTTCTAATTTTTACAGTTACGATCTCCAGCACTATTTGGTCTCAACAAGTAGAACTTGAGTAAAGATCCAGACAGAATCTAATTGTAGCTCTCTAAAACTTTCTTTCAAAATATAGCATCACCTTTCCATTAGCACAAAAGTAACTTACACTTCAACTCGCCAATACATTTTATGCTCTTTATAGTTAATCTTTTTCATCATAGTGGAAAAGTTTGGAATTAAAAAAATTCACAAAGTTAACGGTAAGCTAGTTGATTAGGAGTTGAAAAAACTAAAAGGTACAAAAAAATACAGAATGAATGAGATACTAACAATTCTAAGCTGAGCAACTTGCTTATTTATCTTGTTAAGGTCCTTGCGCAGATTTTCCAGTTCAAATTGACCTGATATTGAATTGACCAATGTATCAAAATGAAACTTCAGATTGTAGAGAACATCAAGAAAAAATGGTACGAGAATTACGCTGCCGCCATTCTTTGTCTAGCTTGATGACTTCGTCGACAACTTCGACATTGCCAAATCGACGGCGTTGAGATTCGCGAATGATTTCGGGGTTGTGGCCCTTCTCTTCTCTGAACAGATTGATGTCCAACATCTCTCTTGGTCTCAATATGTCTGTTTGAAGCAGATACCAAAAGGGAAAAAAAAAGACGGAGGAACAAGCTGCGTACTGAACTAAATGCGAAGTAGTTTTCCCTTACAAACCCTAAATTTGAGTTTATGTATATCTTCAAAATGACTGTTATACCCTCGGTGAACTTAAGGAGTACATCCCAGGGATTCAAAACTTCATTTAAACTTTTAATTTTTAGTACCAAAATTATCATTTTCATCACTTTACTACTAAAATTATTTTTTATATCAATTTACATCAAGTTTACTAGGTCAAAATTTTAAGTACATTTTCAAAATTACCTATGTTAATGTGAAAGAATTAGTACCATAAGTATACTTATTTTTATTTTGATATTTTTTATTATTTTTTTTTCAATTGATGTATTTGAAATATCTTTATTTAAATTATTGATATATTTTGATCAATTTTAACCATAATTTTAATAAATTAGACTACTAAAAAAATATACTAATAATTTAAATAGAAATAATCTAAAGATATAAATTGAAAATAAGAGTAAAAAATGTATCAAAACAGGAATAAAAATACCGTAAAGATATCAAGAGGGCATGGTAAATATTTGTCACCTTTCTATGTCACTAAACAAGGAGTACCAACTACCGAATACCAATTGCCACTGCACATCTTGTACCACAACACAAGGCCTTGTGGTACTTAAATTCGTAATGCGCATATGTTGAATCATTTATGGCTTTATGCTTAGGGAAAAAAAAATAACCATCCTAAATCGGAAGTATAATCTTTAAGTACGTCAACGCCCTTTTCTGGTAGAAAATTTAACAAATTATTGAATAAAATCACTCAGTTCAAATCCTTTATTACACCTTATGGACTTTGTGCGGTGTAGTAAAACATAAAACAAAATATCCCTGTTATTCCTTCGGTATAATTCTCTCAAATCTTTTTTTTTTTTAAACACTTCTCTCAATCTTTGAATGAGTGTTAAATCAACTCTCACCTTCAATCTCTCACAATTCCAATCCTAGCTATCAAGGGGTGCTTTCTAATTGACCCCTATTTAAAGAAAATAAAAGGAATATAATGATACAAAAACACTTCTCTCAATCTTTGAATGAGTGTTAAATCAACTCTCACCTTCAATCTCTCACAATTCCAATCCTAGCTATCAAGGGGTGCTTTCTAATTGACCCCTATTTAAAGAAAATAAAAGGAATATAATGATACAACACTCTTATACTACAGAGACCACAAAAAAGAACGGAAACAAAAAAAGTGAGAATCGATCCCCTAGTTGTGAACCAGTCAAAGGCAGGTAGGTGTGAGTTGTGAAACCTTTGAGGTGAAACTCTAGTTTCACTGCAATATTTAGATTGCCCCGTTTTTCCTGTCTTGTCACAATCCTTGAGCAACTATAAACATTTCACATCCAGGTCTTACTCAGGATACACACAAGGGTTCAAAACTCTGCTGGAGGAATCTTCACGGTTCATCTTAAATTCTTTCCCATTATTTTCCAATCAGCTAACGTTTAAGTGTGGCAAATCTGGAGGATCAGAACCGATTAAATTTGCCCACAGATTCGCAAGTATCAATAGGTAGTGCTCCCCATTCCAAACGGTAGTTTTCATTCCTAGTCCAGACAAAAAGAGAGAGAATTATAATTGTGAGGCTCAAAATAAACAAGCAAAAACTTAATATGATATCAAGTAATAACAAACTTAGCCACACAAAAAGGAGAGGAAAAAATCACAATTTAGTTGCATGATTTAATCATGTCTGCAGATATCATCAGATTGAATAATCTGAAATTAGCTGAACTAACTTTTCACTACTTCCAAACTATAACAAAGACTAATCTACTTTTGCACCCCAAAAGATGGAGTACCTAGTTTTACAAATACGGGGTATGGAGCACTAGAAAAGAAGATAACCATAAATGTTATATTTGCTAAATGAAGGATGCCTTGATCATTATTTCAGATAGAGCTTCATGGATGAAGTAAAGGGAGAAAACAAATGACAACTTAGAGAAGAAAGTAAAACATTAAAGTATTTTATTTCTAAATATGCTAGTTTAATTCTCGAACAAACGAATCGATAGGACATGAGTGAGGGGAGGGAAGTTGTAACGATCAGACTACGAGGTGTTTTAAGAATGACAGTATTAGCACCCAATCATGAATGGGCTCACCAAGGATGATTCAAGGGAAAGACATTCAGAAATTCAATTTTCAAAGCTAATAGGGACATGAATATCTGCTTACCTGGAAAATTCGCAACAGTTAACAATGATAATTGACATACATATTGTCCAGATAAAATGGGATTTTGGAGCGCTAAAGGATCAAGATCATCAAGAAACTTAATAGATTCCAGTAATGCCTTTGCCTTTTTGCTATGTTCACAATCAGCTGTATCTGAAATACTTCGGAGGATGCTATCCAGTCCTGAACTTGACCACAAATTAGCACACTCACTTAGGAGAGAAAACAAGCCAGTGGGACCATCAAAACTTAATAAAACCCATGGCTTATATTTCTTTGCAGAGAATCCAAGAACTTGAACTACTCTGTAAATTTCTCCAAGGGAAAGGAAATATTTCCGGCCTGTATATTTCCAAAAATCACATCAATGACAAAATTAAGAAATATTGTGCAAAATGTAAGCATAAGCAATGACGTTATGATCACCTTGAGGTACCAATAATATTTCTGTCTGAATATTCTTCCGTAGAGATTGCTTCCAAACAAAGGTACCATGTTTCAGCTCTTGAGCACATATGGAGACCATTTTAAACCATGTTGAGACATAAATAGATTGTTGCTCCTTTGATCCCAATTTAAGAATCCTGAGAGTAGAGGCTGCATGTTTCGACAGTTCAACTGCTGATCTCAAATCTTTCTCTGCCTGGTCATTAAGCCAATATAAAAAAAAGATATCACACTAAAAATAGCAAAAAAAGGTAAGAAACCTTTTTCAAATAATATTAAATAAAACGCAAACTCCACCTTTGGTTCCCAGATTGTAAGTAGACTAACAGTTCATAAAGTTTAAGGTTTCATCTAGGTACGTATTTAATGCATGTTTTATTTCACTATCACAACTTGCTTAACTTAGGAGCATTCAGACATGTGTAAAAGACACATACCAATGAAAGTTGTCCTAATAACTGGTATTCTGACTCGAGAACTCCAAATTTTGGCTCCTGTAGAACTTCAAGAAGTTCACTACAATGTGTCTTTCCCAAGGGAATGCTCTCTGGTTGGAATTCTGTAGGGATCAAATTATCTTCACGCAATTGGTCATAGAATTTCTGCAGGGAACAAAGTGAAGTGACTAACATGTCAGGATCCAGGACAATTCATTCAAGTGTATTATTTAATGTCCCAATCAAAACAAAACAGTGTTATAGTAATTTATTGATTAGCATTAAACAAAACCATAAATATCCATACAAGTATGACCAAATTTCTTTTACACTGCTGTGCTACTAGAAATTTCAAAAGAGTAAAAAAACAAAATAGTGGGATGAGCTCCTATTTTATTTATACAAGAAGTTCTGGAGAAGGCCTGAAGGACATAACGTATTACAAGTTACAACTACCAACCTGGATTTCCACACCACCTGCATTTGCTTCATCTCCAGAAAAGGTAGCACTACTTTCAGCTTTCTATCAAAATACATATTTAATTAGTTCAGTTAAAAAACTACTTAAATAAACAAGGGGAGAAAATCTTAGCAAGTTCACTACCTTCAAAGTTTCAAGATGGTTCAGTGCAGTAAAACATGATTCATCCTTCAGTTTGCAATATAAATCCAAAAAATCATTTAATTCCAACTTGTTAGAAGATTTTCTGGGTGGATCTTCAAGATGATGAACAACAGGAACTTGATCACGAGCTATGTTACCAGCAAAGGCATCCTTAAATTCCCAGGATTCATCATCAAAATCATTGTCATGATTGACACAATTGCTTTCCAACTCGAGTGGATGTTCAAGATGAAACACAGGAATTTTATCTTGAGCAACAGTACTTACAAAATCATTGTCGTGGTTGACAGGATCACTTTCCGACTTGATCACGGTAGAATGTGCCTTATTCTCACTTGTGTCAGGCTTAGAACTCTGGGAAGCATTCTGTTCAGTTTGACTGTATAAACTTGATATGAGATCATTGATAGATACACTAGGAATAGGATCTTTGATGCCATTGTTTGAGTAGGCGAAAGGGTTATCTATAGGCACTTCTTGATGAACAGAAGAGCTATCAGCTTCCTGTGCTTCATCACCAAAAATTGACAGGGGCAAAGCTTCTTGATATTTCTGAAAATTTAAGTTATTTTTCTGAAATTCAGCAAAACAAAGGAGTTATTTTTCTGAAATAATGAAATGGGAAATTGTTAAAAACATTAAAAATGGTATGCTAATAAGATAAGGAACTATATAAAAAGTCACTTTTTATATATATTCATGGATTTACAAAAGACAGGGTCCTTAATCTACTAAAATTGCATTTATTAAATAGAAATCACATCACCATCAATTCATCATATATCTAACCAAAAGGGGAACAATTAAAATGGAGAGAACAAGAAAGAGAAAATAGCTTTCAAGTATTATATGGTTGGATTCAGAGTTGAGTTGACCTGTGCAAAACAACCGCAATTCTAACAATCAAACAAAATTTTCCATAACCAAGCTAGTAAAATATCACAACATTGAGACAATAAGGAGCAATCACATTATACTTCAAAGAATACATACCAAATCGATGCATAAGCATTTTTGAGAACCCATCAAACAGTTTCTTTTAATAAATAAACATGTGGTATAAGTTAAGTCACCACCTGAATTGGATCATCAAAAACATTTGAATTTATATTGGCAGGGCTTTGACCAACCATCAACTCTCCCTACACAAAAAGTTAAATGCTCAACAAACACATTCTAAGAATTTTTTGGCATGGTAAACATCGTAAATAAATCAAGACAAATTGATTTATTCACCTCATGCTTTGACCCAGTTTCTGAAAATGCATCCCTGAAATCCCCAAAATCGTCATCAGACTCATCGTGCTTATTATCTGGAAAAAACCCAACTCCCTTTGCAATATCATCTTTCTTGTTACTAGAATATGGATTGGACATGGTACCATCTTGAGCAACAGAACCCGAGTTGAAAGTAAATGTGAAGTCCCAATCCCCTGATTTTTGAGCATGCCCCTTCGGTGCAGCAAATAAATCCGTAGGATTGTACATCTCCCTGAAATCTAGTGCAGATCCTCCAAGACCATGGGAGGTTCCATCCTTTCCTTGTTCCTGCAAGAAAATTTTCGACAATATTAGAAGATATCTGTTATAAATATTAATATTAGAAAATATCTGTTATAAATATTATAAACCTAAAAAATGTGAAGGAACTCCTATAAAATTAACCCACCGACTTGGGCTTTGCTGCAGCTTCCAGAATCGCATCCTTAGATTGCAAAAAGTTCTCATAAGAACTGAAATCAACATTCACTGCTGGAGATAACTTTGACCAAGAGTCCCTATCATTCATGTCACTTTTTGGAGATGAATTTGAGAAATACTCATCTTGGTTGGCAGAACTAGGCTTCAAATCAAATCCAAAGTCCCAATCACCAGTTGGATATGAAGTTCTGTTTGATGGAGTCAATTTATCAGTAGAACCGTTTGCTCCATTGTCAAACCTAATAGCTTTGCTGGATTCCTCAGCATTTTCCTTCCCATTGCCATCATCAACCTTCAAATTAGAAAATTTCAGACTTGCAGAACTGGATTGCAGTGCTGGATTCTAATGTGAAAGAGATATAGCAACGTATCAAATACACAATGGAAAACTAACTCTTGAATCAAATAAACAGTGATTAAGCTATACAGAGAACACAGAGACTGCTAGAGCATGGCATAGTATTCCAAGATTCCAGAAAAAAAAGGTTCTAAATGAATCAAAAAGAACAATACACGAAGAAACAAGAATTCAACAATACCCGCCTGGATTTCCTGGTTTATCTGTGTATTAGTTTCGACCTTCAGTCCTGGCAATTCAACAATCCCATTTTCCTACAAACAATAAATAATCTCCATTGGTTACAGATAAAGAAAATTTCCAACAAGGCATTTAACTTTCATCGGTTAACAACAAGCTCAACTCAATTCTTCCTGCAATGCTGAAAAGATAACTTCAATCATTTTAACTCGAATTCATAAAAATTGGGATTCTTTTGTTTGAATAATCATCTTAGTTTTCTTAGCAACCAGACAAACTGCACTCTAAAAGGTTGATTAAATCACTTGGAAGGCCAGCTTTACCTCAGGAACTTCATTGCCAGACAATTTATCAGGTTCTGCGCCTCTAAATTCCCACCCATCATTGTCACAATCATCATCATCATCAAAATCCCCACTTTGTTGCTGTGAATTTGAATTCAATCCATTTGAAGTAAAATTTATGCCACCTACAGTTGAATCCACTTTCATTACATCCAAATCCACACCGCGAAAATTGGAATCAACTCCGTTTTGAATCAAATTCAACCCATTTGTAATAGAATTGAGGGCATCGAAATTCACACTAGATCCATTCGTGTTCGACTTTAGTATATTCAAATCTGGCGGGGGATTAAACCCATTAGGAGCCTTGATCTGGGGGCTCTGGTTATACAAATTGGCAATCAAATCATCAATTCCAACTCTAACACTCGAATTCAATCCTTTTTTCGTAGAATCATCTTTCTTATTCAACACATCAAATGCATTATCACCTACCTTAGGCCCATCGAAACCAGATTTTTCATTTTCTTCAATTTCCCCAAACAATGACAGAGGCAAAGCTCCACGAGGTTTCCCCCAACGAGACCCTGTCCCTTTCACCGGTTCAGCTCGACTAGACACCGACTCTACCTGTCTCGGCACCGATGTATTACCAACAAAATTTCCAAAAGGATCCGAGGGTTTCTGGTTCAAAGAAGGGACAGGAGGTGATTGGGTGTGTGAGCATCCATTGGAGAGCTCAAACCCAACGCTGATCTCATCGGAACGGGTGGTGATGAAATCACCCCAGTCATCGTTAGACTCAACAACGGCGGTGGTCTGATTATAGTTTAAGTTTGATGGTGCGAACTTGAAGTCTCCGAATCCCTCCTCGTCGTCGTCCTCTGCCATATCTTAGCCGAAGCTCCCTCCCTCTCTCTCTGTGTTCAGAAGCTTGGTTCTGGTTTGCGTCTGTGCTTGGAGGGGTTGTACGTCAACCGCGTGTTCGTCACACATACTCTCTATATAATTTTTATAGAGTATATATTTAGTTGTAAAATGTCTCACAATATAAAATAATATAATTATAGTGAAATTAAATTATTAGATATTTAATTTAATTGATTTAAATTTTTAATAATAAAATTATATATTTTTATTTTTTATTTTAAAATATAAAAATAATTTAAATAAATTTTATAATATAATTATATTTAATTTATAGGCTGGCATTACGATTTGCCAGCTTGGTGGATAATCTGAAGTGGAGCCTATTATAGTTAAAGCATGGTCACCGTTATTTTATTTATAATAAATTATTATAAAATAATTAGTGTGTAGTTATTAATTTGATATTTTAAATTTGTTATCATGTATTATAAAATTTATTATTATGATAAATATTTTTTTAAAGTACTTTTATATATAATAAGCTATAAAAGTGAATCCATATATTTCGTCATATTACAAATTACCTGACTTATCACAATTTGATATAAAAAAATTCTTTAATTTTTATATAATTTTTTTTTCAATAATTACACCATTTATGTAATAATTTAAATTCAAAACCCATACTTTACGCTATTATTATAACTATTTTTATGAAAAATTTAATTATTTATAAATTTATTTTTAATTAAGATAATAATTTTTGATACGATATGATAGATAAAAAATTTAATTAAAATTTATCAATTTTTTTTAAATTAAATAAATTTTCTTTTAAATTAACAAAAAAATAAACAATTAATATTATAACATGATATAATAATCTAAAATGAACACAAACGGATGAATATTCTGTATCATAATTTAAGAGGATTTATGTTTCTTACTATCATAAAATATATGTTTAGTTATATATTTTAATTTTTAAATTAATAAAAATTATGTTGAAAATTTTGATATTAAATTTAATATATAAATTATAAATATAAATCTTTTTGAAAGTTGTTAAATGATTAAAATAAAATATATTTTTAATTATAATATTATATTTTTATAATAAAATATTTAATGAGAATATTTTTATTTTTAATTAAAAATAATTATTAAAAAGTTCATATAAAATTATAAGGAAAACAGATTCAGGAATTGATAGGGGCGGTGAGAGTAATTATTTAACCCATCTTATAAATACATTTTCTTCGCCAAGGTATTCCTATCGGTAAAAAAATTCAATTTATGTCCATGAGTACTCATCCTTGTTATTAAAATTGATAACACTAATAGCAACCCTTACTCTTAAATTTCTAAAACAATATATGCTTTTTATATTATAAAAAAATTATATGTATATTTTATTTTCAAACCTGTAAAAAAATATATATATTATTATGTTATGAAATAAATATGTGTAGATTACATAAAGTTGTTAAAAATAAAAATACATCTATGAATAGAATTATATTATGTAATTAATCATTATTTTAATATTTTCACAAATAAGGATAGAAAGATAGTTGATATTATCAAAATTGATTAAGATTATTGAGATTTTAAGCACCTTAACATTGATACGTGATATACATGTTATTTGACAAAAAACGATGAAAGAATGTTAAGAATATAACAATAATGTAGATAAAATATCATTATCAAAAATATTAAGAAAATATAATTTTTGAATCAAAATATTATGATATTATAGATATTATTGTGATATCAATAAAATGTTAACAAATGTTATTTTTTATTTAAAAAAATTATATTTATTTTTTCTAAATAATCTATCTTTAAATTTATTTGCTCATAGTTTTTATATCTTCAATCAAATCATTTTCTATTTGAATTTGTGACAATATTTTGTAATTTTTTATTGGATTATTGCATACATAATTGGTAATAAACATCTTTATTAAAACATCGAAGCTATTTATATTTTTAGGAAGAATTTTTACAAATCATTGTTGCACTATTTATTGGAAAGTAACAATAAATAATTTACAATATATCATTTTTTTTAATGTTAACTCAAGTGCATTTGAAAAAGGTGATGTTGACAGCTAATCACACATAGTTTTGATATCGTCCCAAGGTCTTAACTTCTCCTACCATTTAAATCAATCATTTATTTTGGTGCACATATTCTCTTCCATATCTTTTAATTTTTTGACTAAGGCCTCGTTCGGGTCATAGGATGAGATTGAATATCCTATGATAGTTGTATTTCTTACACTCGAATGTGTGGGTACTAGAAGGGGTGTGTGCTACGTTACATGCTCATGAATTGGTGGATTTGTCTGTGAAGGTCATAGTATGAAATTAGGGTTTGGAGTTGTACGTGGGTATTGTTCTACAATTCCTTTAGGTCGTTAAGGGTAGGAAGTGCATAATACATGTTCCCTCATTAGAAGATGATTATCCAATATCGATGGACTGGGAATATGGAATGAACTCTTAACCTTTGAATATTCCTTCTATTTTAATTTGAACCTAAACTTGTTATTCTGCCTTTGAGATTCAGTAAAGGCTTGTTGCAACTCATTTATTTGTTTTTGAAGACTCTTCATCATAACGTCTTTTTTGAGAAAAACACTTCAAAACTATAATTTAATTAATAGGTAGAATGTTGAGTTGTCCTTATGGGTTTGGTCATATCAGGTTGAGATGGAATTTGGACATGTTTAATGACAAGGGGTGAGCACTACCTAGTTTGTGATCTCGTAATGACATGATGGGTGATGAGTGATGTGTCTGATCATTAAGATCAAATTCTTGAGTTGGATGGGCGAGATTATTAACTTGATCAGTATGTAATGACGAACTGTCCATTTTGTGCAGAGTAAATGTCCCTAAGACACAAGTTAATTCTCCTGGAGATAAGATAAGGTCTCAAATGTTAACTATGGATTAGAAAAATTTAAGTTCCCACATATGATGCCAATTGCTTGGAGAAATTTTAATGTGTTAAGGATTCTAGTAATTTTAGAAAAAAATAAAAAATGTTGATAATGATCAGATCATATATTTTTTTTCATAAAAGAGGTATATATAGCACTTATTAGACAAATGTCGAGGTTACATAGGTAGGTACTCTTATACAAGTAATTAAAATTAGGGGTGAGTAAAATATCTGATCAATCCGATTAAATTCAAAAAAATTGAGTGGTTTCGATCCGACTTCGGATCGGATTCGAATTGGATTTTATCAATCCGCTCGGATTTGGATTCGGATTCGGATTGAAAATATTCAAATCCTAATAATCCAATCAGATCTGATACATTTATATATTATTTTAAAAAATATATATAATAATTAATAAACCTAATTATCTATCCTAAACCTAATAGCCGTCGGCCATCTCTTAACACAACACCTATTTTTTTTTCAGCTGCATCCATCTCTCTCTGCCTCAATCTCTATCTCTGCCTCCATTGCTGGTTTCAGGTTCTCCTGCTTGCCATTCTGCTGTTGCCGCTCTGCGGTCGCCGATCTGCTGTCGCCAATCGCAGCTCGCCAGTGTGCTTGTTGGTGGTTATAATTTATTAATAATGGTGGTTGTAAACTTTTTTAAAATTATATACTTGTTAGTGATTTAATTTTAATATTTTTTATCTTAATGTTAAAATTAGAATCTGTGGGTGCTGGGAAGATCTTATTGAGGAGGCCTATTGAATCTGTGGTGGTTGATTTGGGGTTAAAAGAAAGGAAAAGGCTTGGGCATTGGATGTTTTTGCTATTCTGTGGAGTGTGCTTGTTTGTTGGTGTCGTTAAGATTTATGCAACCTGGTGGTTTGGATCTACTATTGAAAAAGCTGTAATCTTTTTTTCTCTCTCTCTCAACTGCTTTTTACTTGTGTCTTATTTACTACCTCCTTTTTTGACAGAACTAGATGCAAAGACCAATGGTTACCTTTTTGTTAATGCCAATGGAGGATTGAATCAGATGAGATTTGGAGTCTGGTTAGTGTGTGCTTTGATTGTTTATACATGCAAATACTTAACAAAAATAACTATAGTCTGATGTATTAGAATTTTAGAGTGCAGATCTGCAATATGGTAGTTGTTGCTAAGATTACGAAGGCAACACTTGTCCTTCCTTCACTTGATCATACTTCCTATTGGGCTGATGACAGGTTCATCTGATTTTCAACCTCTGAAATTAGATTATAAAGTCAGTATGATTGTTTTCCTAGTTGTTCGTTATATGTGCTTAAATTTCTTTTAATTATGATGCACAATCAGTATATTCAAGACCTAATGATGCTATTTAAATGCTTGGTAAGTCACTTCCCCTCCTTCTTTTAGTCTCTGTATTTCATTTACCATAAACACCATCTCTCTAGCTGCTTCTGTATGATACTCTATTACAAAACTCTTCAAAGAAACCAAGTAGGTATGCGGTAGAATTTGAAATCTCACAACAACATTTGTTGTGATGAGCTGAACTAAGAAATCATACTTTTAAATAAAAACTATTAACAAATTTCTTCAAAGTTGACTGAGAGTCTATGCTTTTCGTCACACGTATATACTGATTTTAGCTTGTTATCTTTAGCTACAATTTTAATATTTTCCAGTTTAACTGAGGCATGCTTACCATCTCTTATAATGTGCTTAAGTTGCAGGATTAACTATTTACACATGGCAAATATTGTATTATCTTAACTGAATTAGCTAGGTATTTATGTTTGCAGTGGCTTTAAGGATTTGTTTGACTAGAAGCACTTTTTGAGACCCTGAAAAATGATATTCACGTAGTGCAACCCTAACCAACAAGGAATGAGGTGAGTCGCCGGTCGCAACTCGCCAGTCTTTGCTCTACCATCGCTGCTCTGGTCTCGCTGCTCTACTGTCGCCAATTGCTGCTCGCCAATCGTTGCTCGCCAATCGCTCATTATTATGTTATCAAATATATATTATTATGTTTATTAGCTCATTATTTATGTATATTTTTAACTTTTTAATTTTTCATTATGCAGATGTTTTTGATGTTATTGGTGACTTAAACCTAATGATTATCAAAAATAGTTCTTGTTATTATTAATGTTTGTAGAATGAAGTTAATTTATGTAATTAATATTTAATTTTTTGGAGTTAAATTACATAATTAATGTTGAATTTTTTCTTTTTGGTTATTTTTGTTGAGTTATTTTTAATCATGTTGTCGCCTATTTTTTAATTTATATGAAAAATATTTTTATTTTAGATTTTATTTTATTTTATGTAATTTTTTATTTTATATGTAGAAATTATATTAGATTTGTATTTATTTGGATCGACATTTATATCGGTTCAGATTTATATTTTATAATTTTTTTTTGTAATTTTTTAATAGATTTAAATTAAAATTTTGACCTTATTTAATCGGATTAATATTTAAATTGGATTTAGATTGAATAATTTTTAGATTGTATCGGATTTGAATTGACTTAAAATTGATGGATTTGGATTTGTTCGGATTAACATGTACAATGGATCGGATTCGAATTGGCATTTAAAGCAGATTCAGATTGAATAATTTTTAGATTGAATAATTTTCGGATCGGATCGGATTCGGATGGACTTAAAATTAGCAGATTCAGATTTGTTCAGATTGGTATGTACAGCGGATCAAATTCAGATTGAATAATTCATAATTTGCTTCAGATCGGATCAGATTCTGATTGACCTAAATTTTACGGTTTCGAACCGATGCTCACCCCTAATTAAAATACATAAAATACAACTTTTATTAAATAAGATCGTCATAAGTGTTACATAAACAAGTTGTTACAAATATACGATTTAAGGCACTACACTTGATCTAGGTCGTTAGGACGACATCCATGCCATTTACTTAGATCAAGTCGTGATCCTTATGTTGTGATTCTTAGGTCTTAAACCTCAGGTTGTAAATCATTAGGTCTTAATCCTCAAGTCACCATTTGTAGAGACTATCTTAAGTATGAGCGAGGTATTTTAAATTATTAGGTCGTATACATGTTACATAAATAATATCAAATATATATTTTTAATAATTTTATGATAAAATATAATTTTTTATTTTTATTAAATATTTATATTTTAATTACATTTTATTATACTTGTTTAAAAAAATATTTTAATAAAAACTCATTAAAATAATATAATTTATCTTAAATTGTTACTTTTTTTAAAATCAAACAAAATAACACACCTTTTAATATAAACAATAAATAATACTAATGATTTATTCTAATTTCTAAGAAGAAATTATTATAAATATCCCTGAATTTTTATCTTAGTTCACATGTATCCTTAAATTATATTTACGATTAATTTCTTCATTTTTCATACACTCTTAATACAAAATTTAAAATTTATAATCAAAAAAATAATATTTGTTATTCAAGATTAAAAATTACGATCTCTCTTAACTTATTTAATTTTGAGCTTTGTTGGTTAATTTAGTACAATTCTATACTAACAATATTATAATTTTGATTATTTTTACATTAACGATTATTACATCTTCTTTCTACGAAAAAAAAGAAACCATCAAATTAGATCGCAAGTAGAATTTGATAGAAAATGAGATTAGATTAAAAATATGCATTTTAAAAAAATGAATAAAAGAATTTGTATAAAAATTTCATTAATGAGTAATACTAATAAAATTAATTATCTTAAATGATTTAATTTAAGAATTTAATTTAAATTAATAAAGAAATTTACTCATTATAGAATCCGAAAATAAAAATTATTATTTTTATTAAAATTTGACATTTTATTAATAACATAAATTAGAAACAACTTTACGTTAGAGACAACGGTTCTTAAATGAGTTCTTACTAATATTAACCTCTTATATATCTTCACACTTCCACTCATTATGTTTTTGAAAAGAATATAGAGAGAACATGAATTGACGTATTTTGTATTAGGGTTAAAATATAATAATTTAAATAATAAGGATATATGTAATATTTTAAAAACATTGAGGGTTAAAATAAAAATTTAGTGATATTTATGATAATTTTTTCACTATATCACATTAAATATAATTATGTTATATTATATATTTAAAAATATAGAGAATATATGCGTAATAAAAGATAAAAAATTAAAAATATTTGTGATAATTTCCCGATTTGAAAAAGAAGTGCATAGCCGGAGTCATTTTTAGTAACTTTTTCCCTTCCTCTGGGCGGGGCGGTATAATTTTGATTTATCTGCAATTGTCCGTTTGCTCAACTATTATTATATTTTAATCATAATTAGTCGCTCATAACTAAACTAGAATACAGTGAAATTTGGAAGAAATTAAAAAGAAGAAGAAGGATGAATCAAAAATAAAAGGAGTTGAAAACAAGATGAATTGTAATAAAGTATTTTTGGTTGAGTTTACTTATCTTACTGTAAAATAGGAATAAAAATAATTCTTTTACGTATTCAAAATCTATTTAAATACATCTAATGTTTAAAATTTTAATCCTAATTATTTTAACAAAAATATATTATGAATGCAAAAATAATTAAGAAAAACGAAAAAGATAATAGTTTAAAAATTTATAACTTTAAAAATATAATTATTTATGATCATCTTATATATTTTTAATATTAAAAAACATATATATATCATATTATTTTACATTATATGTCATCTAATTAAATGTTATTTAAATTAAATTATTATAATTTAGATCAATTTTATGTTAAATAATATTTAATTAAATTTCGTTTAATATTATTAATGTATTATTTTTATTTAAATTATTTTTAATAATATTATAAATAATTATTAATGTATTATTTTCATTTAAATTATTTTTAATAATATTATAAATAATTATTTTTAAATAGTTTTATGAAAAACTATTAAGGAGGATAATTTGAAAAGATAAGATTATAAATACTCTCTCATTCATTAACTAAATTATCGAATACTTATTTAGTAAGTAAATAAGTCAAAAACAACCGTCATTTGTAACTCAATTCCCATTATAAATTAGTTAACACGCTCTTCAAGCATTGAACTCAATTTTTTTTTTTTTTTTGCAAAAAATACACATTATAAAACTAAAACATAAGTCACATATTAATTAGAGTATTTATATGCTAATATTTCAAGTCATAATTGAGTGAAAGTATCACAAAAATTTCTTATATTAGAATATTAGTGTAAATAGTGTTATTTAACGTAATTGTTTAAAAAAATTGAAAAATAAAGAAAATAATACATTATAAATTTTTTATCGATAGATTAAAACCTAATTTAAATAAGAAAAATTAATATGTAATTTTTTATAAAATACTAAATTTAATGTTAATTTAGTCTTAATTTTACTCATTTAACTTAATTATTTGATTGATTTATTCAATATAATAAAGTTTTGAAAAAATATGCAATCAAAAATTTACATTAAATACATATTTAAGTCACATATTTTTTAAGTATTTTTTATAAATTTGAAAATTATGATTCTAACACAATACAAATATATATATGTTATGTTCATTTAGAAGCGTAAAAATTCATAGTTTAACTCAATCTAAAAAAGTTCTTGAAGAAGAGATTCTTGAGTCCAGGTCAAAAACTATACTTTTATTGCACTTATAAGTTTTTAATAATATTTTTTCTCCAAGAGTTTTTTTTGAGAGAATTAGATAAAAAATATCATATAAAATTTTAAAAAATAAATTTGAATACATAACATTAAACATATATTTATTTGATTATATGTTAAATATCTATTTAAATCTTGTTTAAATGATGGATAAGTAGTTAATAATGATTTTTTAAAAAATAAATAAATATAGACACGATAGACACTATCATTTTGAACAATAGTCGCATTAACGAGGATAAAAAATAGCTATATATATATAAAAAAATGTAACACTTTCTTTAAAAAATAGATACAACAAAACTCAAACTAACCGATGAATTAATAATCAATAATGCAACATTAGCATGAAAATTTACAAATAAAAATTAATTACATAAATTTTTTGATAATGAAAGTTCTGAGCAAAGTTTGAAATATGAATTAAGTTAGTTAAACTATTATTGAACTTTAATTAAAACAATTAATTTTACTCATTAAAATATTTTACCCATGGAATATAAATCATCGCTAGACATTACGTGTAAAGTATATTAAATTAAATATGATTTAGTTTTATAAAAATTATGAAAAAACAACTTAAATGGGGATATCCTTTATCCAGAATATATATGATAAAGTTTTCAAGAAAAATATAACATAAATTACAAATAGAATAGTTTACTTAAGCTCCCTATAAAGCAAAAAGTGAAAATCCAAAAACAAAGAAGACAAGCAAATAATGACAAAAATCATGTTGTGAAACTAAAGAAACATCACTAGAAAGACTCCCAGTTGGAGTATTGGTGCTCAAAACTAGAACCGTCCAGTCATCTTCAGAGCCAATTCCAGCTCCAGTGAACTTTGAATCATTGAGATACTTTGCGTATTGAGAACGAGTATAATTAGTAAGCACAAGAGTTGGAACCAAATGAGGCACGCATACTGGCAAAACGACCCCATCAATTGTCGTATTGGGATCAATATTGCACTTGTATAACAGCGAGGGGTAGTTTGTGAGCTGATTTTGTGTACTTGGCACGACATTGGCACCAGCGTTCATAGTCTTGCACGGTTGGTCCTCGAGATCATCAGCCAATTCGTCGGCCATGCAATTTGCTTTGCCGTGTTTTGCGAGGGCCGGTAGGCTTAACGATTCCCTGTAGCTGTTGATGCCTTCAAGTAAATCATCTTCTTTGTCTACAGAGGAAATTGTTAAGTGGTTAAGCGATTTTAAGGATGATCATAAAAGGAGGATACACAAGTCAAATTTGCACATATCATTATTTTTTAAAAAAAAAATTCTCTAATTTTAAAATAATTCTAAAACATCACACAAACATAAGAAAAATACACTTTAATCCTGGTTTTTAGATGATACATCTTAAGTTCATTATTTTATTAAAAAATAGGCATAAATTTAATTTATTGCATTTCATTATCATATGTATATTTAATAAAGAGTGTGTATTATTATTTAATAAAATAAGAAATGTTAAAACGTAAACAATTACACATATTTTTATAATCACAAAAAAAAATAATTATTTTATCATAATTTTGTTTTTGATGAAATAGAATTTAACTTTTATATATATATGCATGCAACTTTAAAGAAATATGAGACTAATGAGTTACTACCAAAAAAAACAATTAAACAAGTTAACAAGTTGATTAATGTGTATTTTTTTTAAGTGAATTAAGGAACTTTTTAAAAGTTTTTCACTTATAAAAATTTTAATCCAAAAATAAGTATAAATTTACGTGATATTTATATTTATGATTAGCTTTAAATGTCAAAGGCAACACCACAAACAAGGAAGTGCTTCAGAAATAGCCCTAAAACGAAAATCGATTAAAACTAGGACATGAAGGCCTTTCTCGTCAGAATTAACTAATAGTATTTAATTCTATTAGTCCTTTTAAGTTAATAATATTGTGTACTTATAAATAATAGTAAAAATAGTGTTTTTTTATATATTAAAAATTGAATTTGGAAAGAAAAAAAAATTGTCCTACCATAGCAATTTTTTTATTTTAAAATTTTTAGAACATTAAATTATTATATAAAATATTTAATTACTTTAATATTAGCATTTTTCTCCCTAACAACTTAAATTAAAAGAACAAAACATCTAGCATATATATAAAGATTTAAAGTCTTAGTTTATTCTGAAAAGAACAAAAATCAGTTAATTGGACTACTATTGAAAGAGAATAGAGAGAAAAGAGAGGAAAAGGGGGCGTACCACTGACTGCAAAAGTAGAAAGCAAGAATAAGACATGGACAAGAACAAAGAAGATGAGACTGAATTTGAAGGAATCCATTATGTAGTTTCTTCTGATTCAAAAGACACAGCCACATAAGCTACATAGCTAGAGCCTTAATGATATATGTGAAATGCACAAGAGGGTAGAGATTAGAGATTAATTTCTGTTTTATATGAGTTGCTTAAGAGGACTCATATATAGTTGGATGAATTTATCAGGTATTACCCTACAGAAAAATAAATAGCTGAGATACTGACATCTGTCAGTGCACGTGGTAGACATGCAGCAAATATATCTCTCTCTATGAACCAGAACGAATCTTGTAGAAGTTACTATTATCTTTGTATTCCATTTTAACAAGTGGTAATAGCAAAGTTGATCAGATCAGATCAAAAGCCTCACAGTTTTATTAGTTCTTATCAAATCTTACACTTGACTAGGCCCTAAAATTAATCCTAGAAAAAAATTAAGGCTCCTTCCCCAATGTGACTTACTCACTTTCATAGTTCCAAGTTTCAACCAAAAAATCAGGCCAGGTTTGGTACCATTGAGATAGTATGTTTACAAATTGATACCCATTTTAATTTTCATTTATATTTTTGAAGAATTTTAATTTAATATATTATTTGTTATATGGTTCTAAAATTAATAATTTTAAACAATACGTTGAGTTCAATTTAAAGATTCAGTTCAGATTACAGCCTCAACCTCATATGAAAGAGCAAAAATATTCCTCTTTTAATTTACATGTGAGGTATTAGTTGAATTTTCAAAATTAAACTCATATATTGTTTAAAATTATTAATTTTAGAATCATTTAACAAACAAGGTTACTAAATTGTAACTCTTTAAAAATATAAGTAAAAAAGATACCAATTTTTAAACATGGGTACATCTATAATACTAAACCCAAAAAATCTTACATATATTTTTACACAATATATATTTTGATAAAATTTATGAGCTTAATACAACTCATAACATATAATAACAATAAATTAAAGGTATGTTTGGTGTTGATAGCGACTTAAGAGCTTTGATACTTAAAATATTATCCTCATCATTTCAAATTTTTAAAATGAATCTTATATATAGTAGATATACAAATGTCATATATATATATATATATATAGAAGATATAAAAACATCTCTTAGAAAGTAAATGAAAATTGACTCATCTATTATGGACACATAAATAAAAAATAACACATAGCTCACTATTAGTTAAATAGTGCTAAATAATTGAATGCATCAAAAATAACTTATTATTAAAAATAGTAAATATCATTTACCAAATGAGCTCAAAACAAATAACATAAATATTTAACATTAATTTATCAATCCATAATTAAATAAAATTTTAAATAATTATATTAATTCACGTAATTAAGAAATAAGTTAAACAATCTATGACTTGTATTACATAATTAAGTGGTTTTAATAATATAAGAACTTATAGGATTAATTAGAAGCAAATCTCAACGTGGACAAGTATCCAAAACTAATACCCAATCCAAAATGTGATCGAAAAAATGTTTGATTAGGCAAAACAAAGACAATATATTGTTACATAATTTAATACCTTTTACCTTATGATATAAGTTTCAATATAAAAATATAGGTTGAAAATTACACGTAATATGATAAACATGTCTATTTTTATAGATCCTTGTTTTCAATCAAAATGTCTTTTTAAACTTTTAACATGTTCATTAAAATTGTGTCAATATATCTCAATACTTAATGTTGAGACTGGATCAACATGTTTGTAATATCATGAAATTATCAATAAATTAAATGTGAATTCTACCTAACTTAAAAGTTTGAAGTGATGAAAATACTCTTTGTATTCAAAAGCTTATTAACATATATACAATCATGAAACTTCTGAAGGATGCCCATTAAGGGAAGAGAGTTGACATAGCTATTTTGCTAGGATACAACATTGCAAGTCTACCAAACACAATTATTTTGAGCCCATAAAGGAACGTCATAACAAGATTTAAGCATTGGATCAACGCCATTACGTGATACGATGATGTAATGTAAATACACTTGAGAATATACACTAAATTATCTGAAAACCCTTTTTTTCTACAAAGAACCATTCATTAATAAATTCTGTAATCGTACAAAACACAAATGCAAATAACATAATTACAAAAGAAAATCAAGTATAATACGGCATGACCTCCTCCACTATTAAATTCCAAATATTAGAAGGTAAACTATGGACTTTAAAACTGCTGGTCAACAATTAACAAGTTAAAGAAGGAGTTAAGCAAGTCCTTTGCAATGAAGGACTTAGGACCTGCCAAGCAGATTCTTGGCATGACGATTACCCGCAACAGGTAAAAGAAAAAGATATGGCTTTCCCAAAAACAGTATGTTGAAAAAGTTCTTGAAAGATTCAACATGAGCAAAGCTAAACCTGTTAGTTGTCCACTTGCAAGCCATTTCAAACTTAATGTGAGTCAATGTCCCTCAAGTGAGGAGGAGAAATCAGAGATGAGCAAGGTGCCTTATGCATCGGCGGTTAGCGCCTAATATACGCTATGGTATGCACTGAGACCCGGACATTGCACATCTTTGTTGGCGTTGTGAGCCGATTCCTATCAAATCCTGGAAAGGAACATTGGGCAGTTGTCAAATGGATACTCAGGTATCTCAGAGGAACCTCCAGTCATTGTTTATGCTTTGGTAATAATAAACCTGTATTAGAAGGATATACAGATTCAGATATGGGCGACGTAGATACGAGGAAATCTATATTCGGTACCTAATAACATTTGGAGGGGGAGTCGTTTTCATGGCAATCACGATTACAAAAGTGTATTGCCTTAAGTACCACGAAGCGAGTACATTGCAATCTTGAAGGTTGTAAGGAGATCCTGTGGATGAAAAAGTTCCTACAAGAATTGCATCAGAACCAAGAAAACTATGTTCTTTATTGCGACAGTCAGAGTGCAATTCATCTTAGCAAGAACCCAACCTTCCACTCAAGGTCCAAACACATCGACGTAAGGTATCATTGGATTCGTGATGTGTTGGAACATAAACTACTGGAAGTTGAAAAAGTTCACACCAATAATAACGGGGCAGATATGATGACAAAGACCGTGACTAGAGAAAAACTTGTTATTTGTAGAAAGATTGCAGGTGTGGAAGAGCCATGTCCCACATAAGTTGGAGGGGGAGATTTGCTAGTCAACTAATGTGGCGCCGAAAGAAAAGAAAAAAAAAAACAAAGTCAAAAGTTTCTGCTTTAAACAAAGTCAAAAGTTTCTGCTTTGTCTCCATCTTTTCCTGCGTGAAGAATGGAGAAGACTTGAATTTTTGGCTTTATAAAGCCTTAGTTTTTAATCTCAAAACATATCAGAAGCTGAAAAGAAAAGAAAAGAGAGAGCAAGCTTTCTGAGAGAGATTTTGAGAGAGAAATTAAGAGAGCCAATTTGTGAAGTTTTACCCACAAATTGAAGATACATATTTGTTGTATTTTTGTGAGAGATCCACCTAAAGGTGAAGTGTGTAATCCTATCTTATTATAGTGGAAGTTTAAGTGGCCTACGGGTCCCGTAGTTGTTACTTTCATTTTGAAAGGTTTTTCCACACTAAATTCTTGGTGTTATTTTTATTCTATTTTGATTTGGGAAATTATCCTGGGTGTGTAAAAATTTATTTCTTTACAACCATATATTTTTCCCAACAAAAACTCATTCTCTATTAGTAGTCAATTAACCCCCACTTTGCGAGGGCGTGGACCACACGATTTGCTGTCAATATACTCCCACATGAAGATGCACTTTTGAAAATAATTTGTAGCTTGCTTGGTGTCCATATGAATCGAGTCTATTTTCCAAGTAAAATTTGATGTAGCATGTGAGAGAGCTTTTTGAGAGGAATGAAATCCATTCCCCTTCTTGTTATAAAAGTCAGTTCCGACCAATTTCTCCTCCCAGAGATTTTTTGATATCTCACTCACTAAAATACACAAAAAAAAAATCTGAAATAATAATAATAATAAGATAATATTGTTGTAATGCAGTCTTTAAACTTAATTAACCTTAGATAATATTGGATATGTAAAATGCGTAAGAGTAGATATTCCCGAGTTGGTTTGTATGAGGTGCTTAAGAGAACTCGTAGTTTTTTTTTTGTGTTTTTTTAAATAACAGGAAAAAGAGGACTCATAGTTGGATATGAATTGATCAGGTGTTACTACAGAAAACAAATAGTTGAGATACTGACATCTGTCATTGCACGTGGTACACATGCAGCAAATATAGAGCACTACGAGTTAGAGAAATCAAACATACTCCAAACTAGTAGTAGCTCAGATTATAAACATAACTTTAACTGAAGCTCTGATTGCACCATCTTTTCTAATAAATTACCGAGTCATGAGTCTTATGTGTTACCACTATCTTTCTAATCCATGTTAATAACAAAGATTGAAGATGATCCCAAAAGACACAAATATACTATCAATTGTGTGGTACAATAGTATAGTATCAAATCTTACTCTTGACTCCATAGCTGGATCAAAAATCATAGGAAAAAGAATTAAAGCTTTTGATCTGGATGATCCCAGAAGCTCCTTCTCGATATGACTTCCTCGTTTTCATAGTTCCGACCAAAAAATCATACGTTTGTTTCCACAAACGTGTCCTTTGCATGAGACTATTTAGACACGTCTAAGCTTCCTCTTGCCACGTACCACAGTGTGTCCTACTTATAACTCCTCTGTATATATAAACCTTTGATAAATTTCACCAAATCACCATCAAATTAATAAACATGCACACATCTTATGTTCTCTAAATCACTATTCTTCTCAAGAGCATTAACAAGCAGAGTACTGTGTCTTTCTTCAAAAGTTCACTTCAAAACTTCATTTCCATCAATTTTATCACCTTCCCAGAAAAGTTCTGTTAGAGTTATTCAGATCAGATCAATGGCTTCTCAAAACTTCCCAGCTCAAAAGCAAGATACCCAACCTGGAAAAGAGCATGTTATGGACCCTAGCCCTCAGTTCGCTTCCAATGAATACAAGCCCTCTAACAAGCTTCAAGTAAATTCTAAACAATTTATCTTTTTCATCACATAGTTACATTCTTTAATCAAATTTTCAACCCAGAAAACACCTTTGATAAAGTAGTAAGGGGTAAAAAATGAAGCACAATTTTTCCTATTATTATAATTGTGTTCAATTATGCTCGTGTTGAGTCAGTTATTGTCACTCCTAGTGTTTGTTTGTTTGTAGTGTTTTTGCACAAAATAATTTTGATTAGAAATAAATTTTAACCTGTAAATTGTGCAGGGAAAGATGGCATTGGTGACCGGTGGTGACTCGGGGATCGGCCGAGCAGTTTGTCACTGCTTTGCATTGGAGGGTGCAACTGTGGCCTTCACATATGTGAAAGGTCAGGAGGACAAAGATGCTCAAGACACACTCCAGATTATCAAGAAATCAAAATCTCCTGATGCAAAAGATCCCCTGGCAGTAGCAGCTGATCTTGGTTTTGACGAAAATTGCAAGAAAGTAATTGATCAAGTGGTGAAGGCCTATGGAAATATTGATATTCTAGTTAACAATTGTGCTGAGCAATATGAGTCAAAAACCATTGAAGATATTGATCCTGATAGACTTGAAAGGGTGTTTAGAACAAATATTTTCTCCTACTTCTTCGTGACAAGGTAATTAATTCTGAATATTTAATTCCATCAGAATATGAATTTGGTTTTATATTATAATCCAAAATGATGGTTGTTATTTTACAAGGTATGCATTGAAGCATATGAAAGAAGGAAGCTCAATTATCAACACAACATCAGTGAATGCATACAAAGGAAATGCAAGTTTATTAGACTACACATCAACGAAAGGGGCAATTGTGGCATTTACAAGAGGGCTAGCACTTGAGCTTGCAAGCAAAGGCATTAGGGTCAATGGTGTTGCTCCTGGACCCATATGGACACCATTGATTCCTGCATCTTTCAGTGCGGAAAAGACTAAGAGCTTTGGTTCAGAAGTGCCGATGGGACGAGCTGGGCAACCTATTGAGGTTGCACCTTCTTATGTATTTCTTGCCAGCAACGATTGCTCTTCTTATTTCACTGGCCAAGTCCTTCACCCTAATGGTGAGCTGCATTACTCTCTAATTATGCTCTGGATACCTATTGTTTTGCCCAATAACTTGATATTTAGGTTGAAATTGATGTTTTGATCATTATTATTATTATTTGCAGGTGGAACTATAGTAAATGCTTGAATTATATCTTTTGCTGGTTTTGGTGTTTTCTAAGATCATGTAGTACCTTAGGTCTGTTCGGTTAATAGTGTCTGTGTAGTCTATACTATATGTATAAATGGTGGAGCTTAGATGCTCCTTTTATGGAAAAGAGATACAAACCCTAGTTCTGCTAGGCTTTGTACTCCAACGTCATATAAATAACCAGCGTGTAATCTAAAGGATAGTGTTATAGTGCTGTTTGGTATTTTGTAGACACTATTCTCTGTCTTTATTTCAATGGTGTATCTAGAATTGAATTACGGTATCTTTTCATATATATATATATATATATAATCTAATGGAGTATAAAAAATATAAATATAGGGTTTGTTTCTCTCTCTCTCTATATATAGAGAGAAATATAACATGGTCAACTGAACTTGATTCAGATTGTAATCTTAAGGGAGTACAAAAAGAAAAAAAGAGGTCCGCTCCCTAAAACCAAAAATGTAAAGAAAGAACAAAGAGAAACGAACCTTTCCCTTTAGAAATCAGGAGACAATTCAATGTGGTGCCATTAATTTTATGAGGTGCATTCCTCTGCAAGTGTAGCCCCGCATTAATTTTTGTGGTGCTTTTGAGTTTTGATACTTGAAAAAGCAAGCTGACGAAGAAATCACAAATGAACTGTATAATTAATTATAATTTTTATATAATTTGTTTTCGTTATTATATATTGATACGAGTTCATTTAGTTAAGTAATTTAAAAATATAATTAATTAAGCTAAATTAAGGATTTGTTTAAGAATGATATAGGATTTATATATTATATTAATATAAAAAAATGAGTATCTCATGCTTTCGTTCTCTCGCATTCTCTCTATTCTATTATCTCTAATATTTTATTAATGAAAAAAAGATTGAGCGAGAGAAAATGAGTGAACGAAAGATTAAGCAAAAAAGAGAGAACTAGCGAGAAAAAGGAGATGATCAATTTTTTTACTTTTTAAATTATTTTATTAATAAAATATAAATTTTTTATTTTATTTTTACAAAAATCTTTAATATTAAAAAATTATGATTTAATTTATTATAATTTTAAATTAACTCGTTATATAAATGTAAACTAAAAGTTTCTACCCCTTTATTTTGTTTTTTTAAATGAGAGATTTTATTAACCAAATTAAACAGCCCAAACAAGTTCAGACATATCCAAAGAAAAACAACTGGACCCTTAACAAGTTTAAAGACTCCAACATCAAATATATATATATGCATAGTTTACGGAGGCAAAATGATAAATGGCCAGCACCAGCATCAATGCTAGTAAGAAAAACAGTTTTCAAAAGCATTGCTAACTTTCTTCCTAATTAACGTATCTACCCAAGTCATAATGCCTAAGCAACCAAAGCAAAAATAGAAGACGAGTACAAAACAACATAGCAAAATACAAAAGTTATAAATAGCAAAATACAAACAATAAAAATAATTTATTTAATTAAAATTTTAATTCCATAATGATTATGATAGGTCAATCTAATCTTATAATTTCATTTTTAACTAGTAAAATTTTTTTAAATAATATTTTTTAAAGAAAAATTAAATTCTTTTTTTTTTAATTAAACAAAAAATTCATTTCCTTCATTTCATATATTACTTTAGATCAATATAATCAATTGTTTTAGCTGCTTAGATTAGTCTAAAGTGAAAGTGACGTTCTAATTTTACCCATCAATGATGGTTACGAATTAGGTACTTGCGTAAATAAAGATCGAGTCCAATTTTGGTTACACAAATTAATAATAATGGATAACGGTAAAAGTAATAAACAGTAAGAAATTAAATGGCACACAATGATTTAAGTGGTTCAACTTTTCAATGTGAAAAGTCTACTCCACTGATGACGGCACACCGAGAAAAAAATCCACTAATAATCAAAATGGAGATACAAACACCAATTCTAGATGGCTTCACAGATTATACCAAAATCCAAAAAGATCAACCCACAAAATATCCCTTTTAATTTACTGGTAATATATATAGCAAGATAAATTAACAAACTTGCTATTAAATCAAATATTACCGTACAAATGAGAGAAACACCATAAATGGCAAATTAAATGAGTTTTGTCCTTGAAATTTGATTTTCTCTCGCTTCTCTTAGTTAATGTTGGTTTTCTTCTTTGCGTACTCTTTGCTATTCTCAGCCTTTTGAAAAACAATTTTTATGTTCACAATTCAGCCACTTCTTCTTGTTGTTTTTCTGCGGTGACTAAAAAACCTACTTCACGTAGGAAGTTATACATATATATAAGGCAAAGCGGTGAGGGTTTCTAATAATTATTATATGGGCTTACAATGGGGTTTTACGAACAATTAACAAATCTCCACCTTGGCTCAAAACAGAAAACAAATTCTTTAAAATATGAAATTCCTCGGATTACCAAATAACTGTCATCCAAAACCCCGAAGGGTGATCATCTTCTACAAATACCAATCAAGTCCAAGCAATGCTTGAACTTATTAAATGGAACTGGTTTGGTTAACATATCAGCTGGATTCTCTGTAGTGGCTATCTTATTGACAACAATAGCACCTTGAGAGACAATGTCACGAACGAAATGATATCTGACATCAATGTGTTTGGTTCTTTCATGATACATAGTATTCTTAGTCAAGTGTATCGCACTCTGACTATCACAAAATAAAACATAAGTATCCTGCTATAAACCCAAATCACAAACCAAACCTCTAAGCCAAATGGCTTCTTTCACTACTTCTGTTGCTGCCATATATTCCGCCTCTGTCGTAGACAAAGCAATTGTAGACTGTAAAGTAGTCTTCCAACTAATGGCACAATGAGAAAGAGTGAAGACATAACCTGTCAGAGATCTTCTTCTATCCAGATCACCAGCATAATTGGAGTCCACATAACCAATAACACTGCAACCAGTATTAGAACTCCCATTATATACCAAACCAAAATTAGATGTACCTCTCAAATACCGAAGTATCCATTTCACTGCTTGCCAATGACCCTTACCAGGATTACCCATATATCTGCTGACAACACTAACTGCATGTGAAATGTCTGGACGAGTACAAACCATAGTGTACATCAAACTGCCAACGATACTAGCATATGGAACCTGAGACATGTACCGTTCTTCTTCTTCTGACTGTGGTGACAAATCCAAAGAAAGCCTGAAATGCGCAGCTAACGACGTACTCACAGGTTTAGAATCTTTCATGCCAAAACGTTCAAGAACTTTTTCAATATAACTTTTCTGAGTCAAATAAAGCTTGCCCGCTTGTCTATCCCTATAAATTTCTATGCCCAAAATTTTCTTCGCTGCACCCAAATCTTTCATTTCAAACTCACCATTAAGCTGAGACTTTAATTTCTGAATCTCAGACTTATTCTTAGAAGCAATAAGCACGTGATCAACATAAAGCAACAAATAAATGGATGAACCATCATGAAATCTTTTATGATAAACACAACTATCATAATCACTCCTAGAGTAACCATGATCAATCATAAAAGAATCAAACCGCTTATACCACTGCCTAGGAGATTGCTTCAGCCCATATAAAGACTTTTTCAATAAACAAACATAATCTTCCTTACCTGGAACAACAAACCCCTCTGGTTGATGCATATATATTTGTTCCTCAAGCTCACCATGTAAGAATTCTATCTTGACATCAAGTTGTTCTAATTTCATGTCAAACAATGCAACCATAGCAAGCAACACACGAATAGAGCTATGTTTCACAACAGGAGAAAATACTTCATTGAAGTCAATACCTTTCTTTTGACAATAGCCCTTTGCAACAACACGTGCCTTGAACCTAGTTGCTTGAACCTCAGGTATACCTTCCTTTTTCTTGAAGACCCATTTGTTTCCAACAATCTTCTGGCCCTTAGGCGGTTTCACCAATTCCCAAGTATGATTCTTATGAAGTGATTCAATCTTTTCATTCATAAACTTGAACCCTTGAACACAGACTCATCACAAGTGACAGCTTCATGATAACTAGAAGGTTCATACACCTCAATAGACTCTGCCACAGACAATGCAAAAGAAACTAAGTTTGCATCTACGTATCTTTGAGGGCGACGAATCTCTCTTATTCCAATTTTGGTTGCACAAATTAATAATAATGGGTAACGGCAAAAGTAATAAGCAGTAAGAAATTAAATGACATACAATGATTTAAGTGGTTCAACTTTTCAATGTGAAAAGTCTACTTCACTGACGACGGCACACCGAGAAAAAAATCCACTAATAATCAAAATGGAGATACAAACACCAATTCCAGATAGCTTCACAGATTATACCGAAATCCAAAAAGATCAACCCACAAAATATCCCTTTTAATTTACTGGTAATATATATAGCAAGATAAATTAACAAATTTGCTATTAAATCAAATATTACCGTACAAATGAGAGAAACACCATAAATGGCAGCTGAAATGGATAGTTTTGTCCTTGGGTTGATTTCCTCTGCTCTCTTAGTTGGTTACTGCTGGTTTTCTTCTTCTTTGCAGCTATTGCTATTCTGCAGCTTTTGAAAAACAATTTTTCCGTTAATTTCTAATATTGCACTTCTTCTACATCGCATTTTTTTCTCTGGTGACTCAAAAAACCTACTTCACGCAGGAAGTTATACATATATATATAGAAGGTAGCTGAGGGTTTCTAATAATTATTATATGGGCTTTGGGTTAATGGGGTTTTGTGCCAAACAATTAACGATGATAATTTTAAAAAACGTACTCTTGCTATCCAATTTGCACTAAAAATAATGTTAGAACATTTTTTGTTTTTATTAAAAGAGAAGATTCAATTTTAACTAACATGACCCAAAACCAAAAATAAAGTTATAAGATTAAATGAATCTATACTAATATTTATAAAGTTATAAAATTAAATGAATCTATATTAATAGTTATACAATTAAAATGAGACTAAATGGAATATTTTACCTAATAAAATCAATATAATAAACATAATCAATCAACAATATTCAATAACCATGTCTGGATAGAGAGACGAGCTTTCCTTTCATGAAGAGACCGACAAAGAACTGGAAGCTATATCAATCCATGCGATTTGCATTTGATGAATTTATTCATTCTTCCATCATATTCGAGAGCAAAATCCACCATAAACATGCAACAGACAAGACTTGGTCTAAAAGAAAGAATTCTTCATGTCCCATCTGCTTATTAATTAGGTGTTTTTATGCCTTGGTTTTTTGTGTTTTCAATTAGGGTGGGTGATGTCTAGCCCTTTCTTTTTGAAAAAAAATGTAAACGTAAATGTTTTTAGGTGGTAAGCTTCCTTATTTTATAAAAATGTGCATATAAGTTTAATTTTTACTAGTAATTGTGACTGCTTATGTTTAATGTGATAGATGTTATCATTTAATATAAGGAGTAATATTAAAAATAAATAAATTTAAATGTACTTAACACATGAGAAAATTATATTGAAAAATGTTAAGAAATGATTTATTTTTTTTAAATAATTATGCAAGGTGAAATTATATAAGTTGTATATAAATACAAAAATAATATAAATTTGTAACAGGTATATAGATTTTTTTTATTGGCGAGAAAAATTACTATTTTATTCATATTACTTAACTGCGGATGAACTATTTTAGTTATCAAACTTTTTCAAATCTACTATGGATCTGGGCTGACTGAAAGCAAAAATAGAACTTCAGAAAAATTGCTTCTCTGAATTACATGTCTAACTAATACAGGTTCTCAATGGTTGGTTTTGTATTGGATTCGAAATACCCCTCCATCTAAAAATTGTGTAACGTTAATTTAGCATTTAATTATAAATAATTGAAATTATAAATAATTGAAATTATACTTATATGTAAATCATATATCTTATAGTTTTTCTCTAAAAATAACCATAACCGATAAAACGTAGAGTGGTGATGATTATTATAATAACAAAACTGTAATTAATTAAAGTTGTATATATATTAATATTATTTATATATATATATATAATTGTATAAAAAATATATTTTTAATAATAAAACATATAATAATTTGAATAATTAGAATGAATTTTATTTAATCTTATTTTTATATTTTATATTTTACTTAAAAACGTATGTTACATAGTTAAAATAAGAAAATTAATAAAAAATATTTTAAATAATTTAATTAAAAGTTCGTTTATTTAGTTATGGATATAATTAACAGAATATCATCAAAAGTATGATAAATTAAAATTTCGTAAGCGATCAAGCATGCAATCACTTGTAAATAAAATAATACGAAAAATAAAGATCAATACATAAGATTTTTAGGTAGAAACAACCTAAGCTATACTAATGACCTAAGAGGAAAGTCACCGGTCTACCAAACTACCTAATTATTCATTAATGAAAAATAAGTATACATTTACAAGGTTAAGATTCAAACTATCCACTTAGGTAATACTTCCAAGTGACCTACTTACAAACCACTGTTTTCATCATAGTCTCTATTAGAAAGATATTGGGATCCAGACCAACATTCCAACAAACTCGAGTCCCACGAGTTAATTGAACGCACATTACTATCACTTTAAAAGTTAGCACATAATACACAAGTATAAGTGTATATCCTAGAACAAATTTAATAACGAACAGTAGTAATTAATTGATTTAAATAATATATCAGATAAATCAAAAACATTAACAATTTTAAAACAATTATTTAAAAGCACAATAACATAATTATTATTGTATACTTGTTAATTCATCAAATATGATTAAAAATATTTGATAAATTAAGTTAATGAAAAATCTTACCTGAAAAATTTTAGCAAAACAAAAGACAAAAAAATGAAGAGAATAACACAATTAAGCTTTTGTACGGTTAATTTTAACTGTGTGATTAGATTTATATTTATAGAATATTTTGAAGCTTTTTAAGTCAAAGTAAAATTATCATATTGTACATAAAATAATTTATATGAGTTTTAAAATATAAGAAAAATATAGTAAAAAACAAATCCACTTCATATTAGAAATATGTTTTAAAATCAAAGTTCTGATTGCTTGATCAAATGTCCTCTTGATCGATCGAGTGTATCAATTAAATAATTCTTAAAAACATGAATTGATCTAGTCATATAAATAATTAATTTTATAGGTAATACAACTCGATTGATTTAATCACTATTAAATTGATTGAGTAATCTATTTTTATATTGTTCTTATCTGTTTAATATGTAATCTAATGTACACGATAATAAAAATATACCTAAGATATAATTATTGAGGCTCGATTGTGTTTTTGGTTTGAAAAATTTTCTTTTATAACATATTTAAAAATTAAAATAAAAATTATATTTTTTTTATAAGTATCATTAATATTTACCTAAATCTTATAATAATAAAGGAAAAATTATGTTAATATTTAAAATTTTTAAAATAAATATTAAAATATAAAAAATATGATTAAATAATTAAAAAATTATTATATAATTATTATTTAAATATATTAAAAATTAATAGGAATAATTATAATTATTAACTCATCACCCATTCTTGATTACTTCTTGATTACAAAAGTACATGACTGTATTGTCAAATCAATGTGTGGATTAAAAACATTTGGAATACACGGATCAAAATGGTCGGCACATTCAGCTTTCATAGCTTTTTATCACTCATAAGAGTCCCATGAAAATCACTCTTTGACTAGTACTACTTATATGCCTATACTATTGTCCTAATAGCCAATGCACATCATATTATTTAAGATGGCAATTTCAACGTTCCTATATTGCAGTGAATTTGTTTCAAATTATATCAATGTTTATGCTGATAAGGAAAATTTAGAATTTCACGAATGTGAAGAGACACTTGAATTTGAAATATATATTTTATAATATAAACTAATGGTTCAATTTATTAAGCAATATTCAACTTTAAAGCTTAATTAATAAATATAAACTAATGGTTCAATTTTATCTTGCCAACTCGCAAAATTACCATCATTAATAAAGCTTAATATTATGAAATATAAAGGAGATGATTTAATTAAAAACTGAACATAACAGGTATTAAATATTTTTAAAAATATATGTTCGTGCTTTTAACAATAATGTTTATTGCTTTGTAATATCTATGGCAGATTTTTTTTTAAGTAATCTTTAAAGAGGGGAGAGAGAAAAAAAAAGCAAGATTAGATGTACGCATGATGATAGAAAAAATTATATGAATCATGTTTATAAATACGTGATATATTTTATTAATTTTAAAAATATATAATTAATATTTACGAGTTAATTTTTATTTATAAATAAATATATTTATATAAAATAATCAATAAAAATCTATATCGTATCTATGATACGAACATGACAAGTTTTTGTGAGAAAGAAAAGAATAAGATCTAAAATACATAAAAGAAAATAAAAAAAACCTTTAATTATAAGTATGTATCTGAGGGTGGGTACCCGATCAGTCTAAAAAGTTAAAAAATTTAACTTCATTAATTTGATATTAGAATTTTATTGATCGGTTAATTTTAGTTAGAGTGTTTTTTTTACTTATTAAAAAAATGAAACATTATTTATTTATATAATATTTTTTTATAATAAATAATTTTTAAAATATTTTAAATAAAAATCAATACATGCTTGAATTTTATATTAATGATATTTATATTTTATATTAATAAATATAATATATTTAAAATTTAAAATTTTAATAAAGAAATTTAAATGCAACATAAAAGAATTCAATAATGAGTCTCATTTAAGACCTCATTATTGCTTATATTGATGTTGTATTAGTGTTTATATTAAAATGGATATAAAATAATAAATAAATTTTTTTTAATTCATTTATGAATCTTACTCGTATAAAAAAAGTGCATGTTACATACCATCAATAAAATATAATATTATCAATTGATATTATTAGAATTACATTGATAGATAGTATTTGATAATTTAATAATATAAGTTTTTAATCGAATTTTAGATTATTAAATTGAGGTAATCTTATTATAAGAGAAGGTTTTTTTAATATCAAAATAATATTTTTATTTTTAAATTTTTTAATATATTAAAATATAAAGTAAAATATTTAATTACTCCGTAATTCAATGTTTTATAGTATGTAAGTATAAATTTCCTAAGTTAAAAGACAACAACTCTTTTCACAGCAAGGGGATTGGGATCTAAATAATAATATAATTCTTTTATAAAGTAATTCAGTTCTGTTTCTTTTAAGTAGTTAGATTTAGTAATATAATTTTTATATAGAGTTAATCTAATTATTTTTTTTTTAAATAATTTTTTAGAGTAAAACTAAATTTTTATCAAAAATAATATTTTATTTATAATATTCTTAAAAATAATATTAAAATCCCAGAAAAATACATTTTTTCCTCTTTTTATCCTTAATCTCTTTATTTTTATTTATTATAAATATTTTTTTCTCTTGTAATTTATAAATTTAAATAACTTTAAAGATTAAAAATAAAATTTAAAATATTTATATAAATGAATTAAAAATAAACAAATAAAATAAGAGAAAAAATAAAATAAAATGAGAGATAAAGATAACAGAGAGACTAAAAAAAAGTGAATGAGATAACTTAATATCAGAGATAAAAAAAAAATCGATATTTTTGATAAGTGGAGATAGTTTTTTTTATTTTGATTTCATTTTCAAGAAAAATTCAATTTTATCTATAAAAAATATCATTTTTTAATAAAAATTAGATTAAATTAATTATATCTAAAAAATATATATGGTTATCGATGAGTACCATTTTCAACCCAATCCCCGGGCTAAAAATACCTTACAGCGAGCAGCCAGGCCCGTCAAATACACTCTTAACTAATATAGTACTGAACAGTTAAATCAGTTTTCCTCAAAAGGGTAAAATCGTCATTAGGAAAAGACTGACTTTATAAGTTTTTTAAGCTCTGCAATTAATTTGAGTCGGAGTCCATCTCTCTCTCTCTCTCTGTCTCAACTTTAATCAATCTTTTTAGGTTCGGATAGAAAGAGAATTCAATCGTTACAGCAACAAGTAAGAAGCCTCTGATTCTAATTATCTTTTACAAAGCTAAATATTCTAGCCAAAAGATTAGAGCCTAACTTTCTGACCGAAAATTGGATCTTTGATCTTTCATACTTTATAGGAACAAAAACCCATATAGGCAAAAAGCTTTAGTACCCACGATTCTCATTGCTCAAAAGATCTCTTTTCTCGAATCTTTTCTGAAAATTTTTGTTTTCTGTTTCAGGTTCTCATCCATTCGTTGCAGATTACCCCCCCTGTTTTGGAAAAGGTAAAAAAATTCATCTTTATATCATCATATATCTATGGGTGGTTGGTTAATTGTGTGGTGGTTATTTGGGTGATTTCGGGTGAATTTCAATCTTATTACCAACTTTGGATTTGTTTTTCATTCTTTTTCTTAGGTGTAAATCTTGTAATTGTTTATGGCCAAAATTATGTGCTCCAATTGAAGGATCATATGATCCTCATCTTTATCTTATTGGTATTTGTTCCTTCTTTCTGTTTTTGTACTCTGTTTTTTTACCATAATTCGTGTGAATATCATTTAAAGGCTATTTTCAAGGGACACATCAAATTACTTCCACTTTTGTAAATACTCCTCCTTTTTTTTCAGACATATGGTTGAGCTCTCTCAAAATTTCGGGGAAGATTAGTTTTTTGAACGACAAAGAACCTTTCTTTCTTTTTTCCCTTTCGAAATTTTACTTAAGTTATATGTTGTAGTTCTCTCGTTTATGTTTGAATTGGGCATAGATTTCACATTCCTAAGTTGTAGAGCTCTGTTATGTCATTTTCTACTAGTTTTTAGTGTATAGTGTATAATGGCAAATTTTTGCATGATACTTCAAAGTATTTAGCGGCCATGAAGTTATGTTTTCTCTGAAGAAAATGTTAGGGTAACGATGGTGTATTATATGCTTGCTTTAGGCTTAATAATGGAAGAATTTCATATCTGCATTGCAGTGAAGTTGTGTAAGTCTGTAAGGACACACACTATTCATGTTTTCCCTTCTGCTTTAAATTGGTGTGGATATCTGATTCGAGTTCATCGTAAGAAAAAAAATTCTCCCTTTCTCTCCAAAAAGTAATTGTGAGATCAAAAGTATGTCGTTTAGTTGGATGCTAAAGCAACATATCATGTTTTATTAGAATTTTGGGAAGCTAAATTGTAATGTAATAGTTAAGAGGTTCTAAGGGATTTGGTATACTCATAAGTTATTACTCATTAACTTGTTCTTCTGCTCGGACGGTTTGTAACAAACCCGTGTTACACAATCATATGCTTGGTGGAAATCAAACAGATCAAGATTTCATTTATGAAAGATTCTTATACAAGCAAAAGGTGTCAATGAAATGGAAAGATTGTTCATTGATTATCTAAATGTTACATTTTCATATGTCACTTGGTTCCCCTGCCTCCCACCCCTGTTGAGGAGATGGGTAGGTTAGCATAGGGGAAGTGAATCAATCAAATTGGTCAATATTCTTATTATTTTTGATTTACCGATGGAAAATGGTTCTAATTTTCTTGTGCTTATATTAGAAGTGATTTCACTCAAAAGTTTTTCAAAATAAGCACCTAATGTATGCTTCAATCTCGAAGCACAAAATGTCAAAATGTTCTTTCTTAGCCCTACATGACAATTTTTTTCCCCCTTCTGTTTGGCTCATACGCACTTTTTGGCTCTCTTTACCTAGTTTCAGAAGCAGACGCAAACTGTATTCTGCATCAAATTATCAATGTGTTACATGTATTAGCTTCTACAGGGATCCATGTTATTTTGACCTGATTTTGTCGAAACTACATAAATTTCAAAATCTTCTGTACTTATTTTTCTTACATCAGAATGGATCACCAAGGTCATAACCAGCCACAATCAACGGGAATGGTTGGTGCAGCTCAGTTATCATACGGTACAAACCCATACCAGTCCAACCAAATGACTACAACCTCGAATCCTGGATCAGTAGGTGCAATTCAATCAACCAGTCAGCCCACTGGAGCTCAACTTGCTCAGCACCATCTTGCTTATCAGCATATCCACCACCAGCAACAACAGCAACTTCAGCAACAACTTCAATCTTTCTGGGCAAATCAGTATCAAGAAATTGATAAAGTAACTGATTTCAAGAACCATAGCCTTCCTTTAGCACGGATCAAAAAGATTATGAAGGCTGATGAGGATGTAAGAATGATATCAGCTGAGGCACCAGTTATATTTGCCCGAGCATGTGAGATGTTCATATTAGAACTGACCTTGCGATCTTGGAATCACACTGAAGAAAACAAAAGAAGGACACTTCAGAAGAATGACATTGCAGCTGCAATCACCAGAACTGATATTTTTGACTTTTTGGTTGATATTGTGCCGAGGGAGGACTTAAAAGATGAAGTTGTTGCATCAATTCCAAGAGGTGCAATGCCTGTTGGAGGACCTGCTGATGGCATCCCTTACTACATGCCTCCTCAACATGTACCGCAAGTTGGGACTCCTGGGATGATAATGGGAAAGCCAATGATGGATCCAACTATGTACAATCCACAGTCTCACCCCTATATGTCCCAGCAAATGTGGCAGGCAGCACCGGAGCAACAACAGTCGCCGTCCGATCATCAGTGATTAAGGAGGATATGGACACGAAGTGTAAGTTTATTTACTTTATTTCTCATTGATTTTGATTGAATGTTGATAAGGCAGAACTAGTATTTGCTTAGAGTGGTTGCATTGCAGAGTGTTGTCTTGTTTGCATAATATTCTATTATTGCTTGTTTTAGATGGTTAAGAACACTCATTTTCGATTTGTTTTGGAAATTTTCTGCATCTTCTAGGGCTAGTCATTGAGACTGAATTTAATTGATTTGATGGGAAGAATGTGACTGACCAGTTTCCCTTACTTTCTAAAGTGGTTGCAGGTAGTTATCGTCCCTTATCCTTTGAATCTGCAAAGGAGTGAATGAGGAGATTTGAAGAGCACTGAACATTTGACCTAAACAAACACACAAGCAGACTTAATGTAGATTGAGCTAGTGTTTTTCCTTTTTGGTTGTTTACTACTTTGGTCATGTTACTCAGACAAAGTAATTTAGAAAACTAGTCTTTCATTTGTATCAAATACTTATTTTATTCTCCCTTTCTTTATATTTTGCTTATCAAGTCAAAATTGTCTATTTCGTAGTTAATAACTTAATAGGCGCACTAGGATTTAGAACACTGCAAGTGCCATTTAGTGCACTCAACTAGGATCAATTAGTGTGTACGTGTTTGTTGGTAAGCCAAAGGGGGGAAATAAAAAAATAAAAAGGCAGTTATGTTGCTTGTATTACATCAAATATGCTTTAGTTGGATGACATTTGAGTGGAACTTTTCCAATTCTAAAGTTTCAGGAGTTACCCTTTCTTTTAACCCTTTTTCTATACCTGAATAATAGTTGCTCAAAAATGTCAAGATGAATACATGTTTCGAAAGAGGAGGGTGAGAAAATAAAATTGCAACCCTTGTTCACAATAAATAAAGCATGTGCAATCATAATGTTAGTCCTTTTTTCATATTAAACAATACTTTTGGTATAATTTGAGCATTGATTTCAAATAAAGAAAGGATGAATCTTACCTTAAAATATGACCTTAACACCAATCAAGTCAAGACCTGATTGAAAAGCAGATGATTATTGTACCAAGAAAGATATACATATTTAGTCAAAAATGATTAGCGACAATAATTAGTTAAGCAATGAGATGTATGTTTTGGTGAATTGGTGGGCAAATGACATAAAAGCACAAGAATTACTTGGAAGAACTACTACTCCATAAAGCAGAAATCAAATAAATCGGCACAATGATTTACATAATTTGGCCACTTTTTCTGCCAACTCCATGATCAATATTCAATCTTTCCATTCGCACCACTGCATTTCCACATATTGACTTGGTTTTGGATCACTATTGTAGGCCACTTCCTTCATCCTCGAATGACTTGTGTACTGCTCCGTTGTCTAACTCTCTGCATCTTCTTCAAGAGTTTCCTACTCTTTGGACTCGTGTGCTAGTGAAAGTTTTTTTTTTTGTTGATGTTGGATCTACAGTCTATTATTATTGAAGGTGATTCTATTATTTTTAATATACAGTTTTCTCTTTTACAAAAGGCTATATGGCAAAGAAAAAAACAGAGCTATAAGGGAAATAATCCAAGGAATTTATTAGTGCAGAAACAGAAACATAACAATAATTTTGTGGGCTGCTTTCTACCACGGAGGCCAAGGCTAAAGAAATGCACAGCTGAATCTCTTCAACTTCTGCCTTGAAACCCCCAGCATTCTTCTCCAACTAACAACGCTTGGCATTGTAAGGTAGCATTCAACAGATTGAAACGCATTATGGTCGGTAGGTAGGCTTATACAATGTTGGGTTGATTAATATCAGCAATTGCCTTATATTTAACAAGTCACCCTGAAAACCTAGCAATGACCAAGCTAACTGCCGTGAAAGTAACATATAGACCAACAAGGCAGAATCCCCAGGACCTAGGTACTCTAAATCTGCACCATGTGATAACAAGCAGAGACCCCATTAGGCTCAAAAGCAAGAATACAAAGGCAATTACAATACTTATGTGGAAATGAAGCTGATAAGCCTCCGGGTAAATATCGGTTGTTTGTATCACCAAAGCTGTCCCAAGACCTACAAGCATGTTAAACATGGGTCCAGCGAAGCAACCAGCCATTGCCATTGCAGGATGGCCTGCTTTAGCAAGTGCAACATCAGCAACAAGATCACCTACGGAATTCCCCCATGCAAGTACTGTAAGTCCGAGAAGTGCAGGTGGCAACTTGAGAAGTGTCCCAAGAGTTGCAAGGCAGTTCAGTAGCTCTCCGGCAGTAGTGGATATCCAAAAAACACTCATTGCAAATGCTATGAGCACTACAGGAATTTGCTCTGTTTTGGGGGGCTCTTTTTCCATTATAAAGTGGAGAACTGCAAGAGAGGAGCCACCAAAGAGAACTACAAGCCAAACAGGGAAATATGTTTGTGGAATAAGGAAAACAATTGGATGGTCAAATGGTACAAATGAATTGCAAGCATACAAAAGGATTAGAGGGCAAAAAACAATGTTGGCTGATACGTAGAATCTACTCCAATCATGAGGTGCCGTTTGTGGAATTGTGAGCTTTAGAAGAAATATGACAGGCAGCTCCCACAATTTTGAGATCTGTATAAAGAGAACACATGAGTGCAAAATTTAGGTAGAACAAACATTATGCACTTTTTGAATACTTCGAGCAAGGAAGAGTAACATTAGTATATAGTTCTCAAGTATCTTTACCTACAAGAAGAAAAACAGAATCAACAATAACTTAAACTCAGTAACTAGCAATGTTTTTCTACGACAACACTCATACTTCATAGTTTTCAGTTGTCATCATTATCATTATTATCATTATTATTTCATACATTCAAGTTTTTCTCAGCTCCTGCAGTTTTTTTATTGGGAGCATCAACAAACTAAAATACACTGCAACATCATCTATCTAGCTTTAGTCTACTTCATAACAAGGGCATATAAAAATCCAGAGGAAGTCCCTCTAATGCAACTCTACTTCCCACGTAATATTATCTTGCATGAGACACATTTTCATAACAAGATTTTTCCTTCCGTCTTTATATATATTTCACTTTTTCAACTGATTTCATTTTTAATCCCCTCAAAAAAACATATGTTCATTACATCATTAAAAAATATATGTTTAGTGCCTAAGAGAGGGGCTAAAAATGAAACTCTAAGTATGAAGGCATTATGATATGTTGCTGAAAATTCTCTCTGTTTTTTTCAAAATTCATACTATTATTTTCAACATGCTATGAACTTATTCCAACATTTTTAGTATTATCTACGGTTCAAAATTGATTTATATTAAATTTAGTGATCATTCACAGAAATATATAAATTTAGTGATCTTGGGAACTATATTGTATCATTGACTATCCTCTATAACTGCTTTTGAAACCTGGGCTTACAAAGATCTATAAGTGCTTACACCATCATTGCACAAAACAGACATGTTAACTTATTTGCTTTCTTCATAGGGCAATACAATCGAATTCAGAAATCATAGTACAGGATCATTATCCAGTAATCATATTACGACAGCATTCTCTTAAATCTTTATTATATGTCTAAAGAATTCTGGACTGGGGCAAGACTTATAGCTCAATCTAATTCATGCTCTACTTATCACTAGGGGAAAGAATAAATAATACTTTTTTGGCTTCTCTTTCTTTAAGTGGATGCTCTTCATCCTTATGTCATGTCACCAATTGCTTATTCATTAAGCTCTTACTCTGAGACATTGAGAACCCAAATAGGATGTATGATCTGACATCTCAACAGCATGAAGTTTCACAAAGGAAATGATCAACTTTTAAATACAATAAGACACATTTGATAAAACTATCGATGAAACACACATTTTCAATTCGAATGCAAACTTGCAAGTCAAAAATATAATGAGATGAAGTTTTTTTTATTGTAATACCACACAACCAAAATAATAAACATAAATCTATATTAAACAGCCACTAACTCACATTAACATGAAACCCAAATTGTACCATAATCAAGTTCACTTTAAGTTAAACCTAAATATCTTACATTACTCAGTAAGGAGGATTTCTAAAGAATTGCAAAGGGCTTTGTATCAATTTGAGTTACACCCAAAAACTGCTACAACTTCATACAACCCTATCACATAGAAGGCTTATACTTCCAAACTGAATGCTCAAAAACCCAATCTAAGCAATCTCAACCTAGATTAGGAGCACAGAGAAGCCGTCCTTTATAGATATCATACAACACACTGACAAGTTTAACTCATCGAATCAAGCCTTTTACCGGGTAAATAGTGACAACATAATGTTAAAAAAAAGGACCCAATTACAAAAAAGTTCAAAATCATTTAAATTTGATAGTAAGCTGAGGCTCAGGCCAGCCACCCTTCAGAACAATGAGCATCTCACGTTCAGATGAAAGCCACTAATAACCATTTAAGAAGAAGAGATGAGGAGGAGGAGGGAGGGGGGGGGGGGGGGGGGGGGAGGTTTTTTCGGACTTACCATTCCAAAGGCTCGCCGGAATCCAAAAACTGGTTTGCCTTTCTCCAAATTCCCTGAAACTTCTCCGATCTCGCAATCAAGCTCCACTTGAGACATCTGTCCTTGACCTTCCCCAACCCTACTCTTCCCTTTGGCTCCACCAATTCCCAAATCCATCCAAAACACAAACCCAACAAAAAACAAGTAGAAGGCAACAAATCCAGCAGCTTGCCAAAGATAAATCTCGGCACTAAGATAAACATAGAATAAGAACAAAGCAGCGATCAGGTAAAACAACACGTCCCTAACAAAAGGTACTGGATTTAACGAAAAGGGTGCTGCGTAAATAGCCACAAACCCAACAACAAAAGCCGAAACGAAAGTGCCGGCGGATAGAATAGCGCCAAACCCAGTTCGATACTGACCACGGCGAACCGCGGCAACCGATGCAAACACATCTGGGGCGCCATTACCGAGTGCCAAGAGTGTCACAGCAGCCATGCTCGGAGACAAGTTGAGGTGAAAGCAGAGCTTAGTGGTGATAATAGAGAAATGATTTTGTGCGGTTTTGATAAGGATGTAAAACTGTAGGATGAGAATGAGAGCAAGAGAAGGGATAGAAAGAAACGGGTTTTGATAGAAGAGGCAGAAATGGAGGAAGAAGTAGTTGAATAGGCCATTGGAGTGAGATTTGATGGAGGAACAAGATAGGTTTGTAGAGGTTGTGGTGTTGATAGGAAGGAGGGACCTATGAGGAACTAGAGGAGAAGAGGATGGGTAAACTTGGGAGGGAAGTCGGGGAATTGTGAGGAAGAAGAATAGAAGGGTAGAGAAGAGTACGAGAGAAATGGCAATGTGTTTGAGGGATTGAGGGAAAGCACTGAAAGCCATGCCATCCCAAAATAAAAGTATCTCTTTTTTGTCTATGACTATGTTAGAGGCCTTTCTGTCTTCGTCGCTCTGTGCTTTGGCTTCCTTCAGTGTGAGTTTGAGGTTTTAATTTAACTCTGTAAAGAGCGCTCATGATTGGTAAATTCGCAAATCTGCTTGTAAGCTTCGAAGACAGTTCATGGTGCTTCTCTCAAGTCTCAAAGATCCAGCTTTTGCGATTGCCAACATTTTACGCGGTTGCATTCGGATTTCTGATCCTGACTATTTTTTGGGAAATTATATTTAAAAACAATTCAATAACATCAAATAAATATAATAAAAATTTAGTTAATTAAATTTAAATAATATTAAATTAACCATATTTAATATCAAATAATAAGTTAACATTTTTTTAGCTATTTGCTATTTGTGTAAATTTTACCATAAAGGGACATCATTTCAATAGTTTATGTTATCAGAATTTAAATAAAAATTTAGGAAATTGTGATAAGTGTGGCATCTCTGAAGAAAATAAATTAATTTACAATATTGTATAAAAAATTTATAAAAATATGCAACACAATTTTTATAAATATATGCATATGTAAAAAAATTTAAAAAGAATAAAAAATATGAATATACTAAAATATATTATAAAATATATTATAAAATATAAATAACTTAAATTTAAATTTAAATATTAATATAAATTGAGTTTTATTTTGTAATTCGAAAAAATAACAGAAAATCATAATAAAAGAGGGAGGAAGTTTCAATATTAACTACAAGCTGTTCCTCCTTAGCCAAAAATAAAAATAAAAATACAAGATGTTCCTGTTTTATACAAAATTTTCTAGTTAAAAGCAAATTATGCATTTGCCAAAAATAAAAATATAAAAATCCCTTAATTGTCTTTTTGAATAGTTCTAAAAATTTCATTTTTTTATGAAAGCAAAATCCGTTATAATTGTTCAAGTTAGTATTTTTTTTTTAGTACTTGACATACATCACCAACAATTTTGATGGTTGAAATTAAGAAAAAATTAAGATAAAGACTCAATACATTCACTACTCTCCTAGTAACATCATTTGGTTAAAAAAATTGCAATTTTTAAAGTGGGTTGATTTATTTTTAGAGATTTTTTAGAAATTACAAACTTTTAATAAATGTTAAAAAAAGAAAGAAAGAAATAAGTACACAAAATCCCCATAATTTTATAAATTAAACATATTAATCAACTTATTTTAAAACAATGCACTTTACTCATGTATTATAAACACTCCAATCATTTTACATTCATTTTTATCACTAAAGTAATTTTATTTTCCAATGTTTTTTTAATTTTGAAGATATTTTACTCATAAAACACTTAAAGAGGCCCAATATGATTCAAATGGATTCTTATTTAGAACTAAAAAAATTTAAAAAAACAAATTTGCAAATAATACTAATAATAATTATAATAACTAAAATGTAAAAAAAAATGGTAACTGTGACTAAAGTGTGAAAAAAAACACTAGCATATCAAAGTGGAAATTGTGTATAATATATTTTTCTCTCCCTCAAACCCTTCGTTGTTTCATGGGGACACCATCCAAGAAAATTGAACTTGTTCAAGAATCACATTTTTATTATTCATGTGTAATTTATAACACTGACAACATAACTGAAGAATCATTTTACCATATAAATAAGCAGTAAAATTTCTTGCTATCTTTGAAGTTTTCTTAGCAACCACTTCCTTCGAGCTGACACGTCCATTGCCACAAACATCTTAGCATTCCTCCCATCTTCTAAAAGTTTACATGCTTCCAAAGAGAGCTCGTCATTCATGTCTGGAACAGTTTGAAGAGCATCAACAATCCTTTCGATCGGGATGTAGTCGTCTTCATAACCTGTCACACCATCTACCAACCTTGGATTCTCAATATATGTCTCTTCTAGCTTCTCCTTGACAATCCTTTGAACCTTCTTACTGCAAGCTGATCTTGAAGAAGTTGTAGATTTTCGCCTCTTTCGCATATCAGATATTTCAGACTTCTTAGCTTGCTGTATCAAATCACCAAAGATATTATCAAACCCCAATCCCATGGTACCAATGTATGTTTCCATTTTTATAACTGGACTTGGTCTTCCATGGGCAACTTCATTACCAAAAATCACATCCAAATCACGGTAGTTTTCCAATATCCTCTCTTTAATTGAGATAGCATCTGGATGCTCCTGTACAAAACCGAGTTTTCATGAGAGCAATGCTACATATAGCTTGTAGACACATTTCAATTCACAGGATAATGTATTGGACAAGTGAATCAATAACTAAGGCCTGGCCCCTAGGACAGTATGCACAAAAAAGTACCTTTTTGTGAGATCTCATAACATCAATATCAGCTTTTACTAATTGCTGAATTTCTTTTCCGTCAAGACAGTTGTGATTGGTATCTCTGATTTGCTCGTATTGTTTCAAAAGGCTAAAATATCGATTTTCTAGAGCATCAATATCATAATGAAGTCCAAACTTTTCATTAAATAACAGAGTCATCCAGACCCAAGCTTGCTCATCAAATGTAGAACCAGTCTTATTGCCTTTGTGCACCTGGTCTAACATCAAATCAATAAAATAACGATCCATTGGCTCCATCCAACGTACACTTGAAAAATGAGTATTAGCAGGGGATGGATTATCTTCTTCACCTACTACTTGAAAAGGATTAAACTTAGTAGAGAGATCTGATACTGAAATGGGCTTGACACCAAAGAAGAGAAAAACATCATCTTACTATATTAGTACACCAAAGCTCTAAAACAATCAATATTCAAAAGGGAAACACTGGTTTTTCCAATTCGAAGCAACGCACATCATCAGTTAGAATGGGGCATCTCCATCATACACTGACACCAACTGCATGATTATCATGCCTACAATCAATAATGCTAAAAGTTTTACATGGCCCTAGTAACGATCCTACATTTCCTGAAAACTCTGACACAGTGATAGCAACATTTTCCATAAGCAGGTTAAAAGATGAGCATAGAGGAACCTACCAAACTTTATGCCAAGGTCGCCATCCTCAGAGTCAGAATCCATGGAGGGAGCTGAATAACAGTCCCCATATACAATGCTAGTATTTCCATATATGAAGTACAGATCATTAAAATTTGGTAGAGTTCTATTGCGATATGATCGTGCATCAGGGTGATCCTGCACAGGCCATATACATAAGATGCAACAGCCAACAGATTGAAATTGAAATTTGAAAAATGCAATAAAATTAGCACCTTAACATAAGCATCCCAAAGACCATCATCTGCAGTTATTCTTTGTTGCATTTCATCCCAAGCAAACCCACTCTGATCAAGCAGCATTTTCATGTCACTAAATCTTCTCCTCAAGTTTAAAAATCGACTTTTTAAGACATCCTTGCCATAGCGAGAGCCGAACTCTGCACTGAACTTTGCAACCATATCAGTCCATGCTTGTTTTCTAAATCCGTGATGAACCACACTGCCATTACGAACTTGCACTAACATCAAATCAATAAAAAATCGGTCCAAAGGTGGTGTCCAATCAGTTATCTGACAGTAGCCGTCGCTGAATTGGAATCCTTCAGAAAGTTTAAGGTAAAACAAAATCATGGACAAGATAAATACATTCAGGTCACATTCAAAACAAAAAAAAATAGTTATATAGAAAAGACAATTACAGCTTCACATAAATTTTATATCACTCATTTCATCACAAAAAACAAAAGAAAATACTACACTAATTAATGTGATAAAACTAGCAGAGGCAAAAGAAACTAAAAGATCTACTATGCAAGGAGTGAACACCATTCAGAATCTAAATTTCTTGAAACTTCATCAAAGTAAAACTTACCATTACCATTACAGTTGATAGCTTGCTCTGCTGGATTATTCCCTGCATCAGTAGTTGAGCTTCCATAAATCAAGCACAAGTCATTGTAATTTGGCATGGGTTTGGTTTTGTATATTTCAGCTTCTGGGTGCTCCTACAGGTTCCGTATGTAAGTCACAATATATTTTATAGCAAAAAAACTCTAATAAGAACAAATGTTGCACCTCGATGTATGCATCCCAAACATCATCAGACTCTGTGATCATTTGTTCTGATTCATCCCACCAAAACCCTCCTCTCTCAAGCAGATCTTTCATATCAAGGTATTGTTTCTCCAGCCTTTTATAGTGACTCCTAAAAATGTCTTTGTCTTGCTTTGACCCAAACCTGTCCTTGAACACTGCAACCATATCTATCCATGCTTGGTTGTCAATATTGTAACCAATCCTACTCATTTTATGCTCTTTCTGTAGCATAAAGTCAATGAAGCAACGTTCCATTGAAGGAGTCCATTCTGTCTTCAGAGCCAAACAATCAGCATTTACATGGCTTTCGAGCTCTTCCTCTTCTGATCATCAAAGTTAATAAATATAAATATAATTCATGTCTTTTTTATTTATCGCTTGGATTCTGCAGCAATTACACTTAGAAGTATCCAGCAAGTATTTACATTGTTCCTTGAAGAAACATACCAATTATCTGATCTGGACCTTCACTATCAAGATCTTCACTGTGAGAAAGATGACCATTGCACATAACTGAATGCTGTTTCCTCTCCTCACCTACATGGATTTCATTTTCAAATACAAATACCTACATCAATGTTAAAGTAAATCCAAAAGTATAACCAATCAAAACCAACTAAAATCAATTATAATTTCAAACATGTAGTATGTTAAACCACATCAATGTACTTTTTTTTTTAACATCAATGATCAAATTACAGCACCACTAGCTGATAGTAAATATATGTTGTATCCAATGATCTAGAAACCTTCTAATCCTCGTGAGAATAATAAAGTTTTGCATAAATGTATGCAAAGGCATTATAATTAAGTAAATTGTTTGGGCTAAAGTAATGTTAAGATAAAGCTAAACTTCAAAAGTAAAACAGCATTTAAAAATAGAAAACATAATTTTGCAAAAAAAGAAGTTACTATTGCATATTTTAAGATATGAAAAGATAAGTAAAAACTACAATGATATGGTTAAATTAAGTAGGAGTCTAAATCTACCAGTTTCAGAAGTATGATATATAATGCAACCAAAAATAATAATGATTGCAACCCTATAGGTTTGATCTTGGAGACCTGGAGACGTTACCATTCTTGAACCATAAAAAGCTGTCTTCACAATTTTTCCACCTCTGAATGTCACTACAACGTCCATTGCTCATTGAATTTCCATATATTAAGCCCAAATCTTGATAGTTCAGCAAGGAATTCCTCCTATAGAAACGTGCATCTGGGTGCTCCTATATCAGCAATAACTAATGTAAAACATTACAGAATTTTCATTATAAAATGAAATTATGGAAGCAACAATATACCTTGATGTATCTATCCCAAATTTCATCATCAGCCAATATCTTTTGTTGCCTCTCATCCCAGGAAAATCCACTTTCCTCAAGTAGATTTTTTACATTGATGTAATACTTCGACAATTTCTTGTAACGGTGTTTCAAGAAACTCTCGCCATATTTAGTTCTAAATTTTGCATTGAATAATATGACTAAATCTTTCCATGCTCGTCTCTTAAATCTATTGCTACTCATATTTCCTTTTCTGACTTGACCCAGCATAAGTTTTACAAAGTGGCGGTCCATGGCTGGTGTCCAATGTGCTTTTGGTCGCTCTTTATTCTTGGTAAGAAGGATATTTGCCCCAGCAGCTACAATCAAAACGCAAGTTGGTCAAATCTTTGGGAATGGATAATGCTTGCACTAAGGTAGTATCACAAGTTCACAACTATCAACACCAAAGAAAAAATATTGTAGTTAGTTCAGTAACATCGTACCTATAGCCACGTTTGTGGCAATTAGTTAATTTGCCTAAGCCCTTTTTCCCCCTTAATTTTTTTGTATCAGCGTACACTGTATGTTATAATTATCTCATAGAGTATGTGCCCACCAAAACAAAACGCAAGCAGAAAAAGTTATCATTGAAATTAAGGTAAACTGAGCTCAGTTCAGTATCATCTAATTTTGGACAGATTCGTAATATAAACAGCATGCCTTTTATTTTAGATTTCTCAGCTTATGATTCAGTTCATTTAATTAATGAGGTTAAGGATGAACTTCGTTTGCAAGCAAAATACTTTTACTTATGAATAGAAGCCAATCAGTGACTGCTGAAATACAAGGGAAAAGTGACATAACCTAAATTTGCTTCCATCAGAGAGTTGTTTGCAAATATATTACAATACATAATGGTGCAAGCATAAGTACCAATGGAAGTAGTTACTGCATCACTCCTACAGTGAGGTAAAAGGAATATACACGTACCAACATTCATGGCTTGAATGTCATCATCATAGTCTATATCATGACTTGAAAGGCTGTATCTACCATCTGCTTTTGTATGTGCATATACTAAGCAAAAATCATTGAAGTTTATCAAAACTTTGTTCCTGTAGGATTGTGCATCTGGATGAGCCTGCAGCCATGTAACATCATTTTAATCTCATGGTAAATAAAGCACTTTATATATGACTTTTGAAGTACAGCACCTTGATGTAGACATCCCAAACAGATTTTTCAGCAATCACCATTTGCCTAGTATTGTCCCAACAAAACCCATTGTGGTCCAGTATATTCTTGATATCATTGAATTGCTTCCACAATATAGTATAACGACTTTTCAAGACATTTACATCATATGAAGATCCAAACTTGGTGTTGAACATGATCAGCATGTCATTCCAAGCCTGCTTGTTGAAAGTATAGCCCATCCTATTTCCCCAGTGGACTTGTTCCAACATAAGATCAATAAAGTAACGTTCCATTGCAGTTGTCCAGTTGGTTCTTAGGCGGTCACCACTCCAAGGGATTTGGCTGCTCATTTCTTCCCTAGAGAGAGCATCAGCAAAACCATAAAAAAGAAAATGTTAGTACCTAAATTTGCTGCCCATCTCTTCCTTTTATTTTTTTATAGGGCCAAGGCATTCATTACAAACAAGAGGTCAACTAGTGCTATAACTGATAGCTAGTACCTCTCGCACTAAGTTTCCTAGCTAAGCATTGCCACAAAACTAGAGTGGTAATTTGAATCTGTAAGGACTATAAGTATTGGTTATTTTCGTGGACAAAATATTTATCTGTGAATTGTTTTTAGGTTTGCTATCAAGTCTATCAAGAAAAGTCAAACAAATACTCGAGTTTTAGATAATTGTACTTCAGGTATATCTTTGATAACTACAACATATAGAATTACATTTATGCATTTAATAACACATGCTTATAAATCTGAAATTATTTTTAGTGCTAAAATATGGAATAAGATATGTTAAAAGACATTAGATAAGATATACTCTAAATTATAGTAGAAATCTTTAGCATAAAAGATGACATAAAATCTATTTTTTAAAAAATATTAGATAAGATATACTCTAAATTATAGTTGAAATCTTTAGCATAAAAGATATTTTAAAAGAACTCTTCTTTAAATAAAAATCTTCTTAATTAGTGAGTATTACTAATCCTATTTGAAATAGAAAATATATTTATCAACCATATAGAAGCTTTCTTAATTAATAAGTATTACTAATCCTATTTATAATAGAAAGGATATTTATTAATTACATAGGATTAAAAGTTTTAATTTTTCCTATAAATAAAACTCATTGCTCATTGTTTCAAAAAACCACACAAGAGCATTATTCTAATCTTCTTAATTTCTCTCTCTTATTTTACAAATATAAGATCATAATTCTTTAGGCTTTTTTATTTAATTAATCTATCAAATATTGGTGGTTATGTTTGATTAATTAATAAACATAATTATTTTATGATATTTTGATAATATGTTCTTATGGCTTCTTCTTTATTTTTGTTCGTATGGCTTCTTCTTTATTTTTGTTCTTATATTATTAGATCAAATAATTGTTTTTGTCATATCATAGTTATTTGATTTGATTATTAATCTTTAAAGAAATTATTTTTATTGAACTTGTGCTTGATCTTTTTACTCTAAGATTTATTAGTTGATTTGATTTAAGTAACATATGTTTTGAATCATCTAGTTAGAATTATTCATTATTAAATCTGTTCTAGAACACACACGGACACTTGTGTTTTTGTGCTAACTATTTTACAGTTAATTTGAGAACGTATCTAATTGGCGAGAAACTTATTGGAACGTTGACTTGAAAATCACTCACGTTAATATTGAAAAGTGTGAAAACAGAGCAGGGACTCATAAGTAAAGTATATTAGGACAGTATCCTAGGGAGGGTAGCATAAGATCGAGTTTGTACTTGAACATTTGATTTTCATAGTGAAAAGTTAGGTGGTTCAGTGGATCGGTGTTTTTCCTCTTAGGTCATGGTTATGACCTAGGTTGTTTCCACCTAAAAATATCATGTGTTATTATTTTATTTTCATACTTTATTCTTACATGCGATTACATACCTGGCCGGTTTGTTTAGGTTATTAAGTTATAAATTCGTAAAAATTAAAAATAAACTATTCACCTCTAGGTTAATTAGGTCCGTAATTTATAAACTTTCAGAATCCTCGTTCAAAAGAACTGAAACTATATTTAACAGAACGTGTGGCAAAAATTGTAAAATTCCATGCTAATTTATATCCCCGTAAACCATTGCATGACCAGAAAAATGAAATTCAACATTGACTTTGGAACCACTGAATCGTATATAGTACTAAATCAGAGAGAATAACTCAGATAAATTAGAATCCACCGATCTCATCTAATGAAGCAATATTCCAACAATTGGTCCCCATGAAAACTGAAGGAAATGGAAAAGCAGACGAATAAAAGACGCATAAGAAAGCACACTCCAAATCGTCCGCAATCAGGCTTCCAAGAAAAGAAAGCTCCGAAAAACCTAAATTCATCAACAAAGTATCTGAACTTTGAATGTTGAACCAATCCCCCCCCCCCAATGACATAAGGTCACACAGTATTAGGGTCAAATTGATTATGATTATTGAAATCAAAACCAAACGAGCTAAAATTTACATTAAAAAAATGATTTTCGAAAAACAAAATTGAGGGAATGGAGGCGAAAAGTGGGAAAATTTTAAGTTTGAAGCTCTATGTTGCAATGGGTTTTAAGAAAACCCCATAAAATTATGCTCAAATAAAGTGAGAGAGGAAGAAAGCTCACTGAAGATCTTCTAAGCATATATTTTCAGCACCAAAGTAAGAATACTAAGTTCACTTATTCAGTAAGTCACCTCGTTTTCACCATAAACAAATAGAAAGTAAGCGAATTATGATGATTTTCAGAACAATCGAACATAAACAAATAAACATAATTAAGGCACAAATATATTATACCTATACATTGATGCGCAGAAATGGAGTACTTCCTTTCGTAGCTCTGAGTTTGCGGGAGACGAGATAAGTTGAAAAACAAGGCGCTGTCAAGATTACTCTGGTTTTCACATATTTCTGGAGTCGAATGAGGGTACGCCCAGCCTTGACAATCCTTACGGTTCATTTTTTCTTTTTCCTATAATTTTTGGACCAACTTTGAAGCAATATTTTCTATCCAAAAATAAAATCAATTTTCATATAAAAAGTAGCCAATATTATTACAATATAATTTATTATTGTTAAAAAAATATTACATTAATAATAATGATACTAAAATATAATTAATATTAATAAAAAAAATATTTTATACATTTTTATTGTGATGATGTAAATATTATTGTAACAATATTTTATCTCATTATTATATTATAATTTTATGAATTTCAAATTTTTTGTTAAAATGACTAAAAAAATGTAATAATTTTATAGTATAAGTTATTTAGTTTGTCTCATAATTAATAACTCTTTAGTTATTTTATTTCGATAAAATATACTTAAGTCATTCTCTTAGTAAAAAGATAAAATATTTTAATCATTTTTTAAATGGTAAAATATTATTTTATTAATAAAAAATTCTTACTTAATAATAAAATGAATATAACGAGAATAAAATTATCATTTTATTTTATCAATTTGAAACTAAATTTAAACAATATTATAGTTTTTTTATAAACTTTTTTTGTAAATTGTATATTTTTTATATATTTTGAAATTTTTCTACGTTATGTTTTTTATAAATATCGTGTTTAGATAAAAATTGTAGACTTTATACTATTAAAAATAGGGAACACGTAAATAAAAAATTATAAGATCAACGACGTTTAAATCTTACAAATAAGTTCTCTTGTTCACTATCTTTAAAAACTAGTACCAAAACTTTAGCAACGCACCTCCGTTATGTTGCTTTGAGTTGGGGTATTGATTATACCTTTCGTGTAGTCTTCAAAGATAGTGGAGTGTAAAGAGTTCATTCGTGTGAATCAATACAAATTTGATACCTACAAAAAACACGATATATAAAAATGTCCAAAAAATTCATAAAATATAAAATTTATAAAAACTGTTCATAAAAAAATAATAATTTTATCCTATTTTACCCTATTAAACTCAATTTATTATTAAGTCATAATATTTTATTATTCAAAAAATAATTAAAGTGTTTCATTTTTTATAGAAAGTGAACTAAGTGATTATTGTGAAAATAAAATGATTAAAATATTCATTTATACAAAATAACTTCTATAATCTCCACTTAGGTTTTCGTATACATCTAATGTGGATTAGTGCTCTCTTAGACTTGTAATTCTTCTATATAGGATTTTGATCCTATTTCTTTTTAAAGTAAGTATATTTAATTTTATAATTCTTAGATAAGATCAATTAAGAGTAAATTGTTAAAAAAAATTATAAAAATGATATTTATGAAAGATAAAATTGGATTTCTAAATTAAAAATCTAAAAAAATGGTTAATAAATAGCTCCTTAAACCTAAATTTGGGAAACTTACATGAATTATCGAAGGATTTCGCAATTCATTTGAAGATTTAATCACTAATTCTTTGTAGAGTTCTTACCGAAAAATTTACGACAAACCCATAGATTTATGAGGTGTTTGTTAAGATAAAAATAATTTCAAGTTAATAACAACGAGCTTGATATGGATGAAAAATGTTGATATAGGTTATGATAAACCTCAAAATTTAGAAAAACCTAGTTTCTGTTCATAAATCATCATTAGTGGTATATTAGTTGTATGCAATTAATATACTTTATCAACTATATATTAGTCGTATGTAACTAATGTACTTTTCTTAAAAGCATTTTTTTCTAAAAAGTAGATTCTCATTTCCTGTATTTATACTTGTATTATCATTCATTGTATTTCAATTATAAATATATATTTCAGTATATTCAACTTGGTATCAAAGCGGGAAAGAAAAAAAAATTCTTTTTACCAGTTCCCGAGCAACAACACTACCATTAGCAGTAGCGATACCGTCAGTAGTAGCATCGCCATCAACAGTAGCGCCGCCGTCAGTATTTTTATGCAGTGCCATTAATCTTCTCACACTATCTAGTTCGCGCTGCCATTGCAGATCTGTCCGTCCATTGCAAATTCGTCGTCCAACCCGCGTCGTCCAGTCCATACTATCCATCCCGTGACATCCAACCCGCGTACCAGCCATCTGCTTGTCCAACTGTGTGCGCACCAACCGTCTACCTATCCAGTCCGCGCACTAGCCATCTACTTGTCTAGCCCTGCGTACTAGCCATCTGCATCGTCCGCACACCAGCTCTCGCACTACTCTGTGTTCTTTTGTGAGTAATATTTACTCCCGTAGTGTCTTTTTTCAAATTTTCAGCTTTCAATTTTTCAATAACATTCACTCAACTTTGCCCTAAATCCAAGTCCATTTACCTATCAGCCCATCAGCTCATCAGCCCACTTACTCATCAACCCACTCAATAATTAGATAGCCCACTTACTAGCCCAATCTACAGTCCAGTCTGGCCAAAAAAATCCAAAATTTTTATTCTACTGCACAATATTTTTTATTTCAATGAAAGATTCAAGACAACATTAGGTTTCTAGAATTAATGAAGTTCTAAAATTTGAAGTCTCTATTAAGAGTTTAGAAATTGGTTCTTTCGGGGGTACTAAACTTAATGGTACCAATTTTCGAATATGGAAAAAAGTTATCTCTGTTAATCTTTATGGGATGCACAAGATGGAACATGTATCTTGTTCAATCAGGGTTCCTAGTCAAGATGATGTAGAAGCCTATACTAGGTGGAGCAAAACTATTATGGAAACTGTATCCACACTTGCAATCAAAAGCAGACTATTATGGAGCAAAACGACAACATCATCCTAAAGCAAAAGCAATTGCAGTGCAAATTAGTCAAGAACCAGACTACTATAGAGTAATTGGATAGGATCATCATATGGAATGTGGAGGTATCCCTACAGCTTCAATAGTTGATTGTGGTAAGATTGGTATGACCTTAAATGTTTCTCACTCTGTTGGGTCTAATACTTGGATTATTGATTCTGATGCATCTGATCATATGACTTTTGATAAATCTTATTTTAATGAGTTATCTTCCCCACCAGTGTCTTATGTTACGAACGCTAACGGTGAGGCCTTTCTTGTCTTAGGAAAGGGGTCAGTTCATATCACTCTATCTTTATAACTTCATAATGTTTTATATGTACCTGACTTATCTCATCACTTAATATCTGTCCCACATTTGAATATTGAGTCTAAATATTTTGTAACCTTTTATCCTATGTATGAGATTTTTCACGATCTTCTTACTAGAGAAATAATTGGTCGAGGGTATCTGAGGGACAGATTGTTCTGTTTGGATCAGAACTACACAAGGGAGAAACCAGAAGCACATGCACACACTGCATTGACTTCTAGTTCTGATAAGCTAAGTGAAATTTGGTTGTGGCATCGCCGCTTAGGGCATCCGTCTTTTAGTCTTATGAAAAAATCCATGCCCACTTTATTTATTAGTGTTAGTGAGACTGTTTTACATTATAAGACTTGTGTTTTGGCCAAGAGCCATCGTATTACTTATTCTCCTAGTATTTATAATAAAAATACTATTCCTTTTTGAATTAATTCATTCTTATGTTTGGGGATCATCTAAAGAACCCATTATATCGGGTATGAGATATTTTGTTTCATTTATCGATGATTGTACAAGGTTATCATGGATTTCTCTTCTTAGAACAAAAGATGAAGTCTTTTCAGTTTTTCAAATTTTTCATACCTTCGTTCAAACACACTACAATGGTATCATTCGGATCCTCTGTTCTGACAATGGAAGGGAATACGTTAATAATGTTTTTTAAGATTTTTTCAAAACACATGAGATTATTCACCAAACTACTTGTTCGCAAACACCGGAACAAAATGGAGTGTTTGAAAGAAAAAATCGTCATTTACTTGATATGGCTCGTGTACTCCTATTTAGTACTTATATGCCAAAATATCTTTGGGGTGATGTTGTACAAGCTTCTGCCCATCTCATCAATCGTCTCCCATCTAGTGTCCTTAATGGAAAAATCTCATTTCAGATTCTCGCATCTTACGTCTCCTTATCATCCTTCCATAATCTTCATGTCCGTGTATTTGGTTGTGTTGCTTTTGTGCATGTTCCTAAAAATCAAAGGTCTAAATTAGATGCTCGGGCAATTAAATGTGTATTTGTTGGTTATAGAGGTTATTAGAAAGGGTACAAGTGCTTCCATCTACCGACCAGAAAGTATTATGTCACTATGGATGTCACCTTCTTTAAGGACATGAGTTATTTTTCCTCACCTGATACTGCTCGTCAAGGAGAGAATACATATTTCGAATAACTATATCATGGTGAGGGAGAGGAATTAGAAGAATTACCAATTGATGTTTCAATGAGACTAGATGAGATTCCTAATCCATTGAATCCAATCATCGAAGAAGTAGATGCTCCAAGTATTCAAGCACCAAATTCGCTTACAACAAATGAAGTTGAAGACACAACTGTTCCCTCAAGCATTACTCCTACCCCTGATCAACAACTCTCTGGTACTAAAGGTTACTCATCTAAAGTATGTATACCCACTGATACTAATAGCATTGAGTCTAATGTTGGACAATATGTGTTACCAAATAGGTTTACTCAAGGTCAACCAGTCAAAAGGTATAAACCAAATATTCATGCAAAATCAAAATACCCAGTAGCCAATTACATGTCCACTAAAAGATTATCTAAGTCATATAAATCATTTGTGAATCAAATATCTGGTGTATCAGTACCTAATAAAGTGCAGGATGTGTTGGAAGATCCAATATGGAGAAAGGCAATGGTTGAAGAGATGAAGGCGTTACAGAAGAACGATATTTGGCAACTTGTGCCACCACCACAAGGAAAAAAGGCATTTGATTATCGATGGGTGTTTACTATAAAACATAATGGTGATGGATCTGTAAATCGATATAACGCTCGTCGTGTAGCAAAAGGGTTTACTCAAACGTATGGTGTAGACTACGATGAGACTTTTGCTCATGTTGTCAAAATGAACACTATTTGGGTTCTGCTCTCACTTGCTGCTAACCTAAACTGGCCACTTCGACAATTTGATGTCAAGAATGCATTTCTTCATGGAGAATTAGCCGAAGAGGTGTACATGAGTCTTCCACCTGGGTATGTAGTTGATTCTCCTGATAATTTTGTATGCAAATTGAGGAAGTCTTTGTATGGTCTCAAGTAATCCCCTCGAGCCTAGTTTGGAAGGTTTTCATAGTTCATGTAGAAGGTTGGTTACAGACAGAGTAATTCAGACCACACTCTATTTCTCAAACATCAACGAAGGAAGATAACAACCCTAATCATTTATGTTGATGATATGGTAATCAATGGTGATGATATTGTTGAGATGGATAAATTACAAAGACAACTAGCCTCTGAATTCGAGATGAAGGACTTAGGTGAACTAAAATACTTCTTAGAAATTGAGGTAGCCAGGGGAAGAGAAGGAATATATATGTGTTAGAGGAAGTACATTATTGATCTGTTAGCAAAGACACATATGTTGGATTGCAAACTTATTGACACTCTTATTGAGCAAAATCATTGTTTAGCAGAGTATCCAGATCAAATACCAACTGATCGAACTCGCTATCAGAGATTGATTTGACGTTTGATTTACTTTGCTCATATTATACCAGATGTTGCATATACAGTAAGTATGATGAATCAGTTCATGCATAATCCAAGTGAGAACCACATTAATACTGTTTTGAGAATTTTAAGGTATTTGAAATCGATTCCAAAAAAATGAGTAATGTTCTCTAAACACAACAATGATGTTGCATATATTTATACTATCATTCATTGTATTTTAATTATAAATATATATTTCAGTATATTCAACTGTTTTTTTGCTAAAAGATGTTTCTTTGCTAAAAATCTGATGCTAATAACAGTGGTGGTTTCTTTGTTCCAAAGTATTGTGTTGAAACTATCTTTCCTCGTTTAGGGAAGAGATTATTTCACCTTATAGTTAATAAAAAAGTTAATCTTTAACCGAAACAAAAACAAGTTTCTAAAAATAAAGAAATGATGGATTTGTTTTAAGATTATACCAATCATTTTAACCAAATAAAATAGCTTGAAATAATCACTTACATAACAAATAACTTAGGGATTAATAAGCTATTTATTAACTAAAAATATAGTTTTTTTTTATTTTTAAATTTAAAAATCTGATTTTATCGTTTATAGAAATCATTTTTGTAAATTACTTTAATAATTTTATCCTTAATTGATTTCATCTAAAAGTTATAAAAATAAATATAACTACTTAAAAAAAAACAAATAATCATATAAAAAAATAACAGAACTAACAGAACCCTAATCCCTTAATAATATTATACATATATATATTCATTTTTATTAAAAAGAAGACCTAGAAGAAATTGTTTCATCACCTATTAATCTTCGGTTATATATAAAATAATCTCTCCAATTACATATATGATTGAATTCACAAAATTAAAAATATATATATATGATCCAACTTGTTCAAATTAAAAGATAAATGATTGAATTTAGTTGTTTTTGTTTTTTTTTATTTGGAGCAAATATATGAACGGGCCAAATTAAATTACAAATAAAGAAATTAACGTGTGCACTTTGCAACAATTAGAAAATTATTATCGCCCTTTATCGGTTTATCCTCATCTTTTATATATAAAAAGCGGCTTAATGCGAAGTTTTGTTACATATCTAATTGTCTTCGACATTTTTATTTTTATTTTTTTATATTAATAAATATTAAATTTTTATATAATAAATATAATATTTATTTTTTATCTATACATACCAAAATATCTATATAATAAATATTTTTATTACATTAAAGATGATATTTAATAATCGTGCATTTAATGAGTGTTCAATTAATTGAATCAATCTTTATTTTTTTTTAGTTTTTTCACCAACAAATACTAAAATATTCTTGTAATAAACATATTTTTTACGTTTGTTGACTTTTTGTCATTTTTTTACACTAATAAATATAAAAATGTTCATATAATAATTATTTTTTACAAATAGTTATTTTTCATAATATAATTATTTTTATTACATTAAGAGTGACAATTCATACAGTTTATAATTACTTATTTAATAGATATTTGATTAATTCACTTATAAACATATCATATTTTTATTAAATTAATAATTTTTATGTCGATATTATATCATATATGTCATATTAACTAAAAAACAGTTAGTTAATATAAATTATTTTCAAATAAAGATACTTATTAAATTCAATTAAGTCATATCACATCGATTATTCATGTAGCATTAACTTTTTAAATAATAAAAATATTAATAGAATAATTTCATAATTTTTTGTGTTATATTTAACTTATTTATTAAATAAATTTATGTAATTATTGTGAATATTATGATAAATCATACATGTTTATATTGTATTTGGATTTTATTACTTATAAAATATTTACTGTTATATATTTATTCATCATTAAAATAATAAATAAATTAACTATTTATTTTAAGATTATTTTTTTTAATACTTTATAAAACATTTTAACATCAGTTTTTTTAATTATAATAAAAATTAAGTTAAAAATTTATATTTAAAGATCTAATTTTTATAAAATACATAATTTAAAACAAACTTGTTTGTGATGAAAATGGGTTGGGATTCTGAAGTGAATATCAGAATGAGAAAAAAGAGAAATAGAAGATAGTGGTGAAGTTGTTGAAAATTGTAAGCATGGTTTGCAATTTATAGAAGCATGTTTGGCATTGTTCATGAGGTTTGAAGGCTTTTTCGCTGTTGTGTTTTTTTTTGTTGACGTTAGTTTGTTACCTTAATATATCTTTATTAAATAAAGGATATTTTTATCATTTTATTTTAACAAATTTAGCATATTAATTGTATTTTAAGAAAAATTTATACATGATAATCACATTAGTGTTTAGTCATTTCTAACCAATTTAATTTTTTTGGATTTTTTTTGTGCAAAAAATATAAATTTAACCAAATTTAACCTTACTAGTAACATATTAGTAGATATTTGAAATATAAAATGTCTCAAAAAGTTGAAAAAATGTTAAAAAATAAAATGATTAAAATTATCAAAATTAACTTAAAATATCATTCATAAATGTAACATTTAGTTTACTAAAATATATCAATTTAAAATAAAACGTTATTAACGTGTTTAATTTATAAAAATAAAGTAACGATAATACATTTTTTTAAATAAAATTTTATATTTTGATCCACATTTTAAAAAAACATTTTACAAGTCCTCTCAGTTAATAAAATATCACACTGTTAAAAGAGATTTAGATGCTAAATTAAGGAGTTTATTAACGTAGAGGATGATAAGTATGCACTTTGGTAAAGAACTAAGAGGGTTCTAAACCAAAGGAGGCACTTGGCATAGAATGGAGAGTTTAAAAAGCTTTGCAAGAGAGGTAGTAGTTTCTTTCTTCTTCTTCTTCTTTTTTAAAAAAGAAGTCAACCATGATCCTGTAATTTTTATCAAAGAACCTAAATCTTATTGTTGTTAAAATAAAATACAAAATTCATATTATCTTCAAAAAAAAAAAACCATAAAAACCCTCCATTGATTAAAATATGAGGATATTTTTGAGTTTTCAATAAAATTAATCTCCAACTCGTAAAGAAAAAAAAACAAACACTAAAAGCATATTCCCAACCACCCTTTCCCACCACCGTATTTAAAATCATAAAATATGATATATAATATTTAACATACTATAAAATATATATATAATTATTTAATAAATTAATCGAACACAGCACAACATAATAACATAAACAAACTTACTAATATTATTTTATTTTAATTTCATTCTTGATTTAATACTAATATTATATAACATAAACTTTATGAGCTTAATATACCATTCTTTTACACTTAAATAATATATTTTATATCAGAGTATTTGTGTTTGAATTTGAATTATTTATCAAATAAGATGACATAACTAGCACGAGTTATTATTATCCATAAATCTAGCTTTATTTGATTAAAAATAAATTTTCTTAATCTTAACTACATGTTTGGTCGGTTACTCCACTTTAACATTAACTAAATATGAGTGACGTTAGTTATTTTCACTTTTATCTTCGCTTTGAGTTAATAAGTTTTTACGATATTCAAAAAAGATAAAAAAATATTATATAATTAACTATCTTGTTATGTATTACTCATTTCATTTTAAATGAATTATTCACAAGTATAAATAATGTGTTTTCAATAAATAAACATTTTATTTTAATTTTTGCTATATGTTAATTGGGGTAAAAAAATTAAATATTTAAGTTTTGTGACAAATATAAAATAATAATGAAAATAAATAAATTTAAAATAAGAGCACAGTAGTACATTGTGCATGTTGAAACCTAATTATTATGAAAAGTAACATTTTTCGATTAAAATAGGTTTGATAGGTTTAGATTATTATTTAATAAAATTCAAAATATATTATTGAGATAAATTTAAATTTAAAATTTTTTAATAAAAATCAAAATATATCATTTACAAAAAATTTAAATTTAAAATTTAAATATTGTAATTATTTTAATTTACTAAAACAATAAGTATTTATTATAATTTTATTATATATTGATTAATATTTATATATTTAATCTTATATTAAAAATTTATTTTTTATTTATAATATTACATACACATATAAAATGTTAATTTTTAAAATATTTTAAGTTTTTTTTTTATTTTTCAATAAAATTATAAATCATTATAAGACAAAAATAATAATTATAATAAATAAAGGTGAGATTGAAATCAGATAAGTGTTGTTGTAAATATGAGTTAGAAGTGATCATTTTTACTATAACTTGATTTTTTAAATCGTATATGAATTAAAAAACATGAATCGAATATGAATAAAATAAATCTTGGGTTTTGATTCAAATAATACGAAAAAATTAAGATTGGGTTAAGCCAATCTGATAATACAAAAATAAAAAATAATTATAATTATTGTTATATATTAGTATCATAATTTTTCTATATATTAAATATGTTGATTCATGTTAGGAAATTTTTGATGTATTGTTATTCTTATTTATATTATAATTTTTTATTTTTATATATTGATTATTTATTTATTTATAAAAATTATATAGTATCTTATCAATAATGAATATGATTAGATATATAAGTATTTTTTTAATTTTATTTAAAAAGGAGATTTGTTATAATTTATTTTGAATTCATAAATTATTTAATATAAAACATTTATGATAAATTTATTTATTTGTTACTAAATCTGTCAAATTGACTTATAATTTATTATTTTTAATTATATGGAAAATATATATTATCATTAATCATAATTATATGAAGTTTAAAAATAAAACATTCATTTACTTTAATTTTAAGTAATGGTTGTTTGAGTTATTTTATAATATACTTGTAGCTTTGAAATTTTTACTTTTTAATCACATAAAAACTTATAATAAAAATTTTATTTATATATTTAATGTTGTTAGAATGTATTGAATTTGATTTAAAATTTTTGTTAATCTAATTAAATTAAAAATTATAAGAAATTTTATAATATTTTAAATTAATATCGGTTTAAATAAGTAAAAAATATCAATTAATATATATAAATAAAAACTTGGATAAATTGGAATTAGTTTTGATTCACATAAATTTTTTTAGTTTAAGTTAGAGTTAATAATTTATGAGATGAATTGAATTTGGATTAAGGTTTGGTCAATTTAGACTAAACCAATATGAATTGACACCGTAATATGAGTAATATTCATGGATTTCTTGACTTATATAATTGAAATAAAAAAATTAAAAAATATATTAAAATCATCTTTTTTATTAAATAAAAAAAATATTATACATGTGAGATTTAAATTTGAGAAGTTCAGAATTGATATAAATGTTATATACAAGTAAGAATAAAATTAATAATTTTGAGAAGTTTAAAATTAATATAAATATTATATACAGGTACAAATAAAATTAATAAAAATAGAGAATCAATAATTATAATATATATTTTAAACAAGAAAAAAAATATTAATTTTTTAATAATATCTTTTTATTAGTAGTTAAATCCAAAATCTTAAACTCTAAACTATAAATCAATTAAATTTAGGGACATTTTAATATTTTTAATATATATATATATATATTATTTTTAAATTGTAATTTTTAATTACTAATTATGTTATTTATATTGTTAGATGTAGATAAAAATCATATTAAATCTTTTATTACAAACTTGGATCCATAGAGAGTCATCATACTTAGCCAAAGTAAATATTAATTAAAATAAAATCTTATAAGTGATAGATAAACTAAAAAGAAAAAGAAAACAATTTGGTTTGTACTTGAATCAATGTATAGTGAAAATAAAATATAAAATAACATTAACTCCATGATATAGTTGTAGATGTACAATATCCCATGCATTTCATATTATCGAGTACATACCTTTTCAATTACAAGGTAATATATTTATATAAGCTAATTAGCATGTCTCGGAGAATAGCGTCACAACATGTCACCAAAGGCAAGTAATCAAGTGATTAGTATACGTTGTTTCGGGTAAAAAATAATTAATAAAAATAATTTTTTATTAAAATAACTTATAATTTATAAATTATGTACCTAATTAACCTAGAGGGGTGAATAGTTTATTTTTAATTCTTACTAATTTATAATTTAATAACCTAAACAAATTAACCAGATATGCAATCGTATGTAAAAATAAGTACGAAAATAAAATAATAACACACGATATTTTTAGGTGGAAACAAAGCACAATGGCCTAAGAGGAAAACCACGCGGACCACCTAACTTTTCACTTTATGAAAATCAAATGTTCAAGTACAAACTTCGGTCTTATCTACCTCGCTAGACACGCCCAATGTACTTTACTTACGAGCCTCGCTCTGTTTTCCTGATTTCCAATATTAGCGTGGCGGTTTCCGGACCAACGTTCCAATAAGCTTCCCGTCAATGCGTTCCCAAAGTAATCGCAAAATAGTTAGCACAAAAATACAAGTGCGTTTGTGTTCTATATGATTTAATAATGAATAATCCTAACTAGATGATTCAAAACATATGTCATTTAAATTAAATCAACTAGCAAATCCTAGACCAAAAAGATCAAATATAAGTTAAATAAAAATAGCTTCTTTAAAGATTAATAACCAAATCAAATAATTATTTTAAGAACAAAAATAAAGAAGAAGCCATAAGAATATAATATCAAAATATCATAAAAATAATTAGGCTTATTAATCAATCAAATATAACCAACAATATTTGATAGATTAACTAAATAAAGAAGCCTAAAGAATTATGATATTATATTTGTAAAACAAGAGCTAGAAGTTAAAAAGATTAGAAGAATGCTCTTGTATGGTTGATTGAAACAATGAGCAATGAGTTTTATTTATAGGAAAAATTAAAACTCTTAATCCTATGTAATTGATAAATATCTTTTCTATTACAAATAGGATTAGTAATTCTCATTAATTAAGATAACTCTTATTTGAAATAGATTTCTTTTAAAATAGATTTTATGTTATCTTTTATAATAAAGATTTCAATTATAATTTAAAATATATCTTATCTAATATCTTTTAACATATCTTATTTTAGAGTATATATATCTTATCTAATATCTTTTTTAACATATCTTATTTTAGAATATATATTATTTAATATCTTTTAGCATATCTTATTCCATATTTTAGCATTAAAAATAATTTTAGATTTATAAACATGTGCTATTAAATGCATAAATATAATCATATGTGTCAAGTTATCAAAGATATACCTAAAGTACAATTATCTAAAACTTGAACATTTGTTTGGCTTTTCTTGATAGACTTGATAGCAAGCCTAAAAATAAATTTACAGATAAATATTTTGTTCACGAAAATAGCCAAACACTCATAGTACTTACAATAACCAATAAAAATATTTATTTAAGTATAATGTAATTATTGGGTTAGTTAATATGTTACAAAAGATTAAACATTTTATTTTATTTTTACGATATATTAATTTATTTACGAATCAAATCATACTTGAATAAATTTTTTTAATTGATCAATTAATTAAGTTTTTGTTTTATTTAAAATTAATTTATAATTTAAATGATAAATATAAATTACAACAGAAACATGAGTTAATTAATAAAAAAGAGTTAAAAGAATTTTTTAAATAATTATTTATACAATTAAATTTAAAATTTAATTTTTAAATTTTTTTATATGGATAAATAAAGGAATGAGTCACAAACTGAGAATTGAAGTATTAGTCACAAACTGACAACATGAATTGAAGTCTTAGTGATGTCTTTTTGCAATTTTATCCCATTACCTATAAAATATATTTTGTCAAATATCACGTAAAGAGTTAGGTATTTATTAGGTCAGGAAAGAAAAAGAAGAAAAATTATAAAAAAAAAAAATATTTTAAAAATTATAATAATAAAAATAATATTTTAATAATATTAAATATGTTTAACAAAACAAATAATTATAATTTTTATTTAACTTATAATTAAATAAAATTTAATATAAAATAATATATAAATTTTTTAATAATAAAAATATATAAATTTTAAAAATATTATTTTTATTAAAAAAAGGGCAAAGAAAATGAACGTCGATGAGGAAGTGCGTACGGCACTTTTTAAAGATTTACACCAATGACAAGCAACTATAAATTATTAGTTATCAAAATATTGTTTGCGTGATATTTTAAGATTTGGACGATAGTCAAAGAATTAGACGCGATAATATTTGAAGGTGACACTCGACCTACCAACTAAAGACAAAATTTGTAATTGCGGTCCTGAGGAGCACAAAAAATATTAATAACGTTCAATAATTGCTCAACCCATTGATTCAATTGGTGATCATCCCAACTAGTAGTATGACACTAATATCATTTTAAATCTACATATCATTTTCATTAAATTTGTTTTTTTATGTATACACATGCTTTAAAATATTATTATCAAGCACTTCACGATCAAATAAAATAAAAATCTTCCCAACTTTGGTGTGGCTGACAATAGGAAAGCATCCTAATACATAAGAAGTCTCATAACCCTATGGCCCAATCTATCTTGTCGTCCAAAAAAAAAACATCAAAAAGGACAAAACATTACTTGATACAACATGACCTTTTCCCATTCTTGCACTCAAAAGATGTTTAAACATCAAAACATGATTGGATTCATAATCGGTAGTGCTTTACATAATACTACAACTATCAGCATTCTCATCATTAAAGTAGTGATGGTAAGGTTCACCAACAGGAAGCGGTGGAGCAGCATAATTCACAGACGGATGAGGCCGGGAATACATCATCGGTTGGAACATCTCATTGCCATGATCACCTCTTTGCTGGTTCATCATCATAGACATGTATTGTTGTTGTTGTTGTTGTTGTTGTTGATTGTAAGGGTTTACATGTCCCATTCCTTGGTAGTATTGTTGTTGTTGATAAGGGTTGCCAGCATCCATCGGTTGATGATATCCACCGTTGATCATTGCTTGTGCAGGTAATCCTTGTAGGGCTGGCATATTACCCATATGGTTCATATGGCCCATTAGACCCATCTGACCTACTTTTCCACTCAAACCACCATCACCCATTTGGCCCATTGGGCCCATCTGGCCCTTGCCACTAGGACCATCTTTAACCATTTTACCCTTGTTCCTATCACCACCACCACCACCACCACCACCACTATCATGTTTGCCTCCTTTGCTTATATTGATGACATCGGTTTCATGATAACTATTCTTCATATTGTTAACATCATGGTCCCTATTGTACTTGTCTCCTCCACTTTTCTTGCCTCCATTGCTACTATTTTCAACATCACCACTATAACCTCCATTATTAGTACCTTTAATCTTACCACTACTCTCTTCCTTCTTAGTTTTTTTACCAAAAATCTTTCCAAACAAACCACTGACATCTTTTCCACCATTTTTGTATTTACCACCTTGTTTTTGATTTCCTCCCTTTTTATTCTCTCCTTTTTTACCACTATTTTCATTCTTGCCTTCAAAATCCCCACCTTTGTTGGCAGATAGTTTAACACCAGTATTACCCATTCCTTTCTTGTCATTCATAGTATACATATTACTCATCCCATTGGGCCCATATGTCCCTTGATTAATACTACTCATTGTTGGCATCATTTTACCATAAGGCCCTTCACCTTTTAACCCATGACCATTACTACCCATCACAGACATTTTTTTGTTGGCTAAATGATGTCCATGACCAAATTCTTCCTCCTCCTCATCATCAAATTCTTCATCACCATCATCAAGATGACTCATATCAAATTTATCTTCAGGCAAGCTGAACTTAACAGATTTCTGTTCCTTTTGAGAAAGATTCATATCCTTGGCACTTCTCATTTGGTGTACAAATGCTTGTTGGCTACCCTTCTGTTGGTCTTTGATACCCTTCTGAGATTTGTTGCCTTTGTCTCCTTTAATGTTCTGATTCTGCACATTAGAATTTGCACCTTTTTGCAACCCCCAAATCTCAGCATGTTTTCCAGACTTTTCAAGCTTCTTGATGAGATTGGCTGGATTAACATTTCCAGAAACTGTGACCCTCCCTTGTTCTGCATCTATGCTCACAGTATATACACCTAACCCCAAAAAATTAAAAAATAAATCCCTAAAATCAAATTACTAAAATTTCAAAAGAAGATATTAAATAAAAAAAAGCTGTTTGGAAAGAAGAGAGAAAGATACCATCAACTTTCTGTAATAACTTCTTAATTTTCTGCTTACAGCCTTCACAGACACACTGTATATTCACTCTCAAGACACAAGTCTACAAGCAAAAACAATTAAATAAATAGAAAAGAAGTTACTATTAATCAATTGCTAAGGAAAAAAAAAACATGGTTTAAATTTGCCAGGAGAAAAATGTGTTCTAAATATCTTGTTTCCCATTTAACAAATGAAAGGAATTTAAGTGTACCTGCGTCTTCAAGAGGTCTTGTTTACTCATTTTTGCTAAATCAGAGAGAGAGAGTAAAATGGGTCCTGCTGAATTGAGACTCAGAATATAAAGCAAAGATTGAAGGTCGGTCTAAGTGGGAACTGAACAAGAAAGTACGGAGTCGGTGAAGATTTTCAAAAATATCTTCTTCTTTTTTGTTTTTTTAAATAATTATTTTGCTTTGCTTAGGTTATATAGTATTACCCTTAACACTTAGGGAAGGAAGAGAGAAGGCAGCTTCTCATGCGGCAAGATCTAATGAATAATTGCTGGAAATATATAAGAAAGGCTGGATGGATAAAACTTTATATATTGTTATTAGTATAAATACGTAATTTATATGTAATTTATTAAAATATTAAAAATAATTATTATTATATCATAAAATTGATTAAATAATTTTTAAAATAAATATCAATATTTTAACATATTAATAATTTATTATTTAATTAATAAAAAATAATAATATATGAATAATCTAAAATATATAGATAATTTTATTCAAAAATATATAAATCATAATTTAAACTTTATATATAATATAGAGTAGAATAAATAGATATAAATACCTATATTATATAAAATCTAAATTATGTTTAAAATAATTTAAAATAAAAATATATTTTATACTTTATGTTAAATTTAAGAAAAAAATCAGCTAAACACCTTAATTAAAAATTCTTCTATAATATAAAGATTTCACTTTATTATCTCATTTTCTTTTTTACTTATTATTATTATTATAAATTTTGTAAATTTTTATTATTTATTTATTTATTATTGTATTATACAAGTTTAAAAATATTATAGAATAGAATAAAGATAATTTATTTTTATAAAAAAAATATGATAATTCACATGTAATGTACTTTTTAATGTATATATAAAAATCAAATTATATTTTATAATTTTTTTAATAAAATTATACATATATTTTAAAATAATAACTATTATTATCTTTAATCCTTTCTTTTATTATATAATTTATTTAACAAAAATTATTTTTTAATTAAATAATAAATTATTAATATTTTTAAAAAATAACAAAATTATTTTTTTAAAATTTATAATTATAATTTTAATTCAAATATTTTTTATTAAGAACAATTTAACCACCATTTAACATAGACGTCGTTAAAATTAAACCATAATATTTAGATTTATTTAATATTTAATGTTATTTAATTTAAATTTATTTAAAATATTATTTTTATTATTATAAATTTTAAATATATTACTCTATGTATTTGTTTAAATGTATTAACAATTATGAAGTGTTATTTATTTTAATAATAACTACTTTTAAATATTTTAATAATTTTTTGTAATTATAAATGGTATTAATAAATACAATGGTCGCACATCGCTCAATTATTTAAGCCCTTAAAAAGTGATTTAATTTAAGAACTTCACCACATGTATAAGAGTTGTTAAGAGTTGTCAGTACTTGTCGGCCAAGTGCCTCAATTAGACTGGGATAATTGAGAAATATATATTTTTAATTTTATAAAAAAAAAATTAGTATCATTCATTTTTATAGTTAATATTACATTTAAATAATTAATAATATAACTATTTAGAAATATATATTTTTATATTTTTAATATCGACTAATTATTTTATAATAATAGTTATTAATTCTTATAAATTATTATTTAAAGATAATTTTTTAATTTTTTTTACCAAAATATTGTTTTAATTTTATTATTTTCTTATGTTTATTTTCATAAATACTTGTGTCTAGTTTTTTAATCTTTAGTTTTTAATTTATTATTTTATAAATATTTAATTAACTTAGATTTATAATTATCATACATAAATTTAATGTATTCATTACGATCTTTCTTTATTTTCTTTGTATTCTTTTGTTACAATTGATATATCTAAGTTTGTTCAAGTCTTAATACCCTCTTAATAATGACGAAACTCCTACACTCATATATTTTATGGTGTTCAAATTAAACTTATTAGAAAATAAAAAATGAGTGACTACCATCCATTTTATTCATAATATTAATAATTATAATTCTAAAAATCAATTAAGAATCTTAAAGAGATTATTAAACATTCATAATTTATAGATACATAGTTATTAGATAAATAATTTTTAAAGTATAGAGTTTACTATTAATGAAAATAAGTGCTCATTTTATAGGACGAAGAATCCCTGTTCACAATAGTCAAAAATCATTTTTTATAAGACAAGGAATTTTGTATTGATATTTTATGTATTCAATAATTAGTGTATTATTATAGAATGTTTTTTTCTTAATAATATTAGTGTTCGTACCATATTTCTAACGGTCTTTAACTTACTTAGTGGCTATAGTTGTTATTGTAATATTGTAAAGTAATGTTTAATTACATATTATGGAATTAATAGTTTTGGTACCAACTTTTATTCTATTAGTAAAAACTCTCCAAGTTATTTCATTAAATCTGATGCCCAATTGTTGTAAATTCATGGTTTTGGATTATTCACTATTAAAATAATGATCTTTGGTCTCCAAAATTTAGCTTCGATATTTTTTAAAATTAAAATCATAGGGTTTTGGTCATGATCTAATAAAATTCATGATCATAGTGTATATATATAACCTCTATTTTTATCAGTAATCGTGACCATAAGTTAAATTACAAAAATGACTTAAATATAAACAATTTTATATAATCATGATTATTAAATGACCGTGTCTAATTAAAATAATATAATTCTCGGTCTTTTTAAAATCATAATCAAATAACGTATTGTGTGTGTTATTTATTTTAAAAAATTTACTTTACAATTTTTCATTTATCTATTAATTTAATTTCATGTGTTTTCTCATTTTTACACCACACCAAATTTCTCTTATCAATTTTTTTTATTTTTTATTTTTCCCACTTTTTTTTTTATTTTTTTCCCTCGATTACGTTGGATATTTATTTCCTCATCACTTGATCTGATCCCACTATTCTTATTTTTCCCTCTTGAGTAGCCTCTTCTTTCCTACGTTGGTGTCATCTCTTTTTCTTGTCTCTCTCGATCCACCTTTGATCGTACCTACATTCGATCATACCCCTCTCTATTACTTTATTTTCATCAAATTGATTTTGGGTTTCTGAATTTGATGACCTATGCATCGTTTGAGCTGGTGAGGACTACGATTGAGTCGATTCTCAAACAATATAGACTGATAGTTATCAAATATAGTAGCTAGAAAGAAAGTTGTATGACCTTCGGTCCTTTCTCTTAACTTTTATTTTCACTCTACAAAATAGAATCCTTATTTTGATATATTTTTGTTTGGATTTTACAGATTTGCAAACAAGACTCATGAAAGCATCAACAACAAGCTACAACTTGTGATGAAAGAGTGAAAAGTATACACTTGATATATATATATATATATATATATATATATATATATATTTTAATAATTTACAAAAAAAAAACTCATATAACAAGCTACAGCTTGTGATGAAGAGTGGAAAGTACACACTTGGTATATATATAATTTCAAAATCCTTATTTTCCTGTTAAATTTAAATAATAATTTATAGGAGTATAAAAAGTATCCCTATTAATTGTGAATTACATGTAAAGCATCTATTCTGATGTAATTTTCAAAACAAACCTATTGGGATAGGTTTGGGGATTAGGTCATCCCATTGTGTTATCATCTTTACAAAATTTAATTGCCTTATAACTAAAACATATGATCATATTTGTGATAGTTTATTTGTAATATTTTTTATTTTATTTTTTTATGCGATTTTTGATAGTTTATTCATAATATTTTTTTATCAATTAATGATATATTATACTTTTTTTCTAGTATATAATATCAATATTAATTTCTTTATTACTTATTGCATAATAAACTATATATTTTCTTAAAATTTTGTTCTTTATTATTTAAAATAATGAATATTTAAATCCATCTAATTTTTTAAGATTTAATATTACTTCTTGGATTTTTTTACTTTTTTTTGTTGATTATAATTTCTTTTAAGAAATATCCTAAGATATCTTGTGTTACTATTTCTAATTCTATTATTTTTATAATTGTTTATGTATCAAAAATTATTCACTTTTGTTGAATTTGAAAATTATTTATAATATTTTTGAAACCTTAAATGTATTTATAATATCACTTCAAAGTTATATATAGGGGTAATTTAGATTATTTATATTTATATTTTGATATTATTTTAAATTTTTATTTTAAATTTTATCCTAGTTCAAAAGTAATTATAATGAATTGAGATAATTTGGACGTAACAATTAGTATTAAAATTAATCTAATTGTGTACCAATACTATAAATAAGGGTTATTTGATGTTGTTAAATAAAAATAGAGATAAAAAAATATCAAAATAAAAATATAATAATTTTTTTTATTTCAAATCATAATTTGAATTACACCTCGTGTCATTGGACAAAAAAATTTACAATGTTTTATTCTATTTTAATTTAGTTTTACATTGTAGCTTAACGTAATCATCATGTATACTAATATATGGTATGTCATGAAATCTAGAATTTTTTCCTTCTGTTTTTCCTTTTTTTTACACTTTCGTACACTATATATAGAAAAATTCGTAACCCTAAAAAAAAATTTTCAAATGAGCGCAGCTTCTTCTGCGTTCCTAACCCTAAAAAAAATTCCAAATTCGTGTAGCTTCTTCTCAGCCAAATTCGCACAGCTTCTTCTGCGTGGCTTCACAGTAACTCTTTCTTCACGCAGCCTCTGTGCAGTTCCTTCTCGTTCCAAGCTTGTCCGAGCTTAGAAGAACAGTATGGTTACCCATAATTGCAGATAGACCTACGGCTCCAACCAGCCACACGCACAGAGACAAAACCCAAAATATATGTTGTTGCGTTTCAAGTTTCACGGAGGCAGGAAGCGGTTGCCACGGCCACGTAGAGGCCGCGAACAATTTGTGACTCAATCGCGGATACAAAACAGGATACAGAACGCGACCTCGCCACGTTTATCGTTGTGTTATGTTTCTTTTCCAAAAAAGCGATGGTGGAACCGAAACCACACTATAAGGCAACCGGTTGGACCCAGTTAGGTCCGATTTCAATGAGTAAGTCAGAACGACCACCTAGATCGAACCAGTGTCGAGAAATCAGAAATGGCCACCCTAGAAATCGATTGAGATGACCACAATCAATGAATCAACATCCACAATCAATGACCACAATCAATGATAAGCAAAAATGTAAATCGATGTACAATCAAGAATCAAAAACAGTAATCGTGACAATCATGACACTAGAATCAGAAATCAGAAATCAACAAAAATAGAAATCAATAGGTAATTCCATTAATCAGCAATAACTTGCTCTGATGCTCTGATACAATGATAAATATTGTGTTTATTTGATAATTATCATGTATATTTCATTATTATTTCTGTTCTGGTTTCTATACAATAGTTTAACTATATGTATATAATGAAAACAAAAATTAAACAATAACCATAATTCTTACACATCTATGTTTTATGGTTCTACTAATATTATTATCTACTCTATGTTTTGATCCACTGAGCATTGATGTATGACACTGTTAAAGCATGCACCACAACACACACCAACATATAGTACATCCTTTATATGTCTTAACGAAGTTTAATGATTTTACATAGGGTAATTTGAGTCATTATTTTCATAAATTTTATAAAATAAAGGTTATAATCTCGTAATGTATAGAATATTTTAGTATCATAATTTTTATTAAAATATATTTAAATAAAAATTATAATATTAAAATATTTTATTTATACTTTAAGGTTAAAATGTTTATTTGGTTAAAGTTAGTAAATTTCTAGCGGCTTTAATGCTTTTACAAAAAGTACTCTAGCTAAATTCTTTCGTCTCCGAGTGTTATTTGGTTTAAAAAAGCAATTATAGCGTGTATATAAGTTCTGTCAATGTATGTACAAACATGCATGTGAAATAATTCATCGTACCCCTCTGACCTTCTCTATTAATTGGACAAATCAAGGTATAATAAATACGATTCTTGAAAAATCAATTTTTTTTTATAAAAAAATATCAATTTATGAAAAGAAAGAAGTGATATTAAACTCATACTTCAGATAATTCTCAAGTTTTTTTTTTTTTTTAAATTAGCTCCATAGTTCCAAAAGAGTACGAATATAGAAGAAACATTATGTAAAGCTAAAAAGGATTCGTTGGAATACATGGCAACATGTGCTTCCTATTCAGACAAATAAACTCACGAGGCCAGATGGTACCATATAAGATGGTGACTTGCTCTGCTTTAACAGCTGTGTCCGAGAGCTTTGACAAGCTGATTTCGGTCCCAATCCACGGTTATATTTATGGTCACTTGTTTTGTGAAGAGACCAAAGCAAGATGATTCTTGGAAAAATAATAACAATAATAAATAAATAAGTAAAAATAATCTATTTAAAATAATAATAAATAATTAAGTAAAAATATTATATTTAAAAACTATATCTATAAAAATAATTTTTTTATATATTTTTATTATTAAAAAATCGATACATTTTTTATTTTAAATATCTTTTAATTATATATTGTTTAAATTTAAATTAAATTATAATTAATTAAATTTATTTAATATTCAATATGTTTACATTGAAACTAATTTAACATTATTAAAATATTATTTTTATTTTATAAATTTTAAAAATACTACTATTTATAATTTACCAAATGTTTTTATGGAATTGGAAATTTGAGTCGGGGTTAATATACAAATGCGTTTTGCATCCGCATTGAATTGAAAGCAACTTTGTCAAGAAGAAGAATAACATTGAATAATTTAATTTTAAAAAATTATATAAAATAATATGCTATATATTTTAGTAATAAAAATAATATGTTATATATTTTAATAATAAAAATAATATTTTAATATTATTAAATGAATTTAACTGATAGGTTCTAATATTTAATGACGTTATTTTATTGAATTTAACTTTGAATAAATTAATTTATCGAATTGAAATATTTTTAATGTATAATTTTTTGATAAATGAAAATATTATTTTATAATTATAAATTTTAATAAATATTATAAATATTATTTAAAAAATATTGATTTATAAAGAGGACAAAAAGTTTTGATACTCCGTTACGTTAGTTTATTTTGGTCATTTTATCATGTAATTTAGGAATAATGATTTTTTACCTTATTATTTTTATAAAAAAATTAGAGAATAATAAAATTAAATTTTCACATGAATTACATATAATTTTATTAATAAAAATTATAGTTATTATTTTAATTATTATTTTTAATAACTATAATTTTTGTCATTAAATAACAATATTAATAATTTAATGTATCATTTTTTTATTTTTAATTATAATATTTTTTATCTTTAATTAAATAATAATATTTTAATTATACATATATATCAAATAATAATATTAAAATTTAACTTTTAGTTCTTTTATTATAATTTTAAATGACGAAGGAGAAACAAATTCCTTTATATTCTAGACAACAACTAATGATTATTCAAAATTTTTCATTATTTTTCCCATCTTCAATAGGTCTCCGAAAAACTAAGGGGATTTTGTCTCTAAAAAAATCATATTTTTTATAATAATTTTAAAAAAAGGTTAAGATTGATTTTAGTTTAAAAAGGTAAATTTTAACCTTAAATTTAAAAACATATTTTTTAGTCAATTTTATTTAAAAATAAATAAAAATATATATTAATTTTATTTTTACAAAACATAATTATTATAAACATAAAAAATATTAACACTTTATAAATTTATAATTAATTTTAAATACACAAATCTCTTTTATCATATTGTATATTAAAGTTTTATTTAAAAAAATAAAAATAATTTATTTTATAATAAAATAAATATAAATTTATACGAAAATGATATGCTAAGTATTTTGATAATTCATAAATAATATAATACATTATTATTATTATCAAATATAATTATATTATAATAATTAATTATAATTATGATATAAAAATAATTAAATTCATAAAAATAATTATCTAATTATAATATTATTATAATTATTTTTATTATTAATATAATAAAAAATATATAATTAATTATATTTAAATATTTAAATAAAATTATTATTAATAAATATTTTTTATCTTAATAACAATTAAAATTATAATAATATTAGAGATGTATATTATAATGTAATCTATTTTTTAATATTTTAATCTTAAATAATTTATTTTTAAAAAAATATCAATAATTTTTCATAAAAATGATTGTAACTATTTAGTAAAAATTTTAATAATTTAAAATTTTATAATTTATTATTATTATTTAAAATTATTTTATAATAAAATTTTGATAAATTATTTGTTATAAAAAATTATACATTTTTTATTATATAAAAATAAATTATTATTTATAATAAAAATAAATTATTATTTATTAAAATTTGGTGAAACGGAGATATTTTATTTTTGAATTTTTTTAAGAGATAAGAAGAAGAAAAAAATGTGACGAAGAAATAGGGGAGGGGAGAGAAAAAAAAATGGTCGCTGTTTGGTTTATTCATGAAGAGAAAAAAAATTATAATTATCGATAAATTATTGAATAAGTTTTAATTTATTATTTTTTAAATTAAAATAAATATTAATATTTTTAAAATATTATAAAAAATATACTTTTTTTATACAAATCCCCGAAACTAAGCACAAAGTAAAGAACCATGTTTGTTTACAGCATAAAGTCCACTAAATGAAGTCAAAGAACCTCTCACGAGACCCCACCATTTTGCAGTACACGATAAAACTAATACTTTTAACCCGTATGCATCCATGGTCCGGTTTGGTCCGGTTTTTTCTAAAAAAAATTTAATCGGACCGGATCGTTCATATTACTCGGATTGGATCGAATCGGACCGTTTGAAACGATTTTAAGAAATAAAAATCGGACCGAACCGTTTGACTTATAAAACGGTTCGGCCCGATTTGGTTCGATTTTTTTATAATTTAATGAAAAATAATGTGAAATTTTTAATATATTATTAAACCGGTCAAGTCCGGTTCGAACGGTTTAAAATTAATACAAACCGGACCGGCCGTTTGATTAGTAAAACCGTTCGGTTTGGTCCGATCCGATCCGGTTTTATGGTTTGGTCCGATCCGATCCGATTTATGAACACCCCTAATATGCATGATTATTCATATTTTTTCTTATAACTACATATAAAAAATATATTTGATGTATATTTTTAAAATGTAATATATTTATTATTTTTATAATCTAAATTTAAAAATTAAAATAAATTAAATAATTAAAAATTAATATTTATATTATTTCATTAAAATCAAGTTGTATTTCATTTTAATTTAAAATAAAATATAAAATATAATACAAAATACATTAAAGCCTACAACAAGAAAAACAACAATTGTTAATTAGTCATAAGGAACATATACATAACCAAATGGTGCATAATGACACATAAATCTCAAGCAATTGAAGGAGTTGTCTATTGGCTCGATGGGAATAGGCTCTTCAATAACAATGTCAAAGCTCATTTTCTTTTTGGCTTAAGTTAGAGGATTATGATTTTCTTTCTCCTAACTCTTAATTCTCTTTTTTTCTTTGTGATCGTGCAAAAAGATATAGTAAGTAGATCAATAGTTAGGGTAACCCTTTATTTGGTTATTTACCAAGGTGATTAGCTCGTGCATTAACGCTAGTGTTCTACTTGATATTTTACCAAGGTGATCAACTTATGTTTTAATGCCAATATTCTACTTGGTGCTTTACCAAGGTGATCAATTCATCATTTAACGCGAGTGCTCTACTTGGTTTTTTACCAAGGTGATTTATTCATGCTTTAATGCAAGTACTTTACCTGATGCTTTGATGCGAGGGTTTTACTTAGTATTTTAACATGAGTGCTCTACATAGTGTTGGATTGAGATTATCAACTCATACTTTAATACGAGAGCTCTATCTGGTTCTTTATCAAGGTGATCAGCTCATGCCTTAATGTGAGCACTCTACCTAATTTTTTACCAAGGTGATCAGCTCGAGCCTTACCAAGGTGATAAACTCGTGCTTTAATGTTAACACTCTACTTGGTTCTTTACTAAGGTAATCAACTTGTGCTTTACCTAGTTCCTTACCAAGGTGATCAACTTATACTTTAACTCAAGCGCTCTACTTGGTTCTCTATCAAAGTGATCAGCTCGTTCTTTAATGCAAGCACTTTACCTAATACTTTACCAAGGTGACCAGCTTGTGGTTTAACAGGAACGCTTTACCTAATGTTGGATCGAGGTGATTAGCTCATGTTTTAACGCGAGTACTCTACCTAATTCTTTACCAATATGATTAATTCATGCTTTAGCGCAAGCACTCTACCTAGTTCTTTACTAAGATGATCAGCTCCTACTTTAACACGAGTGCTTTACCTGGTTCTTTATCAAGGTAACGAGCTCGGAATTTTATGCGAGCGGTCCATTTAGTTCTTTACCAAGGTGATCATCTTGTATTTTAACGCGAGCGTTCTATCTGGTGCTTTACCAAGCTGGCCAACTCTTGCTTTAAAGCGAGTGCTATACCTGATTCTTTTCCAAGGTGATAAGCTCGTGCTTTAACGTCGGTGCTTTACTTGGTGCTTTACCAAGGTGATTAGTTCATGCTTTAATGCGAGCGCTCTACACAGTGTTAGATCAAGGTGATCAATTCATGCTTTAGCGTAAACACTCTACCTGGTATTGGACTAAGATGATCAACTATTTAAGTAATTTTTCTCCAGAATGTTTTATCTAGTTTTTGACCAAGGTGATCAACTCGTAATTTTCTTTTCACTAGAACACTCTATCTAGTTATTGATCGAGGTAATCAACTCGTGGTTTTGTTCAAGTGATCTACATGATTCACGATCGAGGTGATCAACTAGTATTTTTCTTTTCATCAAATGACTCTACTTGGTTCACGACCAAGATGATCAACTAGTGGTTTTAATTTTAAGCAACAATTTTGATTTTTAAGAGCTATTTCATATAAAATGAATACAATAACCAAAATAACATATTAAAAACTTTATTTTTAAAGGGTCGAGCATTCTAACTAAGCTGATTGTACTTTTATTTGGGTATTATGATGCAAGAACTCCTCCACTATATCTTCCACTCTTCAAGGCGTCTTTAGCTCTAGCTTTTTCAGCTCTAGTTTGTTCAATTCTACCTTCTTCAATTCTAGCTTCTTCAACTCGAGTACCAACTATAATAATTGTCATTAGTGAGAGCACGGGAGTGAAGTGTTTTTATTTTTGAGGTTTCTTTCTTAAAATTTGGGATCATTAAAAAAAATCGATCTTTAAATCTTAAGTTTTATAGTGAGTGTTAAAATCAAGTTATACTTCATTTTAAGTTAAAATAAAATAAAGTACAATACAAAATACATTAAAGCCTATGACATGAAAAACAATAATTGTTAATTAGTCATTGTTATCAACAAAGGAACATATACATAGTCAAACGATGCACAATGACATCAAAACTAAACACTAATAAACTTTTATTTAAAAGTTTACCAATTGAATCTCATTAGAGACCATTGTCGAGGGATAATCCGATTAATCGAGAGAAACTAAAGAGATGTTAATTCCTTAAACTTTAAGCACCAGATTCACACATATATATAAATATGACATTACATATATATGTGTGAATTACATAGAAATATATGTTGTAGCGTGTCAAAGATATATGAGTAAGCATAAATTATTAACTAATACTCTATTACTTTGAGGTATCTATCATACGGTTTGATTCTTGAACGTTATAAAATATTCTAGACTTATGAGAATGATTATAGAATCAATATTTAAAGTTAGGGCACCTTAAAGTTTGGACAGTGTGAAGACTAGCACATCAAGGCTCAGGTATACTTATCAAGGTTACGACATATCAAGGCTAGGAAAGGACACATCTAGAAAGTTCGGGCAGCATATCATTCCTTATGCTAAAACAATCTTCCACAAACGAACCCAGTCGAACTGGAAAAGAAACTATAAGTATAATTTTTGAATTTATGGTATTCATAACGAAAAAAACACCGACACACCGATCAACAAAACCAACACCCAATGTTGAGGAGAGTAGCAGAATCACCACGAAGTAGCAACCTAAAGCAAAGCTAAGAACAGAATAACACACCCACCACGGAGCAACAGACCCCATGCAAAGCCAAACACAGAGCAGTCGACCCACCATGAAGCAGCAACCTCACTAGCGTCGAAGAAGACGGGAGGTGAACCACTACACCGAGCAGAGTCGAGCGAATTACATTTTTTGTACATTAATTTGATCACTTTTAATACTCTGTGCATCTTTTTGTCACAAGTTAAATCCTTTATTGGAGCTTATTGCAATTGTTTTTATGCTATAAGGGACTCAAGTGCAAAACTTTCAGGCAAAGGGATTTCTCTTAGATAAAGGCAAACCTCAGAAGAGGTGGGTGATATTTTAACTTGTTTTTATTTTCTTGAGTCGTAAAATCTTCTACTTTTTATTATTTTCTTGGAGGTTTATTATTTATACAAAACTGTTGATTTTGATCATTGAGTGACAATACAATTTGGTAAATTGATGCGTTCTGGTGTATCTATTCCAGGAAAAACTTTTATAAGTAACAATTATTAGCTTAAATGGTGTAACTTGAAAACTTAAAGAATAATTGATTTGCTTATTACATATAGCAGGTCCTATACTGATTCTGTGTAATTAATCATATTGGCTCTTCAAATGCCAGTTACATGCAACTGTTACATGTAAAAGTTTCTCCTATTCCAGAAGGCATTTTAAATACCATTGAATGATGAAATTATAATTGCCACTGTATGACACTATTATTACTATATTGGCCAATCTTTTGAGCCATAACCACAGCGTTTAGCTCTGTCTTTTTGGGCTACAATCTCTAACTGGTTTCGCTTATAGCTAACTGGTTTTGCTTATAGCCAAGTGCTAGTTGATAACTAAGGTTCTAAGATGTGTTGAAGTTTCTGATCATACTTGTATAAATAATGGGTTCCTCATTTAGGTTAGGGGACATTTGTCTGAAAGTAAATAAACAGATCTGGCTTTCTAGGATTAAATGTACATTTTTGGTATGCAGCTATATCCCTAGTCGTGTTATTCTAGTAGTCTCTTGTGATTTTTGAAGTGTTGCATAATCAATGTTTTTAGGAAATCTTGAAAAATTAAAAGAAATCAAACATATTGAGAGAAGGATAAGAAAACGAAGAAAGTCATTGATTTCATTGATAATAAGAGGGAATACATTATATATTTATAGAGACACTGCAACACTAGAAACCACAACCCTAACATGACTCTGGAAACTCAATTTGATATTTATTATTTCCAACAGGAAAGATATCCTAAAATAAATGGGAGATAATAGTGAAGGCTTGAAGCTTGAAAAGAGAGTTTTTGTCACTGTGGGAACAACTTGTTTTGACGCCCTTGTGAGAGCAGTGGACAATAAACTTGTCAAAGAGGAGCACCCCTCTCACCTTCTTATTCAAATGGGATGTGGATTCTATGTTCCGACAAAGGTATGTTTGAACATAGCTTTTATTTGTGTTCAATTTATATCATGGTTTTAAAAAACTATCTAAGGCTAGGCTCAAGGCTTTTTTTTCCTTTAGAAAAATAGCATCAAGGTCACTGTTTTCAAAGGCTTATGCCTAACCTTGCTCCCCAATCAACTAAGGTTTATGCTTTTAAACTTTGTCGAAATTGAGTTAGGTTAATAGGATTATAACACAAAATTGGGTCCAATTTATGTTTTAAGAGAATCCCATATCAAATGTGGCCTTCCCAAGTTGAAAAACAAGAGAAAAACTAAAAAAAAAAAAAATGAAATCGACAATTAGTTTAAGGTTTTAAATTTATTAGCAACTTTTCTTACCAACAATCATGTTCTACCATTCTCGACCTTTTCGAATTGTCCTTGAGCTACTTCATGTCTATTATGGTTTATAAATTTTAGTCCAATAACCCTCTAAGATAAAATTGCTTTTTTTTTTAATTGTTCTTTTTAAGTCTCTTTCATTCATTTTTTTTCCTCCCATAATGAGCATTTTATGTACCCATTTTCTCTGATTTGTTTTGCTCTTTTTTCTCTCTCTCAGTAAGGTTTCCATATATTTTTTTTATTTCATGTCATTCTAAATAGTGATTTACTTAATTTTGTAGAGTTTTTTGTTTATTGCTTGCCTATTAATTGTTTTAGACTTTTAATTGCTTATTTTTAAGTGCCTGTTGAGTTACTAGATATTATTTTGTGATCTCACTACTATTTATTTCAGTTTTATATGCTTTTGAAAATTTTACCTCGAGGCGTAAGTCTCAGACCGTCTCAAGGCTTATGCTTCACTAGGTGGAAGTAAAACATCTCAAGGTTAGTTTATGCCTCAAAACCTTGATTTATATATGATTACTTGCTATTGTCTGAATAGGATGTCTCATAAAGTAATTGTCCTCGGGTAGGAAAGTCCTGATTTGAATAGAATAGTTACCCTATTCCTTCAAACTAATGAATGAAGGAGTTGAAAATTATACGGAGTAGAAGGTATAATTTATAAGGAAAAAAATTTTAAGAGTTCCAGACAAGAGTTTGTTGTGATTGATTAAAAATAATATTAGATTTGTTAGTCAAAATAAGAGGTGCCTAATTTAGAAGAAAATTCATGAAAGGTGGTTTACCATATTGTCAAAGATGGAAGTGCCTAATCTTGTTTGAATAAAAAATAAGAAAATTAGGTAGTCTAATTTTGTTGAATGAAGAAATGTTTGGCATATGAAATGGGAACTTAAAGGCTATAAATATGGCTTCATTTCTTCACTGTTGATCATTCCAAAAATAGAGAAAAACTTATATGAGAAGTTTTTGAGTGAGAGAATTTTGTGGGAAAATTCTCTTGAGCTTGTAATTGCTCTTGTCTTTTGGGTGTGTGAGAAAATCATTGAGAGTGTGGTTGTAACAATTTTCACATAGTGAATTTTTCTCTGGTTGTCTTTTGACAACGAAAGTGGTTTTTCTCCAATTTCGAGTTTCCATTATAATTCTTGTGTTGTGTATTCTCTATTTCTCTGTTATTTGATATTCTACTAAGGAGGATCTTGGGAGGGAACTGGTATCAGAGCCAATTTCAAAGAAAGAAGAAGAAATGTTAAGAGTCAAGATTGACATTGAGAAATTTGATAGGAGAATCAATTTTGGCTTGTGGCAAGTACAAGTCAAAGATTTGTTGATCCAATACGGGTTACACAAGGCGTTAAAGGGGAAATCAGTCCCTATTACTGGTATTGAGTCCAGTAAAACCAATATAAGTGATAGAGATTGGGAAGATCTTGATCTAAGAGCTGTAAGTACAATTCGGCTTTGTTTGGCCAAAAATATTCTTGCAAATATGCATGGAATATCTATGGCCAAAGAACTTTGGGAAAAACTTGAAGAATTGTATCAGGCAAAAGGCGTCTCAAATCAGGTGTATCTAAAAGAGCAGTTTCATACTTTGCGTATGAATGAAGGAACTATTATGTCTGACCATCTCTGTGTTCTCAATGGTATTGTCTCTGAACTGGAAACCATTGGAGTTAAACTTGATGATGAAAATATAGCTTTAAGGCTCATCTAGTCTCTTCCATCTTCTTATGATCACATGAAACCTATCTTGATTCATGGAAAGGAGAAAATAATTTTTTCAGAAGTTACTAGTAAGCTGTTTTCTGAAGAAAAAGGTTGAGTGGTGGAAGAAATGTTTCGCCTGAAAACTCAACATTGGTAGCTGACAACCGAAAGAAAAACAATTTCATGAAAAAGAAGATAGTGTGCTGGGGGTGTGGACAATCTGGGCATTTCAAAAGAAATTGTCTGAAGGGTGGAGCTGATTGGCCAAAAAGCTCAAATACCGACGGTGACGTTAAATGTATGTTTTAAAAGACTATAGTGATGCTCTTTGAAAATAGCGTGTACATCCTCATGACATATCACTAGTCTCTAAATATTGCCATGAAAGAGGGTGTGTTACTGGTAGCAGGTCCACAAGTTTACACACGGGCATTGGCTTGGTATAGATGCAAGGTGTGTGGTGGAAAAGATGTCGATGACTGATGAACTCTCGGGAAACCAAGTGTGAGAGTTGCACCATAAATTTCAACAAGTTTTTTTTTCGACATGAGCCGATGTGAAATTCTTAGAATTGGTGATCAATTCTAAGTGGATGTACTCTTTATGGTGGAGTATGATAATTCTCGGTGTAAAGAATTATGACTGTTGGAGTAGACAGTGTTGTAGTGGTAACTATGTTTATTTTTAATCAAGGTGGAGATTGTTGTGATTGATTAAAAATAATATTAGGTTTGTTAGTCAAAATAGGAGGTGCCTAATTTAGAAGAAAATTCATAGAAGATGGCTTACCATATTGTCAAAGATGGAGGTTCCTAACCTTATTTGAATAAAGAATAGGAAAATTAGGTAACCTAATTTTATTGAATGAAGAAATATTTGCCATATGAAATGAGAAATTGAAGGCTATAAATATGGTTTCATTTCTTCATTGTTGATCATCCCAAAAATAGAGAAAAACTTATATATGAAGTTTTTGAGTGAGAGAATTTTGTGGGAAAAATTCTCTTGAGCTTGTAATTGTTCTTGTCTTTTGGGTGTGTGAGAAAATCATTGAGAGTGTGGTTGTAACAATTTTTCACATAGTGAATTTTTCTCTGGTTGTCTTTTGACAACGAAAGTGGTTTTTCTCCAATTTCGAGTTTCCACTATAATTCTTGTGTTGTGTATTCTCTATTTCTCTGTTATTGATATTCTGCTAAGGAGTATCTTGGGAGAAAAAATTTGTGATTATACCATTTGATCCAAATTTTCTAACAGAGTTAGCATTCTTTTTCTAGGCTTTTTGATTGTTGTTATTTATCTGATATGGAAGCTACACTGTTTTATCATGGCAGACACTACAATATTATCAATGCAAATTTAAACTAGTCAAAGCTTAGAGGTTTCAAGGTTCTACCTTTAATGGATTTTGTTGGTTGAAGTATGTTCGACGTCTTATGCTACGTTCCTATAAACTGTTGGATTAAGGGAAAAAAATCAGTATTTTAAATCTCGGATGGTATTGATCTTCTTAAGCTTTTGATTCAAAATTTCCACTCAAAAACCCTTCTATATTAGCTGACATTATCTACTTAAAGCAAACACGTCAAATATTCATTGAAAACATGGCATAATAGATGCCAAAAGTGATACCAAGAAATATTTGTAGGTTGGCATCGATACAACTTTTTAATAACTATTTATTTTGGTCCAAACACACTATAATGTTATTCAACTTTTCAAAGAATGGTGTATTTCAACAGATATATAAGATCAACAGTTGGATTTATTTCATTTTCATTTGTTTTGAACAATATAGTCTGAAGGAGATGGGTCTCTTGCGATAGATTACTTCACTTTCTCATCCAGCATTGCAGACTATCTGAGATCGGCATCTCTTGCAATTAGTCATGCAGGTATAATGCTGACAATATGCTGTCTTCATTATCGATTGATGGCTACCTAACATTTTAAAATCATACTTATAATGCTTCATTAAGGCATATATAACAATGCTTTTGTTACATACATGATATCATAATTGTATTTATATGATGTACATGCTTTCATATCTGAATGATTTGTTGGAGTCTTAGCAACTCTTCATAGAGAGAGAGAGGGGGAGGGAGGGAGGGAGGATATTTTATAAATAATGAAGCCATACTTACAAGCTGTTCTTGACACTCCCGGACTTTCTCAGGTTCAGGAAGCATATTTGAGACACTGCAGCTTGGTAAACCCTTAATTGTGGTGGTCAATGAAGATTTGATGGACAACCATCAGTGTGAGCTTACAGAAGAGCTAGCAGAGAGGAAACATTTATACTGCACATGCCCTCTGACACTTCATAAGACCATTGTTGATATGAATTTGGAGCATCTCATTCCATATATTCCTGGTGATGCAACACCAGTTACCAAGCTAATTAACAGGTTTTTAGGCTTTACAGATGATTGATGGGCTGTGACATTTATGTTGCCTTGCCTTTAGATAGTGTTTTCAGTTTTTGCATGGGTTTCAGATAGGTTTTGGTGTTTAGAGGCTTTTGCATTTTATCAAAACCATTTGGTGATTTAAGAAAGAATGCTTCAACATGAATGAAACATATGATCATAAAGTGATGTTTATTATTATTAACTATTTCTCATGAGAATTTTTTTCACCCGATAGAAGCTAATGATGTTACCTCCAAACTGGTTTCTATAACTTAATTTACATTTCCATGTATTCCACGGCAGTTGAAACTTGGCGCCCGTGATAGGTTTCTACGTGGGACAAGATCCAGCCCATAGATAGTGATGGTCAACTTCTAATGTAAAATAGTAGCGTGGCTCTATTTCAACATGATTAGGAGATAAAAGAGAAAAATAATTAGAGGAAATCATGCTTCACATGATACATGCAAGTGGGGTGAAAGACGGATATTAAATGGAAAAAGGTAGCGAAATTCTTGCTATGCAGAAAGAGGTTGTTATTTATTGAGCATAAGAAGTCTATTACATTCTTTCCAAGTGTGATGAAATCCAAATGAAATTTTTTTGTCAAATTTATGGGTGTAAAATTGTCTGATTGAAAATATGAATTTCTTTTTATCAAGAATGGTGTAATAAATATTTTAAAATATTCTTATTTATTAACATTAACATTGGGTTGGATAGGATATTACTTTTTGAAAAATATTTAATTTTAATTTACTTATTATTTTAAAAAATAAATTATTCAGTGAATCCAACAATATAGCGTTTCATTCGATCAAATATGACAGTTGAGTTGATATAAGTATTTGAACTTGAGATTTAAATTATTGAGAATTACATGTTTAACCTAGATATACAGTTGTGTTATTATTGTTAATAAATCATGAATGATATATTAGTTGTATGTAATTAATATACTTTATTAGCTGTATATTAGTTATATACAACTAATATTTTTCTTAAAAGTACTTTTTCAAAAAGTATATTCTTATTTCCTATATTTATACATGTATTAATCTTCATTGTAATTACAATTTTAAATATATTTCAATATATTCAATTTGGTATCAGAGCAAGAAAAAAAATATTCTTATCGGTTCTGAGCAGCAGTGCCGCCGCCAGTTCTTTATACACTGTTTCTTTATACACTGTTGTTAATCTTTTCGCACTGTTCAGTTCGTGTCGTAGTTGCAGATCCGCTGTCCAGTCTGCGACGTCCAGCCCCCGCCGTTCAGCCAGTGTCATCCCTGCGCCATCCAGCCCTGCGCCGTCCAGCTTGCGCACCCCAGGCTTGCGCACCAACCCCTGCGCCGTCTAGCTCGCGCACCCCTACGTGCCATCCAATTAGCGCACCCTTGCGCGCTGTCCAGCTCGTGCACCCCTGCGCGTCGTCCAGCTCGTGCACCCCTACGCACCGTCCAATTCGCGCACCTCTGCGCGCCGTCCAGCTCGCGCACCCCTGCACTGTTCTGTGAGTCCGCAGTTTTTAAATTTCAGACAGTCCTAATCAGTTTTTTAAGCTTTGCCCTAATCAGCCCTCTTCAGCCATTGCCTAGCCATTCAAGCTAATTAAAAATGTATGGGCTGAAATTAACCAGAAATGCCTGTGCAAAATTAAAAATCCAGAAGATCTTCTGTGGTACCAGAAGGAGAAGGAGCTTGAACGAGTACATGCTTTCTTAAGAGGCCTTGATATACAATATAATAGTGCTAAAGGCGAATTTCTTCGAATGTCAGATCCTCCGAGCTTGACTACCGCCTTTACATACATCCGTAAAGAAGAATCTCAGTAAGAGAGTCTTCATCAGGCACATGTTGAGGTACCAACCCCTACGCGCCGTCCAGCTCGCGCACCCCTACGCGCCGTCCAATTAGCGCACCCCTGCACGCCGTCCAGCTCGTGCACCCCTACGCGCCGTCCAATTCGCGCACCTCTGCGCGCCGTCCAGCTCGCGCACCCCTGTACTGTTCTGTGAGTCCGCAATTTTTAAATTTCAGACAATCCTAATCAGTTTTTTAAGCTTTACCCTAATCAGCCCTCTTCAGCCATTGCCTAGCCATTCAAGCTAATTAAAAATGTATGGGCTGAAATTAACCAGAAATGCCTATGCAAAATTAAAAATCCAGAAGATCTTCTGTGATACCAGAAGGAGAAGGAGCTTGAACGAGTACATGCTTTCTTAAGAGGCCTTGATATACAACATAATAGTGCTAAAGGCGAATTGCTTCGAATGTCAGATCCTCCGAGCTTGACTACCGCCTTTACATACATCCGTAAAGAAGAATCTCAGTAAGAGAGTCTTCATCAGGCACATGTTGAGGTATCAAGCCTAGCCATTCAAGCTAAATCAAAGGCACTTTTCCTCCAGTAGCAAAATTCAATTCCACTTCATCAGTAGGGCCCTCCACTAGGTTTTACCAATCGCCCTCGTTCTACCTGCTCTTATTGCAATGAACATGGGCATCTTCGTGAGACTTGTTGGAAACTATATCCACACTTGAAACCAAAACGACAACAGGGGCATCGTTCTAAAACAAAAGCAGTTGTAGTGCAAATTGTCCAATAACTAGACTACTATGGACAGAATCATCCTATGGAATGTGGAGGTATCCCTACAGCTTCAATAGTTGGTCGTGATAAGATTGGTATAACCTTAAATGTTTCTCACTCTATTGGGTCTAATACTTGGATTATTGATTCTGGTGCATCTGATCATATGACTTATGATAAATCTTATTTTGATGAGTTATCTTCACCACCAGTGTCTTATGTTACGAATGCTAATGGTGAGGCCTTTCCTGTCTTAGGAAAGAGGTCAGTTTATATCACTCTATCTTTACAGCTCCATAACGTTTTATATGTACCTAACTTATCTCATCACCTGTCCCACAGTTGAATATTGAGTCTAAATGTTTTATAACCTTTTATCCTACGTATGTTATTTTTCAGGATCTTCTTACCAGGGAAATAATTGGTCAAGGGTATATGAGGGGCAGATTGTTCCGTTTGGATCAGAACTACGGAGGGGAGAAACCAGGAGCACAGGAAAACACTACATTGACTTCTAGTTCCGATAAGCTAAGTGAAATTTGGTTATGGCATCACCGCTTAGGGTATCCGTCTTTTAGTCTTATGAAAAAAACTATGCCCATTTTATTTATTGGTGTTAGTGAGACTGTTTTACATTGTGAGACTTGTGTTTTGGCCAAGAGCCATCGTATTACTTATTCTCCTAGTGTTTCTAATAAAAGTACTATTCCTTTTGAATTAATTCATTCTGATGTTTTGGGACCATCTAAAGAGCCCACTATATCGGGTATGAGATATTTTGTTTCGTTTATTGATGACTGTACAAGGTTATCGTGGATTTCTCTTCTTAGAACAAAAGATGAAGTTTTTTCAGTTTTTCAAAATTTTCATACCTTCGTTCAAACACAATACAATGACATCATTCGGATCCTCCGTTCTAACAATGGGGGGAATATGTTAATCATGTTTTTCAAGATTTTTTCAAAACACATGGGATTATTCACCAAACTACTTGTCCACAAACACTGGAACAAAATGGAGTGTCTGAAAGAAAAAATCGTCATTTACTTGATATGGCTCGTGCACTCTTATTTAGTGCTTATATGCCAAAATATCTTTGGGGTGATGTTGTACATGCTTCCGCCCATCATCAATCGTCTCCCACCTAGTGTCCTTAACGGAAAAATCTCATTCCAGATTCTCGCATCTTACGTATCCTTATCATCCTTCCATAATCTTCCTACTCGTGTATTTGGTTGTGTTGCTTTTGTGCATGTTTTTAAAAATCAACGGTCTAAATTAGATGCCCGTGCAATTAAATGTGTGTTTGTTGGTTATGGAAGTTATCAAAAAGGGTACAAGTGCTTCCATCCACCGACCAGAAAGTATTATATCACTATGGATGTTACCTTTTTGAGGACATGAGTTATTTTTCCTCACCTGATACTGCTCATCAGAGGAAGAATACATATTTCGAAGAACTGTATCATGGTGAAGGGGAGGCATTAGGAGAATCACCAACTGATGTTTCAATGAGACCATATGAGACTCCTAATCCAGTCATTGCAGAAGAAGATGCTCCAAGTATTCAAGCACCAAATTCACTTACAGCAAATGAAGTTGTAGACACAACTATACCCTCAAGCATTACTCCTACCCCTGATCAACAACTCCCTGGTACTGAAGGTCACTCATCTGAGGTATGTACACCTACTGATACTAATAGCATCGAGTCTAATGTTGGACAATATGTGTTACCAAATAAGTCTACTCAAGGTCAACCAGCCAAAAGGTATGAACCAAATATTCATGCAAAATCAAAATACCCAGTAGCCAATTACATGTCTACTAAAAGATTATCTAAGTCATATAAATCATTTGTGAATCAAATATCTGGTGTATCAGTACCTAACAAAGTACAAGATGCATTGGGAGATCCAATATGGAGAAAGGCAATGGTCGAAGAGATGGATGTGTTAAAGAAGAACGATACTTGGCAACTTGTGCCACTACCACAAGGAAAAAAGGCAGTTGGTTATCGATGGATGTTTACTGTAAAACATAATGGTGATGGATCCGTAAATCGATATAAAGCTCGTCTTGTAGCAAAAGGGTTTACTCAAACGTATGTTGTAGACTACGATGAGACTTTTGCTCCTGTTGCCAAAATGAACACTATTCGGGTTTTGCTCTCACTTGTTGCTAACCTAAACTAGCCACTTCGGTAGTTTGATGTCAAGAATGCGTTTCTTCATGGAGAATTAGCTGAGGAGGTGTACATGAGTCTTCCACAGGGGTATGTAGTTGATTCCCCTGGTAATTTTGTATGCAAATTGAGGAAGTCTTTGTATGGTCTTAAGCAATCCCCTCGAGCCTGGTTTGGAAGGTTTTCACAGTTCATGCAAAAGGTTGGTTACAGACAGAGTAATTCAAACCACACTCTATTTCGCAAACATCAACGAGGGAAGGTAATAGCCCTAATCATTTATGTTGATGATATGGTAATCACTGGTGATGATACTATTGAGATGAATAAATTACAAAGACAGTTGGCTTCTGAATTCGAGATGAAAGACTTAGGTGAACTAAAGTACTTCTTAGGAATTGAAGTCGCTAGGGGAAGGGAAGGAATATATCTGTGTCAGAGGAAGTACATTATTGATCTGCTAGCAGAGATAGATATGTTAGATTACAAACCTATTGACACTCCTATTGAGCAAAACCATTGTTTAGTAGAGTATCTCGATCAGATACTAACTGATCGAGCTCGCTATCAGAGATTGGTTGAGCGTTTGATTTACTTAGCTCATACTAGACCAGGTGTTACATATGTAGTAAATGTGGTGAGTCAGTTCATGCATAATCCAAGTGAGAACCACATAAATGTTGTTTTGAGAATTTTAAGGTATTTGAAATCGGTTCTAGAAAGGGGAGTAATGTTCTCTAAACACAACAATCCTCTTGAAGTCTGTGGATTCACAGATGCAGATTGGGCAGGAAGTATTATAGATAGAAAGTCAACATCGGGTTATTTCACCTTTGTGGGAGGAAATTTGGTTACATGGAAAAGTAAGAAGCAGAAAGTGATAGCACGATCTAATGTTGAGGCCGAGTATAGAGGTATGGTTCATGGGGTTTGTGAATTACTATGGATAAGAACTTTGTTATTGGATTTGGGTTTCGAACTCAAAAATACTATGCAGATATATCGTGATAATCGGACAGCCATTGATATATCACAAAATCCAGTACAACATGATCGCACTAAGCATGTAGAGGTTGATCGTTACTTTATGAAAGAGAAGGTAGATGCCAAACTTATTAGTTTTTCCTTTGTTCCTATAGAAGAGCAACTTGTAGATATGATTACCAAAGGAGTCTCCAAGAAAGCATTATATGGTTCATTAAGCAAGTTGGGCATGATTGATATCTATGCGACAACTTGAGGGGGAGTGTTAATAAATCATTAATGGTATATTAGTTGTATACAACTAATATACTTTATCAGCTGTATATTAGTATAACTAATATACTTTTCTTAAAATCAATTTTCTAAAAAACAGATTCTTATTTCTTGTATTTATACATGTATTAATCTTCATTGTAATTGTAATTGTAAATACATTTCAATATATTCGATTATTATGTAGTGCTTATATAAAACCTACCTACACATTTTAGACCTTCTGTTATCTATCATACAATGCCATGAAAGGCTTCACTGGGAAAAAGAGGCCAAGATTTTGAACTTTGTAGATTAATTTTGAGGTTTCATCAGATTGTTTTTTTTTCTGAGTATTTATTTTGTAAAAAAAAATTATATTAATCTTAAACATCAATAAGACAAACACATTAATTATATAAATTAGTAGTAACGTAGAAAAACTATTAATTTGAGTAATTTAATTCTCGGTCATTCCCAACACTTTCATGCAGCATTAATAAGTCTAAAAAATAAAAGAAAAAAGAAGAGGAAAAAACATTATTGGCATACGATCAATCACCAAAGATTTATTCATTGCAATTTGCAAATGATTTAGCCTCTAAGTTTGTTCAGGTTCAGAGACATAGACAATTTCTTGGGAAATACACCAGAAGAGACAAAGTCGAGAAAATCATTTGCTTTATAACAAGTCACGAGACATAGACTTCCCATGAGGGAAACCCACCCCTCAATACAAAGTTACAAGCTTTCAGCTTATTTAGCTTCAAATCTCTCTCTCTCTCTCTATATATATATTATATGTGCGCGCGCGCGCGCATTTTCTTCTCTTTTACATAGCAGTTTGTGCATATGGAAATGAGCACCACTGTTCCACAAAAGCCACTTGGTCCTGAAGAACAAAACCGTACCCATCACTCACTTTTTCAAAAGCAAAGCCACCTGCATAATCAGCACCATGGAGTTATTATGCCTTCTAAATCTATTTTCATAATTATCATATTCACCATTTCCTTAGTTCTCCTCCTTGCCATTTTTCTGATCTTATTAATGCTGCGACGATTCAAATCCTCTAAAAACAAGGAGGACATTTACAAAGACAATGATAGCCCTAAGAATACAAGTAACAAGTTCATTTCTCAAACTGCTATCAACTTTACCCCTAGCCCAGGTAATTAATATGCCCCCTAGTTTTTAGTTTTTCTTATAATTTCCATTTCTCTTATCAATACATAATACATGGGTTTTGCTCACTACAGCTTTGTCTACCAAAAGAAACTCCAATTATGTCAGATGCATCCATATAATATTGTTTCAAATTGGTATTTAATAGAAAATTAATGGGTAGTGAAAGTCATGAAATAATGTCACCATCTGTTTTAAGAAATGCCTGAAAGAAAATGTGAAAATTTAATACACTTCTTGTTACACCCTAATAGTACTCCCTTGTTTTCTTTTTATATTGTAGAGAAAATCTTATTTGGGTATTTGAAACAATGGCAGATGTAAAGGATGGTTGTCTTTATGGAGGTCATTTAGGCAGGACACACACACACAGATATAGAGGAGTCCAAGTGTTTACTTATAAGGAACTTGAAGTTGCCACTGGTGGATTCGATAAAGCAAATGTGATTGGAAATGGAACTTTCGGGGTGGTGTTCAGAGGGGTCCTGAGTGATGGGACAGTTGCAGCAATTAAGATGTTCAATCGGGTGGGCAAGCAAGGAGAACGTGCTTTCAGGGTTGAGGTTAATGACTTCATTTATTAACCTTTGTTTCTATTTGTTCTTTTTCCATTAAGTTTCATTTTAGTACTATTCTTTAGCATGTCTTGTGAGAGAGAGAGAGAAAGAAAGAGAAAAAAGTCATTAACTTTAATTGCCTAACAAACTTTTGTAGAAAGTCAACAAAATTATAAACAAGGCAGGGGGGAGTAGACTTCAGCCAAAAATCACAGTTTACCAAAAAAATTAAACACACACTTGTCCTCCTCTCTTTACCACAAGGAATAAGATTCAGTAATAACTAATCTGTTGGATTTAAGTTTTCTTTCCGATCTGGTTTGTGATTAAACTTAAGCGGAGAATTGACTAAAGCTCTCTCTATTACTCACTCACAGCCAAGTATTTAATTGTATTTGATAAAAGAAATTTTTTGGACCATTAATCCTGGACATCTACAAAGGAAATCACCTAGTTCAAGAACGAATTTGAATGTATTTGATAATGCAGGCTGAGTTAGAGAAACTATCACAAAATATTTTAAATGGTGAAGTGCCTAGACTTGTTTATATTAAATGTGTCCCTTAGTATCCTAACTAAGAAAAAATATTTTTAAGTTTATTTGTTTTTTAAAAATGTGTCATTTAAGTCAATTTTTTTTGTGAAAAATGTGAGAGGTAATTACAAAGTTAACTTTCTATATAATTTTACATTAAATATAATGGATTAACATATGTGTTAATGTATGTTTATATTTTTTAATAGTTATATACATACAAAAAATTAATATTTAATTAAAAAATTATTTTAAGCTTTTTAAGAATTTTTTCTTTTAAATTTAAACAAATTTTTTATTGTCTAGTATCTAAAATCACACATAGGCAATGAAAGTTTTATTTAAGTTGATTGAAATAATTTGTTAAAAAATATGAGTAATTTTTTTAATCAAAATTTACTTCATTAGATATATGTCTATCGAAAATAAAACATACATGTCCTACCTACGATATTTCATTACATTTAATAAAAAATTAGATAGAAAGTTAACTTTATCTTTATATATCACTTTTTTCACAAAAAAATGTACCTAAAAACAACTTTTTTAAATAAGAGTACAAAAAAGGTAGGACTTAAATAAATGGACTTGCAAGGTACTTTTTTCCCTTCCTATTTTAAAATGTCTAGAATGGACAAAAATGTCCTTAAAATTTAACACTAAAACTGTTCACATGTCTGTGTAGATTCTAGAGTCTTGTTAGAGGGTATTTTGATCACACAAAAATTATTGTTTTGTCTTCTAAACTCAAACAAGATTGTGGAGTATTAATAAATTGGAATCTAGTTTGTGAGCATGCCCTATATCCAAATCATTGGAATTTTTTTCCTTACATTCAACATTCTTGCACATGGATATGGCAAAAGAAGCCAATTGTTTTTTTTGTCATATTTATTGTTTGTTTGTCTCACATAGGTGGACTTACTCAGCAGATTGCACTCTCCTTATCTAGTGGAATTACTTGGCTATTGTGCTGATCAACATCAGAGGCTACTCATATTTGAACACATGCCCAATGGTTCTCTTCAACACTACCTTCACAATCAAAAACAGCCGTTGGATTGGGGAACAAGATTGAAAATTGCCCTTGATTGTGCTAAGGCCCTTGAAGTCCTCCATGAACATGCTATCCCACCTGTTATTCATAGAGATTTCAAGTGTACCAATGTTCTATTGGATCTTAACTTCCAGGCAAAAGTGTCAGATTTTGGATTGGCCAAGATTGGTTCAGACAGAATCAACGGTCAGATTTCAACTCGTATAATGGGGACCACAGGGTATCTGGCTCCAGAGTGAGTGACTCTATTAATTACCTGTCATTCACATCTCATTATCATTAGAACATACAAGAAAAACCATGCACATGGGCAAGGCTTAATAGGTCATTGTCATGCAATTCATCATTAATTGTCTTCTTGTTCGATTGGCTTGTTGAGCAAAACTGATACCATTTTCCAATGGAAGAAAAAAGCTAAATATCAATTTACATTTGGATTAACCATTTTTATGCATTTGGGTCATTAGCAACAAACACTAACCCAGTTTAAGATTATAGGTCACCTGCTTAAATAGACTAATTTTGGCAATGCAGGTATGCATCAAGTGGAAAGCTTACAACAAAATGTGATGTATACAGCTTTGGTGTTGTTCTTTTAGAGCTTTTAACAGGTCGTGTGCCAGTTGATAGTAAGCGACCACCAGGAGAACATGTCCTTGTCTCTTGGGTTAGTTAGTGTGCAAAATCTCTAAAATCTCTAATTTTTCATATAATGAATTGATGAAGTCTATATTTTGTGTCATTTGTTTTTAAGGGTGAGAATACCTAGTGTTTAATTGTCCTAACCTATTGAATGGCCTCTCATTCTCTCAGGCTCTTCCAAAGTTAACTAGCAGAGAAAAGGTAATGGAAATGGTTGACCCTGCTCTGAGGGGTCACTACTCAAAGAAGGATCTAGTTCAAGTTAGCTCAATAATTCATGAAATTCTAGAACAATTATTACATATCATTAAAATTCATAAGATGTGGAGTTTCATGACATATATATAGATAATCTAGGAATTTTAAACTCGTTTTAGTTAAAATCATAAAATCAAGCTAGAGGGTTATTTCATTTGCTGTTGTCAGTACTGTTTATTGTTTGAAGCAGGTTGCCGCAGTTGCAGCCGTGTGCGTGCAGAAAGAAGCAGATTATAGGCCTTTGATGACAGATGTAGTACAATCACTCATCCCTCTTGTTAGGAGCTATTCCTCTATTAGATCATCAGGATCCACAAGTTTCCAGAACCAAATAGTAAGCCCAAGGTGGTAATAGTACCTAAGCTAAAAAAAAAAGAAGAAAAGAAAGAAAAAAAGGACCTAGAATCCATATAATCTCGGATCACCCTTCTTTATCATCTTATTCTTCAATATTGTTTAATCAGTACTTCTAAAATTGAAGATGAAGCGGAGATTCCTAAAATAAGTTGCATTATTTTATATCTAGTAGATTATGTATAATAAGATCATAATAGTTGTACTTTTGTCTACTTGATCATATACGAATCCATATTTCAAAAGAACATAGCAAAAATAGAAGAAACAGTACTTTTAAGTGGAAGAACAAAGCCTTACACACTCGAAGACTAAAATAAACAGGTATGTCAGGATTTTGAGGGTAAAAAAATCATATGTTTTTGATTTTTTTTTTTTTTTTGAAAATTGCCTCAATTTTTTTTTTAGTCTTTTGACATTATACAGAATGTATTTGAGTTTTGTATAGGCTGTAAATGAGTTCGAACACTTCACTCTCTACTTGGGCCATGTTATTGTATTACATGCCAATTAGCTAAGTTACAGTAGTTATCTATGCAATTTTAGGCCATGCTTTTTTTTTATATATATAAATTACCATCAAGTATCGAAGATGCTAACGACTATGTCAAATATAAATATAATCGATTTTATTTAATCGAATTTAAATAAAATAAAATTGAATGAAATCACCTTCACGAATAAAGTGAAAATAGAAAAATTAATAGGTAATTCAAATAAAACAAAATCATGTAATGTTGGTTCTACACCACATTTGCAACTACAACGAAGAAAAATTGAAGATAAGAGTGCGAGATAAGAGTGTCACTACCTTCTAGAAATTAATAGAAAATATTGATTCCGTTAACAGCCCGTTTTCTGTCTAACTCATTTGGTCAAGAAGGGCTGGTGGGGGCTACTGGACTGACCAAGTCAAAAACATCGCCCTTGGCGGCCAAAGTAATAAACAAAAATATAACTAAAACAATAGTCAAAATACAAAACCCATCATTTCTCTTATTACTCAAATTCATAGACTTCTTTGCCTTCTTTCCAATTAATGACTTGAAAAAATTCATGGCCTTCTAATGATCATGTCAAAATCCAACTAGTAAGCCATGCCTTATCGAAAAGTTATTGGTCATTCCACTTCTTATCCTCAATTTTTCAAAAAATATGTACGCTTTGATATTTGAAACACCAAAACAGCATAAAAGAGAAGAAGTATTTTAGTTATATTAGTTTTTGTCCTTTAATTATTATTATCATTATTATTTTATAAATTAGCACTTTTATTAGAAATTATTTTGTTCACTAACAAGTAAAATACTATTTAAAGTGATTTTAATAGTTTTTAAGAAACTTCTTAACTGTTTCTCAAGAAAATGACTCATAGTTCAAAAAATTCATAAAACAAATATCTTTATCATGTGAAGCACAAAAGTTTTCTTAGCTGATTATTTTAAATTAATTATTTTAAATTTTATTATTTTAGTTATATAATAAAATTATAAAATTTATATGCAACTATTTTAAAATTAAATACACATTTTTTTAAAATTATATCAAAGAATCCAATTAACTATAAAATTAAAGCAATCTTTTTTGTGAACAACCCCTGCTATTTTTCTTTTAACATAATATAAATGTTATATGACTAAATACTAAAATGTTCTTTGATCAAAACTACCACGATCTTTTTCTTTTAACATAATATAATCATTGTACGACTAGATCTTATGCATAAATATTATTCATTTAGTCAATTTAGACATACTGTGTGTTTGAACATATGGATCAATTTGTAGTCCGACCCAAACCTAAGTGAAAACCCCGCCTCTAACGTGAAGTAAGAAGTTTGGACTATTCATCAGACAAAGCCTACGTGAGATACCCTAACCATAAGATAGAATTCTCTAAATGACGTGTTTGACTCTACAGAATTGAAACACACTAGTAAGTAGGAGGTCAGTCCTAGAAGACCACTCACTCTATAAGGTTGACCACTAGCTCGAGTCCTTAAACTTCAATGATTCCCGTGCTATGCACTACACCTGCAACCTTAGGACCGTCCTCACCTTTAAAGGAGATTGATTCTTCTCCTTCTCCCTTCTCCACAAAAGGAGCCTGCATGCATGGAGGTGTGATAGGGATGTCCAAAATGGGATAATAAAACTCCCCCAGATCCTTCTGTTTGGCCTTTGTCTTGAAGGATTCTATGGATAGTTTGTATGCTCTCTCCACGCTCGACATGAGCATCTAAGCCATGGTATCCTTATCGACCTTTGCCTTATTGGCCTCATTGGCTCAAAAGTGGCCTTTTTCAACTTCTTCTCCTTATCAATTGTCTCTCCTTTCCACTTATTTGACTTAACTAATAGCACAATGTTTCTAGAACGAGTAGACGCGTGGCTTTACTTCTCCTGCACCATCTTAGCTTGCAAACGAATCACGTTGCGAGCCTTGTCAAAGTCATAGAGCAACATTATCTAAAACAAAGAAAAATTATGAGATCAAACAAATAAGTCTCGAGTTCACACTTTTTATAAATGATAGTCATTAATAAACATAAAATTTGAGATAACTCACCTGACACATCTGGCAATGGATGACTTTGCCAAAGTCTGCACCCTTGCAAATAACATCGAGCTGCTTTTGTATATGCCAATAGAAAGGTGGCTCAGACAATGATCGAGGTGCTTTGGCGTCAAGCCTCGATTTAAAACTATCCCATCCCCATCTACAATGAAGTCATGGATAACCTTTCCCTTCCTTGAATCCTATATAGGATCATTAGATTCTTTAGAACCCGAGCAAGGAGTTGAAGTCATATACTGCTCTTGGAATGGGGATAGGGGTGGGCAGATTCAGGGGCTCTAGTTTGAAGGCAAACTCATCGCCACCACCATTTTCTTCTTCTTCTTGTTTAGAGAAGTGAGGCAACCTTCATAACTAGAGGATTTTTCCCTTTTTTTACCTATAGAAGAGCCCCCAAGAGCATGAGATGTACCCACTTGAGAGCTCACTTCTACAAAAGTGACCTTGCTCTTTAAAAAGGATAAGAGTTAGGAAACGATAAAATCCATGACCTTGCTCTTCAAACAGGATAAGAGTTAAAAAACGGTAAAATTCATGAGATTTGCAAAAGAACTGATACTTATATATGTGTACCTACTATATAATCTATATATGTACATATAATATTTTATAAATAGATGATCATCACATAAAATCTACGTATTTAATTAATTATCTTAATTTTTTTTAATTTTTTTTAAGTGTTATTTTTCTTCAATAAATAGGATGAATTTCAAACACCGTGGAATAAACATATACAATAATCTAGCCTTCTAAATTATCATTTAGAAGGATGTTTAAGATATGTATATATATATATATATATATTTAATTATGTGTGTTTTTACCTCTAATTTTAATGAATTAATAAAATACTCTTTAAATCAATTTTCAAAAATAAAAATAAGAAAAGAATATATTTTACAAATTCGTAAAATTATTACAGGATCAAATTAATATTCAAACATGATCACAGTCCTTGTTAAACCGGAGGCCGTACCGAGTCACTCCGTTCCATACCCAGTGCAAACGGCTGACTCGAAGTCTCGGCTCCATCATTTGATACCACCTTTGGGGACCTCACCGATGATATCCTTGTCAAAAACGACGGCATCCTAGTAAAACCCCACCGTTCCGACTTAGTCGCCCGGTCCAATTTCTCAAACCGCCTAGTGAACCTTCCTCTACTATTATCATCACCACCACCAGTATTGCGATACCCAAGCCTTGAACTCCCTTCTCCAGGCAAAACTACCATACTGGTAGCCCGGTTCAGATGCCGGTTCATTACTTGCTTTCTCACCTCGGCTGGCAATCTCAAAGTGAACCGCTCCGTATTCTGTCCCGGTTGAATAAAAGAGTGTCCGGTCGAATGTGACCGTGGGAATAGTCTACGTATCCTGTTTGACATCGATCCACGTGTACGGTTCCGATTTAATGTCTTCTTCGTGTCCAAAAGCTCAGGTTGTTGTGCCTGTAGTTGTAATTGTTGTTCACCTGGGTAACTCTCATCGACGACTGGCTCAACAGCGTCGTTTTGATCTTCGATGTCTGCTACGGCCGGCAAATCAGGAAGTGGATGAGTAGACTCATCGAGTTGAGGAACGAGATTAGCACGACAAACAGGGCAAGTGGTGTGAGATTCCAACCAAGCATCGATACAATCTGGATGAAAAACATGATCGCATTTTGGAATCAAACGCAACGTTTCGTCATCTTCGAACTCGTTCAAACACACAGCACATTCAAGAGCTCCTTTACCTATCTTCAAACCCTTGACCGTGGAGTAGACAAAGGTAGGGAAAGTTTCAATCACTTCGGGGTCAAGCCCACGACGATCTCTTCCGGTGATCGCTTCGGTGACGCTTCTGACAGTATTAGTCGCCGTTAAGTTAGAATTACGGCCGATGTAAATAGAAAAGAAGCCCATGAAGAATAGAGCAGCTACGAGAACGGCGATGATGATCCCAACTGAAGGAGTGAAGCGAGCGTAGTTTGTTTGATTGTTCTGACCATCGGGGCTTGGTTGAGCTCCGGCGAGAGGTATTGCTGGTGAGAGAAGCAAAACCAATAAGAGAGAGATGACCGGAAGATAGTGATTGGTAGAATAGCGATCGGGGATCATGTTCGTTTATGGTGAAATGACTTTCTGTTTCTATTTTATTAATGTGGTGCAGACTAACGTGCGCCTCAGGGGCACATGGGAGAGATGAAAACAGAGAGTTTAAACGAAGAGAGAGTGGCGGGTTTTATATATGAAACCGACAGAGAGAGAGGAGAAAGGATTGGATACATCGATAAAGCGTAGGTATCAAGGATGTCATTATAGACCCATAAAAGAAGAGAAATTATAAAGGAAAAGTTTTCTTATTTAGCAAAGAGAATAATTTTATTGGTAATCTTTTTTATAATCTAATTAATTATAAAAATAATTAATTTTCTGGATAAGAAGTATAAATCCGTAATATTTATATTATATTATATGTTGAAATTATTTTAAACATAAATTTAATAATTACGTGTTATTTGCATTTATTTTAGTAGTAATAACCCTTCAATATATGATAATGTTTAGGTGGTGGGACCCACATAGGCTTTGAAGTTTGCGGGAAAGGGTTGCTCTTTCGTTCATGAATGGAGTGCCACGTACAAGAAACGCGCTCTTCAGTCTTGTCCCTTTAATAAGAAGCTTCTAACCTGCTCTGAAGACACGTTGACAAACGACGTCGTTCTTATAACATACATTCTTATTTGTCATTTTTTTTTTCAATCATTTTTGTTTGAACAGTTTATTTTATTCCGTTTGAGTGCATGCAATACAATTATATACATAATTCCATTTTTAAATCTACGTAGGACAGGTATATTGGGTATATTTTTATAAAGTAAAAAAATATATGTTTAATTTATCTTAAAAATAAAGAATATATATTTTTTATAAGAAGAATGTGTTTAACTTTATAAATATTAAGTTTTTTAATTTTATGATTATTAGATTAAGTTAATTAAGTATTATAATTTAACAAAAATAATAATTAATATAATGTTATTAAAATTAAGTGATGTATATAATGATAATACATTTGTTAAATGCATATCTATTTAACTGTAATTTTTAATTACAAGAAATGAAATGATTTAAAAAAAAAGATTAATGATTAAAATTCATACGATATTCATTAAAAAAAGATCACATGTCTATTATATATATTCTTCTAATTTATTTAAATAAAAAATTAATATTTAAATTAATATGATTTTTTTAAAGAATTATAACTAATTTGGCATAACTCAAAACTAATGTGTTTAAATTACTTATTAAATTTTTATATATTTATAACGTAATAAATATATATTTTTAAAAAATTAAAATTAAATAAATTAAATCATTAAAAAATTAAAATAAATTTACTTAGCTTTAACGGATCTTTGTTATTTTTTTTCTTCCTTTTTTTGCTATTTTCAAACTAAAAGATGAAATAAATGGACAAAAAGTAAAAATTAAAAACTAAAAGATGAAGCCGTACGAACCTCTAATAAAAAAAAACTTTTTAAAAAATATAGGAAGACTAATAATTAATAAGATATCAAAATATCGTTTGCTTCCTTATTTGTCTTGTATAGTTAAAATTTTCATTTCAATGTCAATTTTTAACTACATTATACAAACATATACATTTTGAAGTATACATTCTCAATATTTATAATAAATAATATATTATATTATAATATATTTTATTTAAATATGGTTTTTAAATTTAATATAGCCAAACAAAGAATCGGGGGCTAAGTATGAAGAACTATGTTAGTTTTTTTTTCCTCCTCTCTTCCTCCTCTTCAACGGCTCAAGATATTAAGATATTGTTTTTTATTATTGATTTTTTTTTCTTATTATTGACTGGATTTTTAGTGAAGGAACCAGGGTGAAGTAAGCAGCTATGTCATATCAGGTTATTAATTGCTCACCAGTTGAGATTTATATTTTATTTATGAAATAATTACATATAATTTTACACCTAAAACTTATTGGTGTACAAAGAATTTTAATTAATGACAATTTATTATATTTTTAAAATTAAATTAAACTTGAACCTTGAGTACATTTTTAGTAAAATATGTTACAGATATTATTCATATAAATATATACGGAGACATAGTATATTTTTATATAAAAGTACATGATATTTTTTATAAAATACATACGCAATAAAATATAAAAATATAAGTATGATTCCTTTAATTTTTAAAAATATATTATTAAAAATATGATAATATTATTTAATTTTTTATAATAATATAAAATATCAATAATAAATTTAATATAAATATATGATATTTAAAGATAAATTAAATACAAACATTAAACTTAATTTAATTTTAGGATGATTTTATTTGATAAATAAAAATATTTTAAGTAGAAGTGTAAATTGTATTATTTAATTTTAAAAATTTATCTTTAATATCTCTTTCTTTTAATATGTTTTATAATTACTAATTTAATCTATATACTTAGATTCAGTTATATTAATTTTTTATTTGTATGAATAATGATAAAAAAAATTCATGTTTCAATAAACTATAAAAATATAAATTAAATAAAATTATTAATTATTTTTATTTTATGTTGTTTTATTATGAAAATAATAATAATATAAATATTTAATAAAAAATTATTACAAAAGAAAGTATATTTTATTTATCATTATACATGTATAATATTCCTTAATTAAAAAATATGTGTATTTTTTGTAAATTTTAAAAATAAAAATATTTTTTATTAATTCATATATATATATATATATATAATAGGTATATAATACATAAAATTATTAACTAGGCCTTGTACTTAAAATAATAAACGAAGAATCCACGACAATTTATCCCATATTAGTAGCGGTAAATAGTTATAATACGGATAAACAACATTTAATTTAAATGGGAAAAATTATTATTATGAAAAAATAAAATAAGTTGCAACAGTACATATTTATCCCTTTCATCAGTGGTCATCTATAATTTTAATTTTTAAAAATTACTATTTAAAAGCTATTTTTGTTAGTTTTATGGGAAACATTATAATATATTAAAATTATAAATAATATGATAATTTTTTATTAAATATAATTGTGAAAATTAAATTATACGGATAATATTTTGTTATAGATTTCTCCATTGACAAGATTTAAAATGTTGGTTTTTTTCCTTCGTACTTATCAATGTTATATTTTATGAATTAGCTGAAGCGGAGGAGAAATATTCGTTGTTTTGACAAAGTCAAAGGTTGTTTTTTTCCATCGTCTCTTTACGTTATTATTAGATTAAGCGTCTTTTGTCCGGGTTAAACTTTAAATGGTGAGAATATAAAATTGATATTTTTAGGGTAAAGTTTATTAATATTAGAATAATTAAATATTTTTAAAATTTTTAAAAATAAAAATATTATTATAATATTAATAAATAAAAAATCGATAGTAATACTATTTTATAAATAATTTTATATTTTTATCTTTATTTATTAACAGTATTAAATATATTTATTATTTCAATATTTCACATTAATTGTAAATATTATTTTTCTATTACATCGTTATTCATTGTGTTTATTAGGAGTTTTTATTTAAAAAATTATTTATTGTATTTACTAAAATATTAAAGTAGAAATTATGGTTTTTTTTTTATTTCCTTAGCATGATCTGCATGTATATATAGTAAGAGAGAGAATTCAGCTAAACGTATAATTTTCTTGTTCATCTATTCAGATTTTTCCTTCTATTCTTAAACATTGTTTTCATTTGTAGTTTTAGTTTTTTAATAAAGATTAAGTTAAATATAATATATCCTATATCATTTAAGATATATTTTTTAAAAAATAAAAATAAAAATTATATGCGCATATGGATTAAAATACTAATGAATGTTTCATATACTTGCATTAATATAGATATAAAGTATATACGAAAATTTTGTAATATTTTTAACAAAAATGCCTAATATAAATTTTTTATCAATATTTATAATATCTATTATATTTTTGTAATTTTGAAATAATGATATTTATATGAATATCTATTATATTTTTGTAAATTTGAAGTAATGATATTTATATGAATATGGTAAGTTATTATTAAGAATATTGTCAAATTCTTATTAAAAAAAGTCATATTTTATTATAAATTCTAAATCATATTGTAATTCTAGAAATTTAAAAGGTCATGTGAGGCACATTAACCCAATAGTTTTTAATACGAGAAAAGTGAAACATAGAGAAGAAAAAAAACAAATTAATCCTTTAATATTTTGTTTAAATTAATATTATTAATAGCTAAGTGTTAAGAGATAAAAAAATAAATAATTTACACCTTACCCCATTATTATTATTATAATTATTGCTCATCTCAATTTTTTTGTTTGTTTGTTTGTACACTTAGTATCTCAAAATGAAAGTCCTAAAAGCTGTGTAATCGAACTGGTGTCTTCAATTTGACAGAGACTTAAGTAGATGTATGAGCTTCTAGAAACTTGCATTTGGGTAGACAATTATTGTACCGTCAAATTTTTTTAATAACTAGTAATTAATTTTCTATTGTGATACTTATTTATTATTAGACAACAATTTAATGTTAATTTATATTATTTTTTAATATTATTAAATATTTTAAATTGCCATAAATTTAAATCTATCTGTCAAATTAATATTTTTATATAAATGAAAGTTATATTTTTGTAATTAGTAATTAAACTTCAAAGTTCAAACCTCCAATAAACTTAATGCCCTTAGACTCAACTCGTTGACTATATCAAACTATTGTTAGTTCAAGTGTAAATGGACGCGTACATGGAGTCTACTAGTATATGACACAAGGATTTGAAAATTTAGGCATAACCTTCTTTTCTTCTTCTTCATTTGGATCAATATCATCGGCTTGCGGTGGTTGTAAAATTCGGCATGTTTGACTTTCTTTTAAAAAAATAATTTGGATTTTAATAATATAATAATTTAAAACGACATAATTCAATTACAAGATGTTTAGACATGTTTATGATTGAGATTAGGGATGGTTCAAATATTGGGCCTAAACCCACTCAACAAGGAATGTAAACTAATAATTTGGCTATATAAATCCCAGTTCTCTACTTGATGGAACTTAGTGGTTGGATTTTTTCATTGTTTTGTTTATTTGTTTTCAACCTACCTCTTTTCTTTTAGTGATGATGAACTTCGTAGAGAATATGAATAATATAGGTGCCAAGCACTTACGAAGGAACCTTCTTAATTGGGTAGTTGTATTAGTCACCCTGCACTATGTCTATTTATAATACTTAACTCTATGTGAATCAAAGATACAGAAAGGCGTGATATTTGATCCATAAAAGATGTTTAATGTGTTTAAGAATCAAAGCATGGGGTTACAAAGCTCTTCATGACAATGGTTTCATATTAGAATAAATCGTTGGCACTCTAAGCTTGGCTAGTCTTTTTGGGAAATAACGCAAATTCTCGATAAACCAAACTTATGAGAAAACAAGAATAGAAAAATAACATACAAATTTGATAATGGAGTTCGGCCAATCTTGCTTACGTCTCTGGATCTGCTGCAGATCTTTTTATTGAAAGAGGAGAAATTACACAAGGTGTTTACAACACTCAAAACCCACAACCCAATTACACCCAAGAAAATTACTCTCAATTTTCTCTCACAAAAGTTTTGCTCTCTAAGCTTTTCTTTCAATTGGAATGAACACTTTGGATGGTTAATTCATCACAATTACACATCTATTTATAGGAAAATTCACTCCTTGAATTACTCCTTGAATTACTCCTTAAATTAATGGTTCCTTGAATTGTTCCTTAAATTAAACTCCATGTTTTGCTCCTTAATTTGCTCCTTAAATTAAGGAGCTTTATAACAACAATCTCCAACAAGCCTCACCTTATAAAAACAACAAATAAATACATGACGAAGGATAATGCAAAATCGAGTTAACCCACCACGCTTGTATGAATTTTCTTACTTCTGGAAGTCCTTACTGCTGTGATAGAGAGCTAACCAAAGTGGGACAAATGACGTTGTTTCTACAAAATTATTGCTTTTATTTTATTAAATCTTATTTGTGTTCAAGTACTCATGTATTCTTGTGGCCTTGACCTTTAATTTTCTCACGATTACACCAAGAAGGTTAAGATGCATGACATTTAGAAATTAACAACAATAGCTTGATGGAACTTAGCTGCTAGATATTTTCATAGGAAGGCCCACAATTGAAATCTCAATGGTGAGTCAGAACGGGCATCAATTGATTCCCAATGTAAATCAGGGAAGTTTTCTTGATTTTATCTTAAAAATAAAATTATTTAACTCTCTATGAACAACATAATATCATACACAATGACCAAAATCTTAAGGGAGTTATTTAACTAGATTTTAAAAAAATAGTATCATCAATGATTAGAGATATAAATTGAGATATCATCTCATTCTATCAAACATTAAGTAGGATAAGATAAGATGAGATGAATTATCTATGTTTAATACATTTGATAATTATCAAAGTTAAGAGCTTGAATGATCTATGTTTCTCTTCAAACAGACTTATTAAGAGATTTGCAAAACTTATGGCATCCTCTATCTTGGATCATTGATGAGTAATATCCATTTAATTAAAATTAGTGCTCTAAAATCTGTTCATTGATTTTTAGGAATCGATTTCAGTTTTGTTGTTGGTCTTTGGTTGTGTTTCTTATGGTTTTCAAATCATATCGTGTTTGGGGGTTTCAAGAATTGTGTTCTCGGGTTCACATAATTTGATATTAGAGTTCTAAGTTTTAATTTTCAGATTTCTATCCTTTAATTTTTATTCCTTTATTTTAGTGTTCTTGAATTAATTATCTAAAAAAAATCCAGTTTCTATAATTTCTGGATTATTCTTTGTTTTAGTTATTTTCTTGGTATTTTTTGTGCTCTAAAAATTTGTGTTAGAATTCATTTTTTTGTAGTAATTTTATTTTCTATATTTGTTCTCTTATTCCTATTAATTTCCTAAAAATTGTGTTATTTTCAAGTCGTAATTTTTAGATTTTTTTGGTAATGTCTGTGTTAATTTCTAAGATTTTTTATGTTTTTTTTCATATGGTAAATTGCCAAATTTGTATAGTAATTTTCTTGCCAGTTTCTAAAATTATTTATGATATTTTTCGTATCGTAAAATTTTTAGATTCATAACGTAACTTTCATGTTAATTTTTCTTAACTTGTGAGCATATTTATTTTAATTTAAAAAGGAAATAAAGGAAGAAATAAAAGACCAAAAAAAGAGGTAAAATGTATATATACTTTTAGAAATTTTAATTTCATGAATTATACTTCGTTATTATTATTCATTAATTTGTCTTAAAAATTTTTTTATGCAAATTAGTACTCTCGTATTTTATTGTCTTCTTTTGTTGCAATTCGTGTATACTCTAGCTTTAGGAATTTTGAACACCTTGAGTTTGTTCCACTATGCTTTGATTTAATTGGATATTACAGACTATTATTGATGATGGTGATGTCTACATTGTTTGGAATACTTGAATGATTTAATTTACTTAGGGTGTTTGAAAAATCAACCTGAGTACTAAACATGAGAGCTAGTTGAGTGGAATTAATTTTTTTTATTAATTAATATCTTATTTGTGTTAGTTGTTACACAATGTCCAATGGGAACAATCCCGAAGCAAGATCGAATGCAACATTCATGGCGAGGGCTTTGCAACAATCATTTGAAAGGATGAATGTTGTAATGATCGACATAAATGAAAGGATGAAGAGGTAAGAAGTCACCATAGTCACCTTATAAAAAGTTGCAACACAAGGCATTCTAAATGTTAGGGGGCTAGATAGACAAGTTTTTGTAGAGAAAGAGTGAAGATGATAATTAGGATGATAATGGAGATTTTAAGGATGAAGAAGAAAGTGTACCTATAGGAGGGAGGTATGGAAATAAATGAGGTATAAATGGTAAAGAGGTATGTAGAAACCACCACCTTTACCACATGATTGAATTGATAGAAACTTGGGAAGCATTAAAATGAAGGTGCTATTGTTCCACATAAAGAATGATCCTGAATTATACGTGGAGTGAGAGAAAAAAGGTGGAACACATCTTTGAATGTCATTATTATGCTAAAGAGAAAAAAGTAAATTTATTGTTTTTGAATTTACTGATTATGCATTGAATTGGTGGGATCATTTAGTGAATTTATTGATTAGGGTTGCCTACGATTAAACACCTCAGACCCTATAAGTTGTAATGTTTGAATGAAAGTGGAAAAGTAAGGATTAATAGGTAAGTATTAGTGTCTTTCTTCATTGAAAAATACAAAGATGAAATCTTGTATGGTGTGATACCAATGCAAGGTGGGAATATCTTGTTAGGTAGGTTATGACAATTCAACAATAAGGTTACGCATGATGGATATAAGAACAAGTAATATTTTGTAAAAGATGGTAGAAATATTACACTTGCACCTCTTACTCTCAAACAAGTTTTTAATGACCAATTGAAAATGATAAAAGAAAAAGAAAAGAGTGGAAAAAAGAAAGAATAAGAGAATAGTGAGGAAATAAAGAGAGAAAAAAGATGTGAGCTTTTATTCTAAGGCAAATAAGATCAAGCAAGATATTTTTTCAAAATGGCCTATATTTGTACTTTTGTACAAGGAGGTTAATTTTTCTACTAAGAACCTTAACGTTTCTTTTCCTAGTGCTACTGTTTCTTTGTTATAGGAATTTGAAGGCTTATTTCCTGAGGAGATTCCACATTCAATTAGAATGATTGAGCATCAAATTGATTTCATATTAGGAGCATCAATTCCAAACTAACTAGCCTATATAACCAACTAAGAAGACACCAAGGAGATTCAAAAGCAGGTTAAGGAGTACTTGACTAAAGGTCAAGTGAGAGAAAGCTTGAGTCGTGTGTAGTTTCAGTGCTACCAGTGCCAAAAAAGGATGGTTCAAGTCGGATATGTGTTGACTGTCGAGCTGTCAACAACAATACGGTAAAGTATAGACATCCTACTCCTAGGTTAGATAACATTTTAGATGAATTGCATGATTCTTATATTTTTACTAAAATTAATCTGAAAAGTGGATATCACCAAATTATAATAAAAGAGGTGATGAGTGAAAAAACTGCATTTAAGACTAAACATGATTTATATGAATAATTAGTCATAACCTTTGGATTAATAAATGCACCTAGTACTTTTTTGAGCTTATGAATCATGTTTTATGTACATTTATTGAAAAATTTATAGTTGTTCACTTTGATATTTTTTTATTTATAGTAAAAATTTAGAAGAGAATGTTTCACATTTGTATTATGCGCTTGAGGTATTAAGAAATGAAACATTGTATGCTAACCTTAAAAAAGTATTATTTTTGTATGAAGATGTTAGTTTTTCTTGGTTTTGTTGTTAGTTCTAAAGGTATAAAGGTGCATGAATAAAATGTGAAGGCTATTAGGGAATGTCTCATACTAAATTCGGTTACTGAAATAAGAAATTTTTATGGCTTTGTTAGTTTTTATCGTTGATTTGTTAAGAATAATAGTACACTAGCTACACCTTTAACCATGGTCATTAAAAAGACTTTTAAGTGTGGTGAGGAACAAGAAAGAGCTTTAAACATGATAAAAGATAGACTATATTCTGCACTTGTTTTAGTTTTATCTGATTTTACTAAAGCATTTGAGGTTGAGTATGATGCTTCATGGGTAGGTATAAAAGTTGTTTTGATATAGGAATAAAGGTCTATTATTATTTCAGTGAGAAACTTAGTGAAGTAGCCCTTGACTACCCAACATATGGAAAAAAAATTTAGTACGAACAATTGAGAAGTGGCAACACTATCTTTGGCCCAAAGAATTCGTCATTCACGTGGGCTATGAATCCTTAAAACCATTTGAAGAGTCAAGGTAAGTTGAATAGAAGACATGCCAGATTGTTAGGATTTGAATATATTAAGAAAACGTATGACAATAATGATGATCTTTTTGTTGTTTACAATACATATGACAAAGCTACTTTTGGTAAGTTTTACAAGTTATATGGGTACCTATTTAAAGAAAATCAATTGTGTATACCCAATCTATACGTGAACTTTTAGTCGAGGAGCTATTGGGGGGGGTTTAATTGGACATTTTGGTATTAAAAAGACTTTAGGAAGTCTACATGAACATTTTTATTGGCAAAAAATGGGGCGAGTTGTCGAAAGATTATGTTCTAGGTGCATTACTTGTAAGCAAGCCAAATCTAAGGTCTTACCAATACCCTTACCCATATGGTAGATGTTTCTATGGACTTCACTTTAAGACAACCTTAGTAAAAAAGAAGAAAAATGCTCTATTTTTATGGTTGTAGATAGGTTTTCTAAGATAGTACACTTCATAACATGTCATAAAACTAATGATGTAACTAATATAGTGAAGTTATTGTTTAGGAAGATTATTAGGCTATATGGGGTTCTAAATAGTATTGTGTCTAATTGGGATGTTAAATTCCTTATTTATTTTTATAAGGCTTTATGGGCTAAATTGAAGACTAAACTCTTATTTTCTACTATGTGTCATCCCCAAATTGATTGTTAAACTAAAGTAGTCAATAGAACTTTGTATACTTTGCTGTGAGCAGTGATACAAAAGAATTTAAAAAAATGGGAAGACTATTTTCCTTTTATTAAATTTTCTTATAATAGGAGTGTGCATTCTACTATTGATTATTCATTATTCAAAATTGTTTATGGTTTAATCCATTTACTCAAATAGATTTGTTACCTTCGTTTATTTCATAAAGAACTGACTTAGATGGTAAAAGGAAAGCTAAAATGGTAAAATAGTTACATAAAAGCATCTAGAAATATATTGAAAATAAAAACAAAGAATATGCTTCCAAAGCCAACAAAGGACGACGAAAAGTCATTTTTGAACCAGATGATTAGGTTTGGGTACACATAAATGAAGAACGATTCCTTGAAAAACGAAGACCCAAGTTACGACTTGGAGGAGTTGGACCATTCTAAGTACTTGAACGAATTAATGATAATGCCTACATGTTAGATCTTCTAGGTGAGTTTAACGTTAACACTTCTTTCAATGTGTTTTGGTTTTTCTTCTTTTGATTATATAGGTGACGATTTGAGGTCAAATCCTTTCGATGAGAATAATGGACCGGTAGAAATCCCAAGTGGACCAATCATGAGATCAAGATAAAGTAACTCAAAGAAGCATTGAATGTACTTCTTTAAGAGTTAAATCATGATCAAAGAGTGCCACAAATTGAGTAGAAGGCATAGAGAAGCCAATCGATGAGATAAAGGCAAATTTGAAATTTCAAGCCGGGTCATATGAGTCATGGCATAGACTTTTGGCTGCCACAACAAAGGGATCTATGCAGATTTTGGAACTTAAGTAGGGGCATGGGTGTTGCAGTAAAGGTTTTTGGCCATTGCGACCAACATACTTTTCTTGGACTTTTTCTCGCATTTTAAGGGTTTGTTGTTCTATGTCTTTTGTTTTTTAAGGTTTTATTTGTACCTTATATAAACATTGTAAGTCCCCAACTTTCATCTTACCTTACATTTAATACATTTGATAATTATCAAAGGTGAGAGTTTGAATGTTCCATATTCCTCTTCAAACTTACTTAGAAAGAGATTTGCAAACCTTGTAGTACCCTTTTATCTTAAATCATTAGTGAGTAATATTCATTAACTTAACCATATTTTCCTTCAAACTGACTTAATAAGAGATTTGTAAATCTTGTAGCACCCTTTCATCTTGAATCATTAGTGAGTAATATCCATTAACTTAAGGTGAATGCTCCAAAATCTTATTATTAATTTCTAAAAATTGATTTCAATTTTGTTGTAAGATCTTTAATCGTGTCTCTTATGGTTCTCAAACATATCGTGTTTAGGGGTTTTAAGGACCGTGTTCTCAAATATGCATTAAAATGCTACCTTGACTATTTGAGAAATATTTCTTATTACTTGTTGGAGGATACAAAGACCACTAAACGTGCATGAATTGTCTATATGATATGTTTTATGTTGGTACTTTACCACCCTAATATTAATTGAAATTTTAGATTTTTACAAGTGAAAGATAATTTACTTCATTATTTAAGGTGTTGGACTATTTACGCCTACATAGTATAGAAGACAATTAAGTTTCTTCTTTGACTCCTATATTAATTGATTTATTATGAAATCTAGGTTATTTATCCTGACATGACATAAAAGACTTTTGAATCTAACATCTAATATCTTTTATTGATATTAATGGATTTATTATTAAAGGTTGGCATGTAAATCCAAATTTTTCATTCTCGTAGAACAAGGAAGACCATACTCATATTTATAGAATTATCTTGATGTTTGGATTATGTACTCTAGCACGACATACAAAGCCATCAGACTTCTTCATTAAGTCTCTTAATATTGGAGATATTTTCACAGAGTTTGGATTACTTCGGTATGATATTAAAGGTTGTTGAGCCTTTTCAATGATTTATTCTTTTGATGTTTGGGAAATCATTATGAAGTCGAGGCTACTGATCACAATATAGTATGAAAGACAATGTCTCTTCCTCGAGGTTCTATCCTTATACCAACGGATTATTATAGAGTTTGGACTATTTATCCCAAAAGAACATGGAAGGTCGTTAAGATCTAAGTACGAGTTGATTACCTTAGTAAAGAATTAGGTAAAGCTCGAGATAAAAATATGAATTAATCACCTAGATAAAAAACCAAGTATAGCATTTATGATCTTAAAAATCCTTACTTAGGAGTGAGGTAGCCTTATCTCAATACCCCCAGGTAAGATGTAGGCATAATGATGTATCACTATAGTGGTCTAGCCTTAGGAGGGTAGTGAGACCACATGATGGTCCATCTCTTCGGGAAGTTTGCCCTAGGGGAATTAAAATTCCACTACTTTCAAGCTCATATTTTCATAAAGTCTTTGCTTACAAGTGAGGTAGCTTTATCTAGGCACCCCTTCAAGTAAGATGCAGGCGTAATGAACTAGCATTATGGCCAAAGATAGAAGAGAAAAGTACAAGCTAATCACCTTGGTAAAGAATCAGATTGAGCACTCGAGATAAAAATACAAGCTGATCACTTAGGTAAAGAACCAAGTAGGGTGCTCGGGATAAAAATACAAGTTGATCACCTCAATAAAAAATCAAGTAGAGTGCTCGGGATAAAATATGATTTGATCACCTTAATAAAGAACCAGATAGAATGCTTGGGCAAAATCACAAGCTGATCACCTTAGAAAAGAACTATGTAGAGTTCTTAGGATAAAATTATAAGTATCACCTTGGTAAAAAACCAGGTAGAGTGTTAAGATAAAAGTATGAGTTGATCACCTCGAAAAAGAACTATGTAGAGTTCTTGGGAAAAGTATTGATCACCTTGGTAAAAACCAGGTAAAGTGTTAAGATAAAAATATGAGTTGATCACCTTGATAAAGAATTAGGTAGAGCGTTCGAAAAAAATTACAAGCTCATCACATTGCTAAGATCTAGGTAGAGCGCTCAGGCAAAATTACAAGTTGATTACCTCGATAAAAAACCAAATAAAGTGTTTGGGATAAAAATACGAGTTGATTACCATGGTAAAAAGTAGGTAAAGTGATTGGGAAAAATATCAAAATGATCACCTCGATAAAGAACCAAGTAGAGTGCTCGGGATAAAAGTAAGAGCTAATCACTTTGGTAAATAACTGTTAGGGATAAAATATGAGCTGATCACCTCATTAAAGAATCAGGCAGAATGCTCGAGATAATAATATGAGCTGATAAGAACCATGTAGAGTGCTTGAGCAAAGTCTTTTACCTTAGGAGATGACTCGTCCAATTTTAGGTTAAAAGATTGACCAAAATTTAAAATACGAGTTGATCACTTCGATAAGGAACCAAAAAGAATGCTTGAGCTCAAATTTTTTGAATATCCTTGCTTAGAGAGAGAGAAGGAAAAAACTTTTCTTAACTACCAAAAAAAAATGAGTAAGTTTGAGACATTACTCTCATTCTTTGGTCCAAGAAGACCACTTGTGTTTGTGTATATAAGGTCAGGAAATAATATCAATGCTGACAAAATGTCACATACATCATTCTGATGTAACACTTATTAATATGTTGCTTAAAATCAACCTATGACACTTGTTAATATGATGCTTAAAACTCCTGTTCCAACAACCCAGGAGGCGAGAAGCTCCACCATCATCTTGAAACTCCCAATCCTATAAAAAATGTTGCCTTCTCAACACAAGATTATATAGTTCATTTTGACTAAATATATACACCGTAATCTTGCACATATATTTCATGCTAGTTAATAAAACTCCTGTAATTTTAAACATATTTTAGTTGATAATATGTATTTTACACAATTTTAAAATTGCTGTAATATTTGTGTATTCTTTACGTTGCCCGCCATAAGCCTACACTTACCAGCTATTTATGTTATATGTATTCGAAGTAATTGTTTGACCACCTTTAGTGTTGACTTCAAATAGAGGCATCCGATCGGATTAACTTTGACATGGTAAGAAAAATTATTTCTTGCTACTTTGAATATAATTAAGCACACAAAAAGTCTATTTATATAAATGTATGCTTTAGTAATTTTATTTTTATAAAAGATATTTAGGTCAGTATCTCTAGAAATAAGATATTTTAGTTATTTTTTAAACAGTAAGATATTATTTTATTAATAAAAAATTTTAAAAAATAATAAATGTAAATTTAATAGGGTAAAGTTTTTGCACATTTTGCAACCAGTAACAGCACCATGCGTCGGCCGCTTTCTGATAAAGGATTTGATATTTGACAGAAATTCCTGGTTCAAATCCATCTCCGTAAAAAGAAGAAACACAATACCATGCGTGAAAGAACCCTAAGTAAAAACCAATTATAATCATTTCTAACCAGATGTCATCCTAACTAAAATCGTAAAAAAAAATCATCAGTAAAGTAAACTAGGTCATACGAAGGAGTTAGGAGGTCATCTAAAATACAGTGATTTTTTTAAAAGCTAAATATCTAAAATATATAGTAAATTAATTAATAAGATGAAATAAATGGACTTAAAAAAGGTAACGAGGAGAAAATACAATGACCCAAGGTATTTAGGGTAGAAATGGGCTGGAAAAGTTGTGTATTCTCAAATCTCAATCTCCCTCAAATCAAAGATGAGAAATCACGCTGGGCTCCTTTTCCTGTTCTGTAAACCTTCGGTTCTGATCTTCATGCTATCATTCTTTCTCTTCATATTACCACTTTCTTCTCACTATCTCTTCATGCTATCATTCTTTCTATTCCCTCAATCCTGCCTCTCACAATCATTTATTAATGCATCTAAACCTTACCTACTTTGATGAACTCCACTGTTCCACTCCTCTATGGATAAGTAATCAGGAAATTCCTGGTTTTGCTTTTTGTTCTTTGTTATTCCCTTCACAAAAATGACTGTCAGTTAATACATTTAGATGCAAGACAGCACACAGAACCACAACAAACCTGTATAAATTATTATTAAGTAAAGCGGCTAATTAGCCCTTTTAAGATATGTCACTAATTCATGTTCAACATAACATTGCCACATATCAAGAAAAAAGGGTGAATCTGATGAATATGTATTATTATTATAATTAGAATAACCAGTTTAAAAAAAATTGATTGACACTGACACAAGTGATTCAATGACAGAATTTAACGGAGTCTTTAACCCATCCCTTTTGAATTGATGGTTGAACACTTGAACTACCTTGACTCTAGTCATAAAGCAGTAGTTATCACTTTTTTCAGTTTTTTATTAAGTTCAAACTGGTAACTGTCATGTCTACAATCATGCTCATATATTTCAAACATCAGATCCTAATCTGGAATTAAATATACTCACTATTAAAAATGGGGTTCAATGCAAATGAATATTACCTGTCAGGAAAACGGAGCCATACTAGCCTTTGAGGTTGTTCAGATCCATACTGGATGATCCCTAGCTCCAAAGAAAAAAGAATAGAAGGCAGAACTCAATACATTATCCTCTAAAATTGTGGAACGTTTAGAGGAGATCCAGGCCCATTAGACAGCAGTTTTCTTATTTCTGAAGTTCTCCTTCATCAGTGCAAATTTTTTCTTGCAATGATTCACCGTCTTCCCAGGAACAGCAGCAGCAACCCGCTCCCAACGCTGACTAACCTCCTTTGGAAAGGTTTTCAGAGCCTGAACCAAGGCTCTTTCTTGTACAGCAGACCACACATCCTGCTCTGAACTTGAAGATACTGAATTTGCAGCCACAAAATCATTAGCATCCTGACTGCTTGCATTCTTGCTTGAAGAATCACTGAGATTATCTGATTGGCTGGCATTGTTTTCAGGTATATGCGGAATTGAGACATCTCCTACTTCATCCCTTGTTGTAAGTGGAGATGAAATAGATGGTGCAGGCTTCCTCCTTTCAAGAAATGAATCAAAAGCCCTAGAAGAATCAGGCTTCTGTAGGAGCACTGTTTTGGTTGCCTTCAGAATTTCTTCCACGGATCTCCCTGTACCAATGTAATCTGAGATAACTTCCCACCTCCGAGATGTTCCTTTTGGAAATTTATGCATTCCTTTTTTCAATAGCTCAATCTCTTCCTTGTCCCAAGGTTTTTCCTTCTTTTCAGAGATGCTAAATGGAATACTTCCATTAGTCTCCACAGAACCATTCTGCTGTTGAGTATTCTTGTTACCTTCTTTCGTATCTTTCAAACCATCATTAAATCCACAAGCATCCCTCAGAATTTTTGCAATCTCTAGCTCTTCCTGCCCCTCCATCTTGTCACACATGCTACTCATCTGCTCCATATTAAGTGCCACGCAGAGAGTTTCCACATCATCCTCAGAAAGATTTAGCAAATGGTGTGATACAACAGGCCTCGAAAGTGTTCGCAGACGAGTCCGTTCTTTACGCAAGAGTTTCTTTTCTCTCTCTCTCACCTTTTTCTGTTGTAGTGCTGCTTCAGATGCACGTCGTTCTTCCTCCTCCTTCCGGCATCTCTCTTCTTCAGCAGCTCTAGCCACTTCTTCCTCCTGCAATCTCTTTGCTATATACTTAGCCTCCTTTTTCTTCTTCTTCTCTGCTTTCTCCACCTCCTTTCTCTTCAATATCCTTGGGTCTCTTCTATAGGCATTGTCAACTAAAGCACGTATCCTAGCATATTCATCCTTTCTAGCCTTTTCAGTAAGCTTTGTATTCTGCCTCTCCATCCACCTCTTATGATCACGAGACTCAGCTTGCTCGAGATCAAACTCATCAGCATGCGGGAACTCTCTCCAACTTTTAAAAGTATACCAAAAATCATAAAAGCTATCTACTTCACTTAGTGGGGTATTCTCATTTCCTAAGGTTGGGATTGGTTGGTTAACTGACCATCGTCCGTTCCTTATAAATGCTGGACCAAACACCTTGAAGAAGTCATGTGGGACACAGTCAGCTGGAATCTCATCATCAACCTCATCTGTGGAATCATAAACTCTTCTCTTCACTGGATCAATTAATATTTCATATGCTTCTTGGATGGACTTAAAGTGGCTCTCTATCTCATCCTTTTTTGTTTGCTTGGCAGCTTCAGTTTCCTCAGCAAGAAGAAGAGCAGCTTGCTTGTCAGGATGATACTTCAAGGCAGTCTCACGATAACATTTTCTTATCTGTTCCTCAGTGGCAAGATACCTTAAATGGCCCAAACCCAACAATGCATAGTGATCTTGTTGCTTGGCTCCATCGCCGGATTTCTTTTTGCCTTTGGTGCTGTATGATTCATACGATGGCAGAGATGTCTGTCCCTTATCATCAGTTATCTTCTGATTTTCATTGTCAACAACTTCATCATCCACATAACCAAGAAGTTTAAGAGCAACAGAATGAAAAGCATGCCCAGCAGGTTCATATCTCAAAGCCTTGACAGGAAGGCAATTTGAAGACACAAATATCGGTTCTCCATTAATAATCTCTTGAGAGTAGGTGATAAGTCGTGTGTTGGACTGGAAACCCATTATGGTGTCACAGAAGACACACTGCAGAGAGAGAAAATTACATACAAAGCTCACTACCCAGGAAAGCTTCACTTTAGCTCAAGACCCTCTTTGTTAAGAAGAAAACCAACCTGCACACTGAAAAAAGTCACAAAGCTTACATCAATGTTTAAAATTAAGCAATGCAAAAAAAGAGAGGGGGAAAACTAGAATCTCCCTAGTCGAACATGAAAATAAAAAAGAAAGATAAGAATTGAATTTGCCACGACTTAATCAGAAACTCGACTCAATCGAAGTGGAACAAATGATTAAACAAAGAAAAAAAGTACGCAATAACCCAAGAGCTGAATCTGAACCTAGGATCTATTCCAAACAAAATAACAATAATTTACTCGGAAAGAATAGCGATTAACTGATGTTTATTTGCTGATTTCAGAGATGATCATCTCAATAACGTACTAAGGGCATATCAATGATCCAATCGACATATATTCTCAAAACTACTAACATAAAATTATAGCTTCAATGAATCAGTATCACCAAACAAAAACCCAAGACTAGAGTTGTCAGCTGGTTTAACTCGCTGAAAAACATGTCATCCTCAACATATAAAAAAAAATTAAGTCAATAAAAAAGTTAAAATTATTTTAGGTAGGTATTAAAAAAAAATAACTAATGATTTACTTGAACATGGAACAAAATAAAGCTTGAAAAACTTGTCAATAAACTTTGAAGCATCTAAGTTACTGAAGAAGTGAAAAAAAAGAGATGAAAAATAGACTACAATAAGAAAGAAGAGAGATTGAAATCACCTGAAACAATGGAAGATAGAGCGTTTTGGTGGCAGAGATGGCCGTCGACAGAGCTCTACGGTATATGCGTTTAGGGTTAGGAGATATTTTATGTCGGGGCAAGGAAAAAGCATTCTTCTCAGTGCTTAAATAAGAGAGAGTATACAAAAAGGCTCTCTTATTTGGGCCGCCATAAGTTTCTTAATAATTCCTCTGTAGGGCCTTCTAACGTTATTTTCAGAGTGCTTCTAAAACGGCACAGTTTTTTCTAAGTTAGCCCACAACTCAATTACTAAAAAAATTATATTTTTAAGATATTGCATTCGTAGCCAAAGAGGCTGGAGCATTAATTTTTGAAACACACAATAGCACAACTCAAACATGACCCAATATGATTTTGGATCAATAACGTGGAAACCCTTTTGAACACGAAAAAACTAGAGTGAGTTCGGGTCATCAATGTAAATTTGTTGGGGTTTCTTCGTACAACAAATAATATCATACTAGTAATAGCGAGAGGCGGATTTACATGTCTTCAAGAGCACGTGTCCTCCTTCAAATTTCGACAGAAAAATATTTAGATATAATATTTTTAAAATTATATATAAATAATATCATACCTTTAAATTTTAATTTTTTTAATTTGTATTACTTATAAGTCACAATAAAATTAATAATTGAAATATAATCACACTTAAAATAATATATAATATCTTTTTATAATAAAAAATAACTAATAATATTTTTTATTTTATATATATTGATATTTGTATGATATTTACTTGAACATTTATTAATATACTTAAAAGATAAAAATTACTTAAATGTTTTCGATGAGTTTCAATGTATTATCCAGTTATGTTAATAATTATAATTATTTTATATTAATTTTAAGTATATTTGAATAATAATTATCTATTATGAATGGATAAATTTTTTAATTTTTTAACTTTTTAATTATTTTATTTAAAAATATATTTAATTTAAATATATTAAATATTAATGTAATTCTTATTCTCCTATATTATTTAAAATATTAACTTTAATTTTCATATTTTAACTATTTAGCTTATATTAAGTAAAATTAATAATAAATAAAATTTAATATAATTATTCAAAGTATTGTTTGTTTCATTATTAAAATTATATTTTTTTATATATTTATGTGTATAAAAAATGATATTAGTATATATTCTTTTGTATTCCATTTTGATTAATCATAATTTTAATATTGTTATAATTATCCATACTTTACATTTTATCGGTTATAATTATTTTTAAAAAATATTATAAAAATTTTATAAACAAACACAATTTATCTGTAATTAAAAGGTTTATATGGATTTGGGTTTTACCAATTTAGATGATAAGCAATGAAAGATGCAAATGAAGCGATGAATGAAGATAGTTTATATGAACGAATAATCAATGTTGTTCACGTGAATTCATCTCACCAAGAAGTATTTTAAAAAAAATGGTATAATTTAGTCTAAAATAATCATTTATATAAACATTTAAATTTACTTTTTTATGTTTATTTTCATACATAATTGTGAATAGTTTTTTTACTTTCATTTTTTTATTTATTAATTTTATAAATATTTAATTAATTAAGATCTTTTATAAAATTATAATTATCATATATAAATTTAATAAATTCACTCTAAATTAAAACTAAAATATCATTTTAATCTAAAACTAATCAATAATATATTTTAACTCGTAGAAACTATATTTTACCAATTAGTTTAAGAGAAAACAAAATTGAAAGACACCAAGTTCGTCCATTAATTTTCAATTGCTAAAGTGTTGTGAATTAGCACTAAAAAATAAAATAAATAAATAAATAAAATAATTATTAAAAATGATTGAAAAATCAACTCTTTCGAAAATTCAAATTATTAAGAAAATGTATAATTATATTTGTATACATTTATCAATCTTCCATAAATGTTAACTTTAAGTACCATGCAAACCAAACATTTGTATTTCAACAATTGAAATTATTAGATTTTTAACACAATATTTTCAACTTTCATATTATGATAAAAATTATTAGATAATTAATTCTCTCAAAAATTGAAATTATTGAAAAAATAACCAACCATATTTTTATTCATTTATCATGAATTCTTGAAATAGAAAGTTTCACAATTTCCTGTTACAATTGTCTCATAGCTAAAGTAATTTTTTTTTAATATTGTAGTTCAAGTTGTTTTGCTTTCCAGTATCATTTTGATGTAAATGTTGTTCTTTTCAACATGAATTTAAATTGCACTTGAACCCCAAATATAGAATTAAATTCTGTCCAAAATTTCATTTATTTTTCTCAAACCATTTGCAAAATCTTAATCCTAATATTTTTTTTTGTTGCTAATATCATAATCCTAATCTTTATAAAAGATTTAAAAATAAAATCTTTACTTCAGTTTCTCATAACAAAATATTCTACATAATAAACCGTACAACAGTCTACATGCTAAATTTTAATAATAAAAATCAGTGAAAAAAGTATTTAAAAAATGAGTACTTTTCGAAGGAAAAAAGTCATTGCTTACACGAGAGAAGAAATAAGCGTACAGTGGAACGATTATATGACTGCATATAAGGAAGCAAATTGATAGGCTTAAGCTTCTCCGTAACGTCTGTGATGTTAAGGTTAGCTTGGTCTACCAAAGCGAAAAAGTTATTGAAGGTGTCAACATTGCGAATAACAGAAGCTATAATAGCTATTGGACCATTTCCTAACCCACTGCAAGCCGAAGCTTTGAATATTTTACCTGGTAAAACATCAATTCTATGCCCTTTGCTACAAAACTTTTCATTATTACCAATAGAGCTACTGTCCAAAAACAAGTCCCGACCATCCCCACTCAAATCACGAGAACAAGATTCCCCCTGGTTCAGAAGAATGGCAAGTACACGAACAAGATGTGGGAGATATAATGGATCATATATTATATCGGCACCTAAACTGTAGAAGAAGAAGAATAGTCAGGAATGATTTTGGCAGTAGGCAAAACAATGGAGAGAAAAGAAAAAAAGAAAAAAAAAACTTTTGGTAACAAATTAACTAGTATGTGGTTAACCCTCAGTACCTTACAAATACTATTGATAAGTTATTGCAATTGAAACTTGGAATAAACAGAGACCTATTGTAGTTAGAGCACAATAAATAATTACACATCAATTATCAGTATTCATACTCACATAATGTCTGGCTTGTATTTATGAAGCTTTTTATCTGTTGCAGATTCCCACGAAAGATAAATGCACTTTACCTGAGATAAAGTTTTTATTCATGATATTGTAGGGTTGTCTGGTTCTTTTTGTCCATGTACTATTCTATTTCTCAAAAGGAATTTAAAATCTCAAGCAGGGCTTACCTTGTTTGGTTCCCTAATAGTTTCCAGCACATCAGTTTCAACCCTCAAGTTGTTCAACTCTAGATTAAGCTTCATGTTTGCTAGGGTTGACATGTCACCATCACTTAAAATAACCTGAATCAATCACAAAATTATTCCGCATGAATAAAGCTTTATACTGAAACTTTTGTGTTTTCACGGACTATAATTCTTTTCATTTATTTCTCCATAATTTTCCACATCAACATTAGAAAACGAACACAAATCCTTATGAAATTTGCTTATAAAAGTTGCATTAGCATAAAAAGATTGTAGACAAAAGGTCAATGAGTGAATGTTTACTATTTTCATCTTGATTTCGTATGACAAGCACCATACCTCAGAGGCTTTCACATGGGCAAGGCAAATACCAGCTAAACCAACTCCAGCTCCAACCTGAGTAGATAACAGTATTCAATTAGAGGTATACACTTTCCGTGTAAAAAATTGATGGTATCTAGCACCCACCAAAAAACAAAAAACATTGATGATGATTCATAAGAAATGGAAAGGAAAAGGTCCGCCCAACTGATAGTCTGATATACAAAGTAGGTTTCATTTTGAGAAGTTTCCTACATAACCATGATTGGATTGTTACTCCGTAGAACACTCAAACTAATGACTCACTTTATCGTGCAGATTTCAGGTCATCCATAATTGCAAATATATATATGACAATTTGTACCGGTTATAGACACTCAAATGCATACCGTATTACCTTACCTCAAAACATGATCTATTTGAGAATAGCTCTGGAAACGAAAGTATGCACTCTGACAAGTAAAGACTTGATGGCCAAACCGAACATCTATACAAAAAGTGAACTATTACAATATGAAAATAAACAAGAATGGACAATTGTTCAGGCATAAAAGCATATGAAATAGACTTATACTTAAAGCTTAGTTAATGGAAACTGAACTAGACTTGAAAAGGAGATCTCGAAGACTCAACATAGAACCTATACCATCCATAGGAAGACATTGTCACCAAAAAAGTGAATCATTTCTCTACTTTGGATGAACAAAAAGGAACAAAATTAGCTACCTGAAAACATTTTTCCTGTTGATGAAAACAAACAAGTAATAACCTTTTCTCACAAAAAATTTGGCAAACCAAAGGAGCAGAGTGTTATAGAATAGATCCTAACATCTGATGCAATTGATTGATTACCCTTTATTTTTCCTTACCCTTTTCATAAATCCTTAAGGCACTGTCTTTTATTTTTGAGCAAACCTACCATTAGCAAATAAAGATAAAAGTATTCTTAGAATGAAAATAAAGCATACCCAGTGTCTCCTTTAAGCATGTTCAGAGAGCATTGCAGTGGTATCAGCAGCTTCCTTGAATTTGAACAACTTGAGAGTTCAAGATAACCTAGAGTCACCAATCAACAACCAAACTTACAGAAACAATGCAAATGAATTATATAATTTTAATTTTCCCGCATCATATTAACAGATTAACAGACATCTAACCATCAGGAAACAGAAATGAAATCCATTTGCAGACCCTCTCGTTCACCTTGATCAAATTATCATCCTAACAAACATAAGAGCAATATCTGATAATTCATGATTACAAATGTCAAAATTATGGAAGAACACTTCTGGTAACACCTCATTGATTAGCTATACCTTCAATGAAGTCATCAAATAAGCATAATGTTCATACAATTCATCCAAGACATCACTACGGCTCAACTCTACTTCACTAATGAGTTTCTTTAGAAAATTCTTTAAGTAAGGTGCATGAAGCTTCCCGTCCTGTATTGACCAATTGAACCAAACTTTACGATTGAAAAGCAATAAAAAATATAAGTACAGTTCAATTACTAAAATCAAGTCTTTAATTGAAGAAATTCAAACGAAATGAAAAATGATAATAATTGAACACAAATCAGTTCAAGGCTGCTAATAAAAGTAACATATCATAGCAAGAAGTTTAACTCTTCTGAATAATATAAAAGAGTATAGATTTTACGGTTCTGCTTAGGCAGTGATTCCAGATGAACCTCTGAACTCTATCCGTCACCATTCCTTCACTACAGACACTGAAGTTCACAGAGAAATGCATTTAGTTACAAACTTTAACGTTTAACATCTATATCAACACCATAGGAACAAGATACAAGAGCGCGACTTTACCGGGACAATGACATAAGGTGATCAGTTGGCTCCATAGCGAGGAATGCTGAGACCAAGTTGAGATACGGAGGTGCTAAGGTATCAAACTCTTGGTCCGCCATTGCTGCTTCTTCAAAGTTAGGGTTTTACCCCACTGTATTCTGTCCCGTATTATTATTATTATTATTATTATTATTATTTTGTGTTGATGCTCCTTTGATAATTTTGGTGGGAGGAGGGACAGTTCTATAAGGACGACAACATACATGGTGTCGTATACATCTGTAAAGCAAAACGACATTGTCATTTGACGACTATCGAATTTTTTGAACCGTATTAGTGGTATGAAGGTAATAATTTCCACATTTGAGAGGGTATTTGTATAAATAAGCTCCACCATCACGTGTTCTCTGATGCTGGACGGGTTATAAACTCTCATTTTTCTCTTCTACAATCTGATCCTTCTTTTCCCGCTTAATTCCGAATACTCTCTCTTTCTTGTTTGATTGCCAGGAAAATGCAGGAAGCAAAAGAACGGTAAGAAAATGGTTTTTATTTCATTTAGATTTGATGGAAAATTCCGAACCAGGCATATCTCGCATGGCTTGGATCATATAAACATCACAAAGAGCATTGCAGTCTCTGAACTTAACTCGCAAACAGATATCAATGTTTACGTCTTATCAAAACGATCGAAATTTTAAGGCTCAGAGATCCTACCAAAATTTTCTTCTATGAGTTTATTTTTCATTTTTTTATTATTCATAGCGATTACGAGAATTCTCGCCTCGGTTCTCACATTTTCCCCCTTATCTGTAATTTAATCCTGTACAGTTTCGGATCAATTATTCGAAAAAGAGAAATGTCAAATGTCACAGTTTGTACTCGCTTCAGGCCTCTAAGCACAAAAGAAAGAACTGAACACGGTGATACATTCTGCATTCACTGCGTTGATGCTGAAACTTTCATTTTCATGGTATTTCGATTCGTTAAATCATATTTACATAGTTGTTAATATTTCCCTGGAATTTCTATTTCTTCTGTTGTGCGTATTCGTTCAAATCTCACGTGCACGAGAAAGCTGATGTATGGCAGGATGAGAAGGATGAAAGTATTACGTTTGGCTTCGATAGAGTGTTCTATGAGGACTCCGAGCAAGCTCATGTGTACGAATTTCTAGCTCTGCCTATTGTTCAAGGTACAAAATAAAAACTAACTTTTATGGTTTTGTGGGTGCAGTTGACAGTTATGGTCATGGAAATATTGTTTGTATTGAATCGTAAGGGGTGTGTTAGTATATGCTCAAGTGTACTGTTAATACTGAGTTACTAGAGTCAGTAATTAGTTAGAATAGTACTAACTAATAAGATAGTGACACGTGTCACTGAGGTTGTTCCAAGACTGTTATATACAGCAGTCATTTGTGATTGTCTTGATATTCAATATACAGAGATTCTTTTCAGTTGTTGAAATAACTTTTCTTGTACTCTAGAAATTTGATAGCAAATAATTCTCTGGAAAAGTAAAATCAGGAAAATTCATATATCTTATATCACATGATTTTGATTAGCTCACCTAGAATTGGATCAGCCTGGCCTGGCCAAGGAATTGATATAAGTAGGACATTATGTTCTTTCAGCCTTAAATTAAAAATAAATCTCATATGCTTGTATAAAATGTCCATGTATATTCCTCTCCTTTTTCACATTTTTATCGCAATGTTTCAGTAACCAAGCTAATAGGGAAGGTGTTTTTACTTGAAAATAGTGCTACTGTTGTTTATTGACTTGATTTCTTTCTAGCATATCCATTAGTTGTAACTTACTTTGATCATCTGGAATCAGATGCTGTTAATGGAATTAATGGGACGATCATTGCTTATGGACAGGTAAAACATATCACTCTGAAAGTCCCTCATAAGTAGCTTGCTTATATACGACGAGTCCCCACTTTTCTTTAACCCTAACTAGAAAAATTTATGCAATTGATGACAGACTGGAACAGGAAAAACCTATAGCATGGAGGTAAGATTATTACAAGTATTATCACTAATATATTGCAGACATTGCGACGGAATACCAGATTAAGTTCACAATGCGTTGTTTTAATTTTCTGACCAGGGCACTGATGTACTGTTACATGATGAAATGACAAAAGGATTGCTTCCTCGAGTAGTTGATGGACTTTTTAAGTGCATTAGATCTTCCAATGAAACAATTAAGTACACAATCAAATTATCAATGGTACTAAGACATAGTTATACATTTGCTTACTGTTGTGATTGATTAAAAATAATATTAAGTTTGTTAGTCAAAATAAGAGGTGCCTAATTTAGAAGAAAATTCATGGAAGGTGACTTATCATATTGTCAAAGATGGAGGTGCCTAACCTTATTTGAATAAAGAATAGGAAAATTAGGTAGCCTAATTTTGTTGAATGAAGAAATGTTTGGTATATGAAATGAGAACTTGAAGGCTATAAATATGGCTTCATTTTTCATTGTTAATCATCCCAAAAATAGAGAAAAACTTATATGAGAAGTTTTTGAGTGAGAAAATTTTGTAGAAAAAGTCTCTTGGGCTTGTAATTGCTCTTGTCTTTTGGGTGCGTGAGAAAATTATTGAGAGTGTGGTTGTAACAATTTTTTACATAGTGAATTTTTTCTCTGGTTGTCTTTTGACAACGAAAGTGGTTTTTCTCCAATTTGGAGATTCCACTATAATTCTTGTGTTGTGTATTATCTATTTATCTGTTATTTGATATTCTGCTAAGGAGGATCTTGTGAGGGAGAATTTGTGATTATACCATTTTATCCAAATTTCCTAACACTTGTTTCTATCAACAATCAATCTAATTTTTGCCCTCTTTGTTTTCTTTCAGGTGGAAATTTACATGGAGAAAGTAAGGTCTGTATCACTTGCATAAGTGAAAGGATAATCAGAAGGATAGGACCTTTTAGATCTTTTAGCCTCGCTACTCTCTTTTCCAGGATGAAGAGGCTAAAATTCATGAAATTATGAGAATGTAATGAAAGCTACAATATAATGTTACCTGTTCTTATTATTCAGGGACCTTTTTGATTTATCAAAGGACAACGTACAGATCAAGGAGAGTAAAGCTGAAGGAATTTTTCTACAAGAGGCAACAGAAGTATGCTTCAATTTTCTGGATTCATTGTGCAATACTTGTATCTATGATCGAACCATTCTCAAGACAGACCTTTTAAAAAAAATTATGATGTCTGATAGCGTGCTACCTAGAGCTGATTTCAAGTTTCTAATACATTTGAGTGCCACTTAACAATATGCATCACACACCCACATGAGAATACTGCTATTCTGTATTTATGTTTTCTTTTTCAAGGGGGAATTTAATCATGGGACAATAAATGGATCAGGTCTACAACTCAAACCATCTGAAACCTTCTTGGATTTGTTTCAGATTCTATCATTTTGCTAACTTTATCAATTTCGAAAGTAATTGGAAACCTAGATGTCTGCAAATTTAGATGTTAAAGTAACTGTCCTAATTTACATACCTACTATGACTTATGGAAATTTCTAATTTATGCTTTCAGATCTTCATTTTGGACCCTGCAGAAGCCTTGCAAATCCTATATGTAAGACAAAACTGCATAATTCAATTATATGATCTGTGCCATGCGTTTTAAATTATTATTGGAATATACAGAGTGGGATAGCTAATAGAGCCGTTGGAGAGACTCGTATCCTACTTTGTATCATAATGATCAAGTAGAAAATATTTGTGCCTTCTTGTATTGAAACCTTAATGTACACAGAAATGAACATTTCCAGCAGTAGAAGTCATTGTGTTTACATATTCAAGGTGCAGCAAGAATCAACCAAAGACAACAGGTATCACTGCTCCTTAGATACTGTTAGATTTTGAAATAATTTCTGTTTATATAATTTGAGGTTTTTGAAACAATTATTCCTGTCCTTTGTGAAATGATTGATAGATCAAAGAATGGGAAACTAATTCTTGTGGATCTGGCGGGCTCTGAGAAAGCAGAGAAAACTGGAGCAGAGGGAAGAGTTCTTGAAGAAGCAAAGACTATCAATAAGTCTCTATCAGTCCTTGGGAATGTGATAAACGCTGTAACATGTGGTTCACCAGGCAAGGCAAACCATGTACCATATCGTAATTCAAAACTCACTCGGCTTCTGCAAGATGCCCTTGTAAGTCCCCTCCCTTTAGGTCTACATAATCAAACTATTATCAAACTGTGAGACATTTTACTGATTCTCATGTAACAGGGTGGGAAATCTCAAACTGCATTGCTGTGCTGCTGCTCACCAAGCCCTTCAAATGCATCCGAGACTCTTTCCACTCTTCGGTTTGGAGCAAGGTTAAGACTATTCATGCTACTTTTATGTCCAACCATGATCCATATGCTTAGGGGTGTGCATATATGGATTGGTTTGGGTTTAGGCTAAAACCTGAACCAACTTAATATGATCGGTTATTAAAAAATGATAACCAATCCAAACCAATAAATTTGAAAAACTAATCCAACCCGAACCAATTTTATTGATTTGGTTTGGGTTGGATCAAGGAAAGTTTCCCCTTTTTACTAATAGATTTTGTTTATTAATATTTTTTTCAACTCTTGTATTATAATTTATAATATTTTTAATGTTAATTTTATTATAATCTTTAAATTTAAAGATTTAGATTTCAATTACTTACCTAATAGCATTATTCATATCAATCATCCCGTGTACATTTTGTTGAAAGTAGCTGCTACTACTGTCTTAATTTTAGGATTGTTTTAAGCAATCTATGTTTTCAGCATTTCATGTTTTCATGAGTGGTGTGAGCATGAGTTCTTAGTTTTAAGGAGTGTTGTTTTCCATTCCTGAAATTTTGTAAAACTGTTGAAATTGTTTCCTATAAATTGAAGTAATAAGAAGCTGAAAATATAAGCAGAAAAACTCATCTTAATCTCCAAAATGTGTGTGAACTCAATCTTCAAAATTGAGATGAACAAGTGAAGGGTTTAGAAAACTAACCCAACATCTAAGAGGGGTTTAGAAAACTAACCCAACATCTAAGAGGGGTTTAGATAACTAACCCAACATCTGGTATCAGAGCCAAGAAGGGAGTTGAAAAAAAAATCATAGCAACCAAAACTTTACAGCACCAAAATGGCTACAGAAAATGGAAGTTTTGTCCAACCAGTTATTTCCAGATTCGATGGTCACTACGATCACTGGAATATGCTGATGGAAAACTTCCTAAGATCTAAAGAATTTTAGGATCTTATAAAAACTGAGATTGGAGAGATTAAACTAGACAGTTCAGAGGTTTATGCTCAACAAAAGCAAAAAAATGATGCACTAAAATTGAAGGACCTGAAGGTAAAAAATTACCTATTTTAGGCAATCGACAGGTCTATTTTGGAGACAATCCTTAACAAGGATACGGTTAAGGACATCTGGGACTCTATGAAAAAGAAGTATCAGGGTTCCAACAGAATGAAATGTGCACAACTTCAAACTCTCATAAGAGATTTTGAAACTCTTCAGATGAAGAAAGGAGAAACAATAAATGACTACTTTGGAAAAGTGATGACAGTGGCAAACAAGATGCGTCTTTATGGTGAGAAAACCACAGACGACATTGTGGTTGAGAAAATACTAAGGTCCTTGACTCCCAAGTTCGATTATGTGGTCTGTTCAATTGAGGAGTCTAATATAGTTGAAGATATGTCCATAGATGAACTGCAGAGTTCCTTGCTCATGCATGAGCAAAAAATTAACAGGCCAGTGCAGTTGAAGAAATGCAGGCACTGAAGGTTTCCACCTTTAATGAGTCTTCAAACACAAGGGGAAGAGGTAGAGGTCGTGGTGGACGTGGAAGAGGTCGAGGACAACACTCTTACAATAGAAACTACAGAAAAGATGAAGATATGGAGTGGAACAGAGAAGAAACTAAATCATTTTCTCAAACTCGAAGGGATGATGATCAAAACAAGAAGAGACATTTCGACAAATCTAAGGTCGAATGTTACAGATGTGGGAACTTAGGTCATTACAAAAATGAGTGTTACACAAAAATGACTAAAGAAAATGGTAAAAGATCCAACTTTGTAGAAAAGGGAAAGGAGAAAGAAGAGGAGACTTTGTTGATGGCCTTCCATGCAATGGAAGACACAGATGAAGATACCTGGTACGTGGACACAGGTTGTAGTAACCATATGAGCAGTTGTAAGTCATCCTTCTCTAATCTAGATCAGAGTTTCACCACTTTTGTTAGTTTTAGTGATCGATCAACTGTGAAGGTTGAAGGAAGGGGTGATATTAGATAAGAACTAAGAATGAGTTCATTGAGGTAATATCTATTATATTTTACATACCTGACTTAAAAGCAAATCTGCTAAGTGCTGGCCAGTTGCAAGACAAAGGTTACATGATCACAATTAAAAAGGGAGAGTGTGAGATTTATGATCCCAAACGTGGATCAATTGTAGTGGTGCAGATGACAAGAAATCGACTCTTCCCTCTCAAAATTAAATCAGTGTAAATATGTTTGATGGCCAAAGAAAATGTTTCAGTGTGGAGATGGCATGAGAGATATAGGCATCTTCATTTCAACAGCCTCAAGACTCTAAAACAAAAGTACATGGTGAAAGGACTACCTGAAATCACAATGTCTTCCTCAACAACATGTGAGAACTACATCATAGGGAAACATGACTGTGATATGTTTTCTACAGAAAAATCAACAAGAGCTCATAAGATCCTAAAGCTGATTCACTCAGATCTTTGTGGTCCAATGTCCCCTGCATCTAATGGAGGTAAAATATTTTTCATAACCTTCATAGATGACTACAGTAGAAAAGTTTGGGTGTATTTCTTGTAGGAAAAGTCAGAAGCTTTTGAAGCTTTCAAAAATTTCACTTTTCTAGTGGAGACAGACAGAAAAAAGGATCAAATTTCTAAGAACAGATCAAGGAGGAGAATTCTGTTCTAAGGAGTTTTTTGAGTTTTGCAATGAAAAAGGAATTAGGAGATAGTTGATAACAGCTTATACACCACAACAAAATGGTGTATGTGAGAGGAAGAATCGTACCATAATCAATATGGTAAGGAGTTTACACACAACAGGACAGGTTCCCAAAGTTTTTTAGCCTGAAGTTGTTTATTGGACAGTTCACATTCTTAATAGAAGTCCAACATTTTCTGTTAAGAACATGACTCCACAAGAAGCATGGAATGGAAAGAAGCCAACTGTAGATCATTTCAAGGTATTTGATTGCATAACATATGCACACATACCTGATCAGAGAAGGAAAAAGTTGGATGACAAGACTGAGAAATGCGTGTTCCTAGGGGTAAGTAAATTGTCAAAAGCTTATAAACTATTTAACCTAGTTTCAGGAAAGATAGTGATAAGCCGTGACGTGGTGTTTAATGAGGACAAAAGGTGGAATTGGGGAGAACAACCAGAAACACCAAAGAATGTGTCGGTGGAAAGTGAAGCAGATGATGAGAGGACAACTCAAGTGATTGAGACTCAAATCCCTCAGCCACTAACATCGCCACAAGAGCCTCAAGCTCACACATCAGCTCAAAGCGACGAGGAATCTAAAGAAAGGAGGGTTTATAATCTGAGAAACCCTCAAACGCTGATAAGGCCTCCCTGGATGATGGACTATGAGACAACTTTCAGTGGTTCAGATGAAGACACTACCAACTTTGCCTTGTTCGTTGGCAGTGATCCCATCACCTTTGATGAAGCTGTGAAGGAAGATAAATGGAAGGAGGCAATGGACAGTGAGATACTGTCAATTGAGAAGAATAACACTTGGAAGCTCACTGATTTACCTAAAGGGCAAAAGCAGATTGGGGTAAAGTGGGTATTCAAAACAAAAGTGAATGAAAGAGGAAAGGTTGATAAATATAAAGCTTGTTTAGTGGTTAAATGATACAAACAAAAGCAGGGCATAAACTATAATGAAGTCTTTGCACCTGTAGCAAGGCATGAAACTATAAGAATGCTCATATTCTTGGCTGCAAAGAAATCCTAGAAGATTTTACAAATGGATGTAAAGTCTGCTTTTCTCCATGGAGAATTGCAGGAAGAGGTTTATGTTGAACAACCTCCTGGTTTTGTTCAAAAGAGAAAAGAAGAAAAAGTGCTAAAGTTGAAGAAAACACTCTATGGCCTGAAGCAGGCTCCACGAGCATGGTACAGCAGAATTGACACCTATTTTGCCAAGTTAGGTTTTGGGAAATGTCTCTCAAAACATACATTGTACACTAAGGCTGGAACTTGAGGTAAACTTATAATCGTGTCACTCTATGTTGATGACCTAATCTATATAGGAAACAATCAAGAAATGTTGAATGAGTTCAAAAACTCAATGATGAGAGAATTTGAGATGACAAATCTAGGACTGTTACACTATTTCTTGGGGATAGAAGTAATTCAAAACTCTTTTGGTAACTTTATTTACCAAAAGAAATATGCATAGGAGGTGCTTGAAAGATTTCAGATGGAAGATTGTCGAGCCATTGGGACTCCAGTTGAACCTGGATTAAAAATCAGCAAGGATGAAGGAGGAAGAGAGGTTGATAACACTTTCTTCAAACAAATCGTTGGAAGTCTCATGTATCTTACTTCAACTAGATCAGACATTATGTATGGTGTAAGCCTGATAAATAGATGCATGGAAAAACCAATAGAATTGCACTTGAATGCAGCAAGAAGAATTCTAAGATATATGAAGGGGACACTAGACTATGGAGTGTTCTATAAGAAAGGTGATAACTCAGATTTCTATGGTTACACTGACAGTGATTATACAGGAGATCTAAATGACAGAAAGAGCACATCAGGCCATGCTTATATGTTAAGCTCAGGAGCTATCTCATGGTCCTCAAAGAAACAACCTATAGTCACTCTATCAACTACTGAAGTTGAGTATGTGGCAATAACATCAAGCTCCTACCAAGGGATCTGGATGAAGAAAATGTTTGAAGTCCTAAGAATGAAGCAAGACAACCCTATGATAATTTATTGTGATAACATGTCTACTATCAAACTGTCTAAAAATCCAATAATGCACGGGAAGAGCAAACACATAGATGTCAGATTTCATTTTCTTCGTGACTTATGTCAAGATGGGGTTATTGAGTTGAAGTATTGCAAAAGTTCAGAACAGGTAACAGATATTCTAACCAAACCTCTCAAGCAACCAAGTTTTGAGAAACTTAGGAAGTTGCTTGGAATGTGTTTAGTCCTCAGTCTCGAACAAGGGAGGATTGCTCAAAGTTGAAAATCAATCAAGAAAACTCTAAACTGTTTTTTCAGCAGAAAAATCAGTTTAAGGGAGGGTGTTGAAAGTAGTTGTTGTTATTGCCTTAATTTTAGGATTGTTTTAAGCAATCCATGTTTTCAGCATTCCATGTTATGAGTGGTGTGAGTATGAGTTCCTAGTTGTAAGGAGTGGTGTTTTCCACTCCTGAAATTCTATAAAACTGCTGAAATTGTTTCCTATAAATTGATGTAATAAGAAGTTGAAAATATAAGCAGAAAAACTCATCTTAATCTCCAAAATGTGTGTGAACTCAATCTTCAAAATTGAGATGAACAAGTGAATGGTTTAAAAAACTAACCCAACATCTAAAAGGGGTTTAGAAAACTAACCCAACACATTTTACAAATGAATTTAACTTTGACATAGCAAACAAAACAAGCACCACGTATGATATGTAATTTGTCTTCAAACTAATGAAAACATTATGGTTTTCACCAAGTTGTTTTTTATTTTTTACATATGAAAATAACTTTGACTTGAGCGCATAAAACATGCGGCATGTATGGATTGGAAAAAATTTCTAACAAATAAAGATTCTATTCTACCAACAAATTAAGATTTTCACCAAACATAAAATATAGAATCATGTTGTTGGTAACTAAAGTCTTGGAAAAAATAAAAGTAAAAAATAATAAAAAGGTGAAAGATTTTTTTATTATTTATAAATAAGTTAAAAGTTAATTCTGTTTATATTTTTCAAGAAACACCGTGGTAGCCATGCATTTCAATTAAAATAATGGGAGATTGAAAAAAGTTGATTGTTGGGATTTACACCTTTAATAAACAATGACATACATGAGCTCACACACTCTAAACAAAATTTCTTTTAGTATGAAAAAAATTATAAAATATAAGTACTCCATAAACTTTACAAAATATCATTTTATGTACAGAGTTTTGACATTATTAAGAAGAATATCTTTCACAAAATAAACAGAACTTAGGAGGATGTCATTGGGTCATGTAGTTATTGATGAGAACTAAAGAGACTGTCGTTGTTGGAATGAAACAACTCGTGGATGAAAAAACTAAAAATCTAAGGAAGAAAATGATAGAGTAAATAGGTACAGGGGTAAGGAAGAAAATTAATTATACGAAGTTTATAAACCCTAAATAAAAATATAAAATAAAAATAAAAATAATAAAATAAAGAGATTGGTTTGGTTCGGTGTTTAGTAGGTTTAAAGAAGTGAGAACTAAATTAACTTAATTTTAATCGATTCTATAAAAAGAAAAATCAACGCAAACTAATAAGTCCTAAAATCGAAAATATTGGGATAGGTTGATTCCGGTGAATTTTGCACATCCTTACTTATGATGATCCCTATGTATGGATGGACCTTGTATGGAATTGATGAAAAATAAATAATATAATAAGCTAAGTTCAACTACTAGTACCACCTAGTTGTGGGTACTCAAAATATTTTCCACAAAGCGAAGCGGCACTAAATTTAATTTCCTTTTATTTTCTTTTTAGCAGATACTAATAATGCACTCTTAATTTGAGCACGTATTTTATTTATTTCAATAATTGTCTTCCAGAACAATGGTTGTGGGGAAGGGTACTTTTTGGGGGTTAATTCAACATGATAGTGATAGTGATATATCTGGTGGCTAATATGGTTGTATCAGAATGTTCATGTTTAAAGAAGTGCAAGCAATTATAGCTATGGATATGTTTACATGTTCACTCGTATTAGGCGTATTATAGAAGTTATAGCTAATATAGAAAACTGAGTGTTACAGCTACTTATAGTAGGTTTTTAGTAGGTTATAGACTTGGGCAAAGTTGTGTAGTTATGAAGAGGGTCCTCTTGTCTTTTAGTCTGTCTATAAATAGTAGTATTGTACTTTGTAAACGGTAATGAAGTGAATGTACAGAAACTTTCTTACTCATTTCTATCATCTCTCTCTTTCTCACATGTGGTATTCTATGTTCTTCATTTCCTCTGTGATCTCTTGCTCATATTTCTTAGATAGTTTGGGAGTTAATTTGGATACAATTTTGACCAGGGCAAAGCATATTAAGGCATCACCATGTGTCAAGTATAATGAAGATAAATGTGCTAAAGCACAAGAAGCTCCCTCTCGAACTAAAAAAGAGGAGTCAGCTGAGAGGATTATAAACAAGGTTAGAAATCTGTTGCAAAATTTATATCGTTACAAGATTGAACTGGTTCTGATAGAGCATCCAAAACCTAGTTGAGGGAAAGATTCGATGAAGAAGATGTGAAGTTACTCGAGGAACTTTTCATACTGGAGGGAATCATATTTGATCCCAACTCAATTGAAGAGCTGGATTCAGCATTTGAGGATGTTACATCGCGGACAATTGCTTCGTTGCATCAAGCTGTGAAAGAGCTTGGGGCACTGGTTGAGGAGGTAAGAGTAAAACATTCGGGCACCTGTGTTATATATTTATATATAAATTTAATCTTCTGTAATTTTTGTTTTGCTATATATTCCATGTCTGGTTTTATGTTTTTGCAGCTTAAGAAGGAGAATCAGGCACTCAGGGACAGAATAGCATCTGCCGAAAGATTAGATGTCCTCTTGAAAGAAGCTGGAGAAACTTCAACTGTTATGGACAAAGTTTTGTGCATTTTCAGGTTCATAGTGGCCCGTATCTGGTCATTCCCTTTGCTCAAGATGCTAAAATGAAGATCAGAATACTGCTTGTTAGACATACACAAGGTGTAGAAGGGAAGCTACTGAAAAATGGAAACCAAAAACTTAGAAAATACAGTAAAGTAAGCGCACTTTACTGGAACAAGTGGTTTCAACAAAAGGGTTACAGTGTGAACTTCTATTGAACTGAATTCAATGACAACTGTATCCTTTGTTCCCTTAAAGATTAAAACTGATGGCAACTGATAAATATATTACATTATCTTAGCATTATTTTTGTTAAAAATGACTGTAAAACTAACTTACTAGTAAATCTCTTTTACTTTATTACTTTATCACTTTATCATAATTAATTATAATTCAATAATTAATATAATATAAATCTTGAATGCATTACTTTTAACCATTATAAGTTAAAAATGTTAAATAAATCAATTCTATTAAAAGTAATTTATTTGAATAATATCAACTTTTATACCTTTATCAATTTTGATTAAAATATTTTTAATATTTAAAATACAAAATTTTAATAAAAATAAAAGTAAAATTAAGCATGAAAGTTTTCATTTTTTTTTCTTTTTCTTTTCTTCCAATAGTAGAATGTAGATGGTCACTTTTAAAATAAAAAAAATATTTAATAATTTTTATATTAAATAGTTTATATTAACAATACAATAGACAATAATATTTTAATAAAAAAGATTAAAATAATATTTAAAAACAAATGGGCTTGCGTTTATGTTGGGATTTGAGTTGGACTTGTGGAAACCGGGGACAAAAACAATATTATCTTTGCTGAAGACTAAGTGCGATGTTTCTGTTGGGATTTGAGTGGGACTTGCAGGAACCCGTGATCGTGCAATCAAAGACAGAAACCACATGAAGTAAAGTATTACGTGAAAGGAAATTTGACTCTTGCTTCACAAAAGGTGTTAAGCCCTGTTTAGTCTTGCACTCATAGATTTTAGAGCTCCTATCGACTTTTTTTTTTTGGGCTAAACTCTGTCAACTTTTTTATTATATCAAAAACACCTTTCTAAAGATTTAGCTAAAAGAAACCGCCCTCGAGTAGGCGTACTCGTGTTTTGTGCGGTGTTTTGTTTTGGTTTGCTCATTTGTTGTTTAATTTAATAAAAAAATTAGATGATTTTATCGAGAATAATAATACATTTAAATTTATAAATAATTGTTAATAAATTTTAATTTTAATTTTAATTTTAATTTTGTTTTGATGATATCATAATATTGTTGTGATTGTTTGTGGCATGTTTGTGTTAAGATTGATACACACTTCTAAATTTTTTTATTTTTAGTCATTTTTTAATGTTTTTCAAAAAATTAGCTTATATATTCACATTTTAGCAAAACTATAATAATATTTTGTATGCTTATAATTTTTTTCCCCCAAAAAATATATTTTAACATTTGTCAAAATTAAAATTAGTACTCTTTGGCCCAATTTATATATATTTTTCTATAAAAAAAATCAAACTTAAACAACGTTATTCAATAATTTAAATTTAATTTCTTTTAATTTAAGTCATTCATTGTTAAAATTAATTTAATTAATCGTTTTAAATACTACTAAATGTTATATTTATTATTATAAATTTTAAAAATATTTCAATTTTTTTTCCACATCAATACTGTAATTGTACAAGTGCACGATACAACTAGATACTACATGGGCATATGGAAACTTCTGTAAACTTTTTCAGTTAAATTTCTTGATGGGGATAAGTTTTTAAAAATTAATAGCTTTTATTACTAAATCAAAATATGTAGAAATACAAGATCTTTAGTTTTTTTAAGCTTCTTATGTCTAAGTTGATTTTGTATTAACTTTTTAAAAGATTTTAGATAAACTCATTCCATGTGCTATTATTCAACATTAAATAATACACTTTTAATTAAAAAAATTATTTTTTTTATTTTTATATTCTTAATTGTTTAAGAATATTTAGTTATCTTATTGTGAGACAAGAGAATGTATTTATGTTAGTCATATTATAGAATTTTAGAATGTTTAAACTAAAAATAAGATAATATAACTAGATTAAATATATTCTAAAATTGTTAAAATGTTTGTTTAATATAAGATTCTTTAAGTTATTCTAAATTTTTTAGAGTAGTTATTTAGTTAATAAGTTTTTATATATTTTTGTTATAACAAATACAAACATCGGAGGGCATTATTTCATTTAAAATTAGAGCTTTTATATTAGTGTACTAGCGCTTAGTCGTAAGTCATCTTTGTAGGACTTGTCTAACCTCTCTCTTTTGCTGAAAACTTGCCTAACATAACTTTTTTTTAATGAAAATTTGACTAACATTTCTCTAAATTCAAATTGTGATTCTATATTTTCATTTTAGCTAATCTTTTTTATATTTTAATTTGATGTAATTTTTCATAAGTGATAGAGGAAGAAGAGGTTTAAGAGTGTAAAATAAATAAATAAAAATTAAAACATAAATTTAAAGACTCAAAATGACATAAAGTAAGCTATTAATTTTTCATTAAAAAAAATAATAAAAATATCACGTGTTGTATATGTGTGAAAAATATTCAATAAAATAAAAAATTATATTAAATTAATATATTTTATTAAATATTTGTATCATTAAAATATGAAATGAAAAATAAAGGTAAAAATGTTTTATGTTCTCGTTAACATATTTGTATCATTAAAATATCTACCGGACTTGTCTAATCTCTTTCTTCTTCTTTTTTCCTTGAAAACTTGACTAACCTCTCTCTCTCTCTCTCTTCCTCCTGAAAACTTGCCTAACCTCTCTTTAGGACAAATATCATCCAATTGATTACGATATAAAAAAAATAAGAATATTTTCGATTGACTTTTGGTTGAAAAAAGAAAGAAAAAAGAATATCCTCTTAATTTTCTCTTTTTATAACTAAAAAGCAATCTCTCATTCTGCCCATGTGTGATGTAACCGAAGAAAAATAAACATGATATTATGCGTATATATACCACCAAAACCAAGGTAGATGAGGCATAGTTCTTCTGTTGGGTGGTTGTCACACAACTAACTAACTACATCGTTAGATCTAAGAATAGCCTATAACGATGGCTGTGAAAACAATAACTCTCCAAACTATCATCTTATTATACATTCTTTTTCCCCTTGTAAAATCCATTGATTTCAACTACCCTGCAGTGTTCAACTTTGGTGATTCAAACTCTGACACAGGCGGACTTGTTGCTGGTTTGGGTTTGCATCTGGACTTGCCTAATGGACAGACATACTTCAAAACTCCATCTGGGAGGTTCTGTGATGGCCGTCTTGTTGTAGATCTTCTCAGTAGGTTTCTCATTTTGCCTTTTTTTTAATTAAATAACATTTGGTGCGATTCAAAGGTGTAATTTGAAACTAAAAAGATGAGTCATATCACCAAAACGCTAATCAAATCATATTTGATTAGTTAATGGAATGGAATGATAACATAAATAGAATTGACTTAGAATTAAATTGGATACAAATTTTATTGTGCATTTGGGGTTTTAGATATGTAATTTTAATTAAGTAATATATTGGTCCTTTAATTTTTAAGGTGAGTTAATTTTAAAAAATTATCAATCAAGTTGAAGTTTTAAAAAATTAAGATTTTTTTAAAGATAAAATAGGAAATTAAAAAAAAATCTCTGTCTTTCTTCTATCCCAATTTTAGGGTGGCAAAATTAATCATTCATTTTCTTTGTACATCTTGTTTCACAAAGCTTTGTTTAGCTACATTAATACTTAATAATTTCATATTCCCCTGTTTCCTATGTTTTCAAGTTTATCTTATTGTTGATTAAAATGAACAAGTGTTTCATTTGTCCTTATTATATATTGATTGTGATGTTGTAGTGGATGCAATGGACCTTCCTTTCCTAAATGCTTATCTGGATTCAATCGGCGTACCCAGTTTCCGAAAAGGCTGCAATTTTGCGGTTGCAGGGTCTATCATAATGCCAGCCACTGCAATGGCAGTCAGTCCATTTTCATTTGAAGTTCAGGTGGCTCAGTTTCTTAGATTCAAAGACCGGGTTCTTCAATTGCTTGCTAAAGGTGTGTGTTCATAGATTATCATCCTTCTTAACTATTATGTATAAAATCTCCTTTTGTTAATGCCTGTTCTCTTTGAAAAACCCAAAGGTAGAACTTTATAGCTGCAGTTAATTTTTTCCTGCATAAATAACAAGTTATTTAACATAATTTCACCTATAACCTTTTGAGTCAAAAAAATATACTTTTATTTTGATACAATGTTAAAAAATATATATTTATTTACATTATAAGAAAAATAAACATGTTTTTTACTTGGAAGATTAAAAATAAAATTTCATGTACGAAGGAGGGTTATAACATACAATTAGCAGTATATAAATTTACTAAAAGAAGTATATAAATGTTTTACAGGATTCTAAGCATTCTTTATTGGTTTCAGGAAAGAAATTTGATAGGTTTCTGCCAGCAGTAGACTTTTTCAACAAGGGACTTTACATGTTTGATATAGGCCAGAATGATCTTGCCGGCGCATTTTATTCAAAAACATTGGATCAAATACTTGCCTCAATTCCATCAATTTTGGAAGAATTTGAAGCAGGAATAAAGGTAACATTTTTTTTTAAAATTACTACATTATTCATGTACCTAAAATTGGGATATAGGATTTGCCTGATCATCTACATGCGTAAGTGTGCCATTGAGCCAATATATAGTTTTTTTTTTCTGTCTTTCTATTAGTTTCTCTCTTTAAGTTCAAAATTTATATGAATTCTTGACTAATTTTCTTGTTCTTCAGAAATTATATGACCAAGGAGGTAGAAACTTTTGGATGCATAACACAGGACCTCTTGGATGCTTGCCACAGAATATTGCTAAATTTGGAATTGACCCGTCGAAGTTAGATGAACTCGGATGTGTCAGCTCACACAATCAAGCTGCTAAAATGTTCAATTTGCAGCTTCATGCTCTTTCTAAGAAGTTGCAAGGCCAATATTCTGATGTTAATGTTACATACATTGATATCTTCACCATAAAGTCCAACCTCATTTCAAATTACTCCAAAAATGGTCAGTATGTATCTCATTACTAATCTCTCCACCTTTTTTTTTTCCCTACAAATTTTATTTGATCTTACATGGAATCTTTTTATACATCTACAATTGTAATTATTTTTTGAGAAAATAATATTTATAACATTCCTTAAAATATATAATAACAAAAATAATACTATTTAAGTCAACAAATATATTTTTACTATAAAGAAAAATTTCAACTCAAAAATTTTACATTTAACATCATTCAATTATACATAAGTTGAAATCTAACCAATTAGATCCGGTCAATGTGACCAATGACATCCCGTTTAATGTTATGTTTTTATTGTTATAAGATTTAAGAATGTTATTTTGTATAATTTCTTAATTTCTTTTGGATGTGTATATGGTGTTAGATAAACCCATTTAATTTTTTTTTTAATATAATTTCACCTTGGAGTATCCAAATATCCACAGATGTTACTTCAATAAAAATGAAAATTACAAGTAACATAGCTTTCTAGACAATCATATATGATATCATCTTTGATAAGGTATGGATAAAATGTGCAGGATTCGAACAACCAATTATGGCTTGTTGTGGATATGGAGGTCCTCCACTAAACTATGATAGTAGAATATCATGTGGGCAAACGAAGAACTTGAACGGAACGTCGGTTACAGCCAAATCATGCAATGATAGCTCAGAGTATGTAAGTTGGGATGGAATTCATTACACAGAGAAAGCAAATCAGTACGTGTCCTCACAAATACTCACCGGAAAGTACTCTGATCCTCCTTTCTTAGATAAAATGCCTTTCCGAGTGAAGCTCAAGCTTTATTAATAATGACTAAACTATGTTTATTTTCACTTCATTATAATGAAAATAAAATAAAAAGAATGAAAATCAACATAGCTCACAGGGAAGTTTTAATATAAAGACGGTTGCATCAGGAAAAGACGCAATAGTCACCAATGACTCGAGTATTGCAAGGACTTTGATCATCTTTCAATTTCATGGGTAGTCAGTGCATGGTAAAAATAAGAGAAAATAAAGGTACGCTAGGGTCTTATTATGTTTTATAAGAACCCATAATGCCACAATTTACGGACAGTGACATATGCTTCTATGTGCGACACACGTGCTCCTAAAAATGTGAGATTTTCTCTAAAATTTGTGCGCTCAAACCAGCGTGGCAGCCTCGCTACTGTTGTGAGATAAACGAAAGTGTCACTATAGAATTCAAATGATATAAACTATGTGATAATTTTTGAAATGTTATGAGATAAATCCGAACACCAAGTAATTCAATATCATATGAAACAGTTTATTTTAACTCATTTGTTAAAAGAAGTTAAATATCACGATAGATAACTTAAAATTTATTTCTTAAATCAATATTTTAATATTAGTTTATCTATTAAATTAGATACAAACATAATTTGATCATATTTAATGAATTATATAAGTCATTTTTAATTCAAATAAGAGATATGATAATTCAACTTGAGATAATCTAAATTTGAATTAATCAAAATATTTTTATTAATGGATTGACTTAATATGATGCATTTATACAATGAGTTGACACAATTGATTCAATTTATCATTCTTAATATAAATTAATTACTGAATAAAACTTGTAACTTAAAATTTATAAAAATAAAAATAATATTTTAATAATAATAAATGTGATTTCATGATTAAAATTCAATTTAAATAAGTTTAATGTGAAATATTTGAGATGAAGTTTTTCATTATAATAAAGATATATTAATTTGACATAAAAAATATTATTAGCTTATGGTTTTCATTTCCCAATTTTTTTCCCTCTTTGTTGTAATAGTTGGTGAAAGAAAACTTATTGTATTTAAAAATCTAATAATCCCAAATGTTCTAAAAGCATCAAAACATGAAAACATTAGGGATTGACAGGGGAAAAAAGATAAAAAAAAAAAAAAGTTAATTTGCTGTCCAGATGAGATTTTTTTCCAGCTGTCCTTTTGTATTTACTATTTAGTAATATATATATGAAAAAGAGAAGAAAGGTGTAAAAAATAAAAAAAAAATACCGGGAAGAACATTAAATAAAGATGATGATTTGTAGACTTGTAATTTAATAGAAAATAAGAATAAATAATTTTATCAATCTTATTTGTGCTAAAAATATAGACTTTATGAATGTTCTCTTTGGTATAATTCTTTACGGCTTGTTTTGATGACAAGGTAGATAAATGCCTTGGTTTTGACGGTGTCTTGGTAGGGAAGATTTATAATATGAGTTATATTAGTTCAATAAATATTTAATTTTGGAGAAGTGATATTAATAAAGTAGTTCATAAACTAGTTGGATTAGCATCGAGGTTATCTAATTTAAGAGTGGACATGATTTGATCTATTTCAATTTTTTTTTAATTTTTAATGAGTCTTTAGACATAAGTAACATCAGCAAACCTACTGATCGAGATACATCAATTGGTACGATTTTGATTTTAACTATTAATTTAAATGTTATCAAAATTAAATACAAAAATTGATATGAAACCAAAGAAAGAGCTCATTTTCTTGAGCTCATTAATTCGAGTCTTCTTGGCTTTATTTTTTAAATATTGATTAAACATCACACATAAAAATAATAATACTTACACTTTACATGTTTGGAGCTTGAATGTTAGACATAAGTAACATCACCCAACCAACTTAATTATATTAATTTGTAAAACCTAACAATATATAATTAAATATCTAAGTTTCATAAGTATTTTAATTTTTTTTATAAATCAAATTGAATCAAAATAAGTTACAAATCGAATTGATTCGTGGGATGCAATTTAAATTTCTAAATCGATTAATTTTAATAATTTATTTATCAACCCCTAATCTAATGTTTGTTATTAGGATTGAGATATTCCCCCAGTGTTTGCAATATTATTTTTAATGATGCTTCTCGGATTAATTCTATAAAATGTGTTTTGATGAGATTGGCAAGTTTTATTATATATATAAAAAAGTTTTCTTCTTTGTCTTCATCTTCCATAATTATTAGTTTTTTTATAGTGGTATACTCTTTCGTATTTCATGTTTGAACAATGAAAACGAATAAAAACATATAATTAGATTTATGGTTATTGGTATCTCAAATTTTTAGTTTTTTAAATAAAATAATACTGTTAAGTCCCACATTAGTTAAGAGTAAGACAATAATGCTCCTTAAAGTCTAGTCAATCCTCTAACTCACAAGCTGGTTTTTGGGTTCAGAGTTAGGCCTGAGTTTCTAAATTGGTATCAGAGCTAGGCTCTTAGCTTCCTCGTACTCCTATTGGCCCTCGTGCCGTAAATCCGGACCGTGTCGTAAATCCGGACTCTAGCCGATATGGAGGGGGATGTTAAGTCCCACATTGACTAAGAGTAAGGCAACAATACTCCTTATAAATCTAGGCAATCTTCTAACTCACAAGCTGACTTTTAGGTTCAAAGTTAGACCTTTAAATTTATACTTGAAATAAATAAAAAGAGTGTTATGACCAAATTACAAACTCACAATATAAACCCCTAAATTTACAGTCTTAAAGACGAGTCATTATTAATTCTAACAAAAGTTAGAATCATTCTAACTACTTATTTTTTATTCATGCAAGTGGGTTTAAATACAAGAAAACTTAACAAACTTGAGAGGTATTTGTATAACTAACTGTAAGGACTATGAATGTTGCCTATTTTCGTGGACAAAATATTTATCTGTAAATTTGTTTTTAGGCCTGCTATCAAGTCTATCAAGAAAAGCCCAACAAATACTCGAGTTCCAGATATTCGTACTTCAGGTATGTTTTTTATAACTACAACACATAGGATTGTATTTATACATTTAATAGTACATGTTCGTAAATTGAAAATTATTTTTGGTATTTAAATATTTTTTATGTGTCTTAATATTTTTTAAGATGTGATTTAAAAAATATTTCTTAATTAAATATTTAAATGGGCCTTGAATAATGAATCCTAAAATATTGTAACCCTACTACTAGTAGGTTATCATTATATATATATATATATATATATATATATATATATATATATATATATACACATAAGCCGAGTGAGGGATGGTGGCTGAGAGAGTTTAAAAAGCAAAAGAAAAAAAAAACCTACGGCTGAACACAAAAAGCATAAAAGAGTTTAAAGAAAATATATATCATTGTTTCTCTGCTTCAATATTTTTTAAAGGGTAATAAACGCAGCTTATATGAAGGTGTAAGAAATTTGTAAGCGGCAAGGAATTAATATATACAAGCTGAGTTCTTCCTTTGGCGGCAGCAGTTATATATATATATATTGAAAGCTACGCTGAATGATAAAAGGTAACTAATATATATATATGCTTTTTATTTATATTAATTAATTTAATTCTTATTGATTTGATTTATAGGTATTTGAATTAAATAATTTTATGAACGATCATGATTATTTGATTTAATTATTAAATTTCAAAGAAGTTATTTTTATTGAAATTATGCGTAATCTTTTTGCCCTAGAATATACTAGTTGATTTGGTTTAAATTAAATTTGTTTTAAATCATCTAGTTAGTATTATTGATTGTTAAATCCGTTCTAGAACACACACGGGCACTTGTGTTTTTGTGCTAACTTTTTTGCAGTTCATTTGTGAACAATCTGATTGGCGGGGAGCTTATTGGAACGTTAGTCTGGAAACCGCTCACGCTAATATTAGAAACTGTGAAAACAGAGCAGGGGCTCGTAAGTAAAGTACATTGGGGTAGTATCCTAGGGAGGGTAGCATAAGACCGAGTTTGTACTTGAACATTTGATTTTCATAGTGGAAAGTTAGGTGGTCCGGTGGACCGGTGGTTTTCCTCTTAGGTCATGTTTGTGGCCTAGGTTGTTTCCACCTAAAAATATCGTGTGTTATTATTTCCGCACTTTACTTTTACACACGATTTCTTGTCTGGCCGCTTTGTTTAGGTTATTAAATTATAAATTGATAAAAATTAAAAATAACCTATTCAACCCCTCTAGGTTAATCAAGTCCATATCTTATAAACTTTCACTAACATGTCACATTAAATTAGACTTCCATAGTTAACACTTAACATGCTCAAAGATGCATTTAAATTATATGTTGTCCTCACCCACTAAACGGTAAGGATGGTTCTTATAACATGATTTTGATATTCAAGTCTCAACTATATATTATTCCTAATTTGTCCTATTAGCTAGTAATAATGTTTATATATATATATATATATTTTTTTTTTTAATTCAAATAACAAATACATATTTTCAAGTGAGTTTTTAAACTCAACGTTTAAATAGCATCATAACTTTACAAACTGAATTATTAGAACATGATATATAGTGTCTTATCATTAAATCTAAATTAACAGTAATTTTTATATAAAATAATATTATTTTTGTGACTATAAGTTTTAATGATGTTATTTTTTTTTCTCAAAAAAATTTAACATATTATAATAAACGTCATTTAAATTTAATTATGATTATTTAAATTCGTTCAATATTAAACATAATCTCATTAAAAATCATTCAATATTTTAATTCCTTTAAACAGTTTTGCCATGAGATCTTTTATCTCCATTCTCTAGAAGATAGTTTTAGTTCCTTATATACATTAAATAATTAAAAAAGAAGAGACAAAATTCCTACCAAAGAAGAAAAATGAGATATTGGGGCCACATTATATTTTTTATATGCCATGTCTGATTATAACAAGATCGAGTTAGGAAAGCACACCAAATGTTTGTAGAATTGTGCAAGGCTAATATGATGTTGAAGGCATAGACCATCAACGCACGTCTTCCTATATGAAGATATCGTTCCTTATTTTATTTTAAAATTCCTCAAGATATTATTATTCATACTTTCTATTTAGATTTGATTCTCAGATCGAGTTCTAACTTAACTGTCTTTTAAAAGTTATCTGAGCCGCCAACTAGTAGTTGAAGCCAAGCCAAATTCTATCACGAGTTGTCTCGGCTTCAATGTTTGAATCTTCATTTGCACCAATTAGAGCTTGCCAGCTCTACAATCAAGATAATATTATCATTTTCATACCATATTATTTTTCTTCTTCTTCATTTTCACCGATTAGAGCTTTTCAATTTTAGGTAATATTGTCGTTTTCATACCATACTATTTTATTTCTTATACCCAAGAAATCAAGCCAAGTGATCTAAATCAAAATATTTTATTAGTATTGTATGATGAAAGTGTTTGTTATGTCATGTATGTGATCAAATTCTTAGCATTTATTTATTTTATATTAAATCATGATATTATTATAATTTAAATTGTTATATAATAATAATTTTGTTCAATAATAATAGTTATAATTAATAATATAAATAACATAGATATTTTTTATACTTTTATTGTATCAATATCATTACATTAAATTATTTATGAGATTTTTTTTAAAAATAAAAATAAAATTCTTAAAATTTAAACATATTTAATACATTTGGCTTATAATCTATATAAAATATTAAAATTTAGTCTCAAATTTTCTAATTTCATGATTTAGTTCTTAACGTTTCTAAATTTGATAAATTTAATACACAATTTAAATTTATGTCAAATTGATTTAATGACATTATATTTAACAATAATATAATGAAAATATTGATGATAAAATTATAAATTTTATTTAAGCATAAGATTCAATCTTTAACACGATCTTTAAAGCGTCCAATCCATGATGTACCTTATTTGATACTTAAAACTGTGGTCGTGATTAGTGTATTGATCTTATGAAAGTCTTCACCAATATAGATAATTTTGAAGTATTTGAAGGATCAATCATGTACTCGATCTCCTAGCATTATCGAACCTAAGTTAGTCTATGCATGTATTATTATATCTTTTGATATATTGTGACGTGTATCTCTATGTAATCAATATATATGTATATAATGTTATATATATATATGAGCCTAATATTAAATCAACATAACTATACTCTCATTTTCTAATTTCTTTCTATTCTTTTTCCAAAATTTAATCATTTTTAACATTTTGTCATACTTTAGGGACTAACTTATGATTTTTAAAATAATTTAGGGATCAAATAAATTAAAAAAATCAAATTTTATCATAATTCATTGTAATGTGGTATCAATTTTACAAAAAATTAAAAATTAAGATTAAATTTATTAAATTTAAAAACATTAGAGACAAATAGATAATTAAACTTAAAATTTATAATCATAAAAACAATATTTCTTACATTTATTTATGTATTTTAAAAAGTTTTTTATATCATTAAATTTTAAATATCTTTTAATTAAATTCTGTTTAAATTAAATTATAGTAATTTAATTATATTTAATATTAAAAGTTATAAATATTATTAGATATTATTTTTATTTTTTAAAATTTTAAGGATGATATATATATATATATATATATATTTCTAAAATCTCGCAAATGTTACATGTGGTGACATTTGGCCGACTGCAGGAAACGAAGGCTATGTTGTTTGCAGAGAATTCAAAATGTGAACTACCCACCTACCACCTGTAAGTCTTATCCCCAAATGAGTTTATTATAAAATTCAAGAAACGACTTAGAACCAATTTTTTTTTAAGCGACTTGGAACCATTGATGACTTATATTATATACGAAGAAAGCATATACTCAATCAGCTTCGAACTCTCAAGGTCCAAAACTCCAAACTGCTTGTTCAATATAATATTGTCTATTCCCACTTATCCCAGCTCTCTAAATCCACAACTTTGGATGTGAAGATTCAGTTGCAGAAACAAGCAAAGAATGAGTCTAATGGAAACAACACTAGTTGAGTTACCAATCAAAGAGTCAACCTTATTTCTCAGTACAAGCACAATTGTTTCACTTACCATTTTCTTCACTCTCCTTTGTGCCTGCATCGTTATCGGTCATCTTCTCGAAGAAAATCGATGGGCTAATGAATCTATTACTGCCCTCCTTTTGGTGCGTATAGTTTTCTATTATGTCATTGTTTTTGATAGATAGTTATTTTAATCAGATTTAGAAGATCTTGGTATTGGTTTTCTCATGAATATTATTTTGTGGGTTATAGGGCTTTTGTGCAGGAATAGTAGTGCTAATAGTGAGTAAGTTTCAGAGCTCACATATACTGGTCTTCAGTGAGGACTTGTTCTTCCTCTATTTACTTCCTCCTATCATATTCAATGCTGGGTATGAATTATCTTACTCTCTTTTTTTTTGTAGTGTTAAAGAGTTTATCTGAATTATGATAACTTACTGGTTTCTTAAATATGAAATCTATTCTGGAATGGGGATTTCAACTTTGGGATGAGTTTTCAAATTTCAATCTCAACTCTGAGTTGAAATTTTAGTTATTAAAGTTTCTTGAATCACTGGAATTTGGAATTGCTATCTTGAAACTTGTAAGATGGATCTCTTTGTTGCAAGTAATATTTGGTTTGTTGGCAAAATCAAAGTATACTGTTCCAATTCTTGATTTATAGATTCTTTTTCTCTAAATCAATTTTGAATTTGGGTTCAGTTTCCAGGTCAAGAAAAAGCAATTCTTCAAGAATTTCACAATAATTTTGATGTTTGGAGTGCTTGGTACGGTGATTTCATTCTGCATTGTATCACTAGGTAAGATTTCCAAACTCTCATTAATCGGGTTCTGTATTACAGTACCACATGACTTGTATATAAGCTTTGCATTGACAGTATACCTAAATCTCTTTTTTAAAACAAAGTTTAATCAATTTCTGTTCTTTCTGGAAATTGTTTAGGTGCCTTCCTGTTTTTTGAGAAGATTGGTATCTCAAGTCTGAACATTCAAGATTACCTAGGTGACTAACTTGAATATCTGAATAAACTCTTTCTGTCCCCCTCCCTTTTTCTGACTGCTTCTGTTTCTGCATATCCAGCTGTTGGTGCAATAATGTCTGCAACTGACTCGGTCTGTACACTACAGGTGATCTTCTATTTGTATTCCAAGTATACGGGTTTGTTTGTTCATGCTTTGGAGACTAGTAAAAGTTATTCTGATAGGAAAAAAATGATCATGGACCAACCAAACAAAAAATTTGACAGTACTGCTTTCAGGGGTGCTTCCTAACTGAATCACAAATATCGTGCTTTCTTAAAGTGCTTTATTCTGAAACAACTTTTGATTGGAACCATTTTTAAATGAAGAACAAACGAACACAAGTAAATCATAAACAACATCGACAAACATTGATGCCTGATATATTTCTCTTCTCTTTTCTAATGTTAAAGGTTCTCAGTCAAGATGACACACCCTTTCTTTACAGTGTCGTATTCGGAGAGGGAGTAGTCAATGATGCCACCTCTATTGTGCTTTTTAATGCAGTACAATCATTAGACTTCAGCAACATTGGTGCTGTTACTGCCTTGAACTTGTTCGGGACGTTTCTTTACCTCTTCTTCACCAGTACCGCTCTTGGTGTTGTGGTAATTTTACTTTCTTTGTCACTCAGTTATCTTGGTGAATTTGCTAATAGCGTTTAGACCTCAGTAGAGAGAAAGTAAGTCAACACTCAACAGTGAGGAACAGCTTTGATCTGTATCGTTAGTCATAAAGCTGAAAGATTGCAACTTACGCTTCTACCTCCAAGTCTTGGTTTCCTTAGTTTCATGTTTTACAAAAATAATTTGAGCTTATATTTAACTCTTATAAATAATTTCCATTATACCGCCTTTTCTCCTTAAATCCTTCTCCCAAGATATGGGGTGGGTTTGGCTCTGTTTATTTCCTCAACCTTGGTGCTGTTTACCTGTCTATTGGTTTTGAGTTGATAAATATATTTTAGGTTCTTCACTTTGGGAAAATAGAGTGAAATATGTCCTTTTCTGTTTTGCAAATCAGTCACAAGATGACTCTGGTGCTTACCTACCATCCTACTAAAGATCAATTAATTCTTCTTCTTTCTCCACAGTATGTTCATTTATTTTCTAACTTGCTATACTAAAATGTTTTTATGTTTCAGATGGGTCTTTTGAGCGCATATATCATTAAAACTCTTTACATTGGAAGGTATGATCGGGTGTTCAAAGGTTTTTTTCTAGATTATGATATTGCTATCTAAAAACATTACATAAAGTTAACTAGGTAACTTATAAAAGTAAATTGATATCGATAAACCTAAATATTTTGAAGATTATATAGATATGGATATAAAAGGGAGAGAAAAAACGAGAGAAGTGAGAGGAGAAGGGTCAGACAAATAGATAGTGAATGCAACCATGCAAGCTTTTACAATTGCATGCATGTTTGATTCAAATGGAGTATTTAGCTAATGAATGCTAACTAGGGGTGACCAGTGGATCGAAACTGCCTGTTTTTAGTCAATTCGAATCCGATCTAATGATGTAATCAATTCGAACCAATCTAACTCTGAACAGATTCGAATTTTTTCGGATACATATTCATATTGAAATTTATTTATGAATTATTATCATATATAAAACACAACATATATGAATTTAAAATTTTAATTTATATTTTTGTAATAAGTATTATTATTTATAATCACAACTAAAAAAATTAAAAGAATAAAAAATATTTGTGTACAATTATTAAATTATTATAAACATTTATATTTATTTTTTAAGTTAAAATAATAATCTAATATAATTATGGTATGTATAATATTTAAATATAACATAATATAAAATAAAATATGTATTTATTTATAATTTAATAGTAATTCGGTTCGGATCGGATACAACGGATTATAAAATCTGTCGATTCGAATCCGAATGAATTGTATAATTTTCAATTCGAATCCGATCCGACTATAAAATTTATCAATCAAATCGATCCGAATTTGACGGATCGGATTGGATTTTTCAGTTTAAATAGATTGATCGGATTATTTGCACAATCTTAATGTTAACTACAATATAATTTCAAGTTTTATACATAAATAATGCTTAAATCTGATAAATTAACCCTAAAATTGTTCCTTTTGACTAACAGGCATTCAACAGACCGTGAAGTTGCACTAATGATGCTTATGGCTTATTTATCATACATGTTGGCTGAGGTACATGAGACGAATATGATATCCAATTAATTATTTAACCTCCATTTTCGTTCTGTTTTTTCTTTCTTTGTCTCTCTTTTTCCATCTTTAACCTCCTCTCCTAGCAATAATGAAAATTATAATTATAAATTTATTTCGTGAACTTTGAAGGCTAATTTAGTCACTTCTGGTACTATTAAAAGATAGATTTGATCTTAATAACACACACACAGAGAAAACTGATATCAGAAACATGATGTTAGAGTGCTACTCTGCTAGTATAAACATTATTCATATTGGAGTTCAAATTTCCCTGTACAGTCATACCATGAAGTTGAAAGAATTATTTAAAACTGAAAATGCATTTGTTATGGGATTTCAAAAATCACAATTTCGTCTTTTTTGTGGCAGCTTTTAAATCTGAGTGGAATTTTGACTGTTTTCTTTTGCGGCATAGTCATGTCACATTACACATGGCACAATGTCACAGAAAGCTCAAGGGTAACAACCAAGTAAGACCAACCAATTTCTGTTTTAAATGTTGAAGATACATTGATATTGTACCATAAAATCCCTGCTTGACATGACTAAAGACTCTCGAAGAAAGCAGTTCGAGTTACTTTGGAAATATAACTTATGATTGTTATGAAAAATAATGGCTCGAACTGAAAGTTCCTTACCTTTGCATTTTTTCGGATGATTTCAGGCATGCATTTGCAACAATTTCATTCATTGCAGAAACCTTTATATTCCTTTACGTTGGTATGGATGCATTGGACATTGATAAATGGAAAAGCAGCAACACAAGGTAGTCTAGCTTACTACTCACATTTTAAAGTTAGTATTTTGCCTTTATTAAATAGAATGAATCATGTTATCATCTAACACTTTTCTCACAAGGTGATTAAAAGGAAAACTAATTGATGACTGCTTTATGAATGTTCTTCTATGAATAACTAATGCGAATAAATTATTGTTATTGTTCTTTTCATTGACATGAAAACAAGTATGTAAGTATGTATTGCTCTAAACGTTTTATTTTATCTTTCCTGTGAAAATGATACTACAATTCAAAGGTTCCAATGCCTGACTTGTATGATGTTCTTAATTTCAGTCTAGGGACTTCTCTTGCTGTCAGCTCAACGTTGTTTACGTTACTCATGATTGGGAGGGCAGCATTCATCTTCCCACTTGCAAATATTAGAAATCTAGTGACGAAAAGAGAAAGTACTAAAATTGAGCTCCGACAACAGGTAATAATTAAAGAACCTTCAAATCAATTTCTTATCAATTAATGGTCTCCAAAATTTACTAATTTTTTCATTTCAAATCTTAGTTCATAATGTGGTGGGCAGGGCTTATGAGAGGTGCAGTAACTATTGCTTTGTCTTACAACAATGTAAGTTGTTATTTTAGCCCTATATATATATATATAAATTATGATTATTTGTCTTTCTGGTATATATACTGATTTGTAGATCCAAAAATACCAGTTTGCAGAAGCCAAGGAGACATCAACACAAGATAGTGCATTAATGATCACCTCCACCATTGTTGTTGTCTTGTTTTCCACTGTGGTATGTCTGCTTACACTTCTGAAACTTTTTCTTGTTAAAAATTTCCTTCCAATGTCTAGCAGTTTCTCAATTTTCTTTTTAACCTCGCTGCAAGCCAATAAATAAATAAATAATAAAACATTCCTTTCTTGTTTAGACCAAGACCTTCATATAAAAGTGATTAACATAGAGTTTGGACCCATTTATAGTATTTGATGCATAACTGTGTTTATGTATTACTTTTGAAATTGTGACATTATTGAATATCTACACCTTCTTTCTCTCCCTTTTCATCCCGAAACAGGTGTTTGGTTCCATAACAAAGCCACTTATAGAAGCTGTGCTATTAAGACATGCAAAACCAAACATTTCAGATGTAACTGATATACCTAGTCTAGAGGATTTAAGGCTACCATTTATTGAAAATGGTGGTCCAAGCGAAGAGAGCGACAATCGGCCAGCTCCAAAGCGAAATAGCTTAAGGTTGCTAATTAGGCATCCCACTAGAACTGTCCACTATTGGTGGAGGAAACTTGACGACAAGTTTATGAGACCAGTTTTCGGTGGACGGGGTTTTGTTCCTTACGTTCCTGGTTCACCAACCGGAGCAGCAGATGAGAATACTTGAACTGAACCATATCCTTTGTGTTGTCCATTATTTGTTTTTTTCCCTTCAAAATATATATAATAGTAGCTGCTTGTAAAGCAGGTTGATGCTGCTATTGAAGCTTTTGTTTCATTGATTGCTTAAATTTAGAAAGAGAAAATGGCCATATTTTAAGATAACTTTGATGATCAACTAGTTTCTATTTTTAGGATTTTTGTTTTTTTATTTATTATCTTTTTTTTTTTTTTGGTTTTGTGTGTGTGTGTGTGTGTGGTACCAATTCAATCATTGTAATGTGGTACCTCTTGTTTTGAAGTTTTACTTGATGGTGATATGAGAATTAAGAGTTAAAACTCTCCATGTATCTATACTCGTCTTTATGCAATTAGAAACTTCTATTCTGGACAAAAATGAAAAGGCCACAGTTTCTTTTAATACATCATTGCAAATTAATTACAATTCTCTATTATCCTTTTCCACAATTTGTCTAAGAGCATTATATTTTGACATGTTCAAATCCAGCTCTATTATCATATACAAATACAATTTGAAAAGAAGTCACTCCTATCAACACTCTCAATCATATTCTCATTTTCATTTGCAACATCTAAATCTTACTTTTTTATGCTACATTCAATTGCTTTTGAACTTTTAGATTCACGTAAGCGGTGGATTTATACATAATTGAGTAGAGATTGTACGTATTTAATTCACAACGAATAAAATTTTAAGTATAATACTTATAAAATTATAAATAAATTATATATACAAAATATAATTATGTTGTACTTAGATTTTAAATTTTAAGTTTTTAACACTTAATAATTTATTATAAATTTAATAATTTACACATTTTACTAAAATAGCGTAAATATAAGATTCTTTTATAATTAAAAATAATTAATAAATTAAGAAGTATATAATATTATTTTTTACAATAATATAATACTTTATTTAAATATAAATCTTAAATTTATCACTGTTTTACATCATTTTTATGAGTTATTTATGGGTGATGTTATTGCCATAATTATTTATTTAATGTCATAATAATTTTAAAAAATTAATATTTTTAACGATAAACATTATTACTGTATCAAGTTATCTATTTTTAAAAATATTTATTTCTGAAATAAAAACTTTACTATGGTGTCCCATAAATAGGGCTGTTAATTTTAATTGTTGTATCAATGTTAACGTTAGATCCCAATGGGTTCTTTTTCGTACATTTAATGCTGATAACATTCTTATTTTACTAGAATTATCAAAAAAAAAATTGAGGCATTAACAAAATAAGTTTGTTATAATATCACCATCATTCTTTATTTGAAAAATATAATTGCGCTTCCATTTGACAAATGAATAAATTTTTGGTAAATAGTTTTTTGTGGTAGTTAAATTTGTTCTATTTTATTCAGAAAAATATTGTTGTATGTTATATAAAATATTTAGATTTCTCCGATATAAGAAAGTATCAAAATCCTTATTTCATTTAAATGTTATATTTTGTGATTAAGTTCTACTACTTTAATATATTATAACGTAAATTAATTAGTATTAATTATTTCACGTAACAACTAATTAATTAACATGTTAAAATTTAATCATAAAAAATAAAATTCAAACACTTTATATAAAATAGATTAAAATTTAAGTATATTTATCTAAATGAAGTGAATTTAGTAGGATTAAGTCACTTTTTAGATTATTAATCACATTTTTAATTCCTTACAATAAAAAATACTTAATTACAAAATTATGAAAAAATGTTTTATATATCATTTCAAAAAAATCACTTAATTATTAAAAAGTAAAAATTAAATGATTTAATTTTTATACATAGTTTTCGTTGCCTTTTTACCTGTTCGGTTAACTTTATTTGGATTGAATGCATATATAATTACATTCATTAAATGGAGTAAATTTCATTAATTTAAGAAATGTATATGTTAATTTTTTGTTTTATTTTGGAAAAAAGCTAATAAGGATTTTTTTAGTAAGATAAATATGTATAGGTGTCTCTCAATAATTTTAAAAATATATTATTATTATAAATATAAAATAAATTAAATAAAAATATTTATATAAAAAAATATTAGTAAAAAAACTATTTATGTAAAATACTTTCATTTATCATGAAATATTATAAGATAATAATTAATATCACAAAAATCTATTAATTAAAATGGGTCTACTTATCCTTCCCTTGATATGATTATATTTTTTCTTGTTAAATTGTTGTGAATAGATTTATTCCGAGGGAAGAAGTACACGTCCAAATAAGGCCCAGTTTTACGGCCCAAATACACATCATTGCTCATAGAGCTGAAGTGTAGCTTTAATTCCTCCTTAAACCCTTGCGAAAACAAAACCTTTTCACAATCATAGTGTTCAAGTTCATGATCTAATAACATCAGAAGTGAAATTACAATTGAGATTTGCGATTACGTATGGCTTTCCGAAAGTTACAGAACATTCGTGCGCTACATCAGACGGCTCAGATACGAGAATATCCCCACCTGTGAGTATAATGCGATTTATCCTCTGTTTGAGTTCTGAGAAAATGAAGGAAACTAAATGGATGTCTCTAGTGAATTTCATTAGTTTTTCATTGCTGATTGATGACGGAATTCTTATTTGTGCATTGGCTTAGCTGTCATCGGTTATTTAGTGGAATTCATAATTTTCTCTGGTTTCCACTTTTGTCGAGTACGGAAAAGAGAGTCAATTTTCTATTCCTTTTTAGTTTTTATTGTTTGTGAATTTGTACTGGTTTCTAGTCTAAATTATATTATTGAACAAGGTGTTGATTTAAGTTTCAGGCTTGGAAGTTCCATGTACCATTCAAGTGGCATTTCAAATGGTAATTTCTTTTCATGGTATTAGATAATTTGATTTGCAATGTTACATTTCTGAATTAGAATACATGTGTATCAGCTATTCGCATAATTTCTTGTGTGATCAGTTCCCAAGCTTAATTGCTGGAAAATGCCCTCGTACTTGTATAACGGCCACGATGCTCTTCCTTGGACTCGGGGAAACTCAATGATGCTCCGTTCTGCAATGGTAAATGATAAAAATTAATAATGGATATGAACTGAGATTTATGATTACATCTTTGACTGCAACTAGTTCAACAAATCATACTTGGACTGCAACTAGTTCAACAAATCATACTTGGATATGGTGTTACATTCTAATTCATGGAGCATCTTTGCCTTCTGTCAGGTTGCAGAGTTGGCAGTCTTCTCAAATGGTACTAGGTCGGCAACCACTCAAGTGAAAGTCCCTGCACAAGCAAGACAAGTGGTATTTCATTTTCTCTTAATTTTTCATTTCTTACTTTCTGCTCCAGTTTGAGTGGGTAGTGTCTTCTAATTAATACATTTCCACAGTGATTTGGTGAAAACACGTTTATCTGGTTAATGTGGTGGTTCATCGAAGGATTATTGATTATATCTCAAATTTATATGAGAAGTACTTGATAGTTAATTGACTTGGGTACTGGACCAAGTGAGATGATATGATATGATGAAATTTTGGTGCTAGTATCAGCCAAATCAATAGCTTTAACGCATGCTTGTCCAAAAAGAAAATAGCTTTAGCACATGCTCGTCTGAAAAGAAAATAGCTTTGACAAATGCATACTGTCTCATACCTGCAGGGAACCCAGTTAGCAAGTTTGAGCCCCGGATTCGTCTATGAACCTTATGCTCCTCGTGAACGGATTTCGTTCTGGAAGAGGTTGGTTACTGTTGGCACCTTTCCCCCACTTAATGAAGTTTATAATGTTTTATATGCATGTCTTCTTACATTATCTTCACATGAATGATGTATCAGATGGTTCACAAGAGGTGGTTGGAGAAGGACAAAGGAGGATATAATTATAGAGGTAATGCTCTTGGTTTCTGCTTATCCATGGTCCTGAATCCTGATCGGTGTTGTTCCATCATTTTTATGAGCTATAGTTGTTTCTCATTCAAGAATTAGTTCTTTCAGTGTCCTTAATTCTTCTTGTCTTTCTTCTCTCTCAATGTTGCATGTAACTAGCCATTCGATTCCTTTTCAATTGATGCAAAGCTTGCACTATGATTTTTTAGTGATAGGGAATTAAGGATTATGCAGGCATTGGTAAAGTTTAATATTAACTGAGTAGGTTTACCAATTGCAGCTTAAAAGTGCATATGCCGTCTCTAAATTAAGAAAATCAGGATATTCAAAGCAGAAATTCTACAAAGAGGCTGTCGATTTATACAGAGAGGTATATATTTTAAGCTTTTCATCAGGTTGTATGTGTATTATTCTCTTGCATAAATTTTATTTTGGGCTTAATCTAATTTTTGTGTGCAGAACATAATTCCCATTTTCCTTATTATATGATTTTAATGGTTAATGGTTCATTTAGACTTTAGCAATCCCAACCTGAACCTAATCGCAATATCCTTAGAAAATATGAACACATAATAAAAACGAAGGAGCTTATTGTCATATATGTAGCAAAGAATCAAAATAGTTTTACAGCTTTCCACCATTCATCTACTCATTCATAACATTGTGCATGATGAACCTTAATTGAGGACACATTAATTTGGGGAAGAAGGTTATGACCAATATATGGTAGAGTGGGGAATGCCTAAACCCTTTGTCTCTTTTGAGTAATCTCAAGGATTTTGATTTCATTCCTTTCATATTTTTGTACTCAGTTTTCCATGTTTCTTTTCTGTCCAGTACTGATTTTTACCATTCTTTTCCAGATTAACACTCTAATAGCAAATGGTGACAAAAATTCTTTAAGGAAGGCGGTCACAGAGAACATGTACTCAGTATGCTTCACTTTACTTTACCCTCTATTTTGCTGCTTTTCTGCAACAGTTCAGATTTTAGTAATTAGCATGTTCTAATTCATCATTTTTTTCCTTGTTTCCAGGTGCTAAAGAATGAAATTAAACACAGAGAATCCTTATGGAGTAATGTTTACTGGGAATTAATTGAACCAGTTGTTAAGATTCGAACACTTCGAGCTCGACTGGCAAGTTTATCTCTTTGTTATATTGCTAACCTTGCTGGTTTTATTGCTGATACTATCTTTTGAAAAGTCAAAACCTTTGCAATTTCAAATTGTGTTTAATTGAAACCAGTCAAATAGACCAAAATAGAATTGCATTTTATTTATCATGAACCTATGGCATCTGTTGATTTTTTGTCCTTCTATATGACAGATTGGTGTTGACAGAAATAATCTCAATAAAGTTTTCATACAGCTTACACTTGATTTTCTTACGAAGCAGGTACATCATCAATAGTTTCTGTTTCTTTCTCTCTTCCTTGCCCCCTCTTTCATCCTCTTACTTTGTAGTCCTATTCTCTGACTCTCAGTCCTGCACATAGTTAATGAACCTCCATATCTAGCCACAACAAGGTACATGTATGAATAGCCTTATCTGTATTAGAACCTTGATTGATTAGCATTTTAAATTACATTTTCTTTTAGAGTAAGATTTCTAAGATAGTTGTACTGCAATGACCAATGAGGTTCAAAGCCTTACTGCACAAGATGTTTATTCTTGGTAGTAGAAAAACTTGACAATTGTTGTATGCATATTTCATATATCTGATCCTGTAAGTGTTCCTAGAGACCTAGAGATATTTGTGGTTTATGCATGTATACAGATTGAATTTTGAAGACATTGAATGTGGAAAAAAAATCCTAAAACATGTTGGATGCTAGATGATAATGCATCATTCTTTTTACTTAAAAGATAAAACTATAAAATGATGGATATTTCAGAGGAGTACACCCCAATTCACTTGTTTATACTTTCTACCTCTTTTGTCCCTGTATATCTTCCTTTGTTTTCGTTTTTATGTTATTTTTGTTTGTTTATGTATAAATTTTCCTTGATAGATTGTTCAGAATGTTCTGTAGCTGCTGCCTTAAATTTATTTTCCTACGTCTTGTTTCCTTGCCCTCATTTTCACTAAAATTCCTCAACTTATGTTTATTTTTGTAGAAATTTGAAGCATATGATTCAAAAGGTAATGTAGTAGCTGGAGATAAATCTAAAGAGGTATGGTGCATTGATATTTTACCTTCTTTTTAACCACTGGCAAATACATTTCTCATGGAGTGTACTTACTTTATTTTCATCCTCAATGAGGAAAATCTTAAAGAAATAAGAGTATCACTTGAGTTAAGACTTGCAACCTTCATGATGATGTTTAACCGAAGCCCCTAATTAAGAACCACCTTTGACGGATTCCAATCACTTAATGAAATGAGTTAATTCATAGACCTTATTAAAATGCTTGTCATGGTTGCTAGGTTCTCGTCCGTGATATATGGGTATTTGAGAAGTCCCTCTTTCACACTGGAGCTTACTGGCGTCTTTGTGGACGGATTGTGGTTTAATCCTTGACTAAAGTTCTATTATGCTGATGAACAAAGAATCCCTGTACTCATTTCTAAGCCCAACAATATGAATGAATGTGTTGCTAAGAGCTTTTGAATTTTTATCATTGCCAGTGAAAGGAACATAGGAATATAATGACTGCTTTTTCATCTACAAAATATCATTATGTTCTTCCTTTATAGTTCTTAACTAACTTGCATTTCGTAATGGACCCTGTAATTACCTGAATCGTGCAAGATTATTGCCTATTTCATTGATAACTATAATGTTAATGGAATGGGAGCTATAACATTAACACAAGCATGTAGTGTAAAAAAAAAAAAAAATTCTGTGAAATTCTAATCAAGACTTGATAAGTTTTGAAGATACTTTCTAAAGTCGTGAAGAACCTTTTTAAAGTACTAAACCTTTCAAAGTAATATTCTCGTTTCTCCTTGCAGTTGCATAGCCATATATGATGTTTACTTTGATTACAAAACAAAAATCTATAAAAGGATTTAAAAAAATGAGAAACTCCTATCACATGTCATTAACCAGAGGCTCAACAACTTAATAATCGTGAAAACCCTAGCAATTCACAAGCCCTCAAATCAGTCCTTTTGGACCGTTCAATGAATGAAAGATTTTTGCATATAATATGGCATTAATACATAGTAAAACATATTTTATCGCCCATGCTGTGTATAAGATTACTTCAATAATCAGTTTTAATCCTCCAACTCCTATATCTTAATATGATACTATGCCTAACAAGGGTGGCAGTTTTTTTTTTAACGATAAAAATAATACTAATATTTAATTTATATATTTTTACTATGTTTGATACATTATTTCACATTAAATATTATTCTAATTAAATGTTATTTAAATTTATTTAATATTAAACGTTATTCAATAGTATATCAATATTATTAAGATAAAATTTTTGTTTTTTATTTTTTTTATTTTTGTGTGTAATACTAAGAATTTGTAGTTTACTGGTAAGTTGCTTCCATAACTTAGAGTCTACCAATATGCACATTTTCTTTTTTAAAAATCCCTTCTTTGTAACGCATGAAAAGTTTCTTCACTAAAAATATATACATTATTATAAAAATATAGTTTTATAATGATACACCATTTCTGTAAAGGATACACACAAATATAATTTTATTTCATAAAAAGTATAAATATAAAAATACAGCAAACTATGAAGGATAAAATACTCATTTCCTTATCTATATAAAAAATCTTTAAATTTATTATAAATTTTCACCCACTCTTATATATATACAATTTATATGATTCAACTTATAAAAATTATTTAAAAAATAAATCAGTTCACAATTTTTCAAAATATTTTTATCACAAGTCATGATAAAAATGGTATGATTGTAAAAATATTTATAAATTTATATATTCTTAACATTCTTATTTTATTAAAATATTAAATTTATCTTTTATTAAACACACTTAACAAATATTTTTTTATGATTTAATTTTTTTTATTTTTTAAATTTTCATGTTTTGAAGAAATACTCTTAACACATTTATCCTAAAATAAATACATTTTATGCCGCTGAATCACTCACATGGACACAGTCCACTCATCGGGCTCTCACTTTACACTTATGTCTGATTCCTTCTGTCCCCATCTCATCGTCCCTCAATTCCCTTCCAAATCACTATCAAAATCATCGAACACTTTATTCACATTCAGTCCCACCAATAAAATCCTTAACTTTCCGACGCAACCCCAAAAACCCATCAGAATTATGTCTCAAACATCACAAGTATTACCTCTCAAGTGTGGAAAAGTTGAAGATGTGGAGATCCAAGAGGGATCTGTTAGTAAACCCCTATTGGATTTTCACGGGATTGATGAAGAACTGGTTCAGAAGATGGTCTATGATGCTCTGGTTTGGAGCTCTCTTCATGGATTTGTTGTGGGCGAAAGGTCAATTCAGGTCAGGGATCCTGACCTCTAGAAAAACAAACTGCAAGATTGATTGAAACTTGAAATGTGTTTATCCACGGCCGGTAGGAGAAAAAACTATTAATTTCTGAGCTGTGATTTCGTTTTTGGTATTGTTTGTTAACTGTTAGAAATAACTTCTTCCAAGAGCTTAAGTTATTAGTAGCCAACATTTTGCTTTTATATATCTATCAATCTCCCACAAGTATTGACTCTTTACATGTAGGTCAAACACTTATTATTCATCAATTGGGATTAGTGTGCCTTGAACATAAGAACTCCACCAGTAGTATTATGTTAAAAGTGGTTGATAAATCAATTCTCTACCTTTGTGGGGTCAATTATATCTTTATATATTTATTAATTACATATATCTTGATGAAGATAGGAATTTTTTTCTGTCCCTTGTATGCTATTATTCTTTTACGTTTTAGGTGCAATAATAGCAAATTGCAATATGTACATTATGTTTGTAGCTGGAGGAACCCAATAGCTAGAACTTTGTACTTTGAGTCTAATTTTGGGTTCTTAGAGTACAGAGATCAGGAAAAGTTCCAGGTGTTGGCATGGTACATGCCCCATTTTCTTTGTTGCCTATGCCATTCCCAAAAAGTCACTTCAGCCAAGCATGCGAGTTAGCACCCATTTTTAATGAGCTCTTTGATCGAGTGAGTTTAGATGCAAAATTTCTGCAGGAATCTCTTTCGAGGTACCTTCCCCTCTACTCTCTCTCTGTCTCATCCATTTTGATACACAATTCTTTAAATTGATGTTTCTATGTAAATCTCTTTATTTTTTCTTCAGCAAAGTCAAGCCTAATCTAACCTAACCTATTGGAATTTGAGGAAGGGGAATTTTTAAGTAACTACTCATACCCCTTCATATGAAGGGGCGCTGGACAAATAACAAGCTTTCGCCTCTACTGAGGCTTGAACCCAAAATCCTTTGGATGTGAGCACTCCCTTTACTGCCTCGGCTGAGGGGTTGGGGGCGCTAGATAACTCTTTATATTGATGTGTTCATAAGCATTTGATTTTAACCATGCAAATAAATCTGTCCACTCAGTGTGACTGAGTTGCTTAAGAAGTGGAGCTTCCTGCGAGACAATGTGTGGAAGATTGATATAATTGCAATATGAGCATTCTTAAGTCATAACTACTGTTTTTCAATGTTATGAGTTTTTGAACCCCTATGGTCCATTCTTAACATCATTTGTTTTTCTAACCTGTTGGTAGCTTCAGCACATACAATTATTTCTGGGTTAATATATGAATTTCATAATAGTTATTAGCAGTTTATAAAATACTTACTCTCCTCCATTTACCACTGGAGTTAGTTCCTTCTAGACTTTACTTAATGAAAAATGTTTTATTCAAGTTTATACATTGTGTAAATATTGGAAGCATTTGAGCATTCATGCTGTCAAGTACTTAACATTGCAGAACAAAACTGGCGGATGACTTTACATCTCGACTTCTAGATATTCATGCTAAGATGCTCAAAATTAATAAGAAAGAGGTAAGTATATCGTGATGGACATTTTCTCTCAAGTTAATATATGACTGGTCTTTATAGTGTGAGCATGAAATTGCTGGGCACCTAATTGAGTCTCCAGATTCATGGTGATAAGTGATAAACTTAAGTATGTAATTTTCTTCTTATCTGATTTAGTTTGCTTTCACTGTTGTTATTTCTAGTTTAGGCTGTATAAAAGTCAGAGGCTCTACTCAACTTAACTTTTGATTATTGAACCTCATGTGGTCTTAAGAGTGTTTTCTCTTCTAATCACTTGTACAGGAAATACGTTTGGGTTTACATCGCTCAGATTACATGCTTGATGAAGAGACCAAATTGCTACTCCAAATAGAGATGAATACAATAGCATCTTCATTTCCTGGCCTCAATTGTCTTGTCAGTGAGCTTCATAGGTGGGTAATGCTTGACAAACAATCAGCCATCAAAATTTATGGCAACTTTCAGGTTATACTGGTAATTATAATGCTTCATTTTAAATTGAGCCATTATTTGACTGCCTATCCCGATCATGGTCTTAAAATGCTCCAAAACATGATAATGTTGGGGTTAATTTTTTAGGGATCAGACATCTCAGACAAATTACCACCTTATATACTTTTATTCTTTCCAAAGGGTAGGGTGCAGTTTGAATTATCCAATTACAATCACAGCTCTCGTGCTATTTATATTTTTGTAGGCAATAGGCAGTTCTATCTGTTTACTGGCATCTAGGATGAAATTTTTTATTGTAGCTTGCTGGCTGTTGAGCATCACTTTTTATTTTCAGGAATTTACTTGATAACTATGGAGAAGTTCTTTGTTTGGATTCCTCAAAGGTTCCTGAAAATGCTTCTGTAGTTAAATTTGCAGAGGCATTGGCTAAAGCTTGGGTTGAACATAATAACCCTAGGTTAGATTTGAGAAAACAATTATTCGTTTCTCTTATACTGTGAAACTTACTGTAGTGTTTCTATAGATAATTAACTTTATGGATTCTTCTGCAGGTCTGTGATTGTGTTTGTGGTTCAGGCAGAAGAACGTAACATGTATGACCAACACTGGCTCTCATATGTGTTAAGAGAAAAATATCCTTTCGGAATTTTGAATTCTGTTGTGAACTGGCGGAATTAGGTATGTCAAATGTGGTAGAGATAAAACATTTATTCTTTAAAAGACTATTTTCTACAAATACTTCAATTTGGGAAATTTTTTATATGCCCTTGTCAAGACATGCATTCCATAACCTTTTAACACACATAATATTGTAAGTATTCGAAAAACTTTAGCTGAAATTGATGCAGAAGGAGAACTTGAAGCAGATGGAACACTTCTTTTGTATGTAGACTTCACCATGGAACATACTTCTCTTTGATGTTTATTTTTGTTATACCATGTCATCTTTTCACTCCATTCTTAAACAAATTTTGTATTCATAGGGGTGGACAAGCAATTGCAGTCATATATTTTAGGGCCGGATATACACCCAGAGACTATCCTTCTGAATCAGTAAGCATTTTCACATTGTCACCCAGTCATTTTCCTTGTAGCGGCTAGCTTGCTTGTAGTTGCAAGACCGTGGATTGAATGAACGAAAAATGTTTCCCTTATACGAAATTTTGTCTAAATGGATTTTAGTACTTTGTCATTCATTTTCAATTTTGTAGGAATGGAGGGCTAGGCTACTTATGGAGCAGTCATCTGCCATTAAGTGTCCATCAATATCATATCATCTTGCTGGCACCAAAAAGATTCAACAAGAACTTGCAAAACCCAATGTGCTAGAGAGGTATGACTTGATTTCTGCTCTTTGTAAGTTATTGTCCAAAGGAGTTATGAAATTTTGTGCTTAGTTCTTGTGCATCCTATCGAACAGTTTGTTGTATGATAGATAGAAATATAAGCTAAAGTTGATTATTTTTCAAGTGAAATATTACTCTTGGAGCTATATCAATAAATTACTCTTATTTTAGTGGCCGAGAGTGTTTCTGCTTCCTCTTTTAGATGGAACTGTGTGGAGTTCCAGATAAAGAGTAGAATAGAGAAAGAAAGATCAAACTATGGCCTGACAATTGTTTGAAGGACTAGAGTGAATAAAGAGAATGATGTTTCCTTCTTGTAACATCATCAAGAACCATGCGCCTCATCTCTTGTGACCTTCCTATTTTCCCTCCAAAGAGCTTGCAAAAAACTAATTATATTCCTTGTGATAGCAGGTTTGTTGATAAGAAAGAGGATATTGTCAAATTGCGAAAATGCTTTGCCGGATTGTGGAGTTTGGATGATTCAGATATTGTCAGCAAAGCCATTGAAAAACCAGAGTTATTTGTTATGAAGCCCCAAAGAGAAGGCGGAGGTTCCATATTTTCTGCACCATTACTTTTCTTCTCTCTATTTTTAAGACATATTTTGCTAATATATCTGCAGACCGCAAAAAGTATTAAACTTTAATGATGTGTTATTACACTGCAGGGAACAATACATATGGCAATGAAGTAAAGGAAACCCTTTTAAGACTGCGGAAACAAGGGATGAAAGAAAATGCTGCCTACATCCTCATGCAGCGTATATTCCCAGCAGTTTCTCCGACATTGTTGATGCGAGATGGCATTTGTCACAAGGAAGATGCCTTGTCAGAGCTTGGGATATTTAGTACTTACTTAAGGTATATTCTCCGTAATTTGAATTTATTGATTAGTACACGAAAAATGTTCCTTCTCCCCGTTTTGTTATATTATTATTTTGGAAATGTTACTTGGCTAGCTTTTTTTTTTTTTTTGCCCCCTCCCATTTCCGTTGTCCGGCATTTTAACTTCAAATTAAGACAGCCTACAGGCCTTTCAGATCCATTTAGGAAATTAACACTTCCTATTAACTCTTCAACCTAAGGTGGAAAAGTGAAAATGGAATTTGAGGTTTTGAGATCCATTTGACATTCATTGACTGTATTTTGCAGGAATGGAGAGAGAGTTATAATGAATGAACAATGTGGTTACCTAATGCGAACGAAGATATCTTCATCCGATGAAGGTGGGGTTGCTGCTGGATTTGCGGTATTAGACAGTGTTTATTTAACCTGAAATAATCAGGCTTTATTTAACGCAGAAATTGAAGGTTCAAAAGCATCTCGTTTGTAATAATATACACATGAAGGTTTTTTAGTACAAGATCCGAGATATTATTGAGACAAGTTTCGGTTAAAGAAAATAAATATTTTGAATGATTTATATTTCACGGTGTACCACTGATGAAAAGGATCCCCACATATGGTTGTGCCATGTGACTTCTGTTCATCTCAAATTATATATGTACAACTGGTCAACAAAGAACGCAAAAGCAAGGTTTACCTTGGCTAAGCAAGCATCTTTGCTTAACAACTAGTCATAAAATGTTTCGCTGATTACATGTAAGAAATTTTTATTAGTCTCCACATTTTAAAGCTACATTGTGATAAATTTACCTTAAAACTAATATATAGTAGTATTCAAACATAATGGTTCTATTTTTCTTAGCCAAGTAGCCAACTTCTGAAATCATTTTACATATTATCCTTGTTGGCCGTGATTCTCGAGGATCGTAGTTTGTGTTAACCATTTCGTTTCAGTTTGTAATTTTTAATCTATTTTTTTCTAATTAAATTATCAATTTTTATACTTTTAAAAAATAATTGAAAATTACTTTAACCAAATTTTAATTTTAATTTTTTAAAAGTAGAAATTGGAATCTTCTGTTTTCTAAAGGACCAACTTAACTTGGTTCAAAAATAACACATTATGAACAAATCTTCAAAATTAGACGTCAGTATAAACATATGTCCATTTGGAACTGTTTATAATTTTAAATTTTTTTCATATAAAATAAATGTGTTTAAATGACCATATATAACCAAGAGAAAAGTTCATATGTGCATGATATATACAAACATATAAAAACAATGAGTATGTGTTTATATTTTTCTTACATATGAATACATAGTTATCGCTTACAAACATACAAGACCCTGCGTTATCATGTGACTGAGTCACAGCTTTTAATTTGCGAGGACAACTTCAAAACCAAATATTAGCAATACTACTCCTTTTGCTATTAGTAAGTTACAACGACGAAGAACATCGTACATACCGAGAACATCGTACATGAATTTTTTCATATTTTGTAACTTTGTCACACTGGTGTACTATCTGAGTGAGCTAGGTCTAAAATTAAATACCATGAAGCTAATGCAGTTGAATAAAGAATGATTTTTTACTTGCATACACACGAAGAGTCGTTTGGTCTAACTAATGTCATCAGTTTGGTTACTTTTGCCATCATCTTCTGAACTATCATCCGAATCAGCTAAACAGCCAAAGAAAGCATCAAAATACCATGGACAGTTATCCCAATCACCTTTTGTGGCATAGGCTCTCCATTTTTGCTCAGCTATCATATCAGGGGAGAGACCCCATTCTTGTAGCTCTTCCTCCGAGTGATGGACAGCTAAACTATACTCGCCACCACGTCCTAATTGCATTACTCGAAACTCACAGTTTCCAAGATTGTTTAAAACCTCAAATTGTTCAACTGTCCACTTGAACCACTTCATCAAAAATACACGTGATGCTAATCCATGTGATATGATTATGAGATTGAGGTCTTGAGCTTGGTGATGGTGAAACCTGTTCATGTCTATGTCCCTCCACAGAGATTCCATAAAACCTGATAATCACAATTTATTTGTCACTATTTTCATTTGAATTCAACTAGACTAGAAACCAAATTTTTTTGATCAAATTCAACTAATTTGGCAATCAAATACACGAACTTTTAGCTGCAGCATTCTCCCAAAGAATGATCTATGGATATGCATGTTCAATTTGAGATCTAAATACATTTTAAAGTACATCTCATATTTAAATTCTTAAGATAGTACTCGCTTAACAGATCAGATGGACACTAAAAACTAATGAAATAAAGGATATGCATATATCTGATAATGTTTTGACAAATATCAAAAATAAATTGGCATTACTAAAGTCAACATATACTAGTGTCTTGTTAGAATTACTTTTTAAGTCGAGACCTCTAAAACATGGATATTGTCTAGACATTGTCGACAATGTTGAAGATATTTTCATCCTTGCTTTTAACGTGGAAAAAAGTCTAAGCATTTCATGAAACAAATTTATTTGAGAACTAAAGAAGAAAGCAAGAGTTACATGATTCATGCTTTCTATAAAATATACAATATATGTGAGTTAACTAGTTACACACAACTAGCAAGTTGGATGGGTACGTAGTTTATGTAGCTATTTAACACCCAAAAAAAGTACGAATAGATTGTCACGCTACTTGTATGCTAGCAAGAAGTTATCCATTAGTATTTAAATTCTGTTACTTAAAGCTATCATTCTTTCATCTACCATTTGCTTCCATGAATCTGTTCTATATTGTTCTCCTTCCAACTTCTTGATCAAGTCTAAATCACTAAATCCAGCACCAAGTAAGTGTTTTTTATCTAGTAGAAATAATAACTCAAGCATATAAGAAGCAGTGCATTCATCTGCAGGTTGCCCGCCAGATCATAAATCATGTTTCTAGGAATCAGAAGAAACTAAGCATCTATATCCAAATCTAACTACACGTTTAGCTTTGGTTAACAATCAATCAGCTAATCTCAAGTCCAGAGCATTTTGACAAGAGTTTCTGTAATTCAACCAGAGACACAATTCGAGCCGACACTCATATCCACCTTTGGAAAAATTTGATCTAACCAATTTGTGTTAAGGCCTTAAAAGATAGATCTTTACCATCAGCTATGCATATGCCCAAAATAAAATGAGATATAGTTACCCTAGAATGTTGTAACTAGTTTGATCTTATGATAAAATTGTACTGAATGCTAGGAGTGTGCAAAAATTATCGAACCAAAACCAACCCACCTAATTTTGTTGGTTTTAAATAATTAATAAATTGGTTTGGTTTTAAATTTTGAAGAACCGATCAAGTATGAATTGGTTCGGTTTTCATTTGTTTAAAAATTGATTTTTAATTTTATTGCATTTAATATATTTTTTTCTTCTTTTATTTATTTGTTTTTAGATTGTTAATCTTTTCTTTAATTTAAAATTTAAAATTTAAAACATATAATTATAATTATCAACAATTCAAAGTCTTTTTTTTTAATCATATTTGTGTGCATGGTATAGTGAGTAATATTCAAATTAGTATATATATATAGACTAATATATATATTGAGTTGGGTTGGTTTTAAATTTTGAATATGAATTGGTTAGGTATTCAATTGTTTGAAAATTAAATTTTAATTTTATTATATTTAATATATATTTTTCTTTTTTATTTATTTGTTTTTAAATTGTTCATCTTTTCTTTAATTGAAAATTTTAAAGTCTTAATATATAATTATATTCATCTACCTCCTTTTTCTTTTAATCATACTTGCATGGTATAATTAAGGATATTCAAATTATATATATATAAAACTTAAAGTTTATAATACAAATTATAAAATTAAAAATTTGTAAAATCAAATTTATTTTTAAGAAATAAAATTTATTACCACAATATATAAAGAAAAATAAAATTCTTAAAAACCAATACAACCAACCAAAATTTTTTGATTCGGTTTGGATTGGTTTGGTTTGATATCAATTTTTTAAGAACTGATAGATTGGGTTCGATCTAAATTTAGTTTAAAACCGAAACAATCAAACTTTACACACCCCTATCAAATGCCATCGGAAGCTTTGAATTTATTCACCAGTTATGTTGTGCTCTCACACAAAGGAACGCACTAAAGTAACAAGAAAATAATTTATAAAATTCTTAGCAATTTCCAACATATTATCCAATTCACAATATGAACCTATCATTTCTTCAATTTTCAAACACCCATTGCAGCAAAATGAAAAACCCAAATAACCAATCCAACAGAAAATGCAGAAACCATAACAAAATCAACAAAAACACCATAATTCAGAAACCAGCAAATAAAAAACAACGAACCCAGAAGAAAAAGAAACATACTTGATACCCGATCATAAACATCAGCAGCAGACTCGCCTTCAGGAAATCGATAGAAGAATCTCCCAAACTTCTCTCTAGTCTCCTTGATCACCTTCATCCTCTCCGCAACCTGAAAGTTCCCAAAGTCTTGTTCACGTACCCGACACTCCTCCCTCACACCAATTATCCGTTTCTTCGAGAAAGATCGACCAATCTCCCGAAGCGTAGAGCGCGTGCGTTCGTAGGGAGACACATAGAAATAGACACGCCAGTCAGTGGAGTCAGGGCTGTTGTCGGAGACTACTTGTCGGAGGAGGGTTCCGGCGAGTCGAGCCTGCGAAAGGCCTTCTTGGGTTAACGGGATTTTGTTGTCTGGTGTTGTGGAGTAGGCCTTGTTGTCTAGATTGCCTTGGGACTCGCCATGGCGGACCAATATTATTCGTTTTGGTAGAAATGCCTTGTTATGTGAATGCATTTTCAATTTCAGTTCTTCTCTTTAGATCTCTCTCTAAGAAATTAAATAATCAATTTACCGCTCTTTGACTAACAAATTAAACTGGGATTTGTACAAACAAGTGGATGGGTTTTGCCTTTTTGGGTTCTAAATCTCTCCTTTATTTATAGGCTTTTATTTCTCGTATTTCCAATGAAAAAAAAAAGAAGAAATCTTTAATTTGTTTGGTTATTAAGAAAGTAAAATTAAAATACTAGACATTTTAAAAAATAAGATTTGGTATAACTCTTTAAACTCAAGTTCAAATTTTAACTCTGTAATATTTATTTTAATTAATAAGAAAAAATTGGTATCATTCTTTATAAAATTAAAGGAATGGAAATTATCTGGAACCTAGGTGTTTTTTGGTCAATATTTTGTTTAGCTATAAAGTGGTGTAAATTGAATTAAAGGGCCTTCCTTTATCTTATGTTGTACTCTTTTACATTTATAAGAACGCTGGACGATGGGAAAAACATATTTGATATTTCGTTGCTGAGTGAAATTGTCCTAAATGGCAAGCTGTTATTCTGTTACAGATAATGGTTTGTACCAGCCATCAAAAGCGACTTAAAAACAAAACAAAACAAACAAACTAAGAAAGCAATAACTGGGGAGGCTTACAATTAAAATAAATAAACTTTTAATAAATTCTAGGCGTTTATATTTTGAAATTATACCATTTATTAATTAAATTTTTTAAATTTATTTATATATCTTAAAATTTATGATTCATAAATATATATTTTGATAACAAAGTTAAAACCATATATAAAATTTTAAAAATTTGATAATAAAATTATAAGATTCAAAAATTTATGTATAAAATTTTAATGAATAAATAATAAATTTTAAAGGTTTAAAATTTTATAACCAATACTTCACATCTCCTACGTGGAAGAAAAACCTCATCTCTTTTATGGTTTTTGACCGGAATAAAAAACGAATTAGTATATCAATTTTCCGGATGGGTTCTAGAAAGAAAAATTCCCGACGGGTAAATAACGCGCAGAATATACTTAACTTTTTCGCCGATGCAAATATTTGAATGATTAAAAATAATAATAATAATAATTGAATGGGAATTTTTATTTTATTTTTTACGGGGTTAGGCTTGAGATCATACAACACTTCTCATCCATCCTCAAAACCTCATTTTCTTATAGTTTTTTTTTATATATTTTCTTATACATTCAATTATTTTAATTGAAAATAATAAGTAACAAAACAAATAATATAGTTACATATATTAGTTTTAGTGTAAATATCATATTTAGTACATTTAATTGTATATATATTTTATTTTAAAAATTACTATTTTGAGTTTATAAATTATGATTAAAAATATTTTAAAAGTTTAAAAATTTTAAAAATTTAAAATTTATAATAAAAAATAATAATATATTAGTAATATTAAATGAGATATAATTAAATGATGTATAATATTAAACGGTTTTAAATATTATAAATTAATTTAAATAATATCTAATAAAATAATTTTTAAAGTAAATATTTTAGATTTTTTTAATAATAATAAATAATGAGGGTTAATTTATGACTCTTAAATATCTGACGTGGCGATCAGATATCAGCCACGTTGGTTGATTGGATAACAGGTAGATGAGTCGATGTTGGTAGATTTATTTTGATTTTAATTATAAAATAATGATGGTGAATGGGGAAGTTTCAACGATACAGATGGCCAACTGGCTACTTGAGATCTAACTATTTGAGATGCGTTTTATTATTATTTTATTATAAATCATAATTAAGATGTATTTCCATTAATAGCTTCATATGTCACACGTTTGCTTCTCTTCAGGATATATATCCGAAACTGTAATTTTCAAATACAATATTGTTAGTAGGAGACAATTTTAAAAATAATAAAATATTTAAAAACATAAAAAATAATAATCAAATTTAAGTAATTTTTTTATATTAAAAATTATAATTATCTTATATTAATTATAATTATATTTAAATAATTAATATTTTTTCAACTATTTAACTATGTTTATTATTTAATTTTATTTTAAAAAATTAAATATTAATATAATTTTTATTCTATTCTATTATTTAAAATATTAATATTTTTTTATTTTTTACTATTTAGTAATATTTTTAAATAAAATAAAAATAAATAAAATTTAATTTAATTATTTTAAATATTATGTATTTTTTTATTAAAAGGTAAATACCACCAAAATTCAATACTTATTATAAAAATATATTTAAATATTATATTTATTTTTTTATAATAATTTAATTTTATTGTTATTTACAATGTAAATTTTTTATTTTTTTTTATTTTTTATCTGTATTAAATATATACTACTTTAAATTGAATAAATTGTAATAAAAAAATATAAAATATAAAAAATAATTATTTATTCTTATTTAATCATTTTTTAGTAACTACAAAACTAAACTATAATAAAAATTAAATATATGATTTAAATATTGTTTTTAAATAGGTCTGCTTTGATCCTTTCATTTATTAATTAAAAAATTAAAAGTATATTTTTTTATTTAATTATATATATTATAATATTAATATATATTTAATTTTAATTAATTATATTTTTGATACCGTAATATTCATTGTTATATAATTTATCTGTTATGATTATTTAAAAAAAAAAGCTTTCAATTTTTCTTTATCGTGTTTCTTATTAGCTAGCGACTTAGTGTGTTGGCTCTCGGCTGTTTATCTAATGATTTGAATAAACTGCATGGGCGGCTGGAGCCATGAGGTGGCTGCTTTTGACGGGCCTCAATTTTTTAAAAAAAATATTTATATTTTTTAAAAAATAAATATGTTGTTAAAATAAAACGTTAATCAATATTATTTTTTAAAAATTATATTTTATTTTATTTTATTTAATAGATAAAAATATCACAAAATTTCTTAAATTAAATTATTTATATAATTTAATTCATTATTATAAAAAATTAATAAATTATATTATTTTAATAACTTTTCTTTTAAAATATTATTATTTCTATACAATAATATATTGATAATTAATATAAAAAAATTATTTTAATATTTTATTAATTTTTGGTATTTTTTTAAAATTTAAATATACATTTAAATAAATTTATATTTGAATGATTTTTGAAATAATTTCATAATAAATATCATTTTAATCCTTGTTAAATACTAATATTTTAATCACGTTTTAATAACTTAATATAAAATAATATTATTTTAATAAAAATTATTTAAAAAATATAATTTTTTATTAATGAACATCTTTTTTTATAGTTAAAAAATTAAATTATATAATTTACAATATAAGAGACTAAACGATATAAACGACTTAATTTTAAAAAATATTTATGATATTTTACTCTGTTTAATAGGAAAAAGAGTTACTTAAGTCACGTAGTTTATACCATTAATATCATTTAGTATCATTATTATTTTAATAGGAAAAAGAGTTACTTAAGTCACATGGTTTATACTATTAATATCATTTAGTATCATTATTATAAAACATGCTATTATACCACTTTATTTTTAAAAATGAGTCATTTATAAATAATTTGATTTTTTTAAAATATTTAATTATTAAAATTATGAAATGTACATCACATAATAAAAAATGTGAGATTAGTTAAAGAGTAATAAAGACATTACAATAAGAAAGATTTATTTTAAAAAAGGAAAAAAATTACATCAAAAGAGAACAAACTACTTTATATTTGTGTATATCCTATTCAATTCTCGATTGAAAATCTAAAACTAAAAAACATGTTCTTAACTTACGACATAAATTGATCTAATTTATAAAAATAATTATGAAAATCAAAATAAATAATACCATTATCTTGTTATTAATTATTTTATTTATATTACCTTCTAATCATTTGATTTTTTTATTATCTAACACGATAATTTATCATATACCTAGCTAGTCCTTCTTTGGCATCATTCCACTTGAATATCTTAATTTTGTGAGTTCTTGTCGATTAGTTAATCTATTGCGTTTTCTTCTTTTTTTTCTTTTACTCCACGTTTGGTTGGAGGGAATGGAATGGAATCAGAATTGATTCCTTCCATTTTGTGTGTTTGGTTGGACGGAATGAAGGGCGAAATAGAATCCGATTACTAAAAGAGAAGGAATCACAATTCCTTCTCCCACCTTTGATAATCATTATTCCATTCCCATCTAAACTTCTTTTTTTTCCAATTTTATCCTCACTTAAAATATAACCTTAAATTCAAATCTCAAATTCTCAAACCCAAAATTCCAAAATCCTAAACCCTAAACCCAAAATTTCAAAACCCTAAACCCTAAATCCAAATCCTAAAACCTTAAACCTCAAATCCCTAAACCCTAAATCCCAAATTCCAAATCCTAAAACCCTAAATCCTAAACCCCAAATCCCCAAATGCCTCAACCATAAATCCCAAATCCCAAATCCCAAATCCCTAAACCCTAAACCCTAAAACCCTAAACCTTAAAACATAAATCCCAAAACCCAAAACCCTAAAACATAAATCCCAAAACCCTAAACCCTAAACCCAAAATTCCAAATCCTAAAACCCTAAACCCCAAATCCCCAAATCTCTAAACCCTAAACCTTAAAACATAAATCCCAAAACCCTAAACTCCAAATTCCAAATCCTAAAACCATAAACCCTAAACCTTAAAACCCTAAAACCCTAAACCCTAAATCCAAAATTCTAAAACCCTAAAACCCTAAACCTTAAATCCAAAATTCTAAAACCCTAAACTATTTTTAGAAAAATAATAATTTTAACCCTAAACCTTAACCTACAAATATAACCCCAAATCCTAAATCACACATCCCAAACCTCAAAACCCTAAACCCTATTTAGAAAAATAATAATTTTAATAATATATTTCTTTTTAATTAAGTAATACTTATTTAAAAAAATAATGATTTCAATAATGTATTTTGTGTGACGAAAAAATAGTAATTAAATGACATTATTTGAACTTTACAGCATGTAGGGGTATTAAGATCATTTACAGTTTTTTTCATTCCATTCCAGTGGCAAACCAAACACTATAATCCTGATTCTGAGCTTGATTCCAGTGTTCAAACCAAACAAAATTGTTTCATTTCCATTCCATTACATTCCGATTCCGATTCTGATTCCGATTTCATTCCACGAACCAAATGCCACCTTATAGTCTTGTTCGATTAGAAATGAGCAAGTCTTTTAAACTATGAAAGGCAGTTGAAGAAGTCAAGCTTACGAAGCATTCACAAAGAATAGGATGTATTCATTGGAATAAAAGTCACCTTCATCTTCTCGAGTCAAGCAAACTTGCTTTGAAAAAAAAAACATATTAGTACCTTATATTCCATAAAAATGTTATAATTTTTATATGGGTTTGAGTTGGGTTAAAGTGATCTTGTTACGGTGAAAAAAAAATACTAACCATGTTCAATTGTGTGAATTTTTTGATTTAAATTATGCTTATAGATGTTTTTAGTTTGAAATTTATTATTCTTGAATTTTAGGTGTGTAAAGTATTTTATAATTATTTTTGAAAATTTTATAAACTTTTGTTCGATTAAAAATGTAATGAAATTTTTAAATATTTTGGTAATAAATATTATCCTTAAAAGCATAAATGATCTAGATATTCAATATAATTTTATTTTTAATTTTATCATTAAAAAAATATATGTTTATTTTTATAAAACGTTAAAAACATATATTTAATGAATATATGTTTTTTTTACTAAGATGGTTAAAAATGAAATTTGATGTATAAAAATAATTATGTTATATAATTTAACCTAAATATTATTGATATAATTTAACCTAAATATTAGTGTTTGTATTATTACTTGGATAAATAATAAAGTTAATTCAAATTTTTTTTGAATGTGATCAAATAATAAAGTTAATTCAAACTTCTTTATTAGTTCAATATTTAGAAACCATTTAGAAAAGAGATTAATCAGGAAAAGGAAAAATTCATACAATATAATAAAATTGGTTGAAAGAAAAAATTGATAAGGAATTTCTTTAAATAATCTATATATTTTTAAAATAATTTTTTACTATATTAATATTGTATTATAAAGTTAAATTATCATTCAATTCCAAACTTTTAATATTATAAAATATGAATAGTATTTTTAATTTTTTTATTTAAGGTAAAACACTCTTATTTTTTAAATCAATTGAGTTTCTTAATATTATTCTTTTATTTTATCAAATATCATATAGAAAAAAAATATAAGAGAGAGAAAAAATAGTTTAAATCATAAGTTGGTGCACCATTGAAAAAGCAACGGCTCTTTTCTCTCTTTTTCAAATCTTCTAAATAATTTATTTTGTTATTTATTCAATAGGATTTTGTTTTACCGAAAATCTCTCCCTCCAGTTGAATAATATTTATTATCTCATTGCTTTCATAGGTTTTAATAAAATATACATTTTTTATTTTTTTTCTTAGATATTAATTTAGTGTGATTTTTTTCACTTAGATAATAATATATAATGACTTATTTTACATTTATACTCTTTTTGGTTGTAATCATTAAAAATTTATATCTTTTTTATATATAAATTTTAATTAAGATTTTAAGGGTTATAATATGATATCAAGATGTATATCATTATAAAAAATAACCAAAATATCAATTAAAATAATAAAAAACTCAATTCTAAAACTTTAAAATAAAGATTAAAGTTCAATTTTTTTTTCTATATATTAATAAATATCTTTAGTTTTAGTTTATCAAATTTAATTGTTACATAAACTTGAGTCATAATTTGCTTGGTTTAAAAATTTATGATGATCGTAGAAAACAAAATATTATCAAATTATTATATTTGTTTCATTTTTATTATCAAACTATTTTTCATTATATTTGTACTATTTAATTCATAAAAAAATCAATTTATATCATTTTGTTAGTGTCTATTTAACGACATCACATTTCACGTACAAATTGTTATTCAAAATCTATTATTTAATATATAAATTATTATAAATTTATCACTAACATGTGACATCGTTAGACATAAGATAACGAAATAATATAAATGATATCTTTTATGAGTTTGATGATATAAATAAGATAAAAAAATAGTTCAATGATATAAACAAAATAAATATAATAAATTAAAATATTTTTGCAAGATTACCATTCTAAAATAATGAACATTAGATGTTCACACCTGTATATCTGCTCTGCCCTAAGACGACTTAAGAAACAAGGTTCATTATTTTTATTTTATTTTTATAGATACAATAGCAAGAAAATGATGTTACCCTCATATTTCGCATGCCTTCAATATTTAAAAAATATTTTTTTTCCAAAAGTTCAAACTTATTTATAAGATAGATTTAAAAATTCATTTATATTATTTAACATTTAATACAATAATACTAAAACTTTCTTGCCATGTTAATTTTTGAAGCCAATTCCTTTGCATTTGGTACCGAAAATGGTGAACAAGAAGAAGCTAGAAAGAATCCCAACCGTCAACAGTAGTTAAACCACTATTGAAATTAATGTCCCCTTTGATGGCCAATAGCACCTTTGCACATCAGAACTACTAAAAGAAAATACCAAGAACACAACTAATGATCCAAAAGCTTGAATAAAATCTTTCAACTAAATTCTCATTATTTTCAATTTAGTTTTGATTTTTTCTTATTCTCTAGGATCATCATAGTTAAACACACAAAGCATTTTAAATGTAGCCATAACATAGTATACCCCAATAATAGAAGCAATTAGGTACTTGTTGATAAGGTGGCATCTTCCATCATTCGATAGAGTATGTGTAAGGGCTTAAAAAATCAAAGTTGTGCCTGTTGGTAAATGGTTTGCTAAGCTGATAGCATTTTTCAACATTGCCTTGTGCTTGAATGGAATCAATGGATTTTGTTGTGCACGTGTCAATTTTGATGGACTTCTTTGTTGCGAAGATTTGATTTGGTTTGAAAGTCGTGGTAGTGATGAAGAATTTATGTGAAGCTGAATTGGTTCAACCCTGAAGTGTGACAAGCCTGCAAGAGTTGGTGAAAAAGTTGATGAGTTTTGAAACAAAAGTTATGCAAATAGGCTTTGTAAAGAATGGTTTTGAAGTGGTGTCGATGGAATTGGTTGAAATAAAGGAGATTCAACTATTGAGATGTTGTGAGTTTGGATTGGATTAGAGTTCATGTTCTCTTTTAACTCTATTATTTGTGGCTTTCAAGTAGGGTGGTTTGGTTCATTAATTGATGGTTAGAGTCTTCGTTTTGAGATAGAGTTAATTGTGATGAGTTTGTTTGTATTAATGGTTGAGATTATGAACAAGATTACAATATTTACTTTATCATAATTAGTGTATTAATTGTGTATATATTATTACTTAAAATAGATAAACAGAGTATTGTATATTTAGGTAATAGATATTGTATATTCTTACCTAAAATATATAAACAAAATATTGTACATTTAGATAATAAAATATTGTATATATTTTTACTTAAAATAGATTGTACAATAATTCATATTTAATGAAAAGGATCCTCAAGAAGAGGTCATTCAGTAATTTATTAAAAATTGTCATGGTATCAAAGCCTACCTCTTGAATCTATAACTGAATCTTCAGTTTTCTTCCAATTTTGTTTCAATTTTTTGAATTTTTGCTCATGTTTCTGATTTTGGGTTGAGAAATTTCTTATCAATAATTTCATTTTGAGATTCTAGGTTGATCAACTTGTGGTTGACAACTTTACATTAAGATTTCTTTTTTTTTTTGGAAGAATGTCTACAACAACCTTAGTTATCAAATTTACAGGAAAGAATTATATGGCATGAGAATTTCAATTCAAAATGTTCATGAAAGGAAAGGAGCTTTAGGGTCACATTGGCGGGTCTTTTTCTACACTCGAAGATAGTAAGGAACTTAGCCAATGAGAGGTAAAAGATGCTCGAATTATCTCTTGGATTTTAGGATCTATTGAAGTTCATATGGTGAATAATTTATTCTCTTTTGGTCTGACTAAAGAGATGTGAGATTATCTAAAACGCATATATCATCAAGATAATACTACGAGACGATTTCAACTAGAACTCGAGATTAGTACCTTCAGCTAAGGTAACCTCTCCCTTGAGTAGTATTATTCTAGATTTCTTAATCTATGGAGCGAATATTCTGGTATTATCTACACGAAGGTACCTAAATAGGCCTTACCCAACCTTCAAGCGATTCATGAAGATAGTAGATGTGATCAGTTTTTGATAAAACTGAGACCATAATTCAAAGTTGCTAGAGCTGGATTGCTGAATAGAGATACAGTTCCTTCTTTGGATGTATTTCTTGGTGAATTTTTGCACGAGGAATAGAGAATGGTTACACAAGCTGTTATAAGTGCGTCCAAGAAAATATTAAGAAAATATTTGAAGTTGTCAATGTTGTTTATGCCACTTAAGAGAGGAATCAAGGAAATGGACAAATGCAATGCTATAGTTGCAAGGAGTTTGGACATATTGCTCACCATTGTGGCAAGAAATTTTGCCATTATTGTAAGCAAAATGGACACATTATCAAAGAATGTGCCACACGTCTAGAAAATCGATGAGTACAAGCTTTTCAAGCTTCTATTCCAGCTCCTAACATTATTGGTCCTACATCTACAATTGCTAGCACAACTTAGTGTGTCGTTACTCCAGAAATGGTCCAACAAATGATTATCTCAACATTTTTTGCCCTTGGACTTCAGGGCCATGGTAAGATTGTTTATCCCCCTTGGTTTGTTGATTTTGGAGCATCTAACCATATGACTAGCTCCTCTAATTTGTTACATAATCTACGAAAGTATATTAGTACAAAAAATATTCAGGTTGCTAATGGAAGTAATCTTCCAATTACAACCATTAGGGATATTGGACCTTCTTTTCGTCATGTATTTGTCTATCATGGGTTATTTGCTAGTTTAATTTATGTTGGTTAGATGGTAGATACTAACTATAATGTACATTTCTCTCGTGGTGGTTGTGTTATGTAGAATCGAGTATCGAAGAAGGTGATCGCGAAGAGGCCTAAAGTGGAAAGATTATTTCCATTGTAATTTACTATTCCTCGAACTTTGTTTTTAGCTTTTATTACTATTGAAAATAAGGGTGACGTTTGACATAGAAGATTAGGTCATCCAAATAATGTGATTTTGTCTAATTTGATGAAACATGATTTTCTTGGTAATAAAGATCAGTGTTATACTCACCAATTGTGTTTTGATTGCTTTACTTGTAAATTAGGAAAAAGTAAAACCTTACCTTTCCCTACTTATGGTGGTCGTACTGATACATGTTTTGAGATTATACATAGTGATGTTTGGGGTATTACTCCTGTCATTTCACATGAGCAATATAGCAATATAAATATTTTGTAACGTTCATTGATGACTATAACAGTTTCACATGAATATATTTTCTACGTTCAAAATCTGAGGTGTTTACTGTTTTACAAACTTTTATGGCTTATATCAAGACACAATTTTTCACTTGTATTAAGATTTTACGATCTGATAATGGTGACGAATATATGTCGCATGAATTTCAAGTCTTTTTGCAACAGAAAGGCATTGTATCTCAACGATCATGTTCTTATACACCTCAATAGAATGTGGTGGATAAATGTAAAAACCATCACTTGTTGGATATGGTTCGAACGTTACTCTTAAAGTCTTCAGTTCTACCTAAATTTTGGGTAGAAGTTTTGTCCACTATAATCTATCTGATTAATCGTTTGTCTTCTCAACAATTGAATTTTGATACTCCTTACTCTCGTCCTTTGGTATGCATCCATATTATCATATGATATACATATTTGGATGTGTTTGTTTTGTTCACTTGCCTCCTCATAAGCATCACATGCTTACAGTTCAATCAGTACAATGTGTTTTTATGGGTTATAGCACAACTCATAAAGAATTTTTATGTTATGATGTTGTTACTAATCATCTACGTACTTTTAGAAATGTTATTTTCTTTGAATATAAATACTATTTTTAGCAACATGTTTCTCCTTCTAAGAGTTTCCTTCTTCCTAATTTTAATGATATTTTTCCATCAATTAACCGTTTTAAACCTAACGAAAGAGAAATACACACTTGAGCGAGACTTGATCCCATGATTTAAAAGTCACATTTTATTATAACATCATTATCATTTACATTATAATGTTAATTATAAAATTTAGTGATATTATTTTTAAAATATTAAACCTTAATTTAATAAATTATGAGAGTATTATCGATATTAATTAGCCTTGTATATACTCTCAGCTATTCAAAAGCTATAACACTCATTTGGTTTACATTTGGATTGGGGTTTTCCTATTCGAAAGAACCACTTTTCCTGTCTTTATAGTCAATACTACTTTTCCATATCTACGATTATATGACTAATATTTTTCCATGGAAAATGAGTTATTTTTTTCACCAAGCATATGATTAAAATGAGAACCTGTGAGCTACTACTTTGCCTATCTCCCCTTCTTCAGCTTGATTAGTGATTGGAAAAAAAAATCCTTTATGAGCATTTTTTTTTCAAAATACCATAATAGGGTTTTCTAAAATAATACAAATGTATAGATGAAACTAAAACTCTCATTGATAAGTCGTTGAAACTAAGTTTCATTAGGGACAAGCCTTGGACACTTGGCTAATCTTTATCTACTAATTTGTCATTGTTAGAAATACTTAATGATTGTATTCTATTCTGTAATCAAATGAATATACATGGTATTTTGAAAAATTGACATTTATTCTAAAAATAACATTTAAGTCTTATATGTATTTTTTTTAATAATTTAGTTTTATTATTATGAAAAATTAACTCTATGCAAAAACATTATCATTTTTTATGTTTTTTATTTATTTATTTTCTATTTTTCTTCAATTTTTTTCAATTATAATTTATTAAAATTAAAAATAATATATATCAATACAACTAAAAAAATCAAAAAATAAAATGAAAAAAATTTACTTTATCTTTGTACGGTCAACTTTTAATAACAATATTACTAAATTGTTATAAAAAATAAATATATAACATCAATGTTATTTTTGTAATAAGTATGATTATGAAGATATTTATTTTATATAATAAAAGGTGAAGGGCCGAACTAACCTGCTTGTTTAAGTCATTGGAACTATTTAGTATCATTGTTTACAAAAATGAGTGTTTAGGTTCTTTGCTCGTACAAAATTAGTCATTTAAGGATAATTTGATCTTCTTGAACAATATTTTATTATATAAAATATATTAAAAATATCTTAAAGATATATGGGTCATTTAAAAAAATTTCATTTATCTCTAAACATTTTATTCTTATTCCTTTTAATTTTTCAATTTCAATCAATTCTATTATATTGTATCAATTTTTTCTCAAACTGGTTTTTTTCCATTCTAAATAGTTTCTAAATATTAGAATTGAAAAAATCTGAGTCAATTTTATTGTTTGACAATATTTAATACTAGTAATAATAAGAATATTTAATACCAATAATAATATTAATTATCAAAATAGAATTTGTATTACATTTTAATTGAGTAAAAATTTACAAAGATATTACTTTAAAAATAATTATAATATGTTTTGCACAATTAAAATTCAAGAAGAACAAATTTAAAACCATAAACATCCATAATTATATTTGGATCAGAAATACCAAGCACATAGATCATGTGACATTGAATAAAAAAGTTTAAATTATTAGAAACAATAATAATTACTATAAATAAAATAATTACTAACAAGATATCATGATTGCCTATATTTTTTAAATTGAATCAACATATATAGTAAGTTAAGAATGGGTTTTTAGTTTTAAGTTTTCAGTCAGAATTAAATTGAAGATACAAAAAGGTGAGATAGTTTGTACTCTTTTAATGCAATTTTTTTTTGTTTTAAAAATAAATAATTCTTATTATAATATCTTTTTTACCCTTACATAATCTCACACTTTTATCATATAATATACAATTTTAATAATAAAATATTTATAAAAAAGTTAAATTTTCTTTTAATTTATGTTTTTTTATAAACAATTGTATTTACGAGCATATTTTTTGTTTTTTTTAAAGAAATTTATTAAATAGCACAAATAATTTAAACAAAATAATTTGTTGATATTTTTTTATAATAAAATAAGTAAAAAATATAAAATATTAGAAGAAAAGATAACTTTGAGATTATGTTAAAGTATAAAAATGAGTGTCTCTCCCGTTACTTAAGTTTTGATGTTTAAAAGATATTATTTAACCAAGTCAAATGGTAATTAGATTAATAAGAAATACTAATCATGCATAAATTTATAGACTCTAATTATATAGCGTGTCATATGATAAAATAGTTTTAAAAATTGATAAGTGATTTAATTTTTAGATAATTCTACCTTATAATATTATATAAGTAATATATATAAATATATTTTTTCTTAAGATTTCTCTTATAACCATTTAAATTGGGATATTATTTTTGTGATATAATTAAATAATATAATCATCTTTATGCATTAACTTTTATTTTTAACCTTCCATGAATTTTTTTTTAAGGATAATCATTCTTTTTTTTCCTACATTTTTTAGGATAATCATTTATAAACTGGAGTTTTTAACCTTCCATGAATTTTTACAAACCATTTTTGTTCAAAGTGTACCAGCTAAATATCTAATATATATATATTTCATCTTAATATAATACAAAAGTCAAAATTCGCAGAAAAATTCCCTAGCCTCTATAGTTGAATGAACCTTTTCCACACGTTGCAGCCTCGAAAAACAGCCAAAAGTGTGACGACGATGCACCTTTCGCCAGCCCAAGCTCAACTCGCCATGGATCCATGGCACTCTGACCAGCTCTGCTAACGAGCCCAATTGCCTAAGTTAACAACGGAAAACCATCACTTCAAAACCAAATCAAAATCTCTCTTTTCTCTAACTCGCACATGTGCAAGTCCAAAATGGCAACCAACGTCACCGAACCCACCACCATCGCCACAACCCCACGATCTTCCCGAACCCCAACCCATCAACACACCTTCACAACTTCAACTTCAATCGATTTCCACCCTTCAACTTCAAACACTTCCAGTGCCCAATACACCTCCACTTCCAACTACAACAAAGAATCCTCCAACATAATCTCAATCTCAAGCCGAACCTCCCTCTCTAACCTCCGAGAGAACCTTCCCGATAATTCCCACATCTACGATTACCGAGAAATTTCCTCCGCCACCAACAACTTCTTATCCAAACGCCACACCACCTCAACTCCTTCTTGGCGTTGTACTCTTCGCGGCAAGGACGTGATTGTCTTCCAGCGCAAGTTTCGCCGCAAGGTCGAAACCTCCGAGCTCAGAGAACGACTGAACGTCATCTGCCGGAGCCACCACACCAGCATAACCAAACTCCTTGGCGCTTCAGTCTCCGGCGAATATATATACTTGGTTTACGAGTTTGTTAATGGAACCAACCTCTCGGATTGTTTGCGAAACCCTAGAAACCTTAATTTTACAATTCTTTCGAGCTGGATTTCTAGAATGCAGGTCGCTACTGACCTCGCTCACGGTCTCGACTACATTCATCATAAAATCGGATTGAGCATAAGATTGGTGCATAAACACATAAAAAGCAGTAGCATGATGATCACTGAACCTTCTTTCAACGCCAAGATCTGCCATTCCGGTGCTGCTCAGCTCTGCGGCGATGACGATGCATTCCCCAATGTCTGGCCAACGACGAAAACAAGTGAGATTGAGGACGAGATCACCGAATGTTCGGAATCGAATAAAGGAGTGGAAATAAAGCGTACGGATAGTCGGATAATGCAATTCGAGGGGGTGATGGGGTATATGTCGCCGGAGTTTCAGTCAACGGGAACGGCAACACAGAAGACCGACGTGTACGCGTTTGGGGTGGTGATATTGGAGTTGTTGAGCGGTGAAGAGCCATTGAAGTACAAAATTGAGAAGAGTAAAGGCGAGATTGTGAGAGAGTCGCTGATTGTATCAGCGAGATCGGCGGTGGAAGATGGGAGGTTGAGGCAGTGGATTGATAGGAGATTAAAGGACTCGTTTCCGTTGGAGGTGGCCGAGAAACTTACACGCGTAGCGTTGCAATGTGTAAACATCGATCCTGAGCAACGGCCTGATATGGGACGCGTGGCGGGAAAAATTTCGCGGCTTTATTTGGAGTCTCGGACTTGGTCCGATAATATTAGAATTCCCACCGATATTTCGGTATCTTTGACTCCTCGATGATTTTATTTATTTATTTTACTTAAGAAATAAATTGCTTAAATTTTGAAAAGAAATAATATTATTGAATTGAAGGTTGCACTTGCAGAGTGTTGCAGTCATGTCCATATTTCAAACTCTACTCTAATTAAAAGTTCATATAATTTAGACTAAAAAGTTTTAAATTCATCAAACTTCAACTTATTTGTGCAAAGATTTATAAATTAAAGGGAGAAAGTTGTCAATACTCATGTAGCGTTGAACAAATGGTAGTTTTCAATTAAAATAATTTAATTTCGTAACTTAAAAAAAAATCATTTTAAAAAAATCAACACTTTTTTTATCAATTAAAAAAAAATCTTACACTTAGTCCTCAACCATATTAGTGCTAGACTTAAGTGATTTTTATTACACTTAATCTTCAAATTTTTAACTTATTAATCTTCAAATTTTTAACTTATAACTTATCTATTAAGTATAATACTTTAAGGATCGAAATGTTTCTCTTTTATTTTTCTTTTTCTTTTAATTTAGTGACCTTTTTGGTGTTAGGGTAATGTTATTATATGAGTAAAAAAATATTTATCAATATCTTACAAATTTTCTACTTTTATGTAAGTTTGAACCTTATGTTAAATTTTAAATAGGCAAAATTTAGATTTAACAATTAATATTATATAAAAAAATTTAATTTATTATTTTTAATTATTTTTAATTGACTATTTATATTATTAAATTATTATTTAATTAATTATTTTGATAAAAAATTATCAAATTTGATTATAGATTTAAGTAATGACACATAAAATTATATCTTAATAATTGTATTTATGATATGTCTTTATAATTTTACATGTGATTTAATATTTAAATTAAATTAATTAATTTTTTAATTGAAATAATTGATATATTTTAATAATAAAATAATAATTTAATTTTTTTACATTAATAACTGAATAAAAAGCCCTTTTAAATTTGATGTTAATGTTTTTTCTTTCTTAACAATAGCACTCATCTTTATTTATAATATAAGAAATACTATTTAAAAAAATTAATAGTATTCCTTTAATTGTACGAAATTTATTAACGTCGTTACAGCTCAACGGTGAGAGTGCAGATTAAGTGATGCAAATAATAATTTGATAACTCATTCTTACTGTATTTTACTTAAAAACTTAAAAATAAATTAAATATCTCGTTAATAGTTATAAATTTTAACTGATCTCATATATAACAATAAATAAAAATAGATATATTAGTGAAGATATATCACTACTATATATATATATATATATATATATATATATATATATATATATATATTATGGTTTGATAAATTATTTTGATGTTTTATAAAAAAATTTAAAAAATATTTTCATATTTTTTATAATTTTTTATCAAAAACAATAATATTTTTTATATTTTTATAAAAATTATATTTTAATATCTTAACCAAGACAACTCATGCTAATTAGTCATTTAGAATTATTATTTTTTGGATATAAGGAAATACTTATTGCCTGATTTTTGTAGAACTTGAGTTTTGAAACGTTAGTTCGAATTTTGATACGTCAGTTCGAGTTATGAGATGATCGACCTTAAGCTTTAAATGTATTTTAATTTATTCTTATACCTCTCTAACACGTTATAATGTGTACATCTTATGTAATTGATATTTGTTCATGTAAAACTCTATATATACATGGACTCCTTAAAAGATCCACAGAGTTCAGCAATTATTCTACTTTCTTTCTAGCTTATCTCTCTACAAATTTGATCAATTCTAACATTTTGGCATCCATCGTGGGACTCAGATTCTAACCCCATATTTTCTAAGATTCACCTCGAATTCTAAGAGAGACTTAAGAGACCAAACACTTGTTCCAATTACTAATTATCCCCAGAATCAAGATCACTTGTTTCTTATCATCATGGTAAGGACACGTATTGAAGGTTGATTAAGACTAACAAACGAGAAAGCAGCGAGCACTGGACAACATCTCACCAACTCATGGCAAAACCAAAACAAAGACTAACTCTCATCAAGAGTTAGCTCATCAACTTCTCAAGTTAAGAAGAGAACTTGAGGAGATCGGGTGAGAAAATAGGCCATTGTGCTCCCAATTAGGTGAGGGAACTTTCGATGATCGAGCCACCAACCCTATTGGTAGAAACAGATCAGAGCGCGCTATGCCCAAGGTTAACTATGGTATTTGTGAAATTTTAATTTGATATATTTACACGCAATTACATGTTTGATCGTTTGTAAAAATTTAATTTAAACGTAATTGCATGTTTGATCGTCTGTGAAATTTTAATTTGATATATTTATGCTAATTACATATTCACTTATTTTTAACTAATTAGATCCGTAACATAACAACTTTCAGTCTGAAGGTAGAATAAATTTAAATATAATTGTTTTTTTTTTGTTGAAAATGAAGTAGTAAATATACCCTACCTATAAATAGGATGCAATGATGTGTATGAACATATCATAATGTGTTATTTGATGCAATGATCTGTTATTTTGTTGTAAATTAGATCTAATCCAATTATTATTACTATTATTATTTGTTTGCTATTTGTAGAGATATGAAGGAAATAATGGTGCTAGAGTTATAACTTGCTTTCTAAATCCAACGGAGAAAAAAGAGAATGAGATTAAGTGATGCTGTTAGTTGTGGTTATTGTTACAATTTCATTAATTTTATGGATATTAAGAATATAATAGGGTGTCAAAGAAGTCGTTCTTTAAGTAACAGTAACAAGAGAAAAGAAGTTTTACAATGCTTGTTTTGTAAATCTAAGAGAAATTCTCAAGCATTGAAATGTGTGGGGTGAGATAAATAATTGGTATGGGTTTTAAGGATTAAGCAATTTATTATTTTTTATTAGCAATTAAAAAAAGTCATCAATAATTAAATATTTTTTTAAATATTACCAAATTACCCTGAAAAGAAGTCACATGTATCATTTATCCTCAATTATTTTAAATTTATCCTTTTTATAAACAAATGGACCAAAATAATTCACTTGAAAGATAAAAAGGATTAAATTGATACTTTGTGCAAAAAGTAAAGGGAACATTGATGCCCTTTACTCAGAAAAACTGCTCAATTTCAACTGCACATGTACAATCACATTGCACGTGCTTTATGCACCCATGTCACAAATTGTGTGCAACTGAAATTCAAAAAAATATTGAAGAACATACGCTGCAAAATTAGAAAAACTAAAATACAATTGTAAATTTTAGTAAAATTCATGCATATAAAAGGATATTTCCTCCTCTCTTTTTCCCCTTCTCTTCTACACATTGAACGTAAGTAGACCATGAAAGAAATGCAAGAGAGAAGAATAAAAACAAAATAAATAAGCCTCAAGACTTTGAGAGTCGGGCTCTGTTAATAACCCATTAGAAGAATCACAATCGAGATAAGCCGTTGGTCCGCATTTCTTGGATAGTATCTTTTCATAGACTAAAGCAAACGGGTGTAAAGGGGCTTGAACTAGGAAGGCAACTCGTTTAGTAGTAGTATCAGTAAGCATCGATGAAATCAAAAAGAAAGGCACAGGAAACCATAGGCAATACCATTGACCAATGCCTATAGAAACTTCAACTTGAGGTGAGTCTGCCATTGTCATTAAGGTTTATGGTGTGGCATATTGGCAAGAAATGTGGGTAAGACCAGCTAGACTGCAAGGTTACATACCACATTAAAACTCCATTCTAGCCATCAAAAGCTCCACTGCATTCCTACGTTGTTCTTTTACACCGGATGTTATCATGTAAGAGAGGTCTAGGAACTCAAGGCAAAAAACCAGCATTGACATAACGTTCATGATCTTATAAAGTGCATAATGCATACAATGAGTGGATGATGATGATGTTGCTTACCTATAAATAATTTTCCAAGAAATAGACAGTGTAAGATGATAAATTCTCGTTCTCAGTGTTCTCTTTTATCCTTTTTTGTTAGCAACTATAGCTATCATATGTATTATAAGTTCAATAATTCTATCTAATTAACTAAGGAGAAACCATTAGAAAGTAGTTGTCAGAGGAGCCAGTAAATTACTAGTTGGGGCTGGCAAAGAAGGAACAGCAGGTGCAGTGCAGTAGATCTTGGACCTATTTTCTCTTGGATATGGATGCATGACGGACAACTCTCTAACACGCCACAAAACAGACTCCGGAACTTGCTGTGACACCCATGATTGCTTTCGACCTTGTTCAACCTGCATGAAATTGTAACAATCAGGATGTAACATTTCTAATGGCTGCCAGCCAGCTAATGAGCCCTTACTCATCTCAAATCCAATTATAGTTGTTCTAAACAATTTTTTAATGAAAACAAGTATTGATTATCTTGTTCCAAAACCTAATGTTAAATAATATCCCTCCTATTAAGTACACTGGTAGTACGATTCACTTACACTGTAAATAAATATATTTACTATACCAAACAAAATCAGCCAAAACCCAGATGTTGAGTGAGAATCAATCCCCACCTTTTTCTTCATCTGTGTCATAGCAGAGCATGCCCGTAATAGATTTCTCCATTTGTCCTGAAACCCCAGAAACAAATAAAAATTTTGTTTCCAAAAGGAAGAAAAGAAGTTCAATAATGAATCTTTGTAATGCAATTAACTACCTTAAGATCTACAGAGGTGCGGTGAGAAGATGACGAAAATAATACTTTCTTTATTTCAGTCCATCTTCCAACTCCATATTGAGAAACACCTTCAATCAAATTTTCCACTTCAGCAGGAGTCCATGATATATGACGCTTTCTCTTGCTGCTGCTATTCACAGTGAGGCTTCTTGGTGTGTGTCCTCCATCAGAGATATATTCTTGTGAGTCTGGGGAATCAGGCCCAATATCTAGTTTCTTCTTTGAAGCTAACGGCCTATTGTCCTTCCAGCTCTCATAGAGCTGTTAAAATTTTCAGGCATGATTTATATGAAAATGAGGATGGCTTACACAAAACCGTACCGACAATCTTGACACGATTAATACTATAAATTGCTTTCAGGTGATATACAAGAGACAGGTAAAAGCATATTGATCTGAGCAGTTAACACATCGTTTAGAGCAAACACTACAGGCAATTACGATGGGGGTGGGGGGTTGGGGGTGGGACAATTATGTGACAGAACTTTGACAAAAGCATAAAAATGCAATGTTCCTTACCACCAGTGCTTGATCTTGCTCAGGGTGCTCTTTCTCGATTGGAAGACCAAATGGGACTTGAATACAACTGCCACTAAAACTATCATCCTGACACTTCTGAGATTTTACACGAAGCAGCCCATCTTTGGACTTTCTACAAGATACTCCAAATTTTCTACTATGGCTTTTTAATTCATACTTCAGTGATTCTTCAATGTACCTGTTAGGTGGTTTCCGTGACCTCTTCAGAGAGAAAGATGACCCTCCTTTATCTTTTTCATTTAAAGAAGAGAAGTGGACTTTGCTAACCCCAGAATATGATGTCTTCCATGAGTCACCACCAGTACACTTCTTTCTTTTCATTTGCCTGTCTCCTGACATGCTTTGACCTATTAGTGTTTCTGAGACACAGCTGGTGGCACTCTTGGGGTACTCGGTGCTTGTTGAGGACATAGTTCTATCTCCATGATTAGTGGAACTTACAGTGCATGCCGAGAGGTCTAGACTACTTTGCACAACATAGTTTTTCGAACTTACTAATTCACGTTGGTTAAACCAATGCCTGTTCTTTCCTACTGTTTCATGTTCATACATGGTTTTTAAGATCTCACGTTCTTCTTTATCAACAGGAAAGTTAAGAATCGAAGACTCATGGTTTTCCACATATTTAACTAGTGAACTTGTCAAAGAAAAATCTGTCATCTCATCACCGGATTTTTGTTTATTGAAGCCAAGCGAATTGCTTTCTAGTCCATCAATTGCAAAGAATGGATCATTGCCAGCACCATTATCCATACCGGAAGCTTTATCAGCATGATTGACGTCTTGAAACATGGAGTATCCTTTATTGCTATCAGGAGATTGGTTTCCTAGTCCAGTGTTTCCAAAGAAAGGACCTGGGCAAGCCCCCTGATCCAGAATGAAGACTTCATCAGCATGCTTGGCATCTTGAAAAACTTTTTTATTGATACCAGGAGAGGGGCTTCCTAATCCAGCATTTCCCAATAAAGGATATTTGCAGGCACCATGATCCAAATTTAAGGCTTTATCAGCATGTTTGGCATCTGGAAACATGGAGAAAAGGCAACTCCATATTATCAGAGAGAGACATAATGGCAGAACAATTTCCTCCCCGAAATTAATTAACTTTTCTAAGAAAACCTACCTAGAAAAAAATCTCCACATCTTGAAAGGATATTCTCTCCCTCAACTCCCTGTAAAATTTCAGGAACAAACTAAAAAAAAAACAAAACTCATGCATTTCATATATTGTATTAGCCCACTGTCCTGCTAATGATGTAGCAGAGTATCGCAATGAAGCTTCTAAAGAAATAATATTTTGAGAAGAACATATTAAGCAATATTTACTTTGCTTATTGAATTTTAATTGGATTTAATTTGTAGAAGTTATCCTGAAACTAGGGGTTATTTTCAAAACTAGTGGAGTGCATGAGAAGCAAATAACTCTCATGGACTTCAGTAATATTCTCCAAATATTTATAAATATCAGCGGCATGAAATCTAAGAAAAATTAATCCTCAGATCAGTAAATTTATCCTCTATTTTTAGGGGGTTGAATCATGCTTAGATTGTAGACATGTGTCACATGGTCAAAATTGAGTAGCATCCTGAGCCTTTATTTTCTTGATTCTGCAAAGTTTACCGGCCTTGCATCACAAGACATGAAATAAAATGTTTCAATGAGCACAGGTGTATTCTAGTCTACTAACTAACTTCAGATGAGAGAGCTTTATAGTTCAAAGCAGATGGCAAACATGTACAGAAACCAAGCATCATGCCTTTAACTAGGTAATACATTCACAAAGATAGAAAGATGCAACAAAGTGACAAATCATAAAAAAAGTATAATACTTTCATTTTCAACGGATAAATTTCTAAGCAGCAGAAGTAATTATGTAAAAGAAGAAGTAATTATGTAAAAGAAGAAGTAATTTTAGTAGCACCAAGCACATACTGTTAAGCCATTTCCCTCTCCTTCCATCAGATTTGGATGCACACCATCTGCAAAAATATTCACGTTCAAATACTCAAAAAAAGAACTGTAAAAAAACAGAAATTGTAACATAAACATGTACCAATCGGTGCTTATTCAGAACTCAATCAAAAGTCAACAAAGAAGTGTTCAAATGATTATATCAAAACTCAATAAGTTCTTGGAATTTGTAGACGGAACATCATATAGACAAGCTTAATCGTGCACAACTCCTGCCTTTTCAAGCAAAATCAAAGACAACCATGTAAATTCTGCCTTTCATAGATCATTCATGAGAATATACTTCTGCTACACCCCTTTACTACAAGTTTACCTTCAATTTGCATGTCAGTATGAATTCATTTATTTACCAGCCAAGTAATTTTAACAACTGCATGTACAAGAAGGCAACAACAATTGGTGAATTGCATATTACAAAGAGTTAAAAAAAATCTAGCTTACAGCAATCATCAGATAAGGGGTAATTCTACCAGGATGCAGCAATGCACACACTTTTATTGCAATCCAAAAGTTATTTTCGTTAAGCAAATCACCCAATCACAACAGAAATAGAAATATTTGCCAACAGAAGAAGATTCATGTTTTTATTGTATTGGATTTATTGACCAATGATCACTAGCATCATTTATCAACAACACTATACAGTAGACTTTTAGGACAATAATGTAATGGAAGAAAACTACCATTAAACTGAAGACAAGTTTGCTTTAACATTAATGAGGTTGTCTAGAAGTTTTGTAGTCTTTCATGGCAATAGCACTAACAATTACAATGAGAATGAAAGAGATTAAGGTTGTCAACGGGGCGGGGTGGAGATGAAAACCCATTCCCTATTCCCCGTCCACAATTTAGAGTTTAACTATTATCCCCACTTAAAATCCTTACGAAGACATATCGGAGATCCACAATAATTCAAATATTTTTTTATATTTTATACTTTTATTATAAATGAAAATTTATAAAAAAAATAAACTAATAATAAATCTTTTATATTGAAAAAACTAAAATTTTGAATCAATAAATAAAAAAATAAATTATATTTTATACGAAAGAGAGAAAAATAAAATATATGTAACAAGAAATAAATAATCATTTTATATTAAATAACATTGATAGTATCTTGTTACAAAATAATTTAAAATAATAACAATAAATTATAAAATAATTATAAGATTTTAGATTTTTAAAATTTAAATAAATATTTTGAATAATTCTTATAAAAGAAAAATTAATGATGTTTTAATCTAATAAAGAAATAAAGAAATATAAAATATATAATGTATTACTTATGATTAGTTTGAGGTTTTACATAATTAAATTTATAAAAAAATAAGAATATTAAATTTTTATATATTTATTAAAATATAGTATATAATTTAATCCCTGTAGGGATTTACCTCGTTATGAAAAATCGATAACCTTATTTCTGGTTATAAAGAAAGATAACTGAAGCAAGGATAAACTAAAAATACATATTTACTCAACATGTATGTGCTAATATATGTGTGTTAGTTAGTGTATGAGGAGAGGAGTCCGGGCCTTAAATAGCATTTACACGTTGTACATAATTAAATTGGTTTCAAATTTATGTCAATTGTAAATGTGTGTGCATATAATATACATTCATTATGTAAGTGCACATAAACTAGATATGTGTACATGCTATGTACAAACTAGCAGGCTATTTTAGGCCCAATTTGATTATGTACAATATACAAATGCTATTTTGGGACTTCAAATCATGCACAAGAGTGTGAGAGAGTACCACTACAACAATGAATCTTTATCTGATCATTCTGTAAAGTTGCTGAGATATCTTCAAAATTAGAGCATTTCTGAATTTCAAAAGCATCCAAGTCAAAAAGATCTTCAATCAAGTCTTCCTTACATTCTGGTCCATCTAAAAATTGTTCCAAACATTCATCTTTGTGTTCTGCGGTGGTGAAAATCGATATCTCATGCTCAACCTAAACAAGACACACTTTTGTGATGTTTAACAATAAGTACTTTATAATATTTAAAAAGGATACTACAAGAACAAAGCATGATAACATTATTGGTGACTAATAAAGAACAATGCTTTCAAGTCATTAACCAGAATATTTGATGTGAAATATAACATGCACATGATGGCTTCCAGAAGATTGATAGCCTATAGTTACTAAATCAATGAAAGCTTACACCCTATATTGCATGGAAATCCAAATAAACCACAACACCTTCCAATCATCTCAAACCTTGTCCACACTCCACTAAGATCAGATTTTACATTGCTATTACTCAAAAATCACTGGGTCAAACCTGAATCTATCAGCTGCAACATATGTTATTTATTGAAAAATTGGTTGGTTAAACTTGTTAGTAATGGAATATGAATAAAAGAGAGAAACTAATATTCTGCACCCAGTTTTGAGAAAACACGATATTATTAGCTAGCCTGCCAGAGTCTTATTTTCTTTTTCCCTCGGGAAATACATAAATTTTCACATCATTTTTGACCTGAAAAAAAGGTTGCCATAAGATTGAATAACTTTGACATGAAAAAAGTTCAGTGGAAACTAAAGATTAATTTCGTTTTGTTTACCAGAAATTAGGTAAGAAGGTTTTACATACCTCATATGGCTTGCAGTTGAACATGTTTGCAAGAGCAATAGAAGTTATCAAAACATCCAATTATGATGTATAAAGTTTGCTCTTGAAATTAGTCTGCCTAAATTTATAAGCTGCAAAATCCAAAGACAACAAACATGTCATGAACCAAAGTAAAAATTGATATGTGTGATATGCTTCCAAACGAAGAGTTCAAATCATGTACTAAACCATAATACCTAGCATCAAAACTGGAAAAAAAATATAATTGGAAATTATATGATAAAAATAAACTGGAAAATCTAAGTTGAGGCTGAATATTGTTGAGCTGGAAATTAGTTTTTCAAAAGTTCATGATGAACTAAAAGTTTCATCGTAGGGTAAACTCTTGGAATGGGTGCGTGCGAAGTTGGTCAAATACAGTATTTCAATTTATGCTTGCTTATTCTGACACCATTGATTGTTTATCACAATCAAGTGCAATCAGATATGTTAAGAAATAATCAGTTAGATCTTGAAATTATTCATTGCTTATAAACCAACTCACAATGTGAGCTGTCCTATCATTCTATGTCAATTATTACTTTCTCAACCATTGAGAACAACTTTTTTTTAATCAAATTGATAACAACTTTTTTTTAATCAAACAATGACTAGTCTCAAGAACCAGAACACTTCATGCGCATTCTTTTTCATACTTGCCACTTTATGCAAGAACTTAGTGAATCATGTGGAGTCCTTGGAGAATGAAGAGTTTGATGAAGTAAATCACATTAAGGATAGATTATTGAAGAGGCTAAATTAAGTATTGTTGGAGGGCTTTGAAATTACTAATTGTCCTATTTGAATTACTTGTAAAACTAGCCTGAACATGGCCCCCTGTTTTCCTCTTTAGTTGTATCTAACTATGGCTGTTTTCATGATAAACCCACACCACCCTACACATGCACCCAGTTCTATTTGAATTAATTTTGTGAATTTGATCTTGAAGGCGCCAAAGCCGTATGTAAGAGCATACCAACAGAGGAATCATCGTAGAATACCTTGCTTCTGTTAGAATGACATTTTTGTCACTGCAATGTTAATTATTTCTTGCAAACATTAAAGTGGACCAACCGACCAACCACCATACTTTTCAGAAAGTTAACTAGGCAAGCAAAATACTAACACAATTTTGCATCAATAATTCTCCTAAACTTCTAAGTTTGGAGGGTGTGAGCGCATGCGTGTGGGAGAGTAGTCTCCAGCACTATACTCTATCATCATGAAATATAATGAGTGTAAAGGCCTTAAACCATTCTTTTAATGACCGACAATACAGGCTTACTAATAGCTCAAGCAAAATGCCATTGAAAAAAGCATTGCATGTCTCATTCAGCAAAACCTTATCCAAAAATTACATTTTGTTGAATAAAACATGCAGTCTTCAATTTCATAACACTCGGAGGCAAATAGTTCCATCAATTGAAATAAAACATGCCTCCTATGTCACATTCTCTGTGTGCTACAAAATTACGAATTGCTTCTAAAATTTCAGTCCCTTTTTTTTTATTATTTCTCTCAATTATGTTGCCATAAATCCTAGAGCTACCCGAACGATAAGTTGGAACCAGAAGAACTTTCCCCTCACACACATCAAATTCTGCTCAAAACACTATAGATTCTGTCACTCAATGATGATACTAAACACACATTAGAGAATACCCCTTTTTTGTTGTACCATGCATGTTTCAAACCTGTAATTACCAGCATAAAGAAAACCACATGAAACCAGTACTACTTAAAAACAAGAATAGATCAAAAATAAAACAGCATCAGCATGTTATAATTGGGCCAAAAAAAAAACAACATGCATGTGTTCACACATGATTTACATAATCATGAAAATAAAAATAATAAACAGAAAATTTTCAGTAATAATTTTAATCAAATACAAGCCTTTGGTCGGAACCCAGAAGCAAGTTTATCATCAGTACAAATTACAACAGAACAAAGAAACCGTGAAATGCCAACATAACAAGCATCATATCTTACAAACAGGAACATTACAGTGTAATAAAAAAGAGAAAACACCCAGAAAGTAAAGAAAACTACCTCATGCAAAATAAAGAAATCCAAAAAGAAGCTGAACTTGGAGGAAAAACTCGAAACCTTTTGTTTGCAAGAGAAGTGAAAAGAAAAGATAGTGCTACTACATTATGATTTGAATGTTTAAAGAAAGCATAAGAGAATTTTCAGACCACCAAAAGCTGAAACGACAAACGTAGAGGAAAGATACAAGGAGTAGGGAGAGGAAGAGGTGTCCGGAAAATAGAAAAGAGAGGGAAAGTAGTAGATTGCAGAGGAGTCACATTGACGAGTTTCTTTTTTAGCGCGGATTTGACGAGGATTTCAAAGTTGAATTAAACGAAAGGGGTTTGGAGTCCGGGGAGCTTTTTTTGGCCCGAGTTGTTGTAGAATATATTCATATAATAACTATTAATTATGAATAAATAATAATTTCTTTTATGATCTAAACACAATTTTTTATTTTAATATTTATTTAATAAATAAATAATACATTAATTAAAATATTAACATTAATTAGTTTAATTATTTTAAATATTATATATTTAAAAAATATATTTTTATATAATTATATGTATAATATTATTATATGTTTTATTTTAATTAATTATAATAATTATTATTCTTATTATTATAAAATCATAATATTTTATAGATAATTACAATCTTAACTTTTAGCTATACTTAATTAAAACACATATTTCAGTATATTTTTTTAAAGAAAATTAAATTTTGTGGATGAATAGTTTCTCCTATTAACACGAGTACGAGTACGATAACATTGCTTTCGTCGCCATCAATAGGCAAATGACAGCAGTTCTGAATGACGTAACTTAGTTTGGAAGCCGCAAGATATTGGTGGCCCACGTGGCATGTCAGACTCTCCGCTTCTTGATTATTATATATGCGAAAAGTTTATAAATTCCCTCTCTTTTTTATATAAAATAATTATACAAATAATTTTATTTTAAAATTTTAAATATAAAATAATTTATGTGCATGTAAGGGGCTTAAAATGAAAATAATATCTCATATAAACCTTTTAAATTTTAATTGAATAGTAAATAAAAAAATTATTTACATTAATTTTTATCTTATAATAATTAATATATCAATCATTTATTAAATAAGATAATTATACCTATTGTTTTTAACAAATGAATAACTACAATTAGATTATTTTAAGATAAATAAATTTTTTAATAAAATAATATTTCAATTTAATTATATTTAAATAATTATATTAATAATAAGAAACTTCAGGGTAAATTTTGACCCACTGTTGCTCTAGACCAATCAAGATAATTATAATATATTTTGTAAAATTCATGTACATATGTATTATCTTATAAATTTTAAACATTTAATACATTTAAATAAAAAATAATTATTAATATTATTTAAAATTAATAATTATAATATATTTACAGTTAATTATATATAAATAATTTAATCATTAATAATTTATTACATAATTTATAAATAAATATCATATAATTATTATTATTTTAAAATATGAAAAAAATTAAAAATTTATAAACTATTATTTAGATATTTATATATAATATAAAGATAAATAAAAGTGATATATCATGTTTTTACATAACGCCACTAACTTTTAATTAAATATTAAATATTTATGCTTTTAATAAAATTTATTATATTAATTTTATATTTTATTAATATGAAATAGTGAATCACTCGGACAAATTTTTCTTAAAACTTTATTTATTTGTATATTTTTACGATTATTTTTCAATTTGAATTTGAAATTTTTTTAATTTTTATACATTTTTTTGAAAATTAAATTAAATTTTAAATATATAAAAATAAATATTTTGATATTTAAGTACAAAAATTAAAAAACAAAGATAATAAAATAATAATTTTTTTATTATGTGAAAAAAATATTACTTAAAATTTATTATTAATTTTAAATTAATTATATTCATAATGTATTGAAATAGCAGTAAAAATATAAAAAACAATTAAGTAATTAGAATTATGCATGCAATGTTATATATAACAATAAAAATATATTAAATCAATAATTATCATTTATTTATTTTTTAATAAAATAATATCATATGTATTTTAATATATTAAAACTAAGTATTTTTAAAATCATTCCAAATATGTTTATAACTTTTTAAACACATAGTTTATTATAATATGATAGATAAAATACATAATAAATAATTTATTTAAAATTAAATGATAATTATTAATAATGTATATTTTTATCTTTATATACTAATATAATTATAATTACTTCAAGTTTTTAAATATTTTTACAATGCAAATATAAAATATAATTATGACTTATTTTTTAAAAATGATTATCTTGTCATGCCACTGTCATCCTAATCACGTTCTACCAACCTATTTTTCCCCCTAATTATACCCTTTAAAAAAATAAAAATAAATCATTGTGTCCCACCACATGCTCCTATGAGTCAGTTTAAAGAACTTTTAAAATTATCTCCTGTATATGACTTTATTAGTCATGAATTTTATTTTACATATTTATTTTATTTTTTTCTAATAATTTGAATTAAAATGAGAGAGTTATTATATACAACATAATTATAAAATCAATGTTAAATAACATTAACAAAAATGTTAAAGGGGCTACTTTTGGATCTAACTTTATGAAAAGACGAGAAATACACAAAATAATAGAAGCCACTTTAATTTAGTAGTTAATGTTTGAAAAGATCAACTTCGAAAGTAAATTTGGTAGTATTATTATTAAGACTTAAAAGTAAAAGTTATAGAATTAGATCGGTGTATATTGAGATAGATTTAGAATTTATGTTTAATAATACATTATATAATAAAAAATAATATTAATTATATTTTAATTATTATGTATTTTTTATTTAATAAAAATATATATAAGTTATTAAGTTTTTTAAGATAAGGAGTCTTAATAGTTTAAAATTTAAAATTTAAAATTTAAATATAATATATTTATTTTTTTACTTATAATTTATTTATAATTTTATAAATATTATAATTAAACCAATCTTATGCAAAAATTGTATGAGTACGGATATCAGCAGTTCCAACTACAACAATATCCTAATTAAACCAAAGCCACACTGCAGCATATATTATGTACTCGGATTCCGCTAAACTGTAGCATATATTGAAAAAGTTTAAAAAACAATCGCCCTTTAACATAAATATAGAAAAATCAAAGTTATAATACATTTTTTATTTTGAGATATTATAATACATTAATATATATATTTTTTAATCAGTGATACCTCAAGTCTTATGTATTCACATTACAATGACATTGGGATTAGTAACTAAATGTCAAGCTGATATAGCCAATAGATACTGAAATTCAAAATCATAAGTAATTTTCTCAACAACACTAGAAATCTTCCCACTATTGAGGCCTCTAAAGCAATCCACCATAGACTTTCTCAATGAACCGGATGTGGGCAATTGTTGGCAAACCCATTCAACTAATGAATCTTTGTCTACTGCAAAATCATACATATTTTTTAGAAGCAGTTCAGGAAATGATATCTTTTTATTACAACTGACCACAATTGAAGCTTGCAAGTACTCCAACTTTGATTTTTCTAGTTCGGCTATAACTCCATCTCCGGTATATATCCTCACCTGTATATAATAATAAAGTAAAAAAAAAAATTTGTGAAACATACTAGAACTAGAACATTTGTAATATTGTTTATTAGAAGTTGTTGTATATAATTCTTCCAAAAATTTATTTAAGTTATTTGAAAAAGAGTCAATATTATTTTTATATATTTATTTTTCTTCCACAAACGTCGGTTTTATGCATTATAGAAATCAAATACTTACAATTCAACAATTGAGATTGTTAAGTTTTGAACGTACAATCTCAAGCTTTTAGAAAGAGTGTCAATTATATTTATATAATTATCATTGCCCACAAACGTTAGCTATATACATAACAAATATTTGTAATTCAACATTTAAAATTATTAAGTTTTAAATACAAAACTCCAACTCTGATGTCATGTTAAAAGTATGTTAAAAACCTAATTTTTTTAAAAGTTTAATCTATTTAGATAATGATCAACATTATTTTTATATATTTATCACTCATTAACAAGTATTGACTCTATGCATCGTAAAAGTCAAACACTTACAATTCAACAATTAGAATTATTGGACCTTAAATACAAGACTTTAGTTTTGATACTAAGTTAAAAGTTATTAGTAAACCAACCATCCTAAAAGTTTAAGCTATCGATATTCTTTAGCTAGCTTATTTATAAGAGATTGAAAAATTGAACATCTTACTGCAGGAGAAGAACGAGTTCCACAACATAGAGCAAATGTGACATTTGGATCAATCAATTCGAGGCCATAAAGTCCGCGGATAATGGCTTCTTTGTTGTCCATGTCACTCTTCCTTTGAGTCTACCAATAATAATCATAGATTCATAATGTAAGCAATGATGTTAATTTTGTGCCAAAACAAGTGACTCTGTCAAAACATTTGCTTAGTGAAGTTTTACCTCTTTTAAATTGAAATATGATGGCTTTCTCAGAATATAATGTTCGATGGCTTGAGCATCTATCAAATTGCCTCCTATGTTGACTGTTGCCTAATTCAACCATATGTGCACACTTCTAAGACAGAAATGAATGACAAATGTTGTTTGGTAGTAGAAAATTGACAATAGCTCCATAATGGCTTACCTTGTTTAGCAATGTGAGCAATTTTTCTTGGGATGAAGGGACTCCAAATTTGATAAAACCCTAAAAGAGTAAAATTCAACAAACATAGAAGCCTTAGAATAGGAGAAATAAAAAATAAAAAAGAGAATGAAATTAAGTTATATAAAAAAAAACTTATTTCTATAACATACATGCATGACACAAGCATTGTATATGTTAATCCAGAATGCTAATTTTTGTTGGTACGGCAAGTCATTCAAATTCACTATCTGAAGATCGTTCATTAAAACCCTGCAATTCATAAATAACAACATTAAAATTTTGAAAAAATATCAGTAATTATGATCGAAAATTTGTGTGTTTCAATCATGGGTTACCTTAACTTTTTCCAAAGAGGAATTGCACTGGTATTTGAGAGACATTTGGGATCCATAGAACTTGAAGTAAAAATGACCAAGTTCTTATAAGGTCCAATATCCCTTAAAATAGACTCTTCCGTATCAAATACACCATAAGGATCCTGTTGTCTTGATTCCTTTTGTAACAAAAGGTTTGGCTTTAAGTTTGGTCCAATGTCAGCCCTGAAACTTCTTGAGCTTAAAGAAGAGTGCAGAGACCTAGAAATGGGACCTGACTTTTCTAGTTCCATTTGTCTTGTTGTCCTAAGCAGCCTGATATATATGAAGTTTAGACACTTCAAAATTTCCTCTGATAGCTTGTTTGGTTGCCAATTTTGTGTGGTCTCTTCTGAATGAACTGGAATGGATACTGATTTTGGAGGCAGGTCCGAAGTGATTGCATTACGTTCTCTAGGCTGAAACTAAAACAAAATTGACTGTCATGCTTAATTGTGATATAAGTTTGTCTCATGATAATTAGAGATAAAATGAGAGGAGCAATTCTGCTAGTTGGAAAAGGAGGGATTCATCGTAAGTACACGTTTAAATAAATTACAATCTAGAATTTACAATACAAAGTAAAAAGTACAACAAATTTGGGTTCATGCTTTTGAAACTTTGTAAAAGCGTTTTGAGTTATGGCAATAAAAAAGTAATTTTTAACCAAATAAAATGATCGTTTGGATGTGTTTCTCTTATAAATGTTTTTAAGAGAAGTTTAAAACGAAATGATTTGGTTAAAAGTGGTTTGAAGATAAACATTTAGATATTTAGAATGAAAATACTACAAATGTTTTTGAGTGACACTTCAATAAATATTTTAAGAAAAAAATACGCATTCAAAACTACTTCTCCAAAAAATAAATATTACTTATTTATCTTAAAAGTACTAATAATTCTTCTAAAAAATTTTGGGAGCACTTTTTACAGAGATTGTCAATTTTGGGCCATTAAAAATCACTTTTAATCAAAAAGAGATGCAATTCCAAACATATTTAAAATCTATTCATCGTAAACGCTTCAAAATTAAAATAGTGTGTTTTTTGATTGAAAAAAAACTGTGTTTCTTCTTTAAAAGAAGCATTATTTTGATGTCATTTTGATCAAAAATACTTTTAACAGAAGCATAAACTAAGAATCAAAGGTAGAGAAAAAGAAGGAGCATACTCTATTGGAAGGATATCTTGGATCTCTAAAGGGTGAAGCAGGCTTGAACAATATTTCACTTTTTCTTGGAAACTTGTCTCGTGGTTTATCTTCACGGGAGTAATTTTCTTTGTGATCACTCAACCCTCTAAAGTTTACCTTTTTCTCATTTGGACCAAAGTGATCATTGAGATTATTATAATCACCTTTAATAGCCTTACTTATAAAATGCAATGCTTTGGTTTCAAATCCCATCCTATCATGAACACCAATGTTATTCATAGGACTTGGAAATGTTGCAACATTTGACAATTGACTGATATTAGGACTGCTTTGAATTCCTTGACGCCACTGTTTATATTTTGATTCCTCGATTGATTCCTGTTCATGCTTTAAGCCAATTTTGAGTTCACTAATTTGGCCTTCGAGTCGAACTATCTCGCCTTCAACCATTGCTAATTCTCCAAGAAGTTCCTTCATCTGCACAATTATTTTAAAAGTTAAAAACTACTTCAAAACTCATGTGCTGATGATCTTTTAGTGGTAATATCTTATAGCCTCATTGCGGCAACAAGACCTGATGTGGTACATATATAATCATTAATTAAATTTCAATAAAATAATCTGAGACACATGTGATGTTGAGTGATTTAGTGGGGCTAAAGTTTTTCTATAACTAAAGGCTAAAATAATTGGCATATTTTGCATACCTTATGAAATACAGAGCAAAACTAACATGTATGTTTAAACTTCAAAGCAAAAACCCACTAGATGAACACCATATCGAAATCGAAATCTCTTGTTTTTCAACAATTTTTCAACGATCTAAATCTTATTCAATTCGAATCAGATTTGATGATTTTCAATCCAAATCCAATCTTAATTAATCCGAACCAATTTAAATATAATCCAATGATGTAACCAATTTGAATCAAACATATCATATTTTTTGGATCAAATAAGGTTGAAACAATGTTAAAATTTATTTATAAATTATTATCATATATAAAATATAATAAGCATGATATTTAAAATTTAAATTGATCTATCAATTAAAAAACTTATCATTTATAAATATAATTAATAAAATGAAAATAATGTGAAGCATGTTTGGATGATTATTAAATTATTATAAAGATTTAATATTTATAAATTTTTTAAAAATTAAAATAATAATTTATAATATTTAAATATAATACATTATAAAATAAAATATGTATTTTTATTTAATTTTAATAAGAGATCGATCTGAATCGAATTATTGTGGATTATAAAATTAATCAATTCAAATCTGATCGATCTACAAAATATCGGATTAAAATTTTTAATTTAAATAAAATGATTGAATTATTTAATGACTCTTAAAATCAATATATACTAATCTTAACTTTAAGTCACTTTTATTACTTTTTTTAAAATTTTCTGTTTTTATTATTTTATAATACCTATCTTTCAATTAACATATACCACTTGAATTGGAAATAGATGGTTACATACCTTAGGAGGAAGAAAATTGGGTATATTGAGGACAGGTCCATTGTGTTGATTGAGGACATGCTGCAAAATTTCATGAACTTTTTCTTCTTGATTCAGCATTTCTTGAAGCTTAGAGACCTATAAAATGGGGAAAAAATCAACTTAGAGAAGTGGATTAATTATTTAATATAATACTCAAGAGTTAAGAGTGTACAAATGTACAATATGGTCCTGTTTGGTATTGTCAAACATTATGGGGAGAATAATAAGTGATATTCCAGAAGTATGTTAATTTCTATGTGAAGATTGATAAGGCTCTGACTTTCTTGTATCAGTAAAAAGGAAAGAAGAGTTACACATTGTACTAAAGCTTTGAAATTAATCACAGACCTTAACATTAGAAAAGAAAATGGAGTTTGCTAGAAGATAAGGTCGAAGTATTTTCAATAGGTAGAGTTCAATATATAAGCAGAGCCATTATTGATGCTACTAGAGCATAAGAATTGGGATATTATGACTTCGTTGATGAAGCCTAAACCAACCCTTTACTCTGCTTATCATTATTAGTACATACCTTGAATATGAAAACACCATAAGTGACTACTAGTATACATACGAGTCGATCATCATATTATTCAAATATTTTTATCAAAATTAATTATGATTTCTTTATTTGTTTGGATCCATACTTTTCCCTACCAACATATATAGACAAATGAGACTTATCACCTATATGCTATATAAAACATATGTTGTCCAACTAGCTTTCTCTTTGCTATAATTAAACTTCATTGAATTTCCAATTAATTAACATTAAGTTTCATGATCAATTAATTCATAATTTGTAATTAACCAAAAAATAATTACTTATGCATTTATTAAATAATTAATTAACAACGTTCTGACTGTAAAACTCCCACGTTTTTTATTTTAATTTATAAATTTAAATCACGTTAATTACTGTTTGCTAAATAAATCTCATACCTCTCTTTCAAGCTCTTCTCTCTTTCTTTGTCCACTAAACTTCTTCTTTGTCTGTAACAACAAATATATTATCATAATTAATACAAAAATAGGAATCAAACTTGTTAATTTTGCTGCTAACCAGAAAGAGAATTGCTATTTTCATAGAAAATTAACTAAGATCAGGGTAATTAAAACTTTAATAATATAAAAGTTTAAAATTCTGCTCTAACTCTTATTATTGCTCTCTGGCACCAAAAATAAGTTAAATATTTCATAGTTTTCTGAGCTGATCAATGATCATCAATATTCTTCATTTTGTTTTTCATATGATATCATCAAGAAGAAAGAAAGATAATATATAATCAAAAGAAAGAGAATAAGCTGCATATTAAAATTATCATAAATCTTTAACTCCTATATAAATTAACGATAATATATAATCATAACAACAAATAATAAATATAACATACAGTATCTTCTGATGGTCTTTGATGATGAATAGACCTAATTAAACCTCCCAGGCTTGCCATGAAAAGAGGGTCACTACAATACTCGACATTAATATGATCATTTAAAGAAGTGGAATTAATGTTAACATGTGAAAGAGGATCAAAGGAGTAGTCTTGGTAGGAGAAGATCTATCCAAGCTTGGAAGCAAAGGAAGAGCACTTGGAAAAATGGGTATCTATATAATTAGTTGAGGTTGACGTTTGGTTTGAAGTAGAAAATGTATTCAGGTGTGTTTGGGAAGATGAGAAGGAGCTTTCAGAATTATGCAGAGGTTGTTTTTGATACTCCATTAGATATAACTGTTTATGTTGTGGCATGGTGGTGAAAGTGGGCTACCTTTTCGTTTTAAACGTAGCTTGCAATTCTCGCTTTTTAAGCTATTTGGGTATAACAGTTATATATATATATATATACACATTGATGTATTGTTTTAGACTAATTAACAAATATGTTTTAGACTAATTAACAAATATGAGAGAGAAAAATGAGAAGTTAAAAAAAAAAAAGAGTTCTAGAAAAATTGTGTAATTTATCTCATTCTCGTTATTTTCTTTGGTTTGTATGAATCACCTTATCAACATAATACATCATCCACTAATAATCTTTCGGTATATCATGTATGATTTTGTATGAACCTCTTGTAATCAAATCTTGTGTATTTTTTTTTTAAGTACATTCATATTTTAATTATTAAATATTTTTTTTGTTATTAAATATAAATAACAAGTATATTGAATTTTTTAACCTGTATGTACATTAGATGTGGATGTAAGTTAGAATTTTTTGACAAATGGATATTTGAAGTTTTAGAAGGTGGGAAATTCGAGCTCGTTTAGTTTTTAATATAGATGGCTATTAACTATTTGTATTTGATAAATTAATTAATGATTAAATTATGTAAAAAAAACAATCAAAAAATAACATTATTTATATTTTTTATATTTTTTATATTAATAAAATTTAATATATAATTTTATTTTAAATGTCATTTAAATTAGTTTAATATTGAACGATATTTAATTTAATTTCGTTTAATATTATTAGATGATATATTTATTTTTATAAATTTTAGGATTATTATTCTTTATAATTATCATTAACCTCTAGCAAACCGAGGGAAAGTACTCACATAATATGGAATTGTCGAAGCTTTACTTATTTACAATAATGAAATTTGATTAGTAAAAGAAAACAATAATGAAATTGCTTAAAATAGTTATCCTTGAATTACCATAATTAAGGGGAAAAGAAGCATTTTCTGACTTTTTCTATGTACTGATAATATAAACCATTTTATTATGATTCTAAATGATACAATTTTCATATGAAAATATGATCTAATAAAAGTTGATAATTATTAAAAAAAGGTAAAATAGAAAGAAATAAAAATATAATATGAATTAAATTTTATGAAAATATCATTATTATGATTATATTTATTTAAATATTAAAATAAAATTTATAAAATTATGAATGAAGTAAAATTAGAAATAATTTTTTTGATTTTTAAATGAGATAAAATAATAAATAATTATACAAATATGTGAATAAAATATAACATTTCAGTATTTTTTTAGTCTTGTGAAAGGAATAAGAATTTATGAAATCATTATAATGCTTTAAGTTTCATTCCAGATTAATAATCAAACCAAAAATAATAATACTTTAAATCATTTATATTACCATTTTTATTACACTAAATTAATGATATTTTCACTTTGAATAATTTATCTCTTTGACAATATAAACAATATTAAATGACATTAAACAATGAATGATAGGAGTAAAATCATACCACATTGTTAAAAAACAAATTTAGAACAGTGATATTAGACAAATATAAATTGTTATTGTTACAAAAATGTTTCATTAATAATGTTTAAGATCAACTCTAATTCAATATAATGTAAGCTTCTTAAATATTGAACATTTTTTTTAAATAAAAAATATCAGAATGACGTAGAAAGAAAAAATATGTAGAATGTGGTAATAATGTATAGTTAAAATTATTTATTATTTTTATATTTACGTAGTTATAATTATTTTTTAGTTTTATATTTATGTGATGTAGATTTCATAATGAGTACTATAACTAATATTCCTTGCATTTGGGTTAAGCATCTCTTTAAAAACAAATAAATCTTTGTATTTTTAGTTTAAGTTTAAGTGTAACTTAAAAGCTTTCTCTTTAAAAAAACAAGTTTTTTAATCTTATGTTTGATTGGGTCGAAAAATGGGAATAAAATGGAATCGATTTATAAAAGAGATGAAATCAAAATTCTTTCTCTCATTTAAGAAAACATGATTTCATTCACATCTCAATTTTTTTTTTCCAATTTTATCCCAATTTTAAATAAAACCCTAAATTCCAAAACACAAAACCCAAAATCACAAATATCAAATCCTAAAACCCTAAATCTTAACCCATAACTATAACCCTAAACCTTAAATTCTAAATCCCTAAACCTTAAAACCCAAAATATTTTATTTTTAAGTAACAATTATTTAGAAAAATAATAATTTCAATAATGTAAATCAAACACTGTAATATTGATTCTTTCTTTAATTTCAATGGTCAAATCAAACAAAATTGTTTTCTTTCCATTCATTCTCATTCAATTTCGTGAACCAAACGATACATTTAAGTGTTTGTATTTCTCTTCAAATTAAGAGTAATTTTTGAAAAGTATTACAATATCTTTTATTATTGGTATAATACAAATAGTTTGTTTATTTGTTTGAATTCAATATTAGTACGTTTAGAATTGTGTATTCCAAATTTTACTCAATAAATAATATTAACAATAAAATATAATTAATATTATAAATAAATAAATATTTCGTGAATTTTTACTGTGATAATAATAAAAACTATTATAATTATATCATTATAATATTATCATTAATCCAAATTATAATTAAGGTCTTCTAATTTATTTATTTATTTACTTATTTGCTAGCATAAATTACAGACATACATTGCTTTCTTAGTTTTTTTTTTTTTTAATTCCTGAATTTGGTGTAGGAAATTGACCCAAAGTCAGAAACGAAAGCTATCATGAGCTTTGGTGACGAGGGTTACTGTAGAATTACAATTTTTTTCTAATGATTGGATTTAGTGTATGGGTATGATAATATCGTAATTGATAATTATCCAAATAAAGGTTGCTTTACTGCTCTTTGAAGAATGGGTTAGCCCATGAATAATTGCAGAATGTTTCAACTTCAAGCAAACTAATTTTTGATACATGTTTTCAGGTGTTGTAACTAAGATATTTTCAAGTCAAATTGGGTTGGTTTTTTTTTAATTAACTCAAACTCGCTTCACAAAGCAAAGTCCTAGAAAAGCGAATGAGTGCTATTAAATTTGCTACCTTAGATTGATTACATTTAAGTTGGTAAATATGTTATTTTTTTCAAAAAAACAAATGTGGGTTCAATTAACAAAAATGTGGGCTTGTTTAGAAATATTCAAATGTGAAATCCACCCATGTGGAATTGTGGACCGTGGGCTTGAGTTTTAGATTTGTTGCCAAAGCGGACTTCGGCAAACAGAAATCAACACCCAACTAAGTCAGCGGAGCCTCCATTTCCAACTTCGTAAGAGCAGCGTTCACTTTTGAGTGACTATGGCGGCTACGTTACTTCACAAATGCAGAACCCAATTATACAAAGCCTCCCTTCTTCAAATCACCATCAGTAGTTTATCTTCTGCCTCTTCTCCTTTTTCCAAACGACTATTCACTTCTCACTTTCATGGTACTCTATCTCTATCTTCATCACTTACGCCAAATAACTTTCAAAAGAATAAAAGTAGTTACGATTATTTTTGTATTTAATTTTTTTGGGCTATCTACTTTTGTATGTTTGAGATGATGAGTATACCGTATACGACACTCAGTTTTGTACTTCTCAGAAAGAATAATGTGCATAAGACACAGTTTGAATCAGACATATTGGTTTTTCCGTCTTTAGAAGGCTTCTTAGATTCATTTTGGTTTTTGGTTGAAGAGAGAAGATGATGAAAAAAAGAGAATAATTAACACAAGGGGAAAAAATATCTTAAAAGATTGATTTTTTACTATAATACAAGGCATTTATGTTAATCTTAAGGGCCCTTTGAAAGTTGCTTTATTCAAATTTACTGTGGAGTAAGTGATTAGGAGATGATTACATAATGATGCCATAAGTGAGAAGCATTTTTTCCTTTCAAGTTTTGGGTGCAGTGAGATCAGTAGCTACTCATGCTGAGGCCGTTGCTGTGTTTGATGAGATGGTTAGTGATACCAAGCGGAAATATTACATGTTAGGTGGCAAAGGAGGTGTTGGAAAGACAAGCTGTGCTGCTTCTCTTGCTGTAAAGTTTGCCAACCATGGACACCCTACCATAGTGGTCTCTACTGACCCTGCTCACTCTTTAAGTGACTCTTTTGCCCAGGTATTTAATGAGTTTTATATGAACTTAAGGTGATACATTTTATTCCTAAACTTTTAATCTTTGCTTATCATTATTTTGTTGCGGCGAAACTTCTCTCATGCCTTGGAACCTTTTCTTTATTTTTTTATAGGATTTAGCTGGAGGGAGACTTATTCCTGTTCAAGGAGTGGATTCTCCTCTCTTTGCACTTGAGGTATTATATTTTATGCGTGTACTGATGCTCTAACATTAGCATTATTTTCATGTCTGAGCTTGTTCCTTCGTCTTCCCACTGTTTGGTTGGTGCTTTCAACATTCTAACTTGTGACAGATAAACCCGGAGCAAGCTAAAGAAGAATTCCGTATGGCAAGTCAAGGAAACAGTGACACTGGTGTTAAAGATTTAATGGACCGTATGGGTCTTGGGATGCTTGGTGATCAGGTGAACAATTGCTTTTAGATATTAAATTATGCCTTGCCAATATGAATTTTGAAATTACTCTTACCTGCATGCTGCATCAAAAGATATTTTATGTTTTACATTCGTTATCCAGTATGCTTGAGCATTTTCCACTATTTGTATAGTTGGGGGATTTACAACTGGGAGAGCTATTGGATTCTCCTCCTCCAGGTATGGATGAAGCAATTGCAATTTCAAAGGCACGTATTTTTCCTTGTCTGCAGTTTCTTGTTCTTCTTTTTTGTAGGATTATTTATTTTTCTTTGCTTTGTCTTTTGTCATATAAATTTCCTGAGATTTTTCGCATTATTTTTGTTCTGGCTGCTGCATCTCAGGTCATGCAATTTGTTGAGTCACAAGAATATAACATGTTTACTCGAATAGTTTTTGATACGGCACCAACGGTCAGTGAGAACTCAATTCCATTAAAAATTATAGAGATTGCTATTAATTTTAGTATTTTACTAGCAAAATTGGTTATAGGGCCATACCCTTAGGCTTCTTTCCCTTCCTGACTTTGTGGATGCATCTATCGGCAAAATAATGAAGGTAAGAGTCTAAATCACATATCCAAATTGGATGCGTCTATTTCTTATTCTTACCGTCCTAATAGAGGCTTTAGTTTTTTCTTTGGATCTATTGTTAATGTTAGGAATGCTTTTTAAGGAAGCTTGAAATCGGACATTTGTGCAGCTTCTGCTATCCCATAGCAGAGATTTTGCTAAAGTTTTATTTTAAATCATTTAAATGATTCAGCTAAAGAAAAAGTTGGCTTCAGCAAAGTCAGCTCTCAAATCTGTTTTTGGAGGGAAGGAAGAAAAGCACCAAGATGTTGTAAGCATGATATTTATTTATGCATGCTTCCAGGTTCCTGCTTCAGAAATCCTAATTCAATCAATGGTGTTTTTTTAGTCAGACAAACTGGAGCTACTGAGGGAGAGGATGGCAAAAGTGAGAGACTTGTTTCGTGATTCAGATACTATGGAATTCATAATAGTGACAATTCCTACAGTAATTCTCTGTTCTCACTCTTCTTATATAGTTGTCTACAGAATATAAATGATGATATGAATCACCGTAACATTTGTCTCTTAATTAACCATTTACCATTAATTGCATTTTGCATAAAATTTCTTTATTTTCGTATGTGGAAACCCAGCAGGCATTTCTAAATACTCAACTCTTTTAGCCTATCGTGCAAAGATTTATGTTTTGGTGTTCTGTAACTATTGCTTTAAAAGTATGTTACAGAGCCTCAAGTTTTGCAATGTTATGTTTATGTGTTCAAGCAGAAGAGTCAGAACAAGCTTTAATTTTTTGTGGGGGGTTGAGAGGGAGAACACACCTAAAGAACTCAAACTCTATCCATGGGTTATAAAGGAAGCCTCAATTCAATGATTTTCATCAAATTGTGTATGTATAGTCGAAAGTTTAGATACCATTCTTTCAATTTAAGAGGGAACTTATTTGTAGACTTCTGCTCGGCAAAAGACCTCCTGTGCATTCATGTGCATTTTCTTTATCTGGAGATACAAGGTCAAAGCTGATTCCAAATCAATTCATCTATGATGCTGTTATTGTTTAAGATTATATACCTTTTTTATGTCCTTTGTTTAGACCTCTGTTTGTGATCTTGAAATGAATCTTGTTTAGATGTGTTCCTTACTGAGAGTAATGAGTTGAGACTGGAGTACCAGAATACCAAATTTAATAAACTTTATCAAATCACTTTTGTTGTTTACTCAATGCCTTGTTTTTGGTAGCAGCTAACATTATAATTGTAACTGTAACAATTAACGAATGCCAGGATTGGCTAATGTTGGCTTTCAGTGGAATAAAAGAGGAATTTCGTTTTCTAAAGCTAAAAGTTTAACTAGTATGGCCTTTTGTTCATATGCACATGTTTATTAATTACTTTGTTATTATTCTTGCCAGTCAATGGCATACGAGAAAATAGGTATTAGGGAACTAATTGAAAAATCTGAATACATAAAAGTATGCTGCTGGTGTAATTTACTTCTAATGTCTATAAGTGAGTCATCGCATTTGTGAGCACAAGGGATCTTAACGGACTATTGTAACCTTCATCTTAAGGTTATGGCGATAAATGAGTCATCACGTTTGAGAGCATCCTTAAGGAAGGAAAATGTTCCTGTTCAGAGGCTTATTGTTAATCAGGTTTTGACTCCATCTGCTGTGGACTGTAAGTTTTGTGCCATGAGAAGGAAGGTACATTTGTTACTTGCCCTTTACTTATTCATGATAAGGATCGTAGTATTAAAATTTGTAATTTTGTCCTCGAAAACATTCCCATTATTTAGGCCATAAGATCTTGCTATTGTTTACAGTGAAGATACTCTTATTAATATTGGGAACAATCATGAGAATGAAGCTTAACTCATCTTATTTATATATGAACTGAACTAGGTAGCTCATAAAAAAATTTATTGAATTTATTTAAATTAATTTAACATTTAGGCCATATTTGACTAACATTTCAATTTCTAATTTCTAATTTCTAATTCTTGAGTTTTAGAATTAAATTTTCAATTTCAAAATATTTTGGAAAATAAAAATAAAAGTTATTTAATAACAAATTTTTACTTTCAATTTTGAAAAGTAGAAAGTGAAAATTGGGTATTACTTGTTTGATAACTAATTTCTAATTTTCAATTTTTAACATTTTAAAATGAGCTGGATTGGACTTGGAATAACTTTTTATAGAAAACTTGAAATCGCAGGCCGTAAAATGTTTTAAAAATTAGACTTATAGAACTTTCTAATGGTATATGAAATGATTCATAAAATTTTATAAAATAGTATAGTTTATATTTTAAAAATAAGTCAAAAATGTTTTCTCGAATGTGAACAATCATTAGTAAAATAAGCATAACTTTCTATAGAAAACTCGAGATCACAAACCTTAAAATTTATTAGAAACTAGACTTTAACTTTCTAATTGTATATGAAATGATTCATGAAATTTTTTGAATTAGTGCAATTTATATTTTAAATAGTGAGTAAAAAAATATTTTTTTGAATTTGAACGAATCAGAAAATGTGCAACTTTTTATAAAAAACTCGAAATTACAGACAATAAATTTTATTAGAAACTAGATTTTTGGAAATTTCTGATAGTATATGAAATGATTCCTAGAATTTTATGAATTAGTACAGTTTATATTTTATATATGAGAAAAATATTCTTTTGAAAAATCCGAACAATCATTAGAAAAATATGCATAATTTTTCATAAATAATTTGAAATCACAAATTGTAAAATTTATTAGAAACTAGACTCCTAGAGATTTCTAATGATATATGAAATAAATCATAATATTTTTTGAATTAGTGCAATTTATATTTCAAAAATGTTTAATAGAATGTGAAAAATATTCAATAAAATGAGTATAACTTGTATAAAAAAACTCAACTTTAAAATGTAACATTTCTTATACAATAAACTATTAGATATTTTCAATGATATATGGATTTAATTATCAATTATTGTAAATTAATACAATTTAAATATCAAAATTGAGTCAATGATCATCTCTTTAACCCTTGTTACGTTATGTATGCCTTTTAAGTTATTATTGAATTCTATATTTATTAGAATATTTTATAAATTAATTTTATTTTATATTTTATTTTATTTTAAAAAAATCAATTGTTACTTTTTATATTTATTAATTTAATTAATATTAGTATTTTTGTCAATTTTTTTGTAATAATTAATAATTACATTTTGACAATTTCTTTATTTTCTCTCTTATTTGTTATTTTGTTAACCTCTGAACTCAACATGTCTTTGTCAAATGAGCTAGTGAGTTGAACTTTTTTAGCTCATAAATTCAATGGACTATTTTAAATGAGCTGTGCTGAGCAGCTTGTTTGATATCTCGGATTTGATTTAGACCTATGGAAACAGCCCATCGACACTCATCAAATGTGCTGAAAGTATAAAAGCCAGATAAAGTAGAATGAAGAATGAGAAAAGTGAAAAAGTCCATTACTTTTTCACCTTTCGGGTTACATAATGAGAGAGTATATATTACAAACCTAATAGGAATTAATTTAGACTCTTCATAATACTAAAAAACTTAAATTTAACCAAATAGATGATCATTATCTTCAACAATAGGAAATGAAAAAAACAAACTTTAAGGCCCACGTCTCAGTTTGGCAAGGGAATGTGCTTAACTGGGATCTTGCATCATTCCAATAGATCTTGAGCTTTGTTTTAAAAGCAAACTATAATCTGCAAATCTGTTATGGGTCACACCCATTAAAAATGTCCAGAAGTTCATCATCCATGCATTAAATAATTTTCATTTAATAATGTATGTTCTTGAATGTATCCAAGTTCATGAATTCAATGTCCACATTTATTACAAAATCTCAATATATTGGGCAAGATTGAAAAGAATAGAAGATATCAGAATTTTCCCGCAGAAAAATTACTCTTTCAAACCTTTTGTGATATAAAACTAGTTTAGACATTCGTTTTTAAATTCTTAGGATCGTTTTTTAGAGCCCTAGTCTGCCCTATTTGTCTATGTTTTTTTAAGCCATTTTCTCTGTCTCCACGCTGCCCTGCATCATATTGCCTTGTATGCACAGGGAATTTAAATATGGAAGGTATTCAAAAGGTTTTTCTTCACTGGTGTTTTTATGATCAATGCAGGATCAAATGCGAGCCCTGGAAACCATCCGAAATGATCCAGAACTTGCCTCCTTGAGATTAATTGAGGCACACCTTATGGATGTAGAGATACGAGGTGTTCCAGCTCTTAAATATATGGCGGATATGGTTTGGAGATGAAACTTCCACATGTAGGTATCTGCATGTTCTTTCTTTTTTGATAGGAAGGTACCTGCATTTTTAGGAAACCTCGGTATGTCTTAGAAGGAAACAAAAACAATGTGAAATGCACAAGCATTGAGAGGAATATCCTACTTGGATACATATCATTCAGAAATACAAAATACTCTACAACGAGACATTGAATGCTCTCATTGTCTGTGGAGAACTCTGTTCATGTGGACCTTAAAGTTCATATTGTACAAAATTTCTTCTTTCCTCTTTTTTTTTCATGGTTCAAAATAAAACATCAAGTAATTCTACAACAAAACCCTAATACTAAGAGTTACTTTAGCTATGTTTTGACTATACAATATGCCCTGCAATGGCAGCTAAAAGCCTAAAACTTGTACGCTATTGCAGAATCTTATGACACTTCCTTTATCACCCATGACATGCATTTGGTGGATTTGAGAAGAGGAAGAAGGTGTATTTAGAGGAATTTTGATCTTGGTGGCGAGTGGTTTATTGTCAGAAATTGAGGTTGGTGGGTTATTTGATTAAGGTTTGGTGAGGAAGATGATGACAGTGAATTTTAGATATTTTATATTTATATTTATATTTTTAATAGCATAAATGGATGGATAGAAGACAGATAGAATGATAACATTTTTTTAATTTGATGGTAAAAATGGGATTAAATTTAATTTGATGGTATAAATGATATAAATGTAATAATTTAATGGTATATTTATTGGTTTATCCTTAATTTTATTAAATTAGTATTGTTTGATTTAAAAAATATTTAATTCTATTAAATGTCTTCTATTAAATATGTAGACATACAAAACCCATATATTGCATCAGTTTTTTTAGTTTTAAAATGATAAGTAACTATAATCAATGGATGAAGATGATTGCAGGAAGATATAATGGTTCTAAAATAAAGGAGGTATCTTATTGGGAATTCGTATATTTGGTTTAGCATTTATTATTGTTTTGATATCTTTTTGACCTTCGTTTCTAACTTTTGCACATAAAATATTTCTATTTAGATTAATAAAATTAATTAAAATATGTATTAGTAATATAAATAGTGATATTTCATGTGTCCTAATTGAGAATATGGATCATAAAAGATACTAAAATAAGAATTTTGGTAGTTCAAAGGTATCAATCTATATTTTATTGGGTATGCAGGTTATGAAAAATTATCTGTTGGTATGCACTAAATTAAATTAAAAAATATATTTTTCTCCTTCCCATTGATGTGATGTGATCATAACTCAATTATGATGATATATAATTCACTTAATTATACAAATTAAAGAAAAAAAATTGATTATTAATTAGAGTTGAGTTGTATTGTTTCTTCGTTTTTATAATATATTCCTTATCAGTTTGATCCCCAATCTCAGTATACGAAATTTTCGAAGGGAAATTTTTCAACACATCAATCTCATATGGTGGCCATGAAGATATATCTAGTACTATTCTTATAACAAGAGTTCAAACCTATAGAAAGTTCTCGAAAATGAACGTTGATCAATCATAACAGGAGTGGGTAAATTAGTGCAGCAGAAGTTATAATATTATAATTGACACCATTACTTGTAACGACTTTAATAGATGGTTGAGCTGCTTCTAAAAGCCACCATATGGTTTGGCCATGAGTTTTATTACCAAGTTCACGTGTTAGTTGAAATACACCGATTGCATAAACCGACGGCAATCGGATACAGTAGTTATGCCCATCGGTCTATTTTTGTAATCTTAATCATATTTTATTGATTTTTTATTTTATCTTTTAATTTCATAATAGAAAATTATTATAAAATACAAGATTCTTTTATTTTCTTTTTAATTATCAATTTCATTAACTCTTTTACATAAAATTATATTTTTCAAGATTTTGATTTTTTCTTTTAATTATTTCACTAAAATATAAGTATTAATATATAAATTTAATTATTTTTATACTAGATATAATTTAAAAATAAATTTAAATTCAATACATATTTAAGAGATTTTTGATTTTCTATTTTAATTCCATAATAATAGACAATTATGTTAATAATGAATTTTTTATTTTTTCTTTTTAAACTTTCACTAAGAGAAAATTTATAAATGTTAAATTTTGTCTCATAAAATTAAATATTTTATAATTTTTTTGATTTTTTTAATTATAATTCTAAAAGATAATTAATAATACATATAATCAATTAATTTTGTATTAAATATAGTTTTAAAATTAATTAAAATTTAACGTATATTTAAGAGATCTTTAGTTTTATCTCTTAATTTTATAATAATATAAAATTGTTACAGTGAAAATGAGTATTTTGATTTTTTTTTCTTTTTAATTTTATTCATATAAAATCAATTATTTTAGTTGTCTTTTTATTTTTTCTCCCCACTAAAAAATAATTAATACATATAATACTTTATTTTTACAAAAATATAATTTAGAAAATAAATTATCTAAAATTAATTTATAATTTGATTGTGTTATATAAGAAATACATCGACACTAACAATAGACTTTGGTTTCGTTTTATTCTTCCAATAAAAAATGATTATTAATACATATAATTAATTATTTTTACATTAAATATAATTTAAAAATTAATTCAAATTTTACACATTTATGAAATTTTTAATTTTGTAATAATAGATAATTATTATATTAATCATGTGTCTTTTCATTTTAGTTTCTAAATTTTTACTACTAGAGAATTTATACAATTTAATTTTATTCACATATAATCAATTATTTTAAGAATATTTTAATTTTTAATTTTTAATTTACTCGTTGAAAAATAATTGATACATATAATTAATTATTTTTAACTTTAAATATAATTTATAAAATAAATTAATTAAAATTAAATTATGTTGTATGAGAAAATATATTGATATTTAAAGTATATTTTTTTAAGTTGCTAATTTAGCACATATTTAGAAGAATTTTACTTTTTTTTAATTGTCAATTTTATTTACTCTTTCATATATATTCAAGTATTCCATAAAAAATCAATTTTTTTTAGAAGTCTTTTGATTTTTTATTTTGTTTTATACTAAAAGATAACTATTAATACATATAATCAATTATTTTTACACTATTTATCATTAATAAATAAATTAAAATTTAACATATTTATTATACTTTTTATTTTTATTAATTTCATAATAATAAATAATAATAAACAATTATGCATGAATCTTTTAAGTTTCTCTTTCTAAATTTTCAGTAAGAGAAAAATTATAAATTTTAAATTAATTTACATATAATCAATTATTTAAGAGTTTTTTGGTTTTTTATTTTAATTTTTTTATTAAAAGATAATTAATACATAAAATTAATTATTTTTTACACTAAATATATTTTAAAAAATAAATTATCTAAATAAAATTATAATTGCATTATATTATATGATAAAATATATTAATATTCATTGTCGATTTTTTTAAATATATATTTTTAAGTAACAAACTAATTGTATATCCTTTAATATTTTCATAAAAAAGCCTAAATTTTCTCATTGTGGAAAAAGAAAGAAGAGAGGTTTTGGGATTTGTTATTTTAAGAGTATCATAATTCTATTTTTAGTATCCTTTTTACCCAAAATTTTAAAATAGTATGTAATTTGTCATTTAGTAATTTTTTTATCATGTATAATAATATACATGTAATATTTAAAAAGATATTTTTGGATAATTAATTAATTATTTATCTCAAAATATTTGATACACAAAAACTTGATAGTTAAATTTTATAATTTTTTTAATGAGAATACAAGTGCATATATTACTTATAATAATCAATAAATATACTCACAGAATCAATCTTAAGAGGATATATATTGTTTTAAATGATTTAACAAAATTCTTAAAAACAAACATGAAAAATAATCTTGAATATTATGTCAAAATATTTTTAATTTTGAAAATTCTAATATAATAACATATAATTAAATATAACAATAGAATCGATTCAAACAAGTCTAGATAGATAGACAATTAACACTTAGTAGATAATTTATGAGAATTATTAGTTAATTCATCATGTTTGTTTAAAATTAATTAGGTTATTAAAGATATAAATTAAGGTTATTGTTTTTTTTCTTTTTGTATAAAATTATTCTTAGATGAGAATCAAATTATTTGTTAATAAAACCAATTAATATCATTATAGGAAGATCACCAACTAACTAGATTAAATCATGATTTATTTATAAGACAATATCAAACCATCTAAATCACTGTTTTAGGTATAATATACAATTTAAACTATTATTCAAGTTATTAAAATTAAATCATAAAATCTAACTTTTAGATTTTAAATCTATTACGAAAAATATGAACTTAAATTATTTTGTAAATATATTCAACTAAATTAATTTTCACAAACATGACAATATCACTAATATCTCATAGTAATAATCAACAAAACATGTTCGAATTTAACAAATGAACAATAACTTAAAAATAACATTAAGAGAAACACATAAGATTGAATCTGTAAATAATCAAATTTAATTAAAATAAATAACTCATTGTATTCTTCAAATAACTCATATAATAATCTATGATTTGAAAAAGAGCATTAAGAGAAACATATAAGATTAAATTTGTAGATAATCAAATATAATTAAAATAAATATCTCATTGTATTCTTTAATATACAAATAACACTTATAATAATTTATGGTTTGAAAACCCTTCGGATAATCTGTATATATTATTTATTGAACCAAAATTATTATAAACTAAGAAAATAAAATTTTGTAGAAAACTAAAATTAAAAATACTTATGCTTTTATTATACTTTTACATATCTACAATCTAAAAAGAAATTATGTTTATTTATAGTTAAAGTTGATTATAAGGGTTTTAGTTCAAAAATACATACGTGCACCACAACCTAATTTTGTCCACATTGTAACTAGATATGTCAAAGAGGTTGGGTCGGATCGAGCCGACACGAGATGACCCAACTCATGAATTAGCGTGTCGTGGCGACCAATGACCAGTTTACTATCAAGCCATGCTAACATGGCACGTCGCCCTGTGGTCATACACGGGTTGTGTCGTGCCTCTATTGTTGACTCGTGAGCTTCATTGATGGGTCCATCGAGATGTGCTTAACAGGATGATATAGCTCATGGCCCATTTAGTATATTTATAACGTAAAAATGATGGTAGTAAGACTCAAACTCCTTACCTTTCATGTACCAATGTTAACTATATCCATTGATTGGGCATTGTCATGTCACTCTTTTTTTCTCTCATGTCGTGTCTTGTTGTACCTAATATTTAACAAGTTATGTTGTGTTAACCCGTTTGACACCCTTAGTTACAACCCAAGTTACTTTTTGGTTCATCTTGTTTTATCTCAAACAGGTTGCGCCACTGTCCATCTATTTCTCGCGATCAAGGTCCAATGTAGTCCATGTTGCGGCCCACGATGCTTCATTTCACTTTCTTGTTTCACCTTTTACAAACTTATTGAGTTACATGTAAGCTGTACATGCATTGTTCTTTTATTGTTCTAATGTACAAATAAGTGATTCAATCATAATTCTTAAATTGTTATCAATTTATCAAATTTAAGCAAAAAACACATAAAAATAATAGAACATATATGTGATTTCGAACACACAGATTTACACGAAAAATAATAAAACCATGTATATTCAAATCCATTTATTACATTTAAGTGCAAATAAATCATGAAATATTGGTGACAAATATCATTTAATTAATTTATTATTTAAAAATATCATGTGAATATCGGACATGTATATATATGAAATTTTTTCAATTAAACGTCAAATTTTATTAAATTAATACATTTTTTAAATAAAAGTACCATTAAACTAACATATCAAAAATTGAGGGAAAAATACAAAAAATAAAATCGTGATATTATTAAAATAATTGCATGTTAGCTATATTATTCCATTATTTTTATTTTGTGAAAATATACGTAAAAGGGAATTGATATTTAAAAAAAAATTATTTTATCATTAGTTTTTATTTTATAATTTAATACTTTAATATTTTTTTAAAAATAAATATTATTTTACCATTTGTAATAAGAGTGCTAACTCATATTAAAATGTATTGTGGAAAGAAAAGAATCTTCACGAAGTTCTCGTTATTATAGCTAAACCCTAGCTATAACGCTTCGTTCATCCTGACATTTTCCAAGTTTTCCAAGGTAGAGCAAACGAGTCACCTAGAAGCAATAAACTGTAGTGCTCGTTGTGGTTGTAAATGGCGTCGACCAATGCTATTTGCTCAGCTTCTATGCTCTGTTCTCCCAAGAAGGTACTTTTAGTTATAGGTTTGTACCATTTCTGTTTCTTATACTACTACTTAACGTGCGAATGTCAGTTACGAATTTTGTTTCGGCTTTCTTTATTTCCCTGTCTCTTTGGACTGTTTGAGTTGGAGATCATAGTTTTCCTCAATAGTGAATTGGTTTTAGGGTGTTATTTAGATTATATATAAGTAATGTTGCCCAGCTTAAGCTTTGGGGAGCTGGATTGGTGACCCATACACCCTAACCTGTTAGCTGAATTGTTTAGGATTTCTGCCTTGTCATTGTAGAATTTGAGATCTTTTTAGCCATGTAATTTGGAAAATGAAGGTTTTGGCAACTGGGATCGTGTTCTTATGGTTCCTTTTGTATCATTTCGATTTGTAAGCTGTGTTTGTCTATGAGTTGTGCATCTTTTGATATTTGTTTGGACTATCTTAGTATTTGAACATGTTTCAAATTTTCATTTTGTGTGTGGGAAACTGCTGAGCGTTTTTGACAATTGTGTTAATCATCATGTCATGGTTTCAGAGCTTGAGGAGGAAGATCAATCAGCAAAAGAGTAACAGGGTGAACTACAAGCAATCGAGCAGCCGGTTTGTCGTGAGCGCAAGTGCAAAGGACATAGCATTTGGCCAGAGCTCCAGGGCTGCTCTTCAGGCCGGCATTGATAAACTTGCCGATGCTGTTGGCCTCACCCTTGGTCCTAGGGGTGAGCCTTTCAGTTCTCTTTTGTGTGATCATTGTTGTTTGCTGCATGCTTTGCACCAATATTGTAGTAGCTAAGATTTTTTCATCTACTCAATCTTTCTATCTTGCATGATAATAAAGTCATTGATTAATCTCACATAGAAAGCTTTTATATTTATCGTTTTCATTTACAAGCGGTATTGATATTTTTGTTTTCTATTGTGAAGGAAGGAATGTTGTTTTAGATGAATTCGGAAGTCCTAAAGTAGTCAACGATGGAGTAACAATTGCTCGTGCTATTGAGCTACCCGATCCTATGGAAAATGCTGGCGCTGCACTCATTAGAGAGGTTAGTTTTTGCATTTATGTTTCATGAATTTTACTGGCCTTTCTTGTTTTAGGAATAATAAAATAATTGCTGACATGTTTAAATATTGTGGAATAAAGGTTGCTAGTAAAACTAATGACTCTGCTGGTGATGGGACAACAACTGCAGCAATTCTTGCAAGAGAAATTATCAAGCTAGGGCTTTTGAGTGTTACCTCTGGTGCAAATCCCGTGTCGTTAAAGAGGGGGATTGACAAAACTGTGCAGAGGTTGGTTGAAGAACTTGAGAAAAAAGCCAGACCTGTTGAAGGTCGTGATGATATTAAAGGTAGTGCTACTTTGTTTTCTTTACATGCCTTTATTCCTTATCAAGGCTATAAACTGACTGTTGTCCAAAAAAGATTAGAAAGCCACTGTGCGGATTTCTTAATAGATTGAGTTGATCATTCTTTTCAATGCAGCTGTTGCTACCATTTCTGCTGGTAATGATGACCTCATTGGAAAAATGATTGCTGATGCTATTGACAAGGTTGGGCCTGATGGTGTTTTGTCCATTGAGTCATCATCCTCATTTGAAACAACTGTTGAGGTTGAGGAAGGCATGGAGGTGTGTTTTTTTGTTTTGTATGGATGGTTTACATTTTCTTTTCATTTTTTTATTGCCCCTTTTGATCACATAACTTTATTATTTTTTGTCATTGTGGTATACAGATCGACAGAGGCTACATATCCCCTCAATTTGTAACAAATCATGAGAAATTGATTGCTGAGTTTGAGAATGCAAGAGTTTTGATAACGGATCAGAAGATTTCAGCTATTAAGGATATAATCCCCCTGCTGGAGAAAACCACGCAGTTGAGAGCTCCTCTGCTTATAATTGCTGAGGATATCACTGGAGAAGCTTTGGCAACTCTTGTTGTGAATAAGCTGCGGGGTATTATTAATGTTGTCGCCATTAAAGCTCCTGGCTTTGGTGAGAGGAGGAAGGCCCTCCTGCAAGATATTGCCATTTTGACAGGTAAGTTATCTTTCCAATATAAAGTTGTATTGGTCATTGATAGATATAGTGGTTTCATCATCCCTCACTTTCCTTTGTGTAATATAATATCAGTTTTATCGAAGTAGTTGCTCTACTTTAAACACCATTAGCTCACTTTTGTTAATTATAAACTTATTATAACTCCCTTAAACTTATCGTCCCTCTCAACTTTCATCCCAAATTTGAAAATTTCCTTTAATGTTTTATGGTAAAATGAGTTTTGTGTTCTAATATTGTGACCTTTGAAAAGCTAGAATGTCCTTTTGGTACTTAACTACCTAGCTTTTGTTAATTTTCTTTGTTCATAGCTGATGTAAAATTAGAAAGGCAACTATATCTATGATTGACTTCTATTTTTTGGGATTCAACAATAGATCAAGTTCAAGACGGGTAAAGGATACACACCACCTTCCAAATCGTTGTTTTTTTGCCTTGATTCGATGTGGATCTTTGCCTTGATTCTTAATTGAACTTTGCATCAATATGTTGTTAATCTCGTTGCGAGTTTTCATTTCTTTCACCATTTTTTGGAGTTGATTTTGATAGCTTTCACATCAACATAATTAGTTTAGGCTTGATTGTCCTAGCTATTTGTCTCGTAATTGCTACACTCGTGTAATTGAATTACTATTTGTGTAATTTGATCTATTACATGGAATTGTCATGGGACTAAAACAAAGGCTAGATGATGGAAGGTGTCTCGATTGTGTAGAAGACTTGATTTTAATGAGTATCATATTGTTAATTTAGTTAGGGTTAGTAGTCCACCACCTCGGTATTCTCATCTCTTTGTAAGCAAGGAGTTCTTGATCTTTCCATTGCTCATATCTCCTCTATGCTGATGGTGGTTTTCTTTGATTGTCTCTTCTCTCTGGATCAATTCTGTAGTTGTGTGCTAGATTACAATATGTGCTCATTCTATGCGTGAGTCGTTGATGCTTTATGGACTCGTTCTTAATCCACCTTTGTGTGATTTGTTTCCTCCTGCTTGGTTGTCTGCTTGTTATTTTGGATTTGCTACAATCTATTTCAGTATGGATGAATTGGTAGTCTGGACAATTTATAGGCCTTATGTTTGGATTTGTGTTCGTGGTGTTACCGTTTGATTTGTTAGTTATGATGCTCTAGTGATTGAACTCTAATAAGTTTGAAGAGTGCTAAGGAATTACAGTAATATTTTTTTTGTGTGAAGAGCTGGATTAGGCATGGTTCTCTTTTGGCTTAGCATAGTGCTCATTGTGTTTCAAGTCCAAACTAGTAGAGAGATGTGAGACTCAGACAAGACCTCATGGATAGTGGTTTGGATTTTGATGACCATTTCTTCGATTTTTAAGCTGCAATATCTTCTTAGAAATCAGTGTAGTTTATTTGCTGTGTTTGTTTGGTATTGCTCTAGTGTGCATGGATTTGGAAATTATGGGAGTGTTGATACTTAGTTGTTTTTCTTTTGTTGTGGTTTGGTCTCGTTTGTCCATTGTTTCCTTCAATTTGCTCTTTTCTTCTAACTGGACAGTTAGGAAGGTGATCGACTCCGTTTTTGGAGACTCTGATTTGATGTGTAGTTTGGTCTATTTTTGTTTGTTGTTTGTATCGATTTCTTAAGCTTGATTGCTTTTTGTTTGGTTATCTAGCTGGATTGTTAAGGAAGAAAATTGTTGCTGTTTGTGGTATTTAGTTCATGTTAGTTGTGCTAGTTGTGTTGCTAGTCATTTGGATAGTTTGTACTATGTATAGCTGATGTTGAGATCATAGGTTGTATTGTTTTTCTTTTAATGAGACTTCCATCTCTTAAATTAAAAAAAAAAAACTATATCTATGACTGAGCTCTTGTCCTCTTTTTACTCCTTTCTTCAGGAGCTGAATTTCAAGCCAGTGATTTAGGTTTGCTTGTGGAAAACACCTCGGTGGAGCAGCTTGGTTTGGCCAGGAAGGTGACAATCACCAAGGACTCAACAACCATCATTGCCGATGCTGCATCAAAAGATGAGTTGCAAGCTAGAATTTCACAGTTAAAGAAGGAGTTGGCTGAGACAGATTCTGTATATGATTCAGAGAAACTGGCCGAGAGAATTGCGAAATTGTCAGGGGGAGTAGCTGTCATAAAGGTGGGGGCGGCTACTGAAAGTGAACTTGAAGACAGGAAGCTCCGAATTGAGGATGCCAAGAACGCAACTTTTGCAGCTATTGAGGAAGGAATTGTGCCTGGTGGTGGCACAGCATTGGTACATCTCTCGATTGCTGTTCCTGCAATCAAGGATGGGCTTGAAGATGCAGATGAAAAGCTTGGTGCCGACATAGTGCAGAAGGTAAAAAAGTCTTCCTTATCTCACTTGTGGTACATATTGTGTTCTCTAGTCTCTAGTAATATCATCGTGGGAAGGGATATCTTATAAGAATATATAGGCTGAACTTTGCATCACTTAGCCATAGCCCAATTGATCTCTCCTCTTATTAAGAAGTGTCTTGTATTCTCTCACACTGGCTTTGAGTACTCATCTTTGCTAGTCAAAACTAGAAAGATAGAAGGAGCCTAAACCTGGATGTTACATCGTCACTAGCTTCTTTTTTTAGTTCAAATGGGAATGTATTCATTAACCACAAAATATGCAAGCAAGATACAGACTCCAAAAATCAGAAAAAGGATTCCTTTAGAAGAGTTAGATACCTTCCTAGCATATCCAGCTAGGTTATAAGGAACAAACCAAGGCATGATAAAAGACTCAAAAACACCTAGAACAACAAGCCAGTATGCCAAACACAACCAAAAACTAATGAAAGCAAGACAACAAAACCAAAGCCAAACAGATACAAAAAAACAATGCAAACACCACATGTAAAGTAGACAGAGAACTCAAGGTAAAACACAACCAACTCACTCCATCCCACTAGTACATTGTCACTAGCTTAGTATGGTATATTTTTTTTTAATCTTCAGTCTTGTGTTTGCCCATTGCATTGAGAAGCAAAAAGAACAGAGTGGCAGCAATGTTTATGATATCTCTGATGCTACTTATAAGTATTTTAGTGAATAATCGATTTCTGATCTTTCAGGTTGTAGTGTAAATTAAGGAACTTGGAGGTGTTCCTTGTGCTCAAATTCTAGCTTTGTGATTGTTCAGGATGATGTTTCATAATTGCTAATTTTCCAAACAATTTCATTTATATGCAGGCTTTGGTCGCCCCAGCTTCATTAATAGCTCAGAATGCTGGAATTGAGGGTGAAGTAGTGGTGGAGAAAATAAGATCTAGAGAATGGGAGGTAGGTTACAATGCAATGACAGATAAGTATGAGAACCTAGTGGAAGCCGGTGTAATTGACCCAGCCAAGGTTACTAGATGTGCCCTGCAAAATGCAGCCTCAGTTGCCGGAATGGTCTTGACAACTCAGGCAATAGTGGTGGAGAAGCCTAAGCCTAAAGCTTCAGTTGCTACACCACAAGGACTTACTGTGTAATTCCGTGAAAACTTTTATATTTAGATAAAATGAGTGAATCTTTGCAAGACCACATTCAGAAGGCAGTGCTAGAAATTTGTATTGTAAGCATGTATATGCCTTTTTTGTTGTTTGGGTGTGACGGAGGAAATTCTTAGGTGATTTGAACTTTAAATATTTTGACGGCTTTGTTGAAATCCTTCATTATTCCACCTACGCTTTTCCACTCTTAGAAAACAAAATGTGAGCCGGGTAGCATACCCTAACAGGGTCTCGATGGTAGGGGTGTGCATATCATGAGTTGTTCAAATTTGAGTTAAAATGAAAACTGGTTAAGAATTGATACGATCGAATAAAATATGTGAAATAAGTCCAAACCGAACCTTTTGGGTAGATATGATTTTGTGTTTGTGTTTTCTTGATTTTGTTTCTACAATTGACAAATTTTTAAAAAATATAAGTTTTTTAATAATTAAATAACCATTGTATTAAATTTTATGTTTTAATAATAATTAAAATTTAGACTTAAAAAGATTATGATTTTTGTAAATAAAAATTATATACTCAATTTAAAATTTTAAATATCATAAAAACTAATGCAATTATTTACTATTTAATTTAAACAATATATATGTGAAAATTAGATTATCGGTGATTTGATGTTAGGTTTGGGGTCTAAGTCTATCAAAGACTTAATGAGAAATCATTAATTGGAATTTGAAAAGATGAAGTATATTACAGTGAAGTGGGAAAACAAAAGTTATTAATTTTGTTATATTTCTTTAAATTTTTATAAAATAATATAAAAATATAATAAAAGTATGAATTTTACATGTTATCATGAAATTTTAATTTTAATAATTAATTCAATATATAATGAATCGATTTTGTAATATTTATATTTAAATCAACACAATCATAATAAAAAAATAATATAACTTAAGTTGGATTGAAATTATTTGCATTAGATGGGATTTATCTATTTTTAAACACCTATCATCAAGGGTATGGCTTCGGCTATTTCCTTTCTAACAATTTTTCGCTTAAGGGTTTTCCTTTCTAACAACTTTTTTTTTTTTTACTTTTTCTTCTTTTTAGTGATATTATTCATTATTGTCATTCTGGACAAATGAAAAGTATGATTGGTCAACTATTTAAAAAAAAACACAAACTTTAAATATTTAATAAAGATAGTAAATAATATAATATGATTTATAAGAGTAAAGAGAACATGTGAGAAAAGATTGTTAGAAAAGCACCAGAGAGGAAAGCTTAGAAAAGCTTGCACTTTTTATTAGTAATCTCGTACTCTTTTTGTTATTCTTGGCTTCTTTCTCTACCTTACCATTTTCTTCTAGAATATTATCTTCTATCTTTGCATGTTTATAGGAAATGGAATCTTCCTGGACACTAGATTCATCATCTGCCCTAATACCATCTGTACTATTGTCATCGTGGTTTTTCCTCGGCTATTTCTTTTACATGATTATTGCATCTGACTGCACGTACACTTTCTATTTCATTATTGTGGGTATTTTCTCCCTCATCACTAACCACCTTTTCCTCCCTCTTCATTTTCTTCCAAAGAGTTAATGTTTTTATTCGTATTAATAAATGAAATGGTATTATAACTTTTTAAAAGTTATAATGTGTTAACATATTAATTGAAATAATTAAGATTAATACATTAATTTTAATAAATACATAGTTTAATATAATAATTTTTCAATAGTTTAATATAATAATTTTTCAACTATAAAAATTCCAAATAAGATTTTAAAAATTTCTAGAATTATCTTAACATTCTTTAAAAATTTTAATCTAAGATACTAAACGACACAAATAATCTAATTTAAGTGACTTTTATAACATTTTTTCTATTTATTGTATGTATTTAATTATTTAAAAAATATATTTTTAATAATAAAATACATAATATTCTAAATAATTATAATAAATTTTATTTATTTTTATTTTTATATTTTACTTTGAAAGATATGATAAATAATTAAAAGATAAAAATTAATGAAAATATTTTAAATAATGTAATAGAATAAGAATTATCTTAACATTTAATTTTTTTAAATAAATATTAAAAAATAAAAAAAGGTAAAAAAATTACATTTCATTTATAATTTACGGTTATTACTTGAATATATCTAAAATTAATATAAAATAATTATAGTTATTAATATAATCGTAATCAAATCATTTTTTACCGTATTATAATAAAAGAAACAACGTGTTTTGATCGAGGTATATTGAACCTTGCTTCCAAGCTTTTGACAATGACATTTATTAGAATATGAGAAATTATTTACAAAACAATTTTTATAAATTTAGATTTATTTTTATTTTTATTTTTATATTATATTCAATCTTTTTAAAAATATTAAGAATGACCATTACCTTCGCTATTTACGGCTACTTATTGGAGAGGACCTTCTCTCAACCTATCCCAATTCTAATCCTCCCTTCTCCCTTTTTGACATTATAAAAATAATTAATAAAGTATTAACAAAAACAAAATGGGTGAACAAGGTTATATATTGTTTTTTTTTTTTAAATTTTCTTAGAATATTAATGATATTTTTGGGCCGGCTTAGCCAAGGCCCATCAAAATGTGTATTCCAGAAAGAAAAGAATCTTCTCGAACTTCTCGCTCGACTATAACTAAACCCTAACTATAACACTTTTCTTATCCTGACATTTTCCAAGTTTTCGTTGCTAGAGCAACCGAGAGTCATCTAGCTAGAAGCAATAAACTGCAGTGCTTGTTGTGGTTGTAAATGGCGTCGACCAATGCCATTTGCTCAGCTTCTATGCTCTGCTCTCCCAAGAAGGTACTTTTAGTCATTGGTTTGTACCATTTCTGTTTCTGATACTACACGAAGGAATGTGCGAATGGGTGTTACGAATTTTGTTGTGGATTTCGTAATTTATCTCTCTTTGGATAGTTTGAGTACGAGTTTATAATTCTCCTCAATAGTGAATTAGTTTATACGTAATGTTGCCCATCTTCCCACAGCTTAAGCTTTTGGGAGCTGGATTGGTGACCCATTCACCCTAACATATTAGCTGAATTGCTAAGGATTTCTGCCTTTTATTGTAGAATTTGAGTTCTTTTTAGCCATTTAATTTGGAAAGTGAAGGTTTTGGCAACTGGGTTCGTATTCTTATGGCTACTTTCGTATCATTTCGATTTGTAGGTTGTATTTTTCTTTGAGATGTGCATCTTTTGATATTCAATTCGTGTTTGGGAAACTGCTGAACGTTTTTGATAATTGTGCTCATTTCATGGTTTCAGAGCTTGAGAAGGAAGATCAATCAGCAGAAGAGCAACAGGGTGAACTACAAGCAATCGAGCAGCCGGTTTGTCGTGAGCGCAAGTGCAAAGGACATAGCATTTGGCCAGAGTTCCAGGGCTGCTCTTCAGGCCGGCATTGATAAACTTGCCGATGCTGTTGGCCTCACCCTTGGTCCTAGGGGTGAGCCTTTCAGTTCTCTTTTGTTTGATTATTGTTGTTTGCTGCATGCTTTAGGCAGCAGTATTGTAGTAGCTAAGCTTTTGGCATCTACTCGATCTTTTTTATCTAGCATGATAATAAAGTCATTTGGTTAGTCTTACAAGAAGCTATATTTATTGTTTTCATTTACAAGCAGTATTGATATATGTTTTCTATTGTCAAGGGAGGAATGTTGTTTTGGATGAATTCGGAAGTCCTAAAGTAGTCAATGATGGAGTAACAATTGCTCGTGCTATTGAGCTACCCGATCCTATGGAAAATGCTGGCGCTGCACTCATTAGGGAGGTTTGTTTTGCATTTTTGTTTATTAATTTTACTGGCCTTTCTTGTTTTAGGAATAATAAAATAATTGCTGACACGTTTGAATATTGCGGAATAAAGGTTGCTAGTAAAACTAATGACTCTGCTGGTGATGGGACAACAACTGCATCAATTATTGCAAGGGAAATTATCAAGCTAGGGCTTTTGAGTGTTACATCTGGTGCAAATCCTGTGTCATTAAAGAGAGGGATTGACAAAACCGTGCAGAGGTTGGTTGAAGAACTTGAGAAGAAGGCTAGACCTGTTGAAGGTCGTGATGATATTAAAGGTAGTGCTGCTTCATTTGCTTTACGTTTTCTTTATCGCTTATCACTTTCGTTCATAAAAGAATAGAATAGAAACTGGCTGTGCAGATTTCTTAAAAACTTAAGTTGATCGTCCTTTTCAATGCAGCTGTTGCTACCATTTCTGCTGGTAATGATGACCTCATTGGAAAAATGATTGCTGATGCTATTGACAAGGTTGGGCCTGATGGTGTTTTGTCCATTGAGTCATCATCCTCATTTGAAACAACCGTTGAGGTTGAGGAGGGCATGGAGGTGTGTTTTTTGTTTTGTATGGATGGTTTACATTTTCTTTTCATTCTTTTATTGCCCCTTTTGATCACATAACCTTATTATTTTTTTGTCATTGCGGTATTCAGATCGATAGAGGCTATATCTCCCCTCAGTTTGTAACAAATCCTGAGAAATTAATTGTTGAGTTTGAGAATGCAAGAGTTTTGATCACTGATCAGAAGATTTCAGCTATTAAGGATATAATTCCCTTGCTGGAGAAAACTACGCAGTTGAGAGCTCCTCTGCTTATAATTGCTGAGGATATCACTGGAGAAGCTTTGGCAACTCTTGTTGTGAATAAGCTGCGGGGTATTATTAATGTTGCCGCCATTAAAGCTCCTGGCTTTGGTGAGAGGAGAAAGGCCCTCCTTCAAGATATTGCCATTTTGACAGGTAAATTCCTCCTTCTAGTGTAACATTGTATTCATCATTGAGTGGAGTGGTTTCATCATCACTCACTTTTCTTAAACTTATTACCCCCCTCAACTTTCATACTATATTTGAAATTTTCCAGTTATTGTTTTGTTGTAAAATGACTTTAGAGTTCTACTATTGTGACCTTTGAAAAGCTTTGGTGCCTATGTTACCCTTAACAACCTAGCTTTTGTTCATTTTCTTTGTTCACAGCTCATATAAAATCCTAGTCAATGTGTCTATGAGTCTTCTTATCCTCTTTTACTCTCTTTTTCAGGAGCTGAATTTCAAGCCAGTGATTTAGGTTTGCTTGTGGAAAACACCTCAGTCGAGCAGCTTGGTTTGGCCAGGAAGGTTACAATCTCCAAGGACTCAACAACCATTATTGCAGATGCTGCATCAAAAGATGAGTTGCAAGCTAGAATATCACAGTTGAAGAAGGAGTTGTCTGAGACAGATTCTGTGTATGATTCAGAGAAACTTGCCGAGAGAATTGCTAAATTGTCAGGGGGAGTAGCTGTCATTAAGGTGGGGGCAGCTACAGAAAGTGAACTTGAAGACAGGAAGCTCAGAATTGAGGATGCCAAGAATGCAACTTTTGCAGCTATTGAGGAAGGAATTGTGCCTGGTGGTGGCGCAGCATTGGTACATCTATCAACCACTGTTCCTACAATCAAGGATGGGCTTGAAGATGCAGATGAAAAGCTTGGTGCCGACATAGTGCAGAAGGTAAAAAAGTCTTCCTTATCTCACTTGTGGTACATATTGGGTTCTCTAATAATATCATCGTGGGAAGCTACATCTTATGATCATATATAGTCTGATCTTTGCATCACTCTCAATTGATCTATCCTCTTATTAAGAGGTTTCTTGTATACTCACACCGATTATGTGTATATCTTTGCTTGTCAAAACTAGAAAGATATAAGCATCCATGGCGTAGAAGCCTAAATTTCCGAAGAATAATCAACTATGGATTAATCCCAGAAAACTATCAACCGAGATACAACTTCCAATTAAATCCTGACAATCCAAAACTAACTCTCACCCTACTCACTATCCTTTAAACCGTGCTATTGCCCGTTACCCTCAACAGCCAACAAGCCACGTTACACACAATTACCAAATTCCAAGACAAACTAAGGACTCACATGCGAAGCATTGGTTTAGGGAAAAACAATACAAACAGAAACATAAAATAGGTAAACGACAAGTTTGGTTAAAATGACAACAAAGCCACTTCATCTGGATGTTACATCGTCCCTAGCTTTGTATGGACTATGTTTTCTTTTCTTTTTTTTCTCCGAGTCTTGTGTTTGACCATTGCTTTGGGGAGCAAAGAACAGAGTTGCTGCCAATTACATCTCTTCTTCCATTTATAGGTATTTTAGTAATCAAGCTCTAAATTTTCAGGTTGTGGTGTAATCAAGGAACTGGGAGTTATTCCTTGTGCTCTAATTCTAGCTTTGTGATAGTTCAGGATGATGTCGCAATTTTGCTAATTTGCTTATTGATTTCATTAATATGCAGGCTTTGGTCTCTCCAGCTTCATTAATAGCTCAGAATGCTGGAATTGAGGGTGAAGTAGTGGTGGAAAAAATAAGATCTAGAGAATGGGAGGTAGGTTACAACGCAATGACAGATAAGTATGAGAACCTAGTGGAAGCCGGCGTAATTGACCCAGCCAAGGTGACAAGATGTGCCCTGCAAAATGCAGCTTCAGTTGCCGGAATGGTCTTGACAACTCAGGCAATAGTGGTGGAGAAGCCTAAGCCTAAAGCTTCAGTTGCTACTCCACAAGGACTTACTGTGTAATTCCGTGAACTTTTATATTTAGATAAAATGAGTGAATCTTTGCAAGAGCATATTCAGAAGGTAGTACTAGGAATTTGTATTGTCAGCATGAATGTACCTTTTTGTACGGAATTTATCTTGGTGTGACGGAAGAAATTCAGGTGATTGCAGAACATGTTACTATTGACATCTCAAATCAGCAATAATTGTCTCTCTTTTTTCCTTTGCTTGTCTACCCTATAGAATTGCAATATGTTGGTATAAATTAATACATGTTATGTGAAGAGTGAGAAGTGGTCCCAGTTAGTACTATGCTTTGTAGATCAGTTTAGTATGCCTTGAGCCATGATCATGATGGCATAGGAAGTATTTAAACGATCCCCTATAGAATTATTTTTCGTCTTCACTTTAGGGAGCGATTTTGAGCTCCTTTACCGTAGAGGGCTAAAGGTTACCTTCTAACAAAATTTTCTCTTTCCTAGATTTTAGGAGAACTGCGTTTTGTGTCCTATATGTTGTGTTGTTGACAAAAAAATGTGTCCACACAACATTTTCATTTAGAAGACAAATCAACGTCATTTTGCTTCAAGGAGAAGTAAAAACAAAATGTGTACTTTTTGTATATCATAATGGGTATAGTTAGGTAAGTTTAATTTTATTCATCAATATAATAGTGCTAAATTATTTTAAATTTATCTTAAATTTGGGATATATTTACTTTTAAAATAAAGAAGTACAAGGGTTTGCCTTTTATTTTACTAATCCTTTTTTCCTATACAGAATCGACTAATTAGAAACAAATGAGTTCTATAATGACATTTATCGATGCAGAGCCAAAAAAAAAAAAAAGACCGTTAATCTCTTTTTATGCTCCTAGTAAATAAGAATCAAGCATAAGAAGAAATTTCAGCAAATAAAATTTTCTTTTACAATTGCAAAACTTCTTGTGTTTTAATTAAGGGCAGGAGATTTTCAAAGGTAGTGCACGACATTATTTCTAGAACCAGTAACAATGTAAGCTAAACATAGAGTTGTTGTATTCATTAGATAATTATATTAAATAGTAAATTGAAAAGTAAAATGTAGAAATAATTATAAATAAACTTATTAATATATCAAATTTAAATTCATTGTAACATGGCATAGACTAAAAAATAAAGCAAAATGTCAAAATCAATTGTAAGTACACAACTAATTAAAAAAAAAAATTTAATTTTAGCCTGTTACTTTTATTTTAGTCTCTCTACGCTTCGTTTTATTTTTTGTTTTTTACTTTTCAGTTTATTTTTCGTGTATATAATAATATGAAAAAACATTCATTCATTTTACAAATATTAATGAACATATATTATTTTGAACAAAATACTTGAGAATATACATTAAATCAATCATTTTGAACGTTAAAAAAATTACACGGAAGGAATATTTAAAAAAGTCTAACTTAGCACCACAACAAATAGATTAAGGAAGGATGATCGTAAATGTCTTTCGTTATGTTATTCCAGTGGAATTTTAGAATCAATCCTCCAGAGTCCAGAATATGACAATTGACATGAATACAAGTTCCAAATAAATAAGGAATTTTAAACCTAAATTAGCAACAAGCCAACAACAACGGGAAAGAAAGGAATTTGTTGTGCAATCGTATGCACCATTTGGAATATGTAGATTCCATTAGTTTAGCTATACAAATTAAGCTTCTATTATGACGAATCATCCGTATAATATATTTGGTGAAGTCGCGATACTTCTTTATAAAAATTTTGTACTCACCGTGGAGAAAAATATAAGCATATAAGGAATTATTTTTTTATAAAAAAAAATAACATACTTAAAACTTATAACAATAAAAATAAAGCATCAATAATATTGAACATAATCTAATTAGATAATGTTTAACATTAAATATATTTAAATAACTGTATTTTAATTTAAACGACGTTTAAAATGATATTATATATAATAATTTTTTTAATAGTAAAAATATATGAATTAAAAATAAAAGATATTATTTTTATAATTACAAGTTTTATGTGTGTTAGTTTTTTTATTTTTTCAAAAATATATAAACTAAGCTAAATAAATAGTGTTTTTATTATTAATTTACTTATGATTTAAACAATTTAATTTTTTATTTTTCACATTTTTTTCCATTTTTTTACACAAAAAGTCCAAATTTAAATACCAACTTGAAGTTGAACTTTAATATTGTACAAAAAAAACACAAAATTAAAAATAAATGAATTAAATTATAAGAAAAAAAATAGTAACATCAAAGCGTAAAAATTAAAAAATAAATAAAGCAAATTATAAGAAAAAATAATGAAACTAAAATGAAGAATGTAAAAATATTTATAACAATACGTGTAGTCTAGACATATATGTTAAGATATAAATACTAATGATATTAATAGATAATCTAATTAATCACTTTTAATCGTTAAAGTACTAATTCTTAATGTATTTTTATATTATTTTCTTTTTTTTCTTAATTTTATAAATTATTAACTAATTTTAAACTTTAAGTTTAAATTATTTTTTATGTATAAGATGATTAGTTAAAATCATTTCTATCTATAAACTAAATATATATTCCAATATTACTTAAATTATGTCAAAAATGACGGAGAAAGGTGAAATCAAGGTTGGCACATTTCATATACTGCGCTTAGCATGAAAAGTGAATACTTATGTTTAACCGGAAAAAATTAACTTGCTAATTGAACTTTATTTGAGGATTAAGGGGATTTTTTTATTTATTTTTAAAGAAGGATTTATAGGCTTGCTTGATCCAAATTGATGTCAAAAACGTGTGTAGTCGAAAGTCGAAAGATCCATTTGGGTGCACTGCAGCTGTGCAGCCTACATATATATTCTAAAAGGAATCTGGCGGCCCAATTTTATTTTCCACCCAAACACTTTGGGTTGTCATTTTTTTCCGTGTGAAATCTGGTTATCAAATTCTTTTTTTTTTTTGCGCTAAAGTGTGTTATATATTCTTTTTGAATCTGTTGGGGAGAAGAAATGTACAAACAAAAAAGAATATTTATTATTGATAAAACAAAAAAAATTTAATCCTTGCTTATTTTCGTTCATATACAATTATGTTAAAGATTAAAATATGTTGATTTAAATCAACTATCATGTATAATTCATTAGCATCTTCTTTAATTAAAGAATAATAAGAGTTGTCACAAAAAAAAAATGTAGACTTCAATCAATGAATACTTTGCAAATGCAAATGATGTGCTTCGAATCTTTTTATTTGAAATTGTGTCTCTATCTTGTGACTAAAAAAGAGGGATGAGAATAAGTTTTAGCTTCCTTAATTTTATAGAGAATTTTAACTAAGAAATAGATTCGAATTAAAGTTATACCCTAATTCTTACTTAATACATAGTGTTTTAACGTTTATGATTTGATTTGATATCGAGAATCTGATCTATAAATAAAACATAAATAGATAAAAGATTTAAGATTATCGGATAATTTATTATACTAAATCGATTTTAAATTATTAAATTAATTATTTATTTTGATTATAAATAACTATAAATAAATATTCTCTTTAATTCAATCTTTACCCAATTCTATGAATTTTAGTTGTTTTTGATCCATTTCTAAATTTAGATATGCATCATAACAAATAATTTTAAAAAATATTTATTTATATATAAATTATTACATAATCATAATTAATATGACATTAAAATAATATTACATATTAATTTTTAATAATTAATTAACTATATCATCATGCGTGATATCATTTGTAACCTAAATCGAAATTTTCAACCTTCAAATTTAAAGAAACTGCCAACATAATCAAATTAAAAATGCCTTAAATGACTTCATTGGACAAGAAAAAAGTTGATAAAAAAAATTCAAAATTGAAAAGTCTAAAGTACTCTTAATTTTACTAAAAAATTACCCTTCTACCATTAATGCCTTCATGGTGTTAAAATGTCCTACTTCCACAATAAGGGGACAAATGTCTACAGTTTATAAAAAAGTCTTGTTAATATATATAGGTCTCAAACGTTTTATTTTATCCTCATTTTTTTAAATTTTAACCATTGATTTTAAGTTGTACAATTTGCCAAATATCTAACTTTATTTCAGTTTATTTTATCCACGACCTTTGAGTATTTGATTTTAATGGCTAAATATAGGAGATAAAGGTTAAGGTCACATGGTTTTATTTAATACCCAAATGATTTGGATATGTTATCTAAAGATTACCATCGAATATATGTTTAAATTAAAATAAAATGTTAATAAAATTTATAAAATAATTTATTAATTTTTAAAATTTATCTGATTTTATCTAAATTAATTTTTAATAAGATGATATGGTAATAAAATGTATTAATTGAGATAACTTATTCGTTTTTAATGGTCTAAACAAGACGAAGAATAATACAAAATAATAAAAAATATGATAAATAATAATTTATAATATAATTTTAACGAGAAATATAATATAATATATATTTAAAGTTAGTTATAATTAGACTACAATCTAAATGAGATTATATGATATTTAAATAAAATAAAACAATATTGTACCTTAAGTTCATTAAATGAGACATAAGATAACACACACTTTACATCTAGAATATCAAGATGTATATAAAGAGAAAAAAAAAGTATATACTCGTTACAAAATTGAGTCATTTATATGTGTTATAATTAAAAAAATTGATGATAAAATCAAATAAAAATGTTTACAAACTTATTTGCATGATAATTAATATAATTATTAAACCTTTTAAAATAAAATGCTATAAAAATAACATATCTTATAGAAATAAAAATAACTATATATCATATATACTTCATTTGATTTATTCCTCTACATTTTGAAATGGTAGAATTGTAATCTACTAAAAATGAGTTTCAATTTTTGAAAATGGAAAGAGTGAAAAAAGACGGGGAAGGGAAAGAAATGTAAAAAATTTAAATTCAAATTATATTTTTAATTTTTAATTTATTTTGCTAAAAAATTAGAAAAAATAACATTTATAATACGCTTAAAACTTTTAACTAAATATTACAAAAAAAATTTAATCACAAAAATAACATCACTCATGTTTATATTTTTAATACAAAAATATATAACTCATAAATTTCATTATAGATGTTGTTTAAGTTAAATTCTGATTAATTATATTCATTTAGTGTTAAATTGTAATCAATTAATTTTTTTGATATTATTAGATTATAATTTTTATTATTATTAATTTTATACGCATATATTTATCTAATTTTTTAAAAAATTATAGAGTTAATTTAATTTATTAAAAAGGGAATTAATGCCAAGTTAATTTTTCAAAAAATTATAGAGTTAATTTGATTCGTTAAAAAAGCAATCAATACCAAGAAATTACCGGAATCATTTCTGAATTTGTAGATTAAAAAAAACACAAAATAAGAGAATGACTTAATTTTGATTCTTTATTTTTATTAAAAATAAAAAAAATATTAGATGAGTCATATTAATAATTATATTTAATAAAAATATATAACATATTATATTTAAAAAAAATACTCGTTTTATAACCATTTTTATTTTATTTTGTATTTTATATTTCAACTTATAGCCATTTTTTTTCTTCTTTTCAAAATTTTCTTCGTAATTTTTTGTTTTGCTCTTATTTCTTCTTTTACTTTTTCTACCTTAATTAATTTATATTTTAAATCTTTTAACATCCAACTCATACAATTTTAAAACTTATTAATTATACATTTTATTAATCTAAGTGACATTTAACACATATTTTCATATTATGTATACGTAGTAATTAATGTATTAATCGATTATTTTCTCATATGAATATTTATACACATATTATATATCAACACGTATAAAAAACATAACAAAAAAAAAGTTAAAGTTATACAAAAAGAATTATAATATATGATGTTCTAAAAATCTTTTATAATATCCATGAAAATTTGAAGATACGTGACTACATTCTATCGAAAAAATATAAAGATTATGTTTTATATGTAACCTTTGCTAAAGTTTGAAGCATAGTTAGTGCGCGATTGACAGTAACTTTTATCACATATTGATGTAACTATGATAAACACTCTGATGCGCGGGCTAATGTAACTCTAATACATGATCAGATACTCGTGTTGATGTACGAGGCTAATGTACACAGGTTGGCCATGGCTGAACACGAATTGATTTAGCTTTTGATACACGATCTTTATCTTTACTAACGAGTCGTCCACCAAATTAGGTACCCCAATTCTAATACCAAACACTTCTAATAATAATAAAAAAATTAACAATAATGACAATAATAATTAAAATCTATAATAGTTTTTAAAATATTATTGATTTTATAAAAAAAAATCATATTATATATATGAGAAAGGTGAATTTTAGTTCATAAGTTATTGTTTTTAAAGATACATAGGCAACTAAAATAAGTACAAAGATCATTCACCTTGTAACATGCATAATTTTTATTTTGAGTGTGTGTCAATTAATACCAAATTTTTTAATTGTTTTGATGTAAACATTTTTTTCTCTTTTAATGTACTAATTTTGTTTTATTTTATCTAACGTTTTTAAAATAATTACTATAAATATTATAAATATTGATTATTTGTATGATAAAATGTTTATCTGTAAACTTGTTTTTAAATTCATTATCAACTATATCAAATAAAGTAAAAAAATCATATTTTTCAATACTCGTACTTTAAATATATTTTTTATAAACATCATACATAAAATTGTACTCATTTATACATTAGTATATATTCGTAATATTTAAAATTAATTTTATTATTAAAATATTTATTTAAATTTGAATCAATTTATAAAATTATTACTTAATATTTTCTAAAATATACTTCAATATTTTTAATAAGATGTATTTTAAAAATTAAATTTTTATTTTATTAAAATTTTTAATAGACTTTATAGATAATTAAATTTTAAAAAAACAACTTTAATATTATTAGCTTATTATTATTATTTATATATACAACTTACTAGGGATTGATATTTTAAGCGTTGTTAATTAAAATTGTAGTTATATGTAAAAATATTATGATTTTTTTAAAAAAATAAATTAATCAAAAATGAACGTATATTAATATTATTATTTTATATATATATATATATATATATATATATGATTACAAAAAATATAATTTTAATAATATAACACATAATAATTTGTATAATTAGATTGTATTTTATTTATTTTTACTTTATATTTTTTTAATTTTTTTAAAATAGATTCTAAATAATTAAAAAATAAAAATTAATATTAATATTAATATTTTAAATAATATAGTAAAATAAGAATTAACTTAATATTTAATTTTTTTAAATTAAATATATTTATGAATAAATGTTAAAAAAACATGATCAAAATATGAAAAAATTATTAATAATTAATAATAGATAGTTATTAATTAAATATATTTAAAATTAATATAAAATAATTATAATTATTTATATACTTAACATTCTGATTCATATATATTACTCTTAAATGAAGTCGTGTGGCTGAAATACTGTGTGCGCCGAGAAAACCAAAAATATAAAGGGAGTTGCAAAACAGAGAATTATTGCATTTGTCTTGTGAATTGCTTCATCAGTAGAGGGTCAACATCGGGAAAATTGATAAAGGTGTATTAATTGACGTGAGAATTTTGAGTATTAATTGACTTGTTGAGATGAGTATAGATAAAGGTATTAATAATATAAATTAATTGATATTTTGTTGAGAAAATTTATTGGATTTTTCAACTTAATTTTTTAATTAAAATTTTATATATTTAAATCAAATAATTATATCAATAATCATAATTATTAATAATTATTAAATTTTAAATAAATTATTTTTATTTAACTTATACTTAATATTTTTTTGTTTTAATATTTGTTAGTTGTTTTGATTTAATTAATATATATTTTAAATTATATTGTTATGATTATTTAGTATTACATATGTTTTAAAATATATATAAACACTTATATTTTTTGTATTAATCTAATTGCATTTATTTCATGGTATCTGATTAATGGAAAATTTATTGAAACGATAGTTTCGATACCGCTCATGTTAACCTTAAAAATTATAACAATTAAACAAATGTTCATAAGTAAGATATGTTGAGATAATATCTTAAAGAGTATAACATAATAATGAGTTTATGTTTAAATATTTGGTTTTTAGGTCATAATTGTAACTTAGTTTGTTCTATCTAAAAATATCGTATATTATTATTTAATTTTTTTATTTTATATTTACACATTATTTCATGTTTAATCATTTTATTTAAGTTATTAAATTATAAATCGATAAAATTTAAAAATTATCTAATTATCTAACCCCTCTAAATTAATTAAACCTATAATTTATAAACTTTTAATTATTATTGAAATTACAAGACATATTTATTAAAACCATCACTCTTCATTTTATTTTATAATATTATAAGTAAATGCAATTAAAATTACTTTAATATCAATTATGCTTATTGATAATTCTAAGAATTTATAACAGTAAATTTTGACATATTTAAACAAAGGACACTAAAATATTTCTATTCTTTATAATAAATTTTGTACAGTGATATTATTTTTAATTATAAATAATAAATATTACAAAAAAAATTAAATTAAGAAAAATAATAGTTTAAGTCTATTATATTTAAAAATATATATTTTAATTTTTATTTATGAGCTAGGATGATACTAGTTTACTTTTGGTACAAAACAAAATCACAAAATATTATTTTATAAAGATAAAAAACTTGTATTATCTTGTTTTTTTTAATAAAAATATGACATCGCGAGTTTATTATCTTTATAAAATAGATTTCTTTAACTTTTTTTATAAAGATATTATATTTGTGTTGTTCCGTCTAATAAATACAAATCTAAAATATAATTTCATTAAAGATATAGATTTATATTATATTTTATTCTTTAAATTAAATATATTACATATCATAACATTTTAGATTATTATTTAATTATTCATTGATAAAAAATTTATTAAATAATATTGGTAATAAATATAATTAACTATAAAAATATAATATATATATATAAATAAAAATAATTATATTCATTTAACAAATGCACCGGTTATATAACAAAGAACGCCAAGATATGTACTAGAAAGTCGACAAAATATGACGTATTTATTAGATTGTTAATTTACACGGCTCATGCAAATTCCAAATATAATTGTAGATAAATTTTTAAATGTAACTTCTTGCTTGCCTTTGATAATGTTATTTTGACTAAATCGAATTGGATTCGACTAATTCTAGTAAGACATGAATGTCTATTGATATTATTTAAATAAAATATCTTCATTCTTTTTTAAAAAAAATAAAAAAGTATACTTATTACATAAATCATAACTAATATTTTGTAATAATATTAATAAATATAATTTTTTTTCTTTCTAACAAACGATATATCATTTTAACCAACAACCCCTTTGTCACACTATTTAAATTCACATCCTACCTTAACTCTTCTCAATATAAATAATTAAATATATAATTAAGGTGAGGGTGTTCTTGTAAGGTAGAGTTAAAAGGTGTTATTTTCAAGAAATGGGTCATCGTAAAATTAGGATTCGAACATACAAAATATGATTGAAATGAAATAATTAAATAGGAGTGAAGATGTTCGAGTTTAAGAATATTTTTAGTTATATTTTTTGATATTTTAATTTTGTCATCTAAAATAGTTCATGTAGCCGAGCAAATTCTATCATTTTAAATTTCAGTTTATTTATTTGAAGTTTTTATATAATTAATATATTAATTTAATTTAAATTAAATTAATCATTAAATTATCACATTTTTTTTAATAATTAAATAACCATTTCAACTATTTTCTCCAAAAGTAGATCATTTCCTATTTTGGTGAAATAGTACACTACATTAGACTATAAATTCTAAATACGATAGGGTAAGTTTATACGCAAATTTACCCTTCAATCTGCTACTACTTAATAGTGAACACGCTCTTGTCTCTTAGCAGTTAAATTCAATGCATTTACATAATTTTAAAATTGAATAACAATTACTAATAATATTTAATTAGTGCAAAAAATTCCCTAAAAGAAGTGGGTTCTAAACTGATAATGTTTTAGAAAATAATATTTATAACATTACTTAAAATTAATAATTAAAAAAAACATCATTTTTAATTTTTAAAGTATTATTTTAAATAATTAAAAAATAATAATCTTCCCCAATTTGAGCCGATTAATAAGGTCGCGAAAGCTGGCCCAAAAGGTCAAGGGTTACCGACGGTTTTCATTCGAGATCCCATCATGAATTGTAACAGCCAAAGACTAATCAATTGCTCTGTAAGTCTTATCGTGCGGAGACCGTATCTCTTTCTTTTCATTAAAAATAAAAATAAAATTATGCCACTATTTATTGTTGTATAATTATTATGATTGATGATTACATAATAAATAAATTATTTTAGTTAATAACACGTCAGTTATTATAAAATAAAATTTTATGTCATATTGAAGTGTTTTTCATTTATTAAAAAGGCTGGGATAACCCTAATTATTAACTAATATATTTATTTACGATGGTTATAGAAATCAAATAAACAGTTTATGATCAATAACTCTGCAATTTATTTTGATTACTTATACTATATCATACATCCTTTGTTAATTTTTTTTTTAAATTAAACTTTTCTTCAAACGAAATATATAAATTTTGAAATAAACAATGCTACGTGTCAATTTAAGAAATAAAGGAGGGTGTAATTATCTTTATTGACATAAGATATAAGAATAACATTATATCTCGTATATTTATTTTGTTTTTTGAATGGTTATGGTTAATTTTATAATATTTTTTAAAATTCAAATCATTATACCCAAATTTTTAATTAACCGCAGCAACTAAATAAAACTAATTCAGTAGATGAGATTTAATATTATTTTTATATGTTATACGTGCATCTAAAATAAACCCCACCCATTGTTCTATACTTGTTTATAAAGGATAAAAATATCATGAATATGTCGTAATTATTATTAAATGAATATATTAATTATGTAATTATCATATTAAGAAGTAAATTTTTTATAATTTTTGAAAAATAAACATCTTAATAATATAATTTATAAACTTGATAATACTAGTCTTGTTATTATTAAAAATAAATATTTTTAATCATATAATTTATTAAAATAAATATTTTTGATCTATCAAAAGTATAAAAAAATAAAGACCTATAATGTTTAATTTTCATAAATAATTATATTATAATTATTAAATTATAAAATTACAAGACTAAAATATTTGTTTTAAAAATTTATCGAATTTTGAATGAGTAATCCAATAATCATAAGACTAAAATACTTGAATTAAATAATTATATTATTTTTAGTGTCAACACCATTTATAAAAGTAGAGTCATGTTATTTTTAAAAATTAAATTGTTATTAGAATATTTAATTTCACTAATTATAGTTTTAATAATAATAGTAGTAAATGGTAATAATAGAGTTTATTATTGTTGTGATAACAATTAATAATTAGTGCAACATTCTATTTACAGATGTAACACGAAATGTTCACCCCAACGTAGTTCGTATAAATTGATTTATTGGAATTTTAAGTAAAAGAAAATTCAACTCATTTATATTACAAACTTAAATTAATATATCACTTAAGCTTATAAACAATTAATTAATTCATTTGATAAATATATACAAAATTAAAAAGTTAACATATAAAAAAGAAAGTGAAAAATTTATCAAAATATATTTGATAATTATTACTGCAAAATAAACAAAAATGTTAATATTGATCAAATGATTTTTTGAAAATAAAATAAAAGATAAAATTAAATTAAATTTATATTAAAATATTTCAATAAATATAGAATTTTAAGAAAATAGTTTATAATTAAATCTACGTATTATTAAAAATATCAAATAATTCATTTTATAAAAAATATTACATTTTAAACTTTTGAGATTTTTTAGAGAGATTATACTTATTTTATTTAATATTGTTCTTATTTTATTAAATATTTTTCAAATATAAACTATACTAATTATTTTGAATTTATTATAGAAAGTTATGCATGTTTTGTTAATGATTTTTTTATTTAAATAAACTTTTTACTTAATTTTAAAATATAAATTGTACTAATTTATAAAATTTTATAAATTATTTCATATAATATTAGAAAATTATAAAAGTCTAATTTCCAATGAATTTTAATGTTTATAATTTTGTATTTTCAATAAAGAGTTAATCTTATTTAATTAATGATTATTCAGATTAGGTAAAATATTTTTAAATTATTTTTGAAATATAAATTATAATATCTTATAAAATATTATAAATTATTTCATAAAGTATTAGAAATTTTTTACAACGATGTGAAATGATCAGTTTAATTTTATAATGATAAAAAAAATATATTAAATATGATATATATTATTTTTGTAATTATAAATTTAATATATATATATATATATATATTTTAATATTAATGTTTATCAATATTTTTCCTTATCCTAGGTTTGTTTGTCATGGATATGGACTCATCTAAATGGCTTGATTATAATATTAATTATATTATAACTAAGGATGAGAATCAATCCGGAATCAAATTGAATTGATTTGCGGGGTAATTAAATTAAATCGTTTTAAGTGATTTTGAATTTGGGTATTAGTTAATATATGATTAATTCCAAATTGTTAACTCGTCTTAAATATTATTAATTTTAATTTTTAAAGATGTAAAAATATTAATAAAAAAAGAGATGATAAAACGGATAATTCTATATAATCCAAATTAATATTACAAAAAGTAAACTATTTAAGACTCAAATTAATCTATCTAACACCGACCCGACCCAAGCAAGACAGCTACTTGCAGAACATTGATACGTTGAGTCAATATGTTCACTAAATATAACGAATTATATTTAGACTTTCCTTATTGTTAAAACTTGTTATTAATATATTACTATTTATTAATATTACAATAAATAAATAAAAACTATTTATCAATATTTTTCGTTATCCAAGTTTGTTTGGTGTTGACGCGGCTAATACGTGTTATGTAGTCAACGAAGTAGTTCTTACACTTACAGTTTTTTTATAAATATATTAATTACTCAAAGACAGAAAGATTTAGAGATGGTTAAAAAACGACGGATTCGGTTATTCGTGGTTATCTAAACCGATGGTTCAATTTTTAACCGATAAATTTTGAGGATTGGGACGATTTCGGGTAAAAATTGAATATGAAACAATGGTTACGGTTCGGTTACGGTTATACTAAAAACCGTATCCGTCCGTACCTGAAATTAATTATATTTAATTAATTAAATTATATATTAAATTATAAATAAAAAATTAATTATATATATTTAATAAATTAAATTATATATATATTTTGGCTTTTTTTAGGAGTTTTTTTCATAATCATCCAGAACCGTTACCTGCGGGTAAAAAACCGTCTTCAAATCATAACGATTTTCGGACAATTTTGATTATAAATTTTATAATTCAGTTCGGGGACGATTATATCAAAAACCATCCCTGCACATCCCGTGCCCATTCCTAGACAGATTGCATACAGGGTAAAATAGACAAGTAAACTTTATATAAATTATCACCAAAAGAAAAAAAATTAGGTTCATTGCCGAAAAGTTTTGAGAGGAGAGGATTTAAGTTCCTTATTTTATTAATATTATTATTTTATTTTTAGTAAATTTTATTTAGATTTTGACAATGATATTTTAATGTTATCATATTATTTACATAATATTTTAAGATAATTAATTAATTAATTATCTAATTTTTTTTATATATCGTACATGTATTATTATATATGCTAAAAACTTTAATTAAATAATAATTTATGTTAAATTGATATATTTTTTACATAAGAATATTACTAAGAAACCATTAAATAATTTGAATAAAAAAGAGTAATAAAAATAAAAATATAATACTATTAAGGTAAAGATGTTACTAATATACCATTTAAATAATTTGAATAAAAAGAATAATAAAAATAAAAATATAATATTATTAAGATAAGTAATCCGCATATTTGAATCCATTGTTATTATTTTACGTGTACGTGGTGTAAGTATATAATTAACAATTAAAAAACATTATAAGTGACATTGACACTCTAAACATCGTAAATTCAAATATAAAAAAATTATATAATTTAATAAATCTTTTTCTTAATAGTTTAATTTATGAAATATAATGATAAAAAAATTATTCATCTAAATTTTAATAAAATAAGATAAAATAATATAAAAATTGAATATTTTTTTATGTTATAAGTTGTAATACAATCATAATTAATGTGACAGATAATTGTTATTTAATATAAAAAATTTATTTTTAACTTATAGTTAATTATCATATAATTGTAATAATAATATAAGTTATATTTAATAGATTTTCATAAAAAAAAATTGGGCCATCGTATGTCATTAGTGATAAGATAAATCTATTTTATTTAATTTAATAATTTTAAATACTCAATATAACTTTTATCTAATTTTTTTATGATGCTACTTGAAAAAAGAAAACACATATAAAAGTCATAAACTAACTGGTGCACGTTTGTTTGTTTGTTTTTTTTTAACTGCCATAAAACTAATATTTACATGCGGCATGATAGATAATATAAAAAATTGAAAAATTATCTTTTCAATTCAAGTACATGTGATATGTATTATTCACCTTAAAAAATGCAATTTTATCAGTAGTTAATATATATATATATATATATATATTAATTTATATGTTATAATTAAATTATTTTTTATTAATAAATAATATTATAATTATTTTATTATCTAATATTCGCGACTTTATATGTAATAAACAATTATCATATTAATTAATACATATATATATACATTATACATATCACAGATAACGATATAACATATCTCATGACTTGTTAATAATCAACAATAACAACATAATAATTTATTAAAACAAAATAACATTTATATACTTATACACCTCTCTCTCTCTCTATGTATATATATATATAAATAAAAATATATACACTAAAGTGATTCGAATTCACACCTCTGCATTACTTACAAAAAAATATAACATTATATTACAAGTAATGAGTAGCCAAGAGTTTTTTTTAAACTTGATTATGTTGTGCATATTTTTGTGTACGGAACAAATATTAAATATAAAATTTAAAAATTAGAGATAATGAAATGTAATTTAATAATATAAAATTTATTTAAATATATTAAAGTTTTAGAGTTTAGGTATCTTTCACGAGTGTATAAGTTTTATAAAAAAAATCCAAAAAATTATAGACATAATTCATATTTATTTAAAATCCAACCAAAATTATGTTCAATATAAAAAAATCATTGTTATTATTTATTCTAAATATATATATCTTATATAATATCTCAAAATATATTCAATATAAAAATTATGTTTTTTTTCATGAAAAATAGTATCATTATATGAAATAATAGATTATTGAAAAAATAATTTTAATAATTAAGAAAGTTTGTGAATTAAAATAATCTAAAATTAAAATAAAATACATGTAAAAAACAATTGTCATTAATGTTAAATAAAATTACATTGGATTGTACACATATTTTTAATATCCATCTTATATATATGGTTTAAATTATGAATTGATTTTTAATTTTTAGAACCAAAATAATTTAGAAATATAATTATTATATTTTATAAGTTTAAAGAAAATAAACTGTAATTTTATATTAAAACATTAATTTTACTATAAAAAACAGAATAGTCACTTTCTAATTTTAATATTATAAAAATAAGATATAATTATTAATAAAATATCTTTAATATTTATTAAAAAAATATGTTAGATATTAATAAAATATTTTAAATAAAATATTAACGAGTTTGAATGTGAAGGAGCCACCGACTCTCAAGGCAATTGGTATATCTGAAGAAGCTTAATTAAGCACTGAGAAAGGCAATATATTGTTATAAGGTTAAAAAACTCTCTCTTAGTTTAGGTCATTAAGATACTATAAGTTTATTGAGGCCGGTCAATTATAAAATTTCATTAAAAGAATACTACAGTGAATATAGGTCCCACAAAACCATTAGCTTTCAATAAAAAAATATAAGAGGGTTGGTAATTTGTACATCATTTTATAGAAAAAAAATTGTGATAGAGATTCTATTTATATAATTTGACTTTTTAGATTATATATAAGGTTACAAAGTAATTTAATTTAAAATATATATTAATTAAAAATAAATTATATTATTTTAAAAATAATATTTAAAATAATATATTTTATTCTTAATTAATTCATTTTAAAAAATATTAAGATTTGGTATCAGTACCCATCAAATAATATCAATAATTTAATATAATAAATATACATGTTATCTATTTTATAATACAAACAGACAAGAACACAACATGAGATATATATTTTTTAATTAAAAGTGTTTTTAATTTTTTTATATTAAATGATATTATTTTTTAATTATTAAAAATAAATAGTTTAATTAAAATTAATTTTTTATTTATAATTTTAAAAATATATAAATTTGGATGAAAATATTACCATCAGATTGATATAAGATTTTTTATATCTAAGATAAGATGAATATAATTATTTATTAGAATTTAAAACTGGGTCATTTAAATTTCATAGTGAACTTGGGAACTTAAAGCAGTTAGGACTTGGGAAAAAGACATTAAGAAATTTGTTGAAGACTTAGTTATAAAAATCAAAAGATTACAAAAGTGTGTATAGTGATAAAATTGGATATCATGTATGATTTATTATGGTAAATAAAATCGCGATAATAATTCATTTGTGATGTAACAGGTAAAACATTTTCCATTGCTTCTTTGCCTTGTTCAAATCATGCGTGCTATTACAGACACGATGATTAGTCCAATTAACGTTATGGTTGGGTCGGTAAATATAAACGTGTAAGTTTTTGTATTTAATTTTTATATATAGATATTTTATGATAATATTTTTATCGTATTTTTGTGTATAATAATGAAATTTGAATAACACGGGTAATTATTTATTTCTTTTGATTATATATGCACGCTATTCAATAATGAAACTTCAATATAACGGCTGCTTATAAAAGCACACCGACATAGTATACACCAAGTTCATCGTCAGTCGCGCTCAAAAGCATTATAAATACAAACGAAATGATTTTTTTTCAAGGGATAAAGAGGATTAGGAGGAGTTCATGGGATTAGAAGTACTTTATAAATATCTTATTTCTTTTTTAAATGGTCATCAAAGTACATTTAATTTTTTTTTGTCCATTTAAAAAATTTATATCAAATTTTTAAAAATAAAATATATATTTTAAAAAATATTTATTTATTTTATCAAAAACAACGTAAGTAAATATAAATAATTATTTTTTATATATTTATTTCGAATAATTTTTTTTAATATTTAAGTATTTAAAATCATGAATTATTTATTATTTTAAAAAACAATTAATAATTAAATATTTATTGTTATTATACATAGTAAAATAAATAAATAATTTTTAAAATATTAATTTTATCCTTTAAAATTTATCTTAAATCTTTCGATTGACTTGGATGATTGTTTTAAGAAAGATAACAAAATTTTACTACTGTTTATTTTTTTTGTTAATTGAGACACAAATTATAATCCATAATTATTGTAATTATTCAATTTCACACTCAATTCAAAACTTAGTCAATATAAAATATCTTAAGATTTGGTGATTGGAATTCTCAAAATTAAATAAAAAATTTAATACGATGAATATTTATGCTTAATAATAAAAATAAAACATAAAAATAACATATTTAAAAAATAAAAAAATAAAAAAAACATATTTAATAATTAATATATATTATAAATATTTAGATTATTTTAAATATATTCAGTTTAAAGTTTTGTATTAAAGTTTAGGATTTAAATATTATAATTTAAAATTTAAGATTTAAAGTTTAGAATTTATGATTTAATTTTTATGATTTAAAATTTTGAGTTAAGTATCAACGGTTTAATGATAAATAAAAAATATTATTGGTAATCGAATGTTTTTATTATTTAAAATATGATTTATAAAAACACAGTTCCAAATTTCGCAAAATCACAACTATGCCCTTCTTCACTGGGCCCAACTCACTTGACATCCTATAAATCCACGCCTATGGTTCTTTTCCCGAATCCAAAAGAAACGCTTACTCTCAAAAGAGAATCGTAATTCGTAAGGCGCCCAACAAGTCAGGACCCAAGGCCAATATTGTAATTGTCTGCTCATCGAGAGAGACTCGCGCGAGAAAGGGCGGTGTAGAGAGACTCGTGGAGGATTGCTGTGAGCGATGCGTGGAGGCCAGGTGCCAGAAAATGCCCAAGATCGTGCTCTTGAAAATGGCGGATCTTAACTTCTCTCTGGCCCTAATCCTTCCTATCCCAACCTTTCTTCGCATCGTTTCTTGAACTCGGTAGTTTGTTGATCTCTGTGTCTCGCTTTTTCTCAGGTTTGATCCTTCTTCGACTCTTTTTCACTCGCATTGGTAATCTACATTGTCCTTATTTCTGCATTCTCGCTTTTTTAGTTATTTTAACTTGAAATTACAACCGGTTATCGTTATAATTATGTTGTTTTTAAGCGCGCTGCTTATTTGATCTTTTTTTGTGTGCATTGATGTGAGAATTAATGTGATTTGTATTGTTTTAGTTTTTGAACAGAGATGACAGAGGTGGGGAAAGCATTGTACGTAGTTGTTGTAGACGAAGAAGGTAAAAGAGAAAAGGGGAAAGAATCTTTTCGATACACGCGATCCGTTTTACAGAGTACTTTGCAGCTCATGGGCTGTAAAGCTCGACATGCCTTTAAGGTATAATTATTGGTACTCTTTAAGGAATTAGATTCTTCTTTATTTTTCTATGTGATTTTGTTTGATGCAATGAATTGATCCAGTTGAGTTTTATTTCTGATTTTGGTGGTCATATATTAGTATTCAGCTCAGTTTTAATTTCGATTGAATTTTGTTATCTCAGAAAGGCTGGCTTGCTTAGCGATTGATTTATGTGTTTGGAGACTTTTCTTAGCTTGTCAGGTGATTTGCGGTGGCTGATATGCATGTAACATATTCTAGGAATGTTCTGAGATCACTTCCTTAGCGAAAGTAGTTTTGATTTTAGTTTATGGAAGTCTCAATGTTTACGCTTTCTTATTTAATGTCTTGCTTAGATAAATATATTTTAAAATTTCTTGGTCAACAAAACATACCAAGTTTCTGTTCAACGATGGCTTTCCGCGAGCTATTCCTTATTTTTTTTCCCTTTCACTTATTAGTAATTAATTTTCTTAGTTATGGCTAATACGATTCTGATATCACCTTACATTCACCTAATCACCCGGTATCACTTTCTTAGTCATCGTGCACCAATTGGTTCTTTGATGGATCTTCTAGGTGACTCTGTCTTGTTGAGTTTTCAAGCTCACATCTGTCAGATTTGTACTTTGACTGCTTGAGTCAGACTTTTGAACTATAGAGAAATTAATTTGGAGTAAGTTCTTTAATAAGATTACGTTCAATTTATGAATTCTTATGGTTGTGCTGGGGGGTGCAGTGGTTTCCCTCTTACATTGGTAGTGGGAGGCACAAGGTGTTGTAAGTTTGCATATGTATATCATATTGATAGATTCATCGGGCATGTCACGTGAAGCTTCGTAAATTATTTTTACCTCTGAGGTTTTAATTGGTGTGTTATTTTTTTGTTAATGATCTGATAATTGGTGAATTACTTTATTGAAACTAGTTCTTAGGTTAAGGTTTTGCATTTTCTCAATTTGAGTTGATGATAGGCCTCAAATTTCCTTAAGTACTTTAGACAAAAAGCTTATGATGTAAATACTTGTTTTTTCCTGATCAGATAAGTCAAAGTGTTTTTGAGCTGATAAGGAGCGAGAGTTCGGCCGATTCCTTGCTCTACCGGACAGGGAATTCAGATTTGGATGCTTCTACAGGTCAATTGGAGAAAGAGGATGTCAGAGATACATCTATGGGTAAACCAGAGTTTGCAAAGGTATCAGGGAAAGAAAATAGAAATAAAAGTGTACCATTTGAGTTGTATAAGAGACGTACCACTGTTGTTGTTAGGAGAGAAGCTTTCTTAGATATTGTTTGTGAAGCTTTGGCTGAGTATAAGTATGTTGGTCCCAACCAGAGAGCAGACCTTGAGTTAGCATGCAGGTACGATGACATCTGATATTTGGGTATAATCTGTTTTTTAAGTACCTTATATGGATGAAAATTCTTTTTAGAAGCAGAAAAAGAAGTATAGGTTTGCTTTGTGATTTTCTCATTCATTGCTGTGTCCTGATATCTTCTGATTCATTCCATTTTTTTCCCTTCACCTTTTCGATATTCCACTCGGTATTTCTTTGTTTCTAGTCAAGTTTTTTGGTTAGACTTTATGATTTTTTATTTTATTTTATACTGGTTAATCTCTATTCAGAGCATAATGGTTTCCTCTGACTATTTCATTCTGATCACTTGCGCACTATTATTGTTTAGTATAATTCTTTCTTTCTTTTTAAGTTTTGGCTCGCATATGCAAGTTCTTGAGCTCGTGTACTTCACTACTCCGGGAGAATTGCTCCTGATTGTTTTGGTGTTGGCTAAGAAACTGTTTTGGATGCTAGTTTTCATAAGACAAATTGGGGTTCCGAAGGAAATTGGCTTGGTCTTTTCTTTGGCATTTCTCTCAACGTATAATTTTTGTTCATTTCGTACTCTTGGTTAATTTTCTTGAGTTTCCTAGAACCCTGACCATTATGCTTGGAAAGTATAGTTGGCTGTAAGATATCATTGGAAAGAAGCCCCTTGTTTCTCGTGGGGTTGAGTCTATGCCAATGATACTTTTTAATGTATCATAGCTTAATTTGTCTTATTTTATTTTATTTTATTTTTGCTGAGAAAGCTTGATTTATATAAGAAGGCAATATTGAGAACTCTTGTCCATAAGCCCCTCCAAACTTTCCTTTTTCACTCTACCATAGCACTCTGGCTAATGTATCTTTTCTAAGAGTATTTCATGTTGCAGGATCCGAGAAAGGAAGGAGTCTGTGACTGTACTGTTGTGTGGCACTAGTGGCTGTGGCAAATCTACTTTGTCTGCATTGCTGGTGCTTTACTTTGCCAATTATAATCTTCATTATACCATCAAGCCTGCACTGTATTTCTTAATTAGTGCCTTCCCAATGGTGGATTATATGTTTCAAAGCTACTTTGATAACATAGAAGTTATATTCAAAATGATGAAATGCTGTTATGGTTGCTGCCTATACCATTTTCTAAGGCTCTGAACAATCTTATTTTCATGCAGGGTAGTAGGTTAGGTATCACTACAGTGATATCAACTGACTCTATTAGGCACATGATGAGAAGTTTTGTCGATGAGAAGCAAAATCCTTTACTGTGGGCTTCGACGTACCACGCAGGGGAGTTCTTGGATCCTGAGGCAGTTGCAGAAGCCAAGGCCAAAAGGAAGGACAAGAAACTGGCAGGTGTATCACACTCGCTACCAAAAGATGAAGTATCTGTTAGCTCCACTGGGAGGCCTGATAACCTTATATCAGATGTTGGATCCAGTGCCACAGAACTGATTAGTCCAAAGCAGATGGCAATTGAAGGTTACAAGGCACAAAGTGAGATGGTAATTGACAGTCTCGATCGGTTAATAACTGCATGGGAGGAGAGGAAAGAATCCGTAGTTGTTGAAGGTGTGCATTTGAGTCTTAATTTTGTGGTAAGTAATTTGTCATCTACTACTTCTGTTATCTGTCTTCTTCTTCATTCTGCAGTTTTTCTTTATATATCTCTCCCTCCCCCTGTTTTCCTTGCATACCTTATTTATAAAATATTCTCAATGTTGATATACAGATGGGTCTTATGAAGAAACATCCTTCCATAGTACCATTCATGATATACATCACAAATGAGGACAAGCATTTAGAACGTTTTGCTGTCCGTGCAAAATATATGACATTAGACCCAGCCAAGAACAAATATGTAAAGTATATTAGAAACATTAGAACCATCCAGGAATATCTCTGCAAGAGAGCTGACAAACATCTTGTCCCCAAAATAAACAATACAAATGTTGATAAAAGTGTTGCAGCAATCCATGCTACAGTCTTTGGCTGCCTTCGAAGGCGTGAGGCTGGTGAACAGCTTTGTGATCCCGCTACAAACAGAGTCACTGTTGTGGACGAGGAGTACAGAAATCAGTGTGCAGCAAATTCGTTGAGTTCAAAGGGAATGTTTCAGCTGATTCAGAGGCAAGGTTCATCTAGGCATCTTATGGCCCTCGTCAATACTGATGGATCAGTGGCCAAAGCATGGCCTGTTAACTCAGATAGTCATGGGAAGCCTTCATCAGTAAATGGCATGGGAAATGGAATTGGTACGCCTATGTATGGACCATTGCAGATTGGTAAGGCAGAACCAGTTAATCTTCAATTTGGTTTCTACGGGGTCAGTGCTTGGCCAATTGATGGTGGCACTAGTCGTGCCGGAAGTGTTGATGAGTCACGGGCTGATGGGACTGACACTGGTAGTAAATATCTTTCTTCTGGTTGTAATTCGCCAAGATTATCTGATGTAAATTCCAAGGAGGTATGATCTATACTTCCATTTTTAGTTTTTTATGCCACTGAACATATGCAATTTGATTAATGAGAGTTTTGAGAATTTTATGGAAATATTCAATCAAATAATAGCGCTTATCAATGATTAGTCTTGTTGAATCTGTGTTGGCAAAGATTAAACATGTGTGCATGCTAATTGGAACTTTTTATCTTTCCTTTCTCTTTAGGTCAAAGAGGAAAATTCGGTGCATGGTAGCGACGAAGAACCTGATGATGATCCATCTGAGGCCACCAGCGATGAAGATCTGAGTGATGACAGTAACAAAGGGCTTCATGATGAGGTATGAATGATAGCATGTATTTCCTGTTTCTGTTTTAGGTTAAGATGAGTACATAGTGCATGATTGATGATGGAATAATTACTTGAATTGTAAAGTGACATTTGTCGGAAACTAGAAAGAAGGTGCAAAACTTGGTGATGTTATCGGAGCTGGTCTGCTTCATTTCAGTCAGAGCAAGTAGTTTGACACTTGCAGAATGTCCTTAAAATGTGATCCAATCAAAGTAGATCTAGAATTGTTTTTTTTTATTTTCTAATAAAATCATTCCTGTATCATTTTATTCAGATTGGATCAGTTGACGAGGAGTCTACGAAATCAGATGAAGAGTATGATGACCTGGCAATGCAAGATGTGCAGGAGAATGGGTACTGGTCTGATGACGAAGAAGCCAAAGATAAGATTGCACCTGTTTCTGGCAACCAAACAACCTGGAAGCAAGGAGATAAATGTCGCCCAAACCTTGATCCTTCATTCAGAGCTAAAAGTGAGCCAGTCTCCGAAGCATTATGTTCGTATTCCTCCCTGCTTGCGGAGAAGAGTGACAAAAAATTGCCATCTTCAGGCAGAGTTAAAGCAAGGAGACGATCCCTCAGCATTCCATCTATGGGAAAACATGGATCATTAATCAATGATCCTATACTTTCCGGAGCGTCTCAGGGATAGCCCACCAGTTTTGGCTTGGTTTAATAGTGTCTTATTTTGTCGCTCTTTTTAGTTGTAATTTACATCATTCCCCCTCCTTTAGTAATGCCTTTTACATCAGCAGTATGTGAGAAGTCTTATAAATATGGCTTTTGATTTAGTAAAATATGGTTCCATCTGTGCTTAGTGTGGGTACATAATGCCAAGTGAAGTGATATACATGAAAGTATTCAAGATAAAATATGAGACTGCAGGTCTGGAAGGATACATAATTGTTGATGCAAGTTTATAAAAACAGTGTAGAAACAATATTACCGATAACTTGAAAGTAATTGCTTGGGTTGAGTCGCGGACTAGGTCGCTCTCTTTAAGACGTTTCGCAACTCTGCCCAATTTGTGCAAGCAAACACAGCCTCGTCGTCTCCAGGATAAAACAGCCCAGAATCTTAATCTCTGTCTCAGAACTTCACTACACCTGAAAATTTGTTGCTCGGAAAACTAAAAAAGAACTTAGAAATTGTAGAGAGAATTTTTTTTTCGTAGGGAGATGATTGCTGATTGTTGTGTTTCAAATGAGAGTTGAAGCCCTCCTTTTATAGATTTTAGAAACCGTGTGGCAATTATGAATAAAACGATAATGTCTGGGAATTAAGAGCGTAACGGCCATTCTGAGTAATGAAGAGTAACGACCATTTTCAGATTAAAGACGAGTAACGGATAACGGATATATTTTTTATGAATAAATACGAACAACGGCTCTTTTTTCTGAATAAAGAAAACAAACGGCCATATTCTTAATAAAAGAAAAATAACGGTCATTTTTTCTGAAAAAAAAATATATATATATATAACAACCATTTTGTAAGTGAAAAAAATTTTCCTTAAAAGAATATTTTACCAAAAAAGAAAATACCACACGCACACGGACTCGGCACGGCCCGACGACGGCGCGCGCGTGTGGTATCACATTTGCCTAGGTCCTCTCCCCTTCCACAAAAGTGGGTGCCCATTGGGACCCAATCTCAATAATCAATTCTTCACTATTTATACCTCTTTAAAATAATGTAAAAAAACAATGTGGGACAAAAGCACATTTCTCGACAAATTTTTTTTAAATAAATTTCATTTTTTCCCAACAATGGCACTACGGCCTAGTATTCATGCACTCATGGCTTGGTCCATGAGGTTCAACGAAACAACTTGTGATCATTTTCGGAGTTTTTGGGCCTTTTCTGGGTTGGTGTATGCACCAACTCTAATGGCTAGAACGTGTTCAAGTTATGAAGCCATATATAGTATAGTGTTTCGTCTGAGGCAGTACAGTTTGGCAGCAGTAGTGATCCCACAATAGTTTTTGTTTTTCTTCCTAATATCCACTAATTATGCTCTTTTCATTTATTTGTCATGTTAAGTGTTTGTCATTTATCAATTAGAATTTAAAAAAGAAAAATGAAAAAAAAACTACAAAATTAACGCTCTTAAAACTTATAACAAAAATAACACCGTTAATACTAACATATAATTCTCTCCACTCAACCCGGAAAACTCAAGAAGTTGAGAGAAAAAAGTTGGAAACAAAAGATGAAAAGTAGCTTAATAACATCAGCTCTACGTTAATGGAGGTTAAAGAGACAAGAATTGCTTCGGAAAAAGCTTAATGAATTCTTGAAATGAGATTACTCTAAGCGTAAAAAGAGTCAATTTATTCCCAGTTAGTCAACATTTTGGTCATTGATTACCTCGGGGCCTGTATTAAGCCACATGTACAGTTGATGAACTGTAAACGGCAATAGACAATCACAATACTATAAAATCACTTTTACATCCAGCCAAATTAGAGGATATATGAGCTAAACAGCACTGTCAGCTCTATTAACATTCCTAAATCAGCTTGGAAACACATTTTTCTCTGATACAATAATTTGTATACAACTTATCCCTTCAGGAAAAAAAATGCAACTATGTGATGCATGCAAGGAGTTTTACCTTGTCTGGAAGTCTGAACTTACATCGATGCTAGCATTCGAGCATGTTGTTTCACTGTTTCTCTTTCCCGGTACTAAAATACTTTCTTTGATGCAATGTGGTGACACTCGTATAGCATTTGTTCCAACTTTGTATCAGGTCAAGGAAAACTTATCAAAGACAACAGTCCCCTTCAAACTCCAGTTCCCAAAAAAGATGACCCTGTTAATTTTCTCTCTTTTCAAAGCTGATACTGGACAACTAAAAAGCTAGACAATATATGCCAAAAAGCTAGAGCCTACAAGAACATAAATTTCAATGCATCATTGGTCCTCATTTCTTTGAAATGCATTAAAACACAGCCATTCATGTACCATAGTAGTATGTAGTTAAACCCACATTGGCCACCTAGGAATGAACTATTATTGCCTAACAGTGCATCAGAAAACCAGAGTCATTCATTAATATCAGTTTTGGCAAACAAAACCATCATTTTCTAGCTTTCAGGTCGCTACCTTTCTTTTATCATGCTGTAACTATCATATGTAGAAACCACCTCACATTTTAACTGACTCATGAAATGAAGCTCAGCACTTTGGTCGGTAAATCCTCTTTTTATCATTATGTTCAATAACCTTTCTGCTTCCCAAGTACTATTCCGCTCACATAACCCACTCAATATGTTATTACAAACAGATAAATCAGCATTAAAACCTTTACCTACCATAAAAAGTTGCATTTCAAAAGCTTCTCTAACAAATCCATATCTGCAGAGTCCTCCAATCAACGTATTAAAAATAACATTATTTACTTGAAGTCTTCTGTTCTGCATCTCATTGAGGCATGCCAAAGCTTGCCTCATATCACCAATGTTGCAAAAGCCACTAATTAGAGCTCCATAAGTATCAGTGTTAGGCAAAACATTTCTCTCAGACATTTCACCGTACAATGAAAATGCATTTTCCACAAATCCCAATCTACAATAGCCAATTATAACCAAATTGTACAAATTGACATCTGCTTTAAACCCATCATCATGCATCTCATTAACCAATCTTTTAGCTTGTACAACATCACCGGAGCTAATGAATCCATCAATCAGAAGTCTATAAGTAATGACATTGAATCCAACACCTTGCTCTCCCATCAAATTCAAGATTAAATTCAGCTCCTCAAAATTCCATCTTTTAGCACAAGCACCCACCATTGTATTAAACGTAATGACATTGGCTTTAGTACCTTTGCCAGTCATCTCCTTCACCAACTCCCTACTTCTCTCAAGCTCTCCAATACTACACAGCCCACATACCACAACAGTCAGGGAATACGTAGAAACCTCTATCCCCGATTCAACCATTCGAAACAAGAAATCCACACTTAATTGCACTTCACCATCTCTTTTGAGAGTAACCAAATGCACAGTACAAGTTCTCTCATCAATCTTAATCTCATTACTCTTCATGTAATCAAAAACTTCCAAAACGCCATCAAAATTTCCACTATCCGAATAAACTTTAAGGGCAAAATTAAAAAACTTGGCTTTTATTCTTTGTTTATGACAAAATATCTGAATCGTAGAAGCAATAACAGGAAATGGGTACCTCAAGTTTTCACCAATTGATACTGATTTGAAAAGATCCTCTGCTTCAGCAAAGTTTCCTGCTTTGATAAGCATGAAAATAATGGTCAAATGGGCTTCAAGGTCGGGCTTTAAGGACAGAAAAGATTGGTTTTTGAGCAGAAGGTTGAAGAGATTGGAGCATTTGGAGGTTCTGAGACACAGGTTAAGATTGTGGACGAGAGGGGTAGTTAAGATAGGGTCAGTAGGATTTGGAGGCGGGGAAATTAGCATTTTGGAGGCAATTTCTTGGATTTTTTGGTATTTTGTGGGAGTATGAGACCTATTGAGAGTTTTGAGGGTTCTGGGTATGTTATGCACTGACATTTTTGGATCTGAATATTGGGTATGAACTCAAAGCGTTCGTCGGAATCCCGAAGTTACCATTGGGTTCCGATTATGTTTCTTCCTCTGTACTGCCTCAGTTCACAAGTTTCATAGACGCTCGATCCAAATCCCCAAGATGAAAAGCAGCGTGTTAATTTTTACGGATCGTGTAATTTATTGTTAAAGTTCACCTCATAATCTGCATTTCAAAACTAATATATAATTTCTCCAAGGTGATATTTTGCTAAATATTGAGTATTTAAAAAAATTTGTAATAATTTTAAATTTTATTAATTTAAATATCGTATAATTATATATTTTAAAAATAATAAATAATTTCTATTGTGCAAGTATAGTTTTGTTTTGCAACCGGGTGAGCGGACTGCAGGCCCCGTTTTAAAAAAATACACTTTACTTTATAATTTTTAAATTGATATTATTATAAAAGTTAATATATTTAATTTTATAATTATTAAAAATCTTATAAATATAATATGTTACATCCTTTAATTATAAAAAAAATTAGTATTTATAGAGATTAATTTTTATAATAATAAAATCAATAATATCTAATCTAATAATTATTAAATTAAAATATGTTATCGTGCATGATATCATTACTTCAAATATATTTTTTTCATCCAAATTTCATGACTGAAATAATTAATCTAAATTTATATGAATTCAAACATATAGTGCAAATTTTTTCTACATATTTATTAATTATTGATAATACGTATTTATTAATAATTGATAATACACTAAGTGATACATAAATAAAATAGGTAAATTAATTTCATATTTTTAACTAAATAAGTTGATACCATTAAACTCTCAAGATTAATTTAACCTATTAGAAAAAATAATAAAATTTGTAATGTTTAAAACAATAATTTTAAAATTCAAGTATATTTTTAAAGTATAATTTTAGTCTTAGTTCAATAATTTTTCTTTAAAATAAAAATAATGATAAAAATTAAATGTTAAAATAAATATTTTGTGAATTTTTTTATATAAATTATCATTTTATCATTGTTAAATATTCAAATTTTATTTGCATTTTAATTACTTTAAAAAAATACTAATATTTTAATAAAAAATTATTAAAATAATATTATTTTAAGTATAGGATTAAAATTTAAAAAAAAAGCACATTAAGAATCAAAATAACTTAAATAACACTTTTTTCTATATTATATTAATGTTTGCACCGACCTCACGAGTCTATCCGCATCAGATCATTCATTTTCGTGTGCAATATAAAGTTCTTAAGGTCCTAAATAGCAGACAAAATCCTCAAAATTCTTAAAATACAATTACCAAAGATAATATATATCACTTTTCAAATTGTTGCTAATTAAAACAGTGTTCTCATGACATGACATTTCAAAGGATATAATTACAAACTCAGTTTATGCATGTTCTATCAATTATTTCACCGACTCCAAAAACTGTGAACTATGCACTCAACTCCAACCTTCATAACCGCAAGTGGGTGACTTTCTTTGTATGCATCAAATGTTCCTTCCCGCATTTAAGAGCACAAAGATGATATCTATACGTTTAACTGTCCACGGCCTCCACAAGTAATGCAGGAACGGGAAGAGGAGCACTTTGTACAATAGCTCCATTTTTTTGGAAGCCTGTAAAACATACCATTAACTGGAATTATAAATCAATAGATGAATTGGGTCTTGGAGGAAAGATAATATAGAGAAGATTGGGGAAAAATAGTTATAGCAGTATGAATTAATACCCTGCTGTGTATCGAGTGGCCATGTTTTTAGAAGCTAATCTTGCCTTCTCAGCACTTTCTTCTGTCATTCTCTTAAGCACAAATCCTTCACCTTTGCATTCAGAACATATACCAGAACCACCACATTCTTCACATGTCTTCAAAGGAACCTGCACTTTACTAATAACATTCACACTTTGCTCAGATAGCTCCGGCAACAGAGAAATTAATCTATCATCTTATGGTTGAATGTTGCAAGAAACTCGGGCTCCTTCCTAACAATTTTAATAACAAGAGTGAGCAATACCAAGAAAAAATTGTTCAACTCTGGCGAATGATGGATTCGTTTTTAGTACCAAAAAATGGAATATGCTCTACTTTCATAATGCTAAAGGTAGATAACATATGTTTTAGTATTTGAACAAAGATATTGTCTGAAAAGGATATATTGCTACAAGTATATTTAGCATTGGAGCTATCTCATTGCATTCACTCTACAGAATGTAGTTGTGAATCGAAGCTAAGGCTGGCATGCAAAGCAGGACCAAGCAACAAGATATGGACTAGGGGGTTTAACGGCCAATCTAACATAGAATATGGCGAATGACTAGGTATCAATAGTGAATTATGAAGCATATTTTAAATTTTTGGCAAATCATCAAGATGGAAATCACAAGTAATGTGGCTCAAATATCAGTTTGCAATGACCATAACATTGTAAGTTAAATCTAGCTACTGCTGCAGCTTGCTAGTTAAGCCAGTTCATGACCAGCTGTGCGTTTTAGTGATTCTGTATGTAATTTAGTTACCAAATAACACAAACAGAAATATGTTGGTCTGCAGCAATAAGGTGATGATACGGTAAGTCGTTAAGGACTTTTACCAATGTCATTAAGTTGTGAATAGTGAATTAATACTATATAGTAGTGTATACCAAGAGAAGCAGGGTAGAACTTCACGCATAATGTCAGAAAATTTTACTTGTTTATTTATTCTTTATATGGATGCTTGATACCTAAACCAGTTAATTACTGTAAGTGTAAATCTAACCCAAGGAATTGGACCCTGGGCTTAGCTAAATCGAAATGCTATTGCAGATTAAGAACAAACCTGAGTTTCCTTGGAAGCTTTGTTTCTTTGCACAAGAAGAGTAGTTGCTGTGCCCACAACTGTGACGGCAATTGCCAATGAAGCTGCAGTTTCTGGAAGAGCAGGAGTTATGATGGATGTTCTCTTTCTCTGCTCTTGCGACTTTGCAGCAACTGGTGGACAACATATAGGGACAGCCGGACAAGTGTCAAGTCAAAAATCTAAAAAAAAAGTACTTCCAAGTAAAATTGAAGAAAGCTTTGTTCTTGTGAGGTTTCAGGTTTCTTGCAAAGTTAGGTGTACAATTTAGTAAGTTACTTAAGATTATGGACTTCACATCAAGGAATTAACATGCTTCACACCCTGAAATGCACAATAAGTGATGCTGACATTGCATCCAGATGAAGTTGGACAGTCTGACTAAAGAACAATTGTATAAAACCTGTTTTGATTGTAACGTCTTCAAAATTAGAACTTGTAGAAGGCACTCTACACATTAATGAACGAAAGATTACATAGAACTATTGTTTAATCTTGAGAATTAATATCTTGATCAATACATGAATCAAAACGAACAATGTAACTGGAACTCACTGGAAGTGATACTCCCATCTCTCACCCACTTTCCAAGAACAGAATTGGACCCTTCACTTGCAATCCAACGTTTCACTAATATGATACAACAACATAAATTGAAATATCATCTGAAATAAGGGGTTTATTATTATTAACAAGTTATGAAAAACATCATTTCTTAGTTAGAGCAATGTGTTAACATAGATGAACAAAGAAATTGGATTAGTTTATCCCACCACTCCTCCCCTCTCTTCCAAGGACAGAATTGGACCTTTCAATGTTTATCCCCATTTGAGTCTTCTAAACAATGATATAACCACATACATGTCATTTGTTATCTTATTAAATATTTATTGACAATGTTTAACTCTTATTTGGAAGATTTTTTTTTTGGATTAGATTAATCCAACGAAAACCAAAAGGAAATACTCGACCATATATGACATGAATAGCAGGACAATCCATTCTTAAAAACCAGGTAGGTTTAGACCCCATTGATGACATGGTATAGAATATGAACTTGGGCCAAAAAAATAAAGGAAAGCCTTATATTTGTAAGTTCCATCGCACACCCATGAATCCAATATGATTCATATGAAAGTTTTAATTAAACTATGAGAGAAGCAACGGATAAATTTTCCTCTTCATAAAAGTTGAAAAAACAACAAAAATAACTTTTAAAACTTATAATCATAAAAACAACACCTTCTATGTTCATCTCATACATTTTCAATATTAGAAAAAAAATTAACATATCATTTCATTTTGAACATCTTTCAAATTAAACTACAGTTATTTAAATTCGTTTAATATCGAACGCCGTCCAAATAAATCACGTTTAATGTTATTGGAATGTTATTTTTATTGTTATAAGTTTTAGAGATATTATTTTTTATAATTTTTTAAAATATAATCATGGATATAGCCTAAAACATATCTTTTTGTCAATATCTCTCCGTGTAATATTATCTCAAATTTGTTAATTTATGATTATGCTACTTAATTATAGTGTCTCTAGTCTAAACAAAAAAACTCACGCTAAAAATATCAATGTAAGCAAACACCCAATAATGTGAACCGATTAAAAAGCTTTTAAATGAAGATAAAAGGAAGATAACCTAACCTCTGGCAGAAAATAATTATACCCTCTATTAAAAATCAATTAATGGGCTAAACATTAACTAACATTCAATTCAAACGTTCATATGGGTATTCCCTTAAACACCCTCAACTACAATTTTTAAGTGAAATGGAAGAAAATCATAAACAAATAACCATTTTCATCTAAATTATAAACGGATGTTATTAGGATACTCCTCACCAATCATGCTGTCTTCTCTTTCAATCAAGCATTGGGTATTTGTTTTTTTATAAATAAAAAATTACACTAATTTTACATTTCATTAACTTGTAATAAAAGCAATAAATTTTTTTTTCATTATAAAAAACCCATTTATAAAATCAACCTTCCTTCATAAAGCTTATAATAAATGAGTACGGTGGAATCTTGTAATCACAGTAACACACTTCTAAATGACCCTCAAATTGCAAATATTAAAGCCCCAACAGTTCAAGCTGTAATGGGTATTTACAATTAATGGGTATATTTTGTCTCACAACTATAAGACAAACCTCTAAACTGCCTTCACTACCCAACTATCAAACAATCACTTAAGAGACTAACTATTACGACTAAGTAATTAACATTAGTTATTAAATAAAGGAAGAAATAGGGGAATTAGATACAAAACTTTTATTAGCTACCCAAAAAATAAGAACATGGGATGTATAGCTTACTCTTAGAAAATGCAGAAAATGACGAACTTCGCACCGCTAGCTTCATTATTCACTGTAGTAACGAACTAACCTAAGATAAGGTTCCCTCGTGCTCTTGGTATTTATTCGATCCTCTGGCTTCCCTGGTTTCTTATCTTCGGTTACCAAGTACCAACCCTGACTTTAGTGTAGCCTCGATTATGCATATAAATTTCAAAGCTGCCATTACTTCTACTTCATTTCTTGTTTGGCTCCTTTGGCGAATGTGTATTTTCCAACTTTAATTAAAAGATAATAAAAATATATAAATATTTATATTTTTATGTTATTATTATTAAATATAATGATAAATTATTGCCGTAACTTTAATTCAAAAATATTTATTTAAAAAATAATTTATTTTAAACAGTAGATTTAATTTTGTTGAGAATAATATGGAAAATTATCTAAACTAATTACTCTAACATTTATAATAATAAAAATAATATTATAGTAACATTAAATATTATTTAATTTAAATAATATTTTATTAAATATTATTTAATGTAAAATGATGAGTTATATTTTTTAATAATTAAAATTATTATATGAATTAAATATAAAAATAATATTTTATAGATATAATTTTTAAATGTTTTAATTTTGTTATTTTTTATAATTACGAAAATTAGTTAAAGCTTGATATGCACATGTAGGTGAACATCTAAATAAAAAACAAAAATTTAACAAAAAAAAAAAAGGGAAATTATATTCTCAAACAAAAATTATTATTGTTGGATCAGTTAAAAATTTACGAAACAATTTCGAAGTCTAAACGTTGAAATAATTGGAACTTAATTTGCTCGGAACATTAAAACTTATTATTATTCTTCTTCTTTTTATTGTTATTATTATTATTATTGGACATTAAGAACAACAAATGCTTATTTTCATGTTGCATCCTTTATTCTTATGAGTTGTGTCTACTACTCTTTGTCATTACTTAACTACACTTTAAGTATCCCTACCTATTTTCCTTATAGATGAATGATAAGGTAATTAAATTAATACATGCATATCTTTATATTAATGTAATTTATATTAAAATAAAGGGTATTAATTAAAAAGATACTAATTAATATATCATAATTAACTATATATACAAAATTCATTTTTATGATCGATGAGGACTCTAATTGATTTGCTTCAAGTTGATAATCCATTTTTAACGCCGTAACTAATTCATCGAAACATAGAGAGCATCAGAACTACAAAGAAAGCAAGAGATTTGATGAGGACTCTAATTGAAGAATTAATTAATTACATGAGAGACTGTAACATGAACTGGAAACTCTTTATGCATAGTCTCTATTAACTGAGAAGACGACTTTGGCTGACTCTCAACTTAGCTAGGATGAAACTCGACTTTGGTTGATGAGAAACAACTACCCATTTTAATACCCATTTTTTGACATAGGCCAAGTTCCATCAACACCACGTAGGGCTATGTTAAAAATGTATTCTCATTTTTATACCGTACAAATACGATATTTTAATTTTTTTTATATTTCTGATATTTTTTTTATAATTAATAGACTTTATTATCCTATCTAATAGTTAATTTTTTTATATACTTTTAACATATCTTTTATTCTTTATATTATGACACTTATAAATATATTTTAAAAAATATATATAATTTCTTCAATTTTGTAAAAAAGTTATAATACATTATACAATATAAAAAAATACATTGCAGGCTCATCATATCATTTCTCCTGTACTCTTCCTTTATATCTTATATTAACTGTAAATTTTTATATTAAAAATAGAAATATGTCATGTAAATTTATTAAATTAAATTATTTGTGTTGTTTATTCTCTTAGATATAAAACGTTATTGTTTAATTTTTTATCTTTATAAAAATTGTCAATTAATAATAAATTATATTATTTTAATAATTTTTTTATTAAAATATTATTAATTTTCTGTTAAATGATTAAATGCGATTAAAATACGTTTCTTTAACTATGTTAATAATTAATATTAAAAAAATTTACAAAATATTCATTTTTTAATATTTATTAATTATCATTATTTTATTTTAATATTTTATTAATTTTTAATTTTTGTTAAATATTAAAATATATATTTAAATAACTTTTAGTTTGAATTTTATTATTATTTATTTTTTAAAACTATTTCATATTAAATTTTACTTTTTCATTGTTAAATATTTTGTATTTTAATCATGTTTTAATTCTTTGATAAGAAATAAACAAATTTTAAATAAAAAATATTAAAATAATATAATTTATCCTTAATTAATAACTTTTATAAAATTAATGGATTAAACGATATCATTTTAATTTAAATGAATAAACAAGACAAATAACTTAATTTAAGAAAATTCTTTGATACCTCACCTAAAAAATTCTATTTGCAAGGTATTTATAAATTTTGTAGAATTCTAAGTTTTACAAACATATATATATATATATATATTAAGAAATTTTTTGAATCGGAAATTATGTTAAATACTTAAAGAATATTGAAAAATAGTTACTTTAATACTAGTTCACTAATATATTGCAATCCTAATATTTTCTCACTTCTATTTTTATTTTTTTAATCTTTCTTTAAATGAGTAGATGTGTCTATGGAAAAAATTCTAAATTGAGTTGAGACTAAAAATGAATAATTAAATTAATATTAAAATAAAAATATTATCTTAAGGATAAGGTCATTATACATTAAAATCTTTAATTTATATACACAATTTATATGTAAAAATTACATATCTTCTATAAATTTAAATCTTAAATCTTAATCTAAATCTGTAATTAAAAAAATACCTAGTTATAATCTCACAACATTTCATATATATATAATATTTAGAATCCCTTCTGATGAAGTTTTTGTGTGATCATTCAGAGCTCTAGAATAGACTTCCAAAAACTCATAGATCAAGGAGGAACATTTAAATTGTTCCTTTTAATTTGTACCATTTCAACATTTATGAGATCAATTATTTCTTGGAAATTCCCTCTAAAAAGTTGTTGTATTATAAAAATATTTCAAAACCAATTTAGAAATTAATAGACCAAACTCACCCAACCCTTTATGGCAATGTGACACTCTTTAATTTGTATAGGCTGTCAAATTTAATAAATAATAACAATATATACACCATATATCGACGAAACTATAAGCTTCAATAGTAAGTTTTGATATATATATATATATTTGGACACTATATAAGTTTTGTCATTTTCTAATCAAACTTTTTTTATAGATATTTTATTCTAATTAATCAAATTTTCAAAATCTTGTCAGAAGTGAAATTATCCAACAAAATAGTTTACAACTAGTTGTATTCACCCTCCAGGTTTCATGTCATAATTAAATACCTAACACTCGCGTTATTTATAAGTAACATTACAAATAAATATAAAAAATAAAATAAAACAAATTATTTCCTTACATATTTAGTTAATTTTGTGAATAATATTTTTATTAAATTATAACTATGTTTTAAACATTTTAACACCCATTTAAATGTATATAAAATTATGATTATGTTTGTTTTTTTTTCATGATATGAAATGTGTTAAAAAAATAAAATAAAAAATAATAGTCCAAGTTATAAAATAAATATTAGATAAATTATTGTATGAATGATTATATATTCAAGTGAGGAAAATAATAATAAGAGAAATTACACAAATAATGGAGAAGAAGTTCATATTTGATTTAATAATATCAGTTTCAATAATATCTATTATTTATATAATTAAAAATATAAATAAAATAAATATTAAATAACATATCTAATCATTTAAATAATTAAAATATAATTAAATATATGCTAGAAAATGATAGTGATGGTTATCATAATAATAATAAGAATAATAGTTTAGATTATCTTAATTTAAAATAACAATTAAGTTTATTTTATATTCTCAATTCCTATTATTTCTCCCCCTTCAAAAAAAACTTGACTTTTGATAAATAAAAAATTTATTATTTAATTAATAAAAATAAAATTTAAAATAATTAATAAAAAAATAATAATTATTTATGTTATTTAATATAAATAATCTTGTATAAAAAATAATTGATTACAAACTAGATAATTATTAATATTTTAATTACTAATGATTTATTATTTAATTGATAAAAAATATAAATATTAATTAAATTGTAATATAATTATGAACAAACAACTATTATTCTAAAATATATGTATAATTTAACTAAAATTTTATAACTTGTGATTTAAACTTTTATATATAGTATAAAATGTCTCTAATAATGTACGTGGTATAATGTACGATTTTTTCCTATTTTTTTCTTTTCTCATAAACATACATATTATAAAATATGCTACATTTTTTAAAAAATATACTATACATATATACTTATAATCGTTACATTTACATGTGTGAAATATCAACATACGTGTATATAAATTGTTTTATTTATTTTTTTCTGTCTGCCGTAGGATTTACTTCAAAGGGAAGTTTACATGGCAAATCGCGCGTAACTCAAACACTTCTATAAAAATTTGGGCAATTCATGATCATCTCCTAAGTTAAAAAAAATAAAATCAGAATGATATCACAAATTATAATGGTTTTAATTAATCTAAATGGATTTTTTATTTTAAAAATTAAAAGAATATTTGTTACACTTTAATAAAAACACTAATAGTATAATTTTTATATATTTATGTGTTTAATTGTAAAATGAAATCGTATTATATAGAATAAAATTTTAAGTCTACATATAAATTTAATAAAGTGTGTATGAGTTTAAATTGTATTAAACAATTTATTTAACATGTCCAAATTTTAATTTTAAAATTATGTGTTTTGATTTTTTTTTTATCTCAAATTAAAAATAATTTTTGAAATATAATAAAAATATAAAAATAAATTAAATATTAAGTTAAATATATTTTTATAATGAAATTATTTTTATAGGCAAAAAAAAATTATAAAAAATAAATTAAATATTATTTTAAGTTAAAATATTTATCATTAATTTTAACAAATTATATTATACTCACCACAAAATAATTATAATACAATTTAATTTATATAATTATATTAATTAATATATTTAATACAGATGTCAATGTCAAAATATATTCTAAATATTAAAAAGAAGAAGAATAAGAAGGTGCAATTACAAAAACTCACGGGCATTCTCGGTGGACGTTCCAGAATGATATAAAAAAGAGCGTCCATCCAACTCATCAATTCATCAGACAGCAGCACCACAAGAGCTTGATAGTAATAATAGGAATCAATAGTTACACACTATTAGTTGTGCTTTCCACAGCTACTCACGAGACCCTATTTAAGACTCACCTTAACACTTACAACAACGCCCATTCATATATTTAACCTAATTCTCAATACGACCTTACTCATATCAAACACAACACAATAATATATACCACCTTCCTTAACATTAAAATTAATCTACTCATTAGATATGTCTTCTTCTTCTTCTTCTTCTTCTTGTTTCATTTACAATAATATTTCAGCAATGATCATCATGATGTGTTTCATAATCATGGTATTATTATGTGGTTTAGATTTTTCGATAGCGGGAAGAGTGATTCCGCCTAGTGGTCCGAGTACATTGGTAAGACCATTGTTAACTGATGAAGATGTGATGATATTCAACAAGCAACGACCAGTTTACCATGCAAGAGAAGTCAAAGGTTGTTTGCCAAAAGGATTTAGGCACGCCTCAGCTCCAAGTCGTTTTGTTAATTTTCATGCACTTGATAATCGCTGTTCTCATACCTCTGGCTTTCACTCCAAAAAACCTTGATTTTTTTTTTCCTTAATTATATAATTTTCTACTTATGATATGGTTTCCTTGACGCTCTTAATTTGGTGGCTAATTAATAATGTTCAATTCAAGGTTCGTACGTATAATTTTTTTCTTTTTTTTCCCCTGTGAGATTTCCTTACGTACTATATATATGGGTTTTTTGTTCCTCTGGATATATATGATATATGGCTTAATGTCTCTCTAGCTATATATAATAAATGCCAATCGTGTACTTGCTTCATATAATATTTATATATATTGCTAGGTCTTATTGGGAAGATCGATCTACCAAAGAGTGGGGTATTCATCATGTAATTAATTTATGTTGTATGTGTTTACAAAAATGGAGATGGTGTACTTGGAATAGTGATTTCAAATAAGAGGCATTTAAGTTTCATTGGATCAGTACTATAGTTTACAAAGCCAGTCACATATTATAAAACATTAATTAGCGTAATTTTACCCTACAAATTCTGTAAGATACTAAGAATTATTATTCTTTAGATTTTATCCAGTTAATTTTCTTTCGCTAAAATGACATATGCAAGTATAGCTCCATTTGTTGTCTAATTTGAACCTATCAGAAACCTATCTTAAGATACTTCAATTATGTTTTTATAATATATAATAAAAAGAGTTTTCTTTCCCTTTGTAAATGATTAAATAGTTTCATCTTTCAAACACCTTGTTCTATAAGTTATTCATAAGAAAAAAGTTTACTAGCAAGGTTAGCAAATATTACATAACATCAAGATAATACAACTTAATTAGTAGAAAATTTTGTCGATTGATACAACTGAGTAATAATCGGATCTAAGACTACTGGTTAATTAATGAGGATATGGATGAGCTTCCCAAAACATGAATTCAGATTCATTAGCTAGCCCAAGGTATATATGAAAATGCAATACTCTACATCCAATATAACATATTATATATTGTTGAAGCAAGTTTATAATAACAATGTAGGAACAATATTACCGATAAATTAAAAGTAATTATTTGAATTGAGTCGTGGACTAAGTCGTTCTCTTTAAGACGTTTCACAGTTCTGTTTAATTTATCCAAATAAAATTTCAACATAATTAATGTTGATAATTGAAGGAATCTATTGATCGATGGACTTGAAAGAAGATATACTCTAGCTGCAAGAAAATTCAGTAAACGCATCCAGAAGTAAATTGAGTCCAAGGAAAATGATTCCTGAATAAGTCGGAACAAATCAGATATATATATATAGAACCTACAATAGAAAAAGGACGAGATCAAGAGCAATTACTGACGATCGCATAGAGATTTTGAATTTCAGTTACCGTTAAGTTGAGAGTTTGCTCTTTTAATTAACATTTCATTGTAATTCCTCAAATTCATTGAGTACAGAGTTAGATTAGTAATGATTAGTGGTTATATATATATAGATGATCAGTTTAGGAGCAAAAGAGGATGGTTGCATAGGAGTGCTCGTGAACCAGTATTTTTTGCATATACAATCAAAAAAATAAAAATAATAATGAACACTAAAATTTTACGCAAAAAACTCAAATAAATTAGGAGAAAATTACGGATAAATTATAAAAGTATTTTATTATTATAAAAGAATTACAATAAGTTTTCTATATAATAAAAGAAAATACACTCTCATTAATAAAAAGAAAATCAATATTTAAAGGAAATCTCATTGTTTTACTTTTCTAAAAACTTTATCTTTTTTACCCAAAATAAAATTTTGCCTTAAAAAATTGGGATGAATTTATAAAGACAAAAAGATGTATATATATATATAGCGGAGAGAAACGTTGGAAAATTGAGAAATTATAACGTGAATACAAACTATTTTTACGGCTTGATATAGCTGTCTTTACGTCTTATTTTACGACACAAATTAATTTCTACTATTTTTGACTATTTAAAGATTTAATATAATATAGAAGCAAAATTGTCTCTTATCTTTTGCTTTACCAATACATTTTAAATATACATTTTCGCTGTTCGAAAGCTCCACCAAAAAAGAGGCCAAATTCCAGTTTTTATTTATTAATTTAATAAAACCAAGTCCTCAGTCCTTCATTCAAACAAAATGTTGAAAATTACAACCTAAAGCCTCCAAATCCCAAACTCCAATAAGAGCATCCCAATTCCTTCTAAAGCAAAATTTCAGTGCTAATTAAATACTCACCCTTCATGTTAATCATAGAAATAACAAGCTCTGTACGTGAGACTGTATCAGATTCAAACAAAAACGTACATCACCAAATTCCAGTTTTAAATCTGAAATTTCTTCAAACCTCCAAGTAATATGTTCCATTTTTTATGAGTATTTTACAATCGCCAAGTGAGTGTATATTGCTTTCAAAATAAATGGTTGGTTATGATTTCAAATTTTAATAATGCGTTTGTCGAGTTTAAATTTTTTTAGATAATGTAAATATATTAAGTGTTGGAGGTGTTATTCATTAGTTTTGATGAATATATTTATATTAATTAGATTGTTTTATATCTCTACGTTTTATTAGGTATTTTAAAAAAAAAATTATATTAATTTTAAATTTTATTTATCTAAGATATCAAGTTATTATATATTCCAAAAGTAATAAAATTAAATAACGTGAAAGAAAAAAAACTTGAAAAGATGTAATTTGGACAAATTATGTAGTTAAACAATTAAATTAAAATTGTAAATTTGTAAGTCTTAGACAAAAGAAAAGTTCATAGGGTAAAAGATATCTTAACAAAGTTAGGTAATTGTTTTATTTGCCCACTTTTACAAATTATATTTTTTATTAAATGCTTTATTTTTGAAATAATTGTACAATTCTAAGACTAATATATTGTTTAATGTAAAACATGGGATACATTGAGAAAAAGAGTTTTTAAGTTTTTCCTAAATGATAAGGGACATAATGCTCACAATTAACCCAACAATTTTATCTATAAATATTAAATTTTTTAGATTAAATTATAAATAATATGTTATAATATTATTGATAATTACGTTTGAATTAATATGATGTAATATTAATATGATATATTTAATAAAAAAATACTGATTAATATACGTGCAAATTAGTATCTCATAACTCATATCCAGACAAATTAAGTTACGTCAATGGCTTCTGATTATAACTTCAACAGCAAGTCATTGCATTTTAACAAAAAAAATCTTTTATTTCTTTATATATAAAACACCTTCGTTCTAGAGTTGTCTTTTTTCTTTTTTACATTTATGATAATGATTTTAACGAAGAAGTTAGGTTTGATGGCAAACCGTGTGTTAAACTAACCGTTTTATATCAAAATTATGTTATATCTTATATTGATCATAAAAATAATTAATTAATATACATTAACAAAAATGTCATAAGAATATTTATAAAGTTTAATTAGCCTATATATTATATTCATGTAAAATTATTATTTAAATAAAAATATTAATTAATTAAGTTTATTTATATTATCTTACAAATATCTTAATACGAACGTAAATAAATAAATTATTAATTGTACCTAACATGATATTTTAATTTAATTTATCTAATTAATATTTTTATCATCTAACATATCAAATTTTTTATATAAAAAAACTAAACATATTTTGGTAGCATAAGAATTTAAATTTATATTATCTTTTATTACTATTAATTTAAATATAAATATAAATTAATTTTTAAAATATAAAAATAAAAATAATAAGCATAGATATAATTAATATATCCAATAATTTTGTGGTTAATTTTCTATAAAAAATTATTTCTTTTTTTTTCATAATTTAGCTCAATAATTATTTTTAAAATTTTAGTCGCTTAATTTTGTTAAAAGTGTCTTATTTTTATTTTTTCAAAGAACCATACAATTAAACATACGTGAACGTACTAAAATATGTTACTTGAAATTTTATATGTATTGATTGTATACTTTTATTTTTATTAAATAATTATATAAAATATAATTATTAAATAATGATTATACAATAAATATCATTTTTATGAAAGTTATTTAATAATTTTATTAGTGTCTACACAATTAATAAGTGAGTTAAATTTGATCGATTTATTTATAATTATATTATATTTATATTAAATTAATTATTTTTATAAAAAAATCATGTTATATATTACATTAATTAAAAATAATTAAATAAATATAAATTATTTTTAATCAAAAAAGTCTATAAAAATACTTAATAACCAAATTATATTTATATGTTCATTGACTTATTAAATAATAATTAAAATATTACTTAAATAAATTTATAATAAAATTACTTAATCACTAATGTTTCAATTATATTGGTCATAAAATAAATTTTATAATAAATTCGTTACTTATTAAAATAATAAATTAATCAACTATTTGTATAAATAGTTTTATAAAATTTCTTAACATTATTTTTTCATATTGTTGTAATTTGAGTAATCAAAATTTATATTTAAATACTTACTTTTTTTTTCTTTTGATTATGAAATAATTTTTTTAAAATTAATAATAATTATTAGTGGATAATATTATCATATACTTATTAAATGAGAATAACCATGAAACTAATTATATTAAAATACCATAAAGATATCTTGTTTTTACGAAAATTTGATGTCTTTATTTTAACGTACATATTTTATCATATTGTTTAAAATATACATGTAAATTCAATTACTACTTAGAAAAATAACAAAATATCAAGGTCTTTGTCAGTATTCAAGAAACTCTAAAAATCTTGATTTCTCTAAGATAATTTTTGACTGTTTTTGTATTGTCAAACCTGAGTTCGATCATGATAAAAAATTAATTAATTGCAGTAGAAAAACAATCAAAGTTATCATAAGAATATTTAAATTAACGTATTTATCTCATAATTACGATAAATCTAATCTATTAGAACTAGCAAAATACAACAATGTAACAAAAAAAATTGCCAGTTATTTTTTGATAAACTGACGAAAATTAACTGACAAAACTAGCTCTTATTGTAGTAGTAATTAAAGTGATATATATGGTGAGCAATTGTGGTCGTCATAAAGTGAGTTTGGAGGAGCAAAAATGTCATTTTATAAACAATATTGAAGATCAGGGCAAAGTTGTAAGAAATCAGAATTGTTAATTGAAAAATAAAAAATGTGTAAGGTGGAAGACATCATCATTCACTCGTCAATAAAAGAAAACGTATGCATGGATTTTTTTTTTAAGCGTAAGTAAATTAATAATTTTATTTGAAACTAAGAATCTATTTTTATTAATTTTTTCGCACTAATATTAGTATTTTTTTTACAATAATATTGCAATGCTTACATATTTTAAAATTGAATTTCTAATCTTACACTTATATGTCTTATAATGAGTTTTTGGTGCTTATAAGAATCTATTTTTATTAATTTTTTCACACTAATATTAATATTTGTTTTTAAATAACACTACATAACTTATAAATTCTAAAATTGAATTTATGATAAGTAGTTTTTGGTGTCTCGTTACAACCGCTGGATCTAATATTAGTACTATTTTAATAATTACAGCAAATATAAATATTTATACTCTTACTTATTTTTTCAAAAGCGTAATCACTTATCTATAAAACCGTTTTTATGAAAAATGCTTATTTATAACTGTTTATTAAGTAGGCTATCAATGTGCTATGAGTATACACATTTCTCAAATTAGAGACAACAGTATTGAATCAGTTCAACTGCGTATAAATCACCTTCCCAATGCACTAAGTTGCTAGACAACATGAATCATTACAAAAAAGCGAAAATTAGAAAAAAGAAAAGAAAAAGAAGCAAAAGACAAAAATAACAAAAATAAAGAAGACATAAAAAACCCGAAGCGGTGTCAAATGATCCCTTTACAATGTTCTCTACATTCATTCAGTCACACCCTGTCTCTCTCCTTCTGTAAACACTCCGAGCTGAGCTCTTAATCAGATCCAGGTTTGCCTCTGCTCCAGATTCTTAAGTTTTTCACTACCCAACTTTTATTTCGTAAATAAGTGTACTTTTTTAATATATTAGTTACATTTTATGTTTGGCTTTCTTAGAAAAGGAAAAGTAAACAGAGAGAATAAACTTGTTTTCTTATGTTTAATGCACTTTAATCTTTTTCTGAAACTGAAATAGCTGGCTCAAGTATTCCCCGTAGTCATGTTTTATCCATTCTGAGTGTTAGAGTTGTTCATTACTCTGGACCCAGTAGCTATAAGAAGAATGCTGAGAAGATTTAAAGTTTTGGTCTTTTTTAGGTATTTCATTGGTGCTTCTTATTATCTCTCAGACTCTCAGCGACCAAAATGGTTATTCAGTTTTTTGGGTTTTATCTGAATCTTAGTAATTGACTATGTGAATCCTCAATAAAGGGACAAAATTGATCTTTTCTCTTTCCGTCTGTAGTTTTTGTTTGTTAAAATACAGAGCAATTTGTCACTTTTTATTCATCTCGGACTTTCCTCCTCTCTTTTTTTTTTCAAATTTCCTTATTACTTAAATTATTTTAATTACTCTTCTATTTTATGCTAGAGTTCTCTTATGAGGTGATTTAAAAAAAATACCTTCAACACAGTCTTGTTGCTTGGGAACTGAAGGAACATGGAAGTGGCATTTAGTGTAAATTATAGAAAATTTAGTGTAACTTCTGCTACGGAATCAATCCTTTTAATGGTATATCAGCAGGGAAATTTTTGTTAGGGTATCAAAATTACAGAAGTAAAATTTTAATCAAATGATGTTATAGATCATACATTTTTCTTCAAGGGGTACCATTTAAATAGGAATTTTTTAAAGAAAATTAAAAATATCTGCTGCCAAAAATGCTTCCCATGTCCGAATATTTCATGAAACATGCTACAGCTTCCAATTTGTAATGGAAGACAGGTTATACTTGATATGTTCTGCTTAGTGGGAGGATTATTCTTGCCAATTCTTATACTATATTTATTATCTTACAGTTTATCAGCAATTTGGTAAATAGTTTGGAGGGTCTTACTCAACAGGAATCTACAAGGAGTTACATTGCAGGTGTTAGACGGATGATACAGACGTTGAGTTACATTGCAGGGATTGGGCGGATGATACGGATGTTGAGTTAAATGATAAGGAAGTATCCTGCGTTTTTAGAATGAATTGAAGTTTTTTTATTTTAAAAGGAGAAAATGGAAGAAATACAGATGCAGTCTGATAATTATGGATCTTTGTCATCTTCTGCAAGTAGCCCAGCTAGTAGGGTACCATCAAGTAACTTCTTTTACTTGCGCAAACCTGGTTCCCTTCGACAGCCCATCTCATTTGAGGATTCCCCAGAATGGGAGGATACTAATATTGATGTTAGGGTGGATGAAGGAGGTGACTCTATCAATATTGCAACCACACCTGTTTCTCCATCTCTTTCAAAGTTCAATAGTAGTTCCTTGCCATCCCCACCTTTACCTGAGTCTGCGGTTGTAACAAGAAAGATTGTAGGGGCTTCAGTTGTGTGGAAAGATTTGACAATCACAATAAAAGGGAAAAGGAAGTACTCTGACAAGGTTGTGAAGAGTTCAAGTGGTTATGCACTGCCAGGGACTATGACAGTAATAATGGGCCCGGCCAAATCAGGAAAATCTACTCTGCTAAGGGCACTTGCAGGTCTTCAAGCGTGTTTTGTCATTTCTAATTGATTGTTTAAATTTGTTAGTTTTTTTTTGTCTTTTAATGTGATACCTAAGCGTTTTCCTTTTCTTAATATAGGAAGATTGCCTCATTCTTCCAAAATGTATGGAGAGGTGTTCATGAATGGGGCAAAATCTCACTTGCCATATGGGTCATATGTAAGTTTGTAGTAATTCCTCCATGCTGTTGATCTATGGTTGGGTTCACTTTTCTTCTGTAGCTCTCCTGTTCTTATTTCAAGAGTTCCTCTCTTGTTTCTACATTACTTGCCATTATCTTTATGTATTGATATTTCTTCAAGAACTGTAACTAATTTGTTTGTTGTTAGTTACTGTCCAATGAACTTTATGCTTCTTTTTTGTTGCAAAATATGGATTTAAGATTTCTCAATCTTTTACCAATATTTAACATATTTTTACTCAATGCTTTTCAACTGCAAGTACTTAATTTTATCTTAGACTTTCCATTTCGGAAATTAGCTTTTGTAAGAAATGTATCTGCTATAAAATATGAAATGAAATAAACTAGTAAAGCACATAAAGGACGAAAATGAATTCTTTATCCTGGTTTTGGGTAATTTAGCTAATTGTACTTATCCCACATTCAGGGTTTTGTTGAGAGGGAGACCACTCTAATTGGCTCCCTTACAGTCAGAGAATATCTATACTATTCAGCACTACTCCAGCTTCCTGGATTCTTGTGTCAGAAAAAGAATGTTGTCGAGGATGCCATCATTGCTATGTCACTTAGTGATTATGCAAACAAGCTAATAGGTGGGCATTGTTATATGAAGGGCCTTCATAATGGTGAGAGAAGGCGAGTTGGAATTGCACGGGAGCTTGTGATGAGGCCTCATGTCTTGTTTATTGATGAGCCTCTTTATCATCTCAATAGGTACAGCTTTCCCAATTTTCCTTCTCATTTTCTTTTTCTAAAAGATTATTGTCTGCTTGGTAATCTGTGGCATTGCACTTGTGATGGTTTGCAAATATACTTATGTAATATCTTAAGAAACTAGAGTAGATGTTTTAGGAAGTAGCAAGATTGCTAAAAATGAAATTCTCTCATAATGTATCCCCAACTGTCTACCTTTCATTGTATTTTAAAATTTCTTTAAAATTTTATTTTTGAGAATAAGTTGCTGAGTTAGTAACCATTTTATGGCTTTGATCAGGTTGTTTCTTCTTCTTTTCCTGTCTCCTTTGTAAAATCTTCATGTATTTCATAAATTGCATGAATGGTCATGATGTGCTCGGTTTTATTGAATGACATTTTGCATTACTACAATGATATGGTTGCAATTTTTTTTATTGTCTCCAGTGTCTCTGCTCTTCTGATGATGGTGACACTGAAGAAACTTGCAAGTATGGGATGCACTCTTATTTTTACCATTTACCAAAGCAGCACTGAAGTATTTGGCCTTTTTGACCGGATTTGTTTGCTTTCAAATGGAAATACCCTCTTCTTTGGAGAAACATTGGCATGCTTACAGGTATAGTTGTGAATATCTGTGTTTCCAGCTTATATCCTCATACTTTACGTGAGTTAATTATGAAGATAGTGAAAGAAGAAATACATTTTCCTAGAAAAGGCGGTGAATTTATATTGATAAGTTGGTGAAAGGGAGAAGAAAATCAATTGCATATGTCATAAAAATAACCGTGATCTTTACTCCTTGTGGAAGCAAGTTTGAAAATTATAGGTTATTAAAACTGACTTTTTCCTGATGAAGCACTTCTCAAATGCTGGATTTCCTTGCCCAATAATGCAAAGTCCTTCTGATCACTTCTTACGTGCAATAAACACAGAATTTGACAGGATCATTGCTATGTGCAAAAATTGGCAGGTAATTGCTTATAATATCTCATATTATGATGATAGTAACTTTAGGAATGTTGCATTGATATGTCTTTAGATTATTGAAAAATATGCAGTTGTTATAACTGAATTTTGATGCTTTAAAATTCTCACTGTGTTATGATTGATTTAAAAAGCCTTCTCTTTTATCCGTGCAATTTTTAAAATTTCTCTCTTTAAATAATCTATGGACTGTAAAACTATGACAGGATGATAATGGAGATTTTTCATCGGTTAACATGGATACTGCAGTGGCAATACGCACCCTTGAAGCAACTTATAAATCATCAGTTGATGCTGCTGCTGCTGAAACTATGATACTGAGACTCACTGAGAAGGTTTGACTTCACATTTCTTATCAAATTCTTGAGCTAATGCAACTATTGCATGTTTTTATTTGAAATCACAGATTTTACATGCAATAGTCTTTTAACTTGGATGATCTATTTTTAAAATTTGATGCAGATTTATTGATACTTTTCTTTTGTGATTGTCTAAATCAACTAGATCAGTTATCACAGTTGAAGTGAAATAGGGAAAACAAAATACAGCTCAAGTGATCAGTTATCACAATTGAAGTGAAATAGGGAGGGGAAAAAAAATACAGTTCAAGTGAACTAAGTAATTATGGGGTGGTAGTTCTTCTTTAGGATATTTTTATAACTTGCCATTATCACACGTTGAAACTTTACCATTTCATTTATACATCATGTATATAAATATGATTGCATCAGGAGGCATTTAGTTTTTATAAATTCCCTTCTTTTAGTTTCATTAACTTGCAATATGCAATTACTTGAATAGGAGGGTCCAATTCTCAAAAGCAAGGGAAAGGCTAACAATGCTACACGGGTAGCAGTTTTAACATGGAGATCATTATTAATCATGTCAAGGGAATGGAAATATTATTGGCTTCGTCTCATTCTTTGTATGCTTCTAACGCTTTCTGTTGGTACGGTTTTTTCTGGCTTGGGGCATTCTTTGTCTTCAGTGAGGGTGAGTATAAAATAGCTTTGCCATTAAATCTTTCATGACACACTAGAATTTAAATTTTCATTTCATTGTAACATTTTGAAATGAACTCTTAGAACTTGATTGTTGAACTCATGTTTCTACAATGGACTTACATTCCTTACTATGCTTTCTTGTTTTATTTATGATAGTAACCAAGGTATATGTCCATTTTTTCATCACTTTATGGTTGTCGTGTTTGATATTCTGTTTTGTATTCTTATAATGACAATGATATCTAGGCTACATAAACTGAAGAATATCATGTTGTTTTGTTACTTCAGCTTTGAAATTTTTTGTAGTTGAGCAGAAGCCATATTAAATTGACCAAAATAAACAGTTGTTTTTTTAGGGTTTAACTTTTAAGTATTTTTTCCAACCAATATCTGTCTGCAAAAAAAAAAAAAAAATTGTTCAATGAATGTGATGGTTTGCATTTTGTAATTTTTCTGAAGGAAACAATGTCATTATGCCTTCAACTACTTTAGTTTCGAGTTATTTTACTACCTACAGCCACTTGATAGATGACCTCCTTTTAAAAAAAAAATTCTTCCCCTTTTTTCTCGTCTCCCACTCTCCCTTGCTTTGTGATTGCACTGTATTTTATGGTTGACTTACTGCTCCTACAAAGTAGCCGTGTCATCATCATATGTGTGGCCAAGGCTTTGTAGGCCCATGCAATTGTACCTTTCAAGAGATATGGATTTCTTCCCTTTCCATTAACTGTACTTTCCGTTGACTTAGCAGTTGTCACCATAGTGAAGATTAACTTTTTAAAGTTGCTTCTGTGTGAAATTTAGTCTTTTATTTATCCATATTTGCATTGCGTCGATATAAAATGCAGTTGATTCACTTCCTTATCTTGATGGTCATATTTATTGCAGTCAAGAGTTGCAGCAGTTTTTGTTTTTGTATCATTTGCATCACTTCTAAGTATTGCTGGAGTCTCTGCACTTATGAAAGAAGTAAAGGTAATGCTGGCTACTGTACTATTACTGAAGTTAAATCAATGTGCTTGCCTTTTGTTATTATAAAATGTTGTAGCTCAAATTACTACTATTTTTGTTTCTGATAATGACGATCGTTGATTGATGTATCTCTACTCTCTTGTACAGTTTTAGTGTTTAGAAATGTGCACATGAGTGGTTTCCGTAGGATCAAGCTAACTGACGTTCCTAAATTGGCGGGTGTAAAGCCTTTCTTCTTTATAATCGAAGTCATCTTATATATACACACGCTTAATTTTTAACTACTCATTTGTCAACAGTTAGTTATCTTAGATTATGATGGCTGTATCATATGAAAGCTGGTGTACCTTATCATATACGGGTGGTAGTTCACTTTACTACTATTTAAAATAAACATTCCTTTCCAAATTGATCTTATTTGTGCATATTTCCTTCACTGCAGATATATGCAGATGAAGAAGCAAACCAGCATTCAGGGGTGTTTGTCTTTTTATTTGGGCAACTTCTCTCTAGCATCCCATTCCTGTTTCTTATCTCTATTTCATCAACTCTTGCCTTCTATTTTCTTGTGGGGTTGCGAGACGAGTTCAGCTTGTTGATGTATTTTGTGCTGAATTTCTTCATGTGCCTCTTGGTAAATGAAGGTCTCATGCTACTAGTTATTTCTTTCTGGCAAGATATTTACTGGAGTGTCCTCAATCTTGTGTTAATACAAGTGAGTTCCTCAACTATAGACACGCCTTTAGGCTTTTATTTTCTTAATGCTATGCACGTGGAACCTGAAATTCAATGAACATTTTCTATTGTGCATAAAAAAAAGCATGGTGTTTTTGGGTATCAGAAAAGAATGCAATGCATGTGTCTTAAGCTATGTCCACAAATCAGACGTCAAGTATGTTGAATTCAACATTTGACCGACCACATCTGTTTGCTTTTGAGTTTCTACCAGTTTACTTGCCTTATTTAGACTTACACAATATATGCATGTCATTTCAGATTGCGATGATGCTTACCGCAGGCTACTTCAGAATTCGAAATTCTCTGCCAGCACCACTGTGGACTTATCCAATATCATATATTGCATTTCATACGTATTCTATCCAAGTAAGCAGATCCCTGAAGTGTTCATTTGCTTCTTACAACTGGATTTTAGCATTTGGAAAAGTGTCCTTATCTGAAACATTTTTGAATTTTTTATTTTTTTTACTTTGTTATGTTTAACATAGGGGCTTCTCGAGAATGAATACCTCGGAACTTCCTTTGCAGTAGGGCAGGTAAGGACCATATCTGGTTTCCAAGCTTTGCAGAGTGTATATGTGATCTCTCCAGATAGCAATTCAAAGTGGGAAAATTTACTGATCTTGTTTCTAATGGCAATTGGTTATCGTATTCTTGTCCTTGTTTTACTCCATTTTCGTGTAGGTAAGAAAACAATCCTTTCTAGAATTTTCGGGTGTAAACAGGATATAATGGCTGCAAGATGAATGAATATATTGTGAGCTGTATATCTTGGTTTTTGTAACCTGTTCACTCAATCTCCTTATGTTATTGTCATGGGCAGTTTTGGTTTGAGCTCATGCTTTGAAAGATAGAAGTGCATAACTCCTTATGGTAAAAGTATGATTTTTTTCTTTCTTTCATGGAATACCTTGTTCCATTATCCCAACACCAAATATTGTTTTTCCCCCCCTACTTCTAAGACTTTCAAGACTCGAAATATAGTGTGTTTATGATGGAATCGCTTTCTTAAGGAATTGTTTCTGTTTGAACTACTTTTAGCTTGCACTTGCCCAATTGAGGGAGCAAGAGAGAGAATTAGCTTGAAATTTCTCCAAAGTAGCCAAATTGTTTACATATTTCAATTATACCGTTGACTTCTATGTGTGATTCGAAGTGATTTCAAGGGAGGTATTTAAATGTTTGAGAAAAAATTATTAGGAGTGTTTTTAAGTAATATTTTAGTAATTATTTTAACATTAGAGCATGCATTAAAAACTATTCGGAAAAGTAAGTATTACTTCTCTTGAAATCAGTTAACTCAATATTTTAAAAGGAATTAGCAAGATTTTCAAGCATGCTTGAAAGTGTTTTTATTTTTTAAATTAATATAATATTAAATGTTCTCAATTATAAGGTATTTAAAAAAAAATCTTTTATCTTTAAAATATTTTTAAATAATAGATAATTAATTAAAAATTAAATGTTATATAATTTTTAAAATAAATAAAATTTTAAAATGTATTATTATGTTATCTATATAGATATATTAGTTTACAGTAACGTATTTCTTATTAGATTATCATATAATTAGAGTTCTTGTTGAATATATTTCTTGTTAGATGAATGTGAGAATAGAGTACTGAAAGGACAACCAATGTAATAGCTTAAAATATAAGGATAATTTTGTATAAAAAAATTATTAGGTGTGATTTAAATTTTTATATATAGTATAAATTATCTAAAAAAATTAGCATGTATCTAACATTTTAAATAGTCTTTAAATAATTTTTAGTATTTTAAATTCTAATAATTTATTATTTGATTAATAAAATAAGAATAAATTATATAATAACAAAGGACTTAAGCAATAATAATAATTATTCTAAAATATGTGTATAATTTTATCAAATAACTCATGATGTGTGATTTAGACTTTTATATAAATTGTTATTTTATTCTTTGTTTAATTTTATTATATGATTGAAATTTATGACAGAATAATAAATAATTAAATTATTTAAAATATGAATATCAAAAATGTATATAATAAACATTGTTAATTAAAATCTTTAATTTTTTTCTAAAAAAGAAATTAATAAGTATTTTTTTTAAAATTGTAGGTAAATTAATACCTTATATTTTTTTTCTAAAATTTAAAATAAAATATAAAGAGTAAAATATATTATTGTTTTAAAATATAATGGTATGTTTAACCAAAATTACTGTATTGCAAACATAATTTAGATATACATAATATAGATTTACAATCAAAAAGTTTAAGTGGTGCCAAAAAGGCTCTTTGTTTAGTTTGTATTCCCTGAAGTATTACAAGTCACACTTAGATAATTTGATTCTAAATGAACCATTGTTTCATTCTCACATTAAAGTTTATCAAATGATCCAAAGAATGAAAAAAAAAACCAGAAATAGAACCCTAGTTCTAATGGTTGGTTTCCTCTTATAAATCATAAACTACCCACCCTTTTCTGTTTTTTTTACCGTTCGGTAATCTTTAGAGCTTAAAATACGAACAAATTAACTAAAAAAATCGTTTAATTAAACGAAAAATATGATATTTTATTTCATTAGTTGAGATTATTCATATTAAAAAAAACAAAACTCTTTTCCTCTCGAACATTTATTTTATTGATTAATTTTATAATTAAGAAATGTTTAGTGCATAAGTGATAATTTATGATATTATGACATGAATATATATACTTTATATGAGTCAAAAATAATAATTATTTGATTTTTTGCATTTAAAATTTATATCATATGTTAATAATATAAATAGTATACATGATAAACAAGAGAGGTTATCTAAGTTTTATAATGTGTCCATTAATGAACAAATACAACACAATTTGTACCACTAGTCTAATGAAATGGTTGATAGTCTTTTTATGAAGGCATCTAATTCTCTCTCTTGTGATCCATTAGGCTTTAAAGCATTTTCTAAAGTGATTCCTAGCTTTTGAATTGCTTTTCTATATTCATCCCCAGATGCACCTAACAATTGATTGATTCTCTCATAAATATTATGCTTTGAAATAGGATACTTATATATTCCTGTTTTTCTATCCCTAATTGGTTCTTGGCTACTTAAGTTAATCCCAACCTTCCAATCATCCACCACTAATTTCCTATTAGTGAATTGATCTGTAATTAAAGGGTAACACAACATAGGCTTTTTACACCATATACTTTCTAAAATCGAATTCCAACCACAATGAGTCAAGAACCCTCCGATTGCCGGATGTCCCAACACTGTCATTTGACAACACCAAGGTATGATCATCGAACGGTCACGAACCTCCTCTCTAAATCCAAAGGGCAACACATCATATTCGACCGAGCTTACAATATCAGGGCGTAACACCCAAACAAAACTCACCTTGCTAAGTGATATCCCGTGTGCTATTTCTGCAATATCCTTCCTTGAAATGTGAGCCCAACTACCAAATGAAACATACAAAACTGAACCTTTGGGCTTTTTATCGAGCCACTGTGTGCAATCGGACTCGGGCCATAGGCTTGTGGCTACAGACTTGTTGTTGTTAGACCTAAATTGTAAGATGGGTCCAATAGCAAAGACATTACGTTCTTTGCACTTGTCATATTTCTCTCGCCGCAAAGCTTCAACTGAGTCAGGTTCAAGATCTAACACTGCATTGCAAATGGTAAGTCGGCGAGGTATGTGAGCTAAGGATCCTTTGATTATTTGGTGGCTGAGTGTTGATGTATCTTTCTCTTGGAGATATGATGGCAAGTCCTTGGGTTCAATTGCTTTAACTCCTGGTATGTAATCGATTGTATCCTCTCGAAGTTCTGATACTGATAAAATATTAATCAGAACTCAGTATTAATTTTCAAACTATATTTGTATTACTAAGTGTAAATTACTAATTTGTTACCAAACTTTCAAAATTTGAATTTTTCTTTTAGATCAAACAGTACTGTGGTTCGAAATTTTAACTTGAAAGGGAAAAGAGCTAGCAAAGTTGGAATACCAAATTGTTCATTAACCCTAATGTTATTTGATATTATTTGTAAGAACAATAAATGTTGGAAAACAAACAACAGATAAACTACTAATCACCATTCACCATTCAAATATTATAATTAAGGAGATAATCAACAAAGTGAATGCATAACACACCTGGCTTTCTTTCATGAGAACCATCATTTTCGAAGGCAACAAAGTGTCCATTATCGTTAAGCCGAAATCTATTATTATAGAGATTCAAAACCAAAGCAGCTTCTGTCCAAACAGTAACTGCAAACAGCTCGTACTTCTGACAAATCTCATTAGTCCACACAAAGTAATAATCTGCAATCAAGTGAGTAATTCTTGGCCCATCTTTACACTTACCAAGTTCATCCAACTTATCTTCTAAATGTGCTTTAAAAACATGTAATAAAGCAGTGTTGAATTGGTCCATATTAAGAGATCTGTCATAGTTCAAGGGCAGTCCATCTGAGATTGTCGTGTATCGTATGTCAAGCCCAGATTCTCGTGCCTCGGCGAAGATGTCATCGCCGTGGTGAGAATGGGCTCTTTTGGTTTGGTGGTGGATGGCCTCAGTGTTGATGTAGGTAATGGTAATGCCCTTCGAAGCAAGCATTATGGCTAATTGAACAGATGGAATTATATGACCTTGGAATGGGTAGGGAATGAAGACAGCATGGTGTTTGTGTTTACTTTTCTTGACATTGTTTGCTCCGTTCATGGTTATGAAGCTGGCTATTTGTTGCTATAGAATCAATTTGATTGTTATTGAAAATATATTTAGAAGAAGAGAAATAGTTTGGTTCTTATATATTTAGTATACAGAGAGAAGAGATAAAAAGATAGTCTTTTTTCTATGAAAGAGACTAATTTGAGTCTTTACCATATATGAGAAATGTTAATTTAGTTAGTTAATGCGTTTTTGTAAGACTCAAGGCTACATGGTTCACAATGAGCTAAATATTGCCTAGGGTTTGCGCATATGACATGGGAATAAATTAAGAGCAAGTTGAAAGCATCACAATAATTGTACAAGCTGAGTGGGTGGGCTATATTTATTTATTAGAGAATTTTTGTTTTATTTGTACATAAATTTGTGCAAATTTTTTTGAGAATTTGTCTAAAAAGTGTATATTTTTTATAATAGTTTAAAAAAGTGCATAGATTTGTTTTAGTTTAAAAATGATCAAATTTAAACCTATTCAACAATTTGTGGTTAATTTATTTTTTTTCTCTCTCCTCATATTTTTTAGCCACCTATTTTCTCTTTCACGAACAAACCAAACAGTAAACATTATTTTTTCTCTCCTTTTCTATTTCTCAATCACATTTTTTCTTCTTCTTATCTTCTTAAAAAAACAAAAATAAAATATCTTCGTTCAATAAATTTTAATAAATAATAATTTATATTTATTTTATTATAAAATAAATTATTTTTATTTTTTAAAATAAAACTTTAATATATATTTTTATACCATAATATTCTCTCTCATTTATTTAATTAGCAATCCATCAATCACGTTTTTTTTTTAAATAAATATTTTTGTCTTTTCTTTCTCTCTCATTTACTAATTTCGAGAACCTTATTTTTTAAAATATATCCATTCAACAATTTTTAATAAATAACAATTTATTTTTATTATAAATAAAAAATAATAAAATAATTTATATTTATATAATAAAAAATATATATTTTATAATAAATAACTTATCAAGATTTTATTATTAAATAATTTAAAATAATAATAATAATAAATTATTAAATTTTAAATTATTAAAAATTTTACTAAATAGTTACAATAATTTTTCATAAAAATGAAAAATTATTGACATTTTAAAAAAATAAATTATTTAAGATTAAAAAAATTAAAAAATAGATTACATTATAACAAATATCTCTAATATTTTATAATTTTAATTATTACTAAGATAACAAATATCTATTAACAATAATTATATTTAAGTATTAAAATATAATTATTTCAATATAATTTATATATTTTATTATATTAATAATAAAAATAATTATAATCATATTATATTATAGAATATTTTTTCACAAAATTTGTGATATAATATTTTATATTTGTATTATATTTGGTAAAAAATTAGATATAGAAGTTTTATAATTTTTTTAAATAATTTAATTATTTTTATGAATATTATTTTTTATATCATAATTATAATTATAATTATATTTTATAATAATAATAATAATGTATTATATTATTTATGAATTATCAAAATATTTAGCATATTATTTTCAATATATGTATAAATTTATATTTATTTTATTGTAAAATAAATTATTTTTTATTTTTTAAAATAATTTTTTTAATATATAATATGATAAAAAATTTAAAATTAATTATAAATTTATAAGATGTTAATATTTTTTTATGTTTATAATAATTATGTTTTGTAAAATAGAATTTTTAAATAAAATTGATTAAAAATTTTGCTTTCAAGTTTAAGTTAAAATTTTGTCTATTTTTTAAAAAAGTTCTACTTATATCCATTTTTAAACTATTGTCTAAGAGTTGTCTTTTATAGAAAAAACTCCAATTTTTTTGCACTATGTCACCTTGTACCATTTTATAATTTGACAAAAGGGAAAACATCTTAATGGTACTTTACCACACATTATGCATGATAAATGTTGTGGCTAAGTTGCATAGAATTTATATAAGAATATTCTTTGACAAGTTATATGGTATAATTTATTGAGTAAACTTATGAATTATTGCATTTGTATCACCAAACAACATTTTCGTCCTATTTCTACCATCGAACTATAAAATTGTTTAGGCGTCAGTTTTTTCATCCACTAGGTTGTTAAAAATTAAAAAATTCACTGTTCATCTTCTTCATCCGTTTTTGAACAAATTTTAATTTAGCTCTTCCTCATCATGATAGCTAACTGATATTTCTCTATAAGATTATCAGATTACATATAAATTCCCTGGAAATAAGAAAAATTAATTCACTGGTTTTTGATTGTCATATGGGTCATAAGATTCTGTATTTTCGACTGTATTTTAATTATGATGGATCTGAAATGATGGAAACTTTTCTGGGTTTCTCCAAAACCCTTCAAATCCTCAAGACATCGTTGGGTTTAAAATTCCATTTTCCCAATTGTACGTGAAGTATTTTAGAGAGGTTTCTAAATTGTGGAATTGAGGAATAGGAAGTGTATTTTAGAGGGGTTTTGATATTAGTGGTAAATTGTTCACTATCAGAAATTTCTATATGGATTTTATTCAAAAATTGGTGAGGAGGACGATAAACAATGGATATTATAGATTGTAATCCACCACGTTAGAATCTATCAACTGGCTGATGGAATTTGTTACAATTTGAATGTAAGGCTGAGTTGTATATTGAAAAATCCCATGATATTTCTAGTATTTATTCTATATTTTAGTCCTGATATACTCTTAGGTATCAAATAACATTTACGTTAGGTAAATTGTCATAAGTTAAAAAAAATGATCAAGATCTTAGTCTGGATTTTTGTGTGTAGATCTAGATCTAGATCTAAATCTTATTTTAGATATTCTAGCTCATTATCTTAGAATAAGATCAACAGAGATTTTTGTTTTTTTCCCTCCTGAACTGTATATTATTCATCCAACGTGTTCAATAGTGTATAAATATTTCAAATAATATTTTATATAAAAACTTCAAATAATCCCATGCAATGGAAGTATAAGTAAATGGTTAAGATTTAAAAACAAATAAATAAAAAATAAACAGTTGATCCTATTATTATTATTATTTTGCATTTTTAGTTTTTATTAAAAATAATATTTATATCTTTTATTTTTTATTTTTGTGACAGTATTTTCACGTATATTGTTATAAGGTGAGCTTCATTCATCTAAATTTTCGTCTTCTATTATTTAAGTCGTATTTGTGAATTTTATGATTAATGCAAGTAAAGGAGTGAACTGGTTTTTCATAAAACAAGAAACTTTGATAATAAAAAATTTTGATAAAGGAAGCCTTGATGATTCAACAATTATTTTGTGCACTAGTTAAAAAAATTGCTAATTAAATCAAATTAAGACAATATAATTGTTTTTCCTTCGTATAAACAAATTTCATGTGTTGAGCTTTATTTTGCTATTTTATAACATCATGTTATTTTTACATGTTGAATTGTATCATTTATTGTAAAAAATTGTAGTTTTTGGAACTCAATTTCTTCACAATAGTTTGTGCGATCAATCTTTAAAAAGGAATATGAGAAGTAAGATGAGATAAAATGAATCAAAAAATATGGTCTAAAAAATGACAAAAAAATTGTTTCAGTTGTAGGGGTGAGAAAAGCCAAAAATATCAAAAATATTCTTCATTAAAATTACATCTGTTGATCATATTAAAAAATTGCACAAAATTAAAACGTTACTGTAAATGTGAGTATTACTAAATTATCAATTAATATTAAGGTTAAAAAAATATTATTAAAGTATCAATTAATAATAAAGTTAAATAAGAGTATGAAAAATAGAATTGTGATACTATTAGCATAATAAATCTTATTTCAACGGCTTGTTTTAAGCTAGACAAGTAGCAAAAATACTCCAATACTTTTCAAAAGTTTATTATTGTTTGACATTTATATCGTTTTTTTTTTTTGGTAGTTTTAAGCCTATTTCAATATATTTTGTAAAATAAAAATAAAAAGAGATAGATAGAGAGTAAACATGTTATATCAGAATTTTTGAACATGTATCAGAATTTTTTTTATTAAAAAAAAAGCACTTCTATAGTAGCCAAGCAATAACAAACGGACCATAAGAACAGTATAGCTATAGCAGAGGAATTTTGTTCCAACTTTTCTTCTTAAGAAACTTGATTGACACATATTTCCAAGCCGCCCTACACCAAATATGCCTAATTTGCCCATGTTTTGAAAATGCTATAAATGAACATTGAACTCAAATAGCTTTTTTCATCAACAAAAAATTACGAGAGAAACAGAGAAACTCAAAATCTCAAACAACCCAAAATGGCAAAGCTGTTCATTAAGCAAGCCAAGCAATATGCTGAGACTCGCCCAGATTACCCAGCTCAGCTTTTTCAATTCATTTCCTCCAAAACACCCGCACGTGATCTTGTTTGGGATGTTGGCACTGGCAGTGGACAAGCTGCTCAATCTGTAAGTCTCAATTTTTTTTTCTCATATACAATTTAATTTGTAATTATTTGTTTAATAATCTACAATAAGATTCTGTTTGTCTTTCCGCTGCATCTGTGATAATACAAAAGTGCTTATTGACCAAGTATAATTTTATTTTTTATCATAAATGCTGTCATGTATAGGAAAGTACATTTTATACTTCCTAACAAGCCTGAAAACATTTTCTCTTGAAATCACTTTTAACTGAAGCATTAACAAACACGCGTTAAAACTATATTGGGCAGATTTCAATTTTCTTATGAATAGTATATCCATGAGTATTTTGATTTGTTTTTGTTAAAGTCTTGATGATAAAGTACATATATTTCAGCTAGCTGAGATCTACAAGAATGTGATAGCCACAGACACTAGCTTAAAACAACTTGAATTTGCACCTAAACTACCAAACATTCATTATATACATACCCAACCAAACATGTCTATAGAAGAAGTTGAAGAAAAGATAACACCAAAAGGAAGCTTGGATTTGATAACCATAGCTCAAGCTTTGCATTGGTTCGACCTACCTAGTTTCTACAACCAAGCAAAGTGGGTTCTCAAGGAACCAAATGGAGTCATTGCTGCTTGGTGCTACAAAATGCCTAGAGTTAACAGTTTGGTTGATGAAGTATTCGACCCGTTTTACTCCGATTCGAAGTTATTTTGGGATTTGAAGAGAAATATTGTTGAAGATGAATATAGAAGCATTGAGTTTCCATTTGAGCCAGTGGAAGGAGTTGATCACACTGGACCATTTGAGTTTGTGAGTGAGAAATTGATGAATTTAGAAGAGTATTTTATGTACATAAGCTCATGGTCAGCATATCAAATGGCTAAGGACAAGGGTTTGGAGCTTTTGAAGGATGATGTGGTTGAGAAATTTAAGCAAGCTTGGAATCAAAGTGGACAGGTTGATAAGGTTGTGAAATTTCCTTTGTTTTTGAGGATAGGAAAAGTGGGAAAAGTCTAAAGATTGCACTTTAGTTTTCTTTTTCTTTTTTATATAATAATTATAATTGAACACTGGTTTTTTTTTATCTAAATATTTTAGCGAATTATTTCCAGAGATTTATACTTATTAGTCAAAGTTAGATAAATAAAGTTGATTTTTTTGTTTAAAAATATTGTTTTAATAATAAAGATGGTGGCATCAATCAAAAGTTTGCTGTTTCTTAGCCACACAAAATAAAAAGGGCAAGGTAAAAGATGGAGTAGCAGCCCCCTTACATCATCAGACAACCATATTTTATATTTTATTAATAATTAATTGATATATAATTTAAATTTAAATCTTATGTTATAATATTTTAATAAAAAAATTTATTACCTTAAAAAAAACCAACTTATACATTGAATATAAGAGTTTTGTATTTTATTTAAGCATTTAAAGTGTGCACCTTTAGTGCATATGGATCAGATTTTTAGATTATGATGCTGTTTGTTTGACTATTTGAGTTAAAGTTTATAAAATTTTAAATAATTCCTCTGTTATAGAAAGACAAAATGGTGATTTTATTATAATATTAAAAAAATATTAATTTAAAAATCAATATATATTTTCTTAAATTAATTAAAAATAAAATTTTATATATAAATAAGAATTATATCGTATAATTAAATTATTTATATTATCAATTAAATAAGTAAAGTTTGAAAAGAATTATATTATCAAAGTTTGAAAAGAAAAGACATTTTTTATTTATATTTAAGCGTCGAATAAAAACTATTTGCTCGAAAATAAAAGACTATTTTGCATAGTTGTCCCCTGATGTACGTATCATATTTATTAAATATGTATTTAATTTAAGTCGGTTTGAAAAATCAGATATATTTTTTCTATTCTAAATAGTTACTATTTACTTACGATTTAAATAAATAGAACTCAAACTAACCCGATAAAATAATATTATTAGAAATATAATACTAATATAAACTAAAACATATCTTGAAACAAAAATATTAAAGAAGAAAAATAATAACATTAGAAATTTAACGAGATTTGGTATAAATGTTACTTACGTTCTCGGGCGTCGTTGACCACTTCTACTATCTCTAAATGGATGAACTCTAAAATTACAACTAATTGGGTAAAATTGAGCTAATCAATTACCCTTACAAAAGACTGAAAAATTTACAAATTTTGTGATGTTTTACAAACGGTGAAAAAAGGCTTTATTTATAACCCCAAATCCAACATCCATCTTCATTTCTAACCAATGTGTGACTTTTCTAATTTACTCACTAATAAGTTATGTAACAAATCTCTACCTTAACAACTTATTGATTCTTAAATGATTTATTCAATCACTAGATGAGCAAAGCCAATGTCAATTCATATTTGCATAATGTTAATCAAGTCCAAACAATGTTTGAACTTGATTGTCGTTACCACCTTAGTAATCATATTTGCGTGATTCTCTATAGTACTGATCTTCTGAACTAGTATTCCACCTTCTTCAATAATCTTTTGCACGAAATGATAACGAACGTCAATGTGCTTTGTACGTGCATGGTAGACTTGGTTCTTTGCTAAATGAATAGCACTCCGACTATCACAAAACACCTTAATATGTTTTTGACCAACTCTCAAGTCTTTAAGCAAACCTCGTAACCAAATAGCTTCCATCATAGCCTCTGTAACTACCATATACTCTGCCTATGTAGTAGACAAAGCAACTGTGGAATGCAAAGTAGACTTTCAACTTACTGATGCTCTAGCAAGAGTAAACACATAACCAGTAGTTGATCAATGCTTATCTAAATCTCCTACATAGTTGGCATCAAAATATTTGACTGCACATTGACCAACGGTATTATCCTGGTGAAATACTAAACCAACATCTATAGTATTTATAATATACCGTAGAATCCATTACACAGCCAACCAATGTCCTTTACCAGGATCATGTATGTACCTATTTACAGCACCAACCACATATGAAATGTCAGGTCTTGTACACATCATTGCATACAACAAGCTACCAACCGCATTTGCATATGGTACCTTTGCCATATATTCTCATTCTGCATCATTCTTAGGAGATAATTGAGCATTAAGCTTGAATTAAGGAACTAGCAGAGTATTTACAAGCTTTGTCTGTTCATTCGTACCAAAACGTTATAGTACCCTCTTCAAATATTGACTTTGGGTCAAACTAAACTTCTCCTTCTTTTTGTCTCTGTTTATCTCCATACCGAGAATCTTCTTGGCTTCTCCCAAATCTTTCATCTCGAACTCCTGACTTAGTTGAGCCTTCAACTTCTCAATTTCTGTTTGGATTTTCAATGCAATCAAGATATCATCGATGTACAATAGAAGATAGATGAAAGACTCATCTTATAGTTTGCGAAAATACACATAATGATCATGTATGCTTCTAGTGTACTTCTACTACGACATAAACTGATCAAATCATTTGTACCATTACCTTGGAGATTGCTTCAATCCATACAATGATTTATTTAGCTTACAAACCCAATTCTCTTTATCAGCAACATTAAACCCTTCTAGCTAAGACATGTAGATTTCCTCTTCTAAGTCACCGTGTAGAAATGCGATTTTCATATCAAATTAAACTAGTTCCAAATCGAATTGTGCTACCAAGGCTAACAAAATTCTAATGGAGGAATGTTTTACAACTGGAGAAAATACCTCATTATAATCGATTCTCTCCTTCTGAGCATAGCCCTTAGCCACCAACCTTGCCTTGTAAATACCATCTTTGTTAGAAAATCCTTTTTTCTTTGTATACACCTATTTGTAGCTAATTATCTTCTTACCCTTAGGTAGTTGTGTCAACTTTCATGTTTTATTCTTCTAAAGGGACATAAGTTCTTCATCCATGGCTTCCTTTCATCTTTCAACTTCAGGGATTTTGATTGCTTCTTTATATATGGAAGGAACATCATCATGCACAACTGAAAGTGCACAGACCACCGTATTCTTAAACTGAGCAGATAAGTCTTCAAAATCCTTGTATTGAGCAGGCACCTTGACATTTTTTCGTCGTGGCCTATCAAATGTAGTTTCTTCTTGTTGCTGTGGAGGTTCTTGTGTTAAAACCTTTTCATCTGATTCATCTTCTATCAATGGAGGATCAACTTCCGTCTTATCTTCACTAATTGGTTTAATAATTTTGCTTTCAACTCCACCTGCTTCGGAGTTTTCTCCACCTACTTTAAAGTGTCATTAATCTTCTCAGTTACCTTTCTCAGCAAGGTAGATTCATCAAAGGTAACATATTTGCTAAAGATTATCTTTTTCGTTTTAAGGCACCATAGTCGATATCCCTTAAAACCAGAAAGGATCCCAAAAAAATAGCTTTCTTGGCTCTTGGGTCCAACTTTGATTTCGTTACATGGTAGTATGCAATTAAACCAAACACATGTAAGAAATCACAATCTCTAGCATGTTTTCCAAACCATCCTTCATAGGCGTTTTTCCTTCAAGAACAGACGGTGGTAGACGGTTGACGAGATGGAATGCATATGTCACAACCTCAGCCCAATACTGCTTGCCTAACTCAGCATTTGACAACATACACTAAACCTTCTCCAGCAAAGTCTGATTCATACATTATGCAACTCTATTCTATTGTGGTATTTTTCAAATAGTGAATTGTCGCACGATCCCTTCTTCTTCACAAACTTTCATAAATGGATCGTTTGTGTACTCAATACCATTATCAAACCTCAGATGCTTGATATTTTTACCAATCTGAGTCTCAATCATCTTCTTCCACTTGAGAAAAATTCTCAACACTTCATTCTTCTCCTTCAAGAGATACACCAAAACTCTTATGGAGAAGTCATCAACAAAAGTGACATAATAGTGTTTGCCACTTATGGATGGAGTTCTTGTTAGCCCTCGTACATCAGTATGGATGTAATCTAAAATTCCCTTTGTATTATGGTTAGCAGTGCCAAAGCTTACTCTTTTCTGTTTCCCTAATACACAATACTCACAAATTTTCAACTTGTTGGTTCTCGCACTTTTTAATAGGCCTTATTTTATCAGAATTTGTAAAGATTTTTCACCAGTGTGTCCCAAACGCATATACCACAACTTGGTAGTTTCTAAATCTTTTTCTTCCTCTGAAATTACTGTTGATGTTGTCCCAATAACCATACTACCAAGGTAGTAGTACAAGTTATTCTTCCAAACACCTTTCATCGCCATAAGTGCTCCAGAAGTAACCTTCAATGCCCCACTTTGTATGGTCACAATGAAGCCTTTTGATTCTAAGACTCCCATAGCAATGAGATTCTTTTTCATATTTGGAACATAATGAACATCTGTCAAGACCATGGTTGAACCATCTTGATTATTTAAACGAATTGTACTGATCCCCAAAACTTTGCATGGATAATCATTACCATGAAAACAACTCCATCGTCTAGTTCTTCAAAATTAAAGAACCCTCCTTGTTAGGAGACATATGGAAGGTACACGCTGAATCAAAAATCCAATCACCAGGATAGGTTGTTGTTGACGAACCAACCAATGCAAAATCTAAATTTGAATTGCTTTCAGCTACACATGCATCAGACTGCACAACTTTTCCTTTCTTCTACAACTTCTGACAATTTTTCCTCCAATGGCCTTTCTCATGACAAAAGGTACATTCATCTTTACCAAGCCTTCCTTTTGATAGAGATCTACCTCTTCTTCCTTTCTGGTGTGTTTGCAGACGTCCTCTTATAGACAGTGTATTTGTTGCTTCATTCTTACTTTTTTTTTATTTTTCTTTCTAATTTCATAACTATACAAAGCAGTACAAACTTCCTCAAAAGACGCTTTATCCTTCCCAATGAGTAAGCTCGTAATAAGGTGATCAAACTCATCAGGAAGGAAAGCTAACAACATCAAGGCTAAATTTTCATTTTTAAAAGTTTCATCCATATTTAACAAATTTGCTACTAATCGATTAAAAGTAGTAATATGGTCGTTTATTGTAGTATCTGAAAGGTATTCAAAATAGAATAACTTCTTCTTCAAATAGAGTCGATTTCGTCCATTTTTTTCATAAACTTGTTATCCAATGTCTTTCACAACTTACTTGTGGATGTCTTCTTCATGAACGTGTAATTTTGTTCTCTTGAAAGACACGAATGGATTATACCACATGCCAATCGGTTGATATTTTTCCACTCTATTTCATCTGCTCCATTTGGTTTCTCTTATTCAATAGCGATGTCTAGACCTTGTTGAAATAGAGCATCTAGAACTTCGCCTTGCCACATGCCGAAATGACAGATTCTATCAAACTTCTCCACCTTAAACCTTGCATTCATAACCATTGTTCTGCCATTTCTTCAAATTACATCAACTAGTAACTATATTCCAATAGCAAACAAACGAAATACAACCAAATACCTAGGTAGAAACCTTCGGTTATGATACCAATTATTGGGAAAATCGAGTATATTTTTCCTATTCTAAGTAGTTACTATTTATTTATGATTTAAATGAATAGAACTCAAACTAATCCGACAAAATAATACTATTGGAAATATAATGTTAAAATATACTAAAACAGATATTGAAACAGAAATATTAAAATAGAAAAATAATAACACCAGAAATTTAACGAGATTCGATATAAAAGTTACCTAGGTCCTCGAGCGTCGTTAACCACTTTCACTATCTCCAAATTGATGAATTTCAAAATTGAAACTAATTGGACAAAATTAAACTAATTAATTACCCTTATAAAAGAGAAAAAAATTTACAAATTATGAATGAAAACTTTATTTATAACCCCAAATCTAATAAACATTTTCATTTTTAATCAATGTGAGACTTTTTTAATTTGATTATTAATGAGCTATATAACAAATCACATTTTTAACTGCCAAATAAAACTTAAATAAATCAAATTTTCATGTTGGTGTAATTAACTAAATGGTTATTTTATTATTTTAATATATTTTTATTATATCAACAATTATTTAACCTATATAAAAAAATCATTGTGGCTCATTTTATTTTAATTGAAAAGTTATAAATATTTTTATTTTAAATTTTATATTTAAATAATAAAGGTGGGATTTTTAACATGATATTTTTTTTAATTTAAATAAATTTAAATGAAATAAATAAAATTAAAAAAATATATGATTATTTATAATAATTATAAGTCGATTAAGAAAATTTTTAAATAAAATAATAAGATATAAGAAAATGTTTATCTAGCATATATAATATGATAATTGATTTAACGTATCTTGTTAATTATGATATTTATATGCATTTGTGAAAATTTTACACATTTATAACTTGTGTAAACGTGTGTAAAAGTTTTATGCATACACGTGACAATATTATAAAATAATATTAATTTAAATTATATGATAAATATTAAAATAACTTATTATATGTCATGAATTTTCTGTTCTTTGCTTTTTCCTCTTAGAAATATTACCACTGTTCTTCGGCAAAAGGTGTAGTAGGAGCTGCAATAACGCTCGTAATTGGGATACAAATTCTTCTTGCATCTCTTGGAAGTACTTACACAGGGTTCAATATTTTTAATTATATATTATCTTATTTTGGTATAAACACTACTTTAGGCTGATTATTTTCATCACTTTCTCACAATCATCAAATTAGCATGTTATTTTTGTTTTATATTTTTATTTTAGCTTAATTAAAAAAATTTAAAAAATGGGTAAATTAAAAAAATTAAGAAATAAGAACAATGTATTTTATTTATTTATTTATTTTTTAATGTTTACTTACAATGGAATCAAAATTATTATTTTTTTGTTAATAAACTGAAGTTATATTTTATTTTTATAAAAGTAATTAAAAAATACTTATTTGATAGTAAATTCTAACTTCCCGTGATAATTAAATTTCTGATGAATCAATCTAACTCCATTTTTAATGTTTTTCTTTCTTATTATTAATTAGTATTTTAATAATTCTTATATTTAAAAAATATTAATTTAATATCAAATTCAAATCTAAATTGACATGACATATGACATTATTTTTATTTTTTAATATCTTTAATATTTTTTTTCTCTTTTTAACCTCTATGTCTCTATCCATTCTCCCTCCCTCTTCTCTCTATGTCTCTATCCATGCTCCCTCCCTCTTCTCTCTATGTCTCTATCCATGCTCCCTCCCTGTTCTCTCTATGTCTCTATCCATGCTCCCTCCCTCTTCTCTTTCCCTCTCCCTCTCACTTTGTGTTATCTTTTTCGATCCCTTTATTTCAAGATGAATCATATATAAAAAATATAATTGTGTCTATTTATACAAATAACTTTCGTATGTGTTGCATTTTCTTCTATTTATTTATTATATTTAAATATTTAGATATTTTATAACAGTAAATTATTTTTACATGTTGAATTATATCATTTATTGTAAAAAAATCATAATTTTTGAAATTTATTTTTTTCACAATAAGTCGATAATAGTTTATATTGTTAATTTTTAAAAAAATATGAGAGGTAAAAGGAGATAAAATTTTAGAAACTCAAAAATAAAAGAAAATTTGTTTGACGAGAAGAGATAAAAATATCAAAAAATATCATTCTTTTAATTGTATGTATCGATCAAATGAAAAAATTACACTAAATTAAAATATTTTTACAAACGTGGACACTAATAAGATAATAATTAATAATAAAATTAAAAAATATTATCAAAAATAAAATTATTATAATATTAAGATAAATTTATCTCAATTACTTGTAACTTTGTATGATTAGCAAAATTAGTCCCCGTATTTTTTTAAAGTTTATTATGTATGACATTTATATCTTTTTTTTTCATCTTCATGAATAGTGATTGTCTCCTTAAAATCATTTTACTGGAAAGAATATAAATAAATGTCACCGTAATAAACTTAAGGGTATTTTACAACGACATTCACGTTATGGTATTTTTGTTAGCAATCCAAAATCCTATAGCTTTAAGCCTATTTCATTATCTCTTGTGAAAAAAAAAGAGTAAACATGTTCTATCAGATTTTTTTTTTATTATTAAAAAAAAAGCACTTCTATGGTAGCCAAACAATAACAAACGGACTATAAGAACAGTAAAGCTATAGCAGAGGAATTTTGTTCCAACTTTTCTTCTCAAGAAACTTGATTGACAAACATATTTCCAAGTCGCCCTACACCTAATATGCCTAATTTGCCCATGTTTTGAAAATGCTATAAATGAACATTGAATCAAATAGTTTTTATCATCGACAAAAAATTACGAGAGAAACAGAGAAACTCAAAATCTCAAACAACCCAAAATGGCAGAGCTGTTCATTAAGCAAGCCAAGCAATATGCTGAGGCTCGCCCAGATTACCCAGCTCAGCTTTTTCAATTCATTTCCTCCAAAACACCTGCTCATGATCTTGTTTGGGATGTTGGCACTGGCAGTGGACAAGCTGCTCAATCTGTAAGTCTCAATTTTTTTTTCCCTCATATACAATTTAATTTGTAATTATTTGTTTAATAATCTACACTAGGATTCCGTATGTATTTCGGCTGCATCTGTGATACTACAAAAGCGTTTATTGATCAAATATAATTTTATTTTTTATCATAAATGCTGTCAGGTATAGGAAAGTACATTTTATACTTCCTAACAAGCCTGAAAACATTTTCTTCTGAAATCACTTTTAACTGAAGCATTAACAAACACGCGTTAAATTTTCTTATCAATAGTATATTCCATTTGTATTTTGATTTGTTTTTGTTAAAATCTTGATGAAAAAGTACATATATTTCAGCTAGCTGAGATGTACAAGAATGTGATAGCCACAGACACTAGCTTAAAACAGCTTGAATTTGCACCTAAACTACCAAACATTCATTATATACTTACCCAACCAAACATGTCTATAGAAGAAGTTGAAGAAAAGATAACACCAAAAGGAAGCTTGGATTTGATAACCATAGCTGTAGCTTTGCATTGGTTTGACCTACCTAGTTTCTACAAACAAGCAAAGTGGGTTCTCAAGGAACCAAACGGAGTCATTGCTGCTTGGTGCTACAAAATGCCTAGAGTTAACTGTTTGGTTGATGAAGTATTCGACCCGTTTTACGCCGATTCGAACCCATTTTGGGATTTGAAGAAAAATATTGTTGAAGATGAATATAGAAGCATTGAGTTTCCATTTGAGCCAGTGGAAGGAGTTGATCACACTGGACCATTTGAGTTTGTGATTGAGAAATTGATGAATTTAGAAGAGTATTTTATGTACATAAGGTCATGGTCAGCATATCAAACGGCCAAGGACAAGGGTTTGGAGCTTTTGAAGGATGATGTGGTTGAGAAATTTAAGCAAGCTTGGAATCAAAGTGGACATGTTGATAAGGTTGCGAAATTTACTGTTTTTTTGAGGATTGGAAAAGTGGGAAAAGTCTAAAGATTGGACCTTTAGTTTTCTTTTTCTTTTTATATAATAATTATAATTGAACGGGTTTTTTTTTATCTAAATATTTTAGCTAATTATTTCCAGAGATTTATACTTATTAGTCAAAGTTAGATAAATAAAGTTGATTTTTTTTGTTTAAAAATATTGTTTTAATAATAAAGATGGTGGCATCAATCAAAAGTTGGCTGTTTCTTAGCCACACAAAATAAAAAGGGCAAGGTAAAAGATGGATTAGCAGCCCCCTTACGTCATCAGACAACCATATTTTATACTTTATTAATAATTAATTGATATATAATTTAAATTTAAATATATTTTATTTATTTTAATAAAAAATTTATTACCTTAAAAAAAAATTAACTTATGCATTGAATATAAGAGTTTTGTATCTTATTTAAGCATTTAAAGTACATAAATTTTTACTTTTAATTTATTAACAAAAAACATACGTTGATGTTCTTACAATGTTGAAAAATAAATATTGATCTAAACATTAACATATATATTTTTTTAAATTAATTAAAAATTAAATTTATATATATATAAAAATTATATCATATAATTAGTCATTAACTTATTATAATATATTATGTTATCAATGAAATAAGTAAAGTTTGAAAAGAAGAAGAAGAAAGAATGGCCTGTTTTCACACATTTTTTTATTTATATTTAAGGGTCGAATAAAAACTATTTCTTTTGCTGGAAAATATAGGGCTATTTTGCATAGGTGTCCCCTAATGTACGTATCATATTTACTAAACATGCATTTAATTCAAGCCCATTGCCAACTGCCAAGTAATGCCTAAAGAAAAAAATCAAATTTTCATGTATAGTGTAATTAACTCAATGGTTGTTTTATTATTTTAATATATTTCAACTACATCAACAATCATTTTATCTGTATCATAAAATAAAAAATACATCATTGTGCCTCAATTTGTTTTATGTTTTATTTTAATTAAGAAGTCATAAATCTTTTCATTTTAAATTATATATTTAAATAATAAAGTGAGGACTCTGAGTCATTTTGTGTAAACATTAGTTATTTAGTACTATTTATTTTAAAAAATCTTTTTAAATCTTTTTATTTATAATAAAATAATAAATGAATAAGTATGAAAAAAATTATTTTTTTATCTAATTTTTGTTAACTATCATAAAATAATACATGTAATTGATTTATTTTTATATTTTTTTTATTGACATATATGTGAAGGAAATTAAATTTTTATGATAAAAGAAAAATTACTCAAATTCTAACTTCTTCTTTTTTAAATAACTTAAACCAAGTAACAGCTACCAAAATACCAATAAATGTCATCAAGAAAATTTTTAGTTCATATCAGAAGAAACCTTTATTTTGATATATATATATATAATGTGAAATTTTTTAATTTATTATGTTTGTTATAATTAATTATTTATGTTATTATAATATTTTTTAATCAATTATTTCATTCAAAAATAAAAAAAAATCCTTAACTTATTTAATTGACATCTTTTTAATATAGATATGGATTTTAGAATTTTATTTGAATATTTAGATTTCTTGAATTTGAGTTACGATGAAAAAACAATATCTTGAAAAGAGGAGAAACTATTTTTAAATGGAATAGTTAATTATAAGAGATTCTAATAACATAAGTATTCATTTATAATAATAAATAATAAAAATAATAAATTAAATTTTTTTAAATAATACAAGTATCATGATAAACGTTTGTAATATATATTTTTGTTGAATATATATTTAATTAAATTTTAATTTTAAATATTTGTTTAATTTTGAGTATTAATAAACTAAAATGTCAAAAATATAAATAGTGATGCTAAGGAAAGGAAAAGTAAAAAAGAAAACAGAAAGGCCATAAAAGAAAAAAAGGACAATCGTAACCAAACACAAATATTGTTATGCAAGAGCGAGCGAGCGAGCGAGAGAGAGAGAGTTATAAATTCTTTTTTGGCTCTAAATTCAAAGATAGAAGATAAATTTGTTAGTATATCTTTTATACCTCTTTCAATTCTTTATTAACATGCGTCAACTTAAAGATAATTTTATTTTAAAAAAATTAATTTTAAAAATCAATAATATATGCCAATTAAAACAGTGATTAAGATATTAAAGAAAAAAACCGTACTGATTTTTTAAATTTAATTAAAGAAGTTATTTAGTATTTAGAAAAATATAGTAAATAAAAAAGAATAAAAATAATTTTTTTATGATATTTTATAATAAAATTATTAAAATATTAAATAAATAATAAAATTTATAATTTATAATTTTTTTTACGTTTTATATAATGTTTTGGATTAAATAATATTTTTATAGATTACAAAATGTGATTTTTAATCATTTTATTTACGAAAAAATTGTTAAAAAATATTTGATATTAAATTTTATTTTATTATTAAAATTAATAACAAAATATTCATCATAAATATTAAAAATTATTAACTAATTTTTTTCATAAAAAACTAAATAATATACTTTATAATCTAAAAAAATAAACACTACATTTCGTAAAAATAAAACAACCCAAATAAGTTTTCTACTGTTAAAAAGTATATACTATCGAGTGTTGTTACTTTAAAAAAAAATTATATTTATCTTAACATACAAAAATGAGATGTATGTTATGACTTTATACCAATATTGTGCGTTAAAAATTATTTTAAGTAAATATTAATTTAAGTAACCACGTACCATATTTATAATTTATAAGTTTCTTCTTTTTTAATATTTTTTTAAAAAAATATTATTATTTTATATCAAAATTTATAACTATAAAAAAAACATATATTACATATAATTCATATATTTTTATTATTTTAAAAAAATTAATTCTATTATTTCATATTAAATAATATATTATTAAATATCGTTTAATATTAATAAAGTAATATTTTTATTGTTATAAGTTTAAAGGAGTTATTTTATGTAATTTTCCTATTTTTTAGAAATTTCATAAAATAACCCCTGAAACTTCTAACAATAAAAAATAATATTCAATAATATTGAATAAGATCAAATTAGATGGAGTTTAATATGAAACAAGTTCATATGATCGTAGTTTTATTTGAATAACATTTAATTAAATCACGTTTAATGAAAAATAATTGGTTGAATTTTTCTAAACAAATTACATAAAATAACATTCTTAAAACTTATATGAATAAAAATATACACTAATAATATTATGTTATGTCTAGTTGAATGAAGTTCAATATTAAAAAAATCTGAATGATAATAGTTCAACTTGAACGTTGTCCGTATGATGTTTAATGTGAAATGATTGACTAAATATTTTTTAAATATTTAAAATATATGAACTAGATATAAAATGTATTATTTTTAGAGTTATAAATTTGAAAAATTGCAAAGAATAACATTCAAATAAAATGATGTTTAATATTTAATGAGTCTAAATGGTTGTAGTTTAATTTTAATGACATCCAACTCGATCGCATTTAATGTGAAATAATATGTCAAACTATTCTATTAGTTATAAATTTTAAAAATATTATTTTTATTATTTTTCTTACATATTTTAAGACTAGTATTTATATTTATATTTTTTAATTAAAATATATATGAGTTTGATATAATAATTATTAATTTTATAGATACAACTTTTTACGTTGTTTCAATAAAATAAAATAAAGTTTTAATGGCGTTTTTATTAGGATAATATCAATAATACATTAAGTTTTGATGTAATATCATAAATATTCCTTTAATTTAATAGAAATTAAAGTTAACGTAAATAAATAATAATTTTTATTAAAAAAATGACAGAAATAAAAGAAAATAAAAAGTAATAAAAATATAAACACAATATATCTTATAATATTTCTTACAATGAATGATAATTAATAAAAAGAAATTTAAAGAAATACAAACAAAAAAAATTAAATTTTAAGAAAGAAGATAGATATAAAGATTCATCATTCTTAAGAATAAAAAAATATTTTCAAAAAAATATATAACTTATTATAAAATAAGTAATAAATAAACGAGTATTAATATTACATAAGTAAAAGGAATTGATAATATAGCATTAATTGACAAAGAAACAATTGTGGACAAATTATCAAAAATCTCTCCAAAAAATAAAAGAAAAATTAGATACATCCATGACAACCTATGATATCATAAATTAAAATTCACAATATATTCTATGTTTGTCATTAATATTAATGATAAAAACTTAAATTAAGTATTAAGTTTAACCGATAAATTTTAAAGAATAGATTAAATTAAAGAAGTAAATCATCTATTTTTAATATACTATATAATAGTATATTCATTAACAAACAATTATAATAGTTCAATTATAGACAAAATGACTTCATATAAATATATAAAACTTTTCAAGAAATTGGATAAATAATAAAACTAAAATACTAATAAATTTTAAAATACTAGAAGAATGAAATATAGATGTTAAAGAAAAATCTTTCATATTAAAAGAGAAAAAATAATGTATCAAAGTTTATGTTTATTGATCCCTAAGTAAAAATCTCTAACAAAAAAAAAAGGTGGCATATCTAAAATAAGAAGTTAAAAAAATGAAAACATTAGTCCATGAATTAATATTAGGAAAACATGATATTATTATTATCCTAATAATGTTTAAAAACAAACTACATGATAAATAATTAAATTTTAATAGAAACTTAACAGGCATATCAAAAAACCAAATAACACTAATAATTTTTTTAATTCTTTTAGCAAAATAAATGGATATACCATAAAAATCAAACATCAAGTCCTTATAAAACATAAATAAAACATAAATAAAACACAAGAATAACTCCTAAAATAAATAAGAAAATATGGTTATAATAAGAAATTACAAATGACATACATAAAGCATTTACAGAATTAAGAAGGATTTAAATAACATACATAAAGACAATAAAAATATAGGTTACATGCTTGATTCATTTGTATGATTAAAAAAATAAGTACTTAGGAGATCGCGTACATTGATACTTAGGAATAAGAAAATAAAGAATGAGAAAAAACTGAAAGATAAATAATAAATTATAATTCTAATTGAATAGAATATAGAAAATAATTAGAAGAACAATTTGTTGGCCCTGAGAATAGAGACATAGAAGATTAGTTAATTTGTTAACTCTAAAAGATGAAGAATTAGGAAGATATTATGATGAAAAACTTTATAAAAACAAAGAGGAAGATGATATGATAATAGTCAGTAAAATTGATTCTAAACTAGAAAATATTATCATAAAAAAATCATATGAGGAAGTGAAATGGTATTTAATAAATATGAAAGTATATGCCATATGTTATATAGATTATTTTATTTGTGAATATTGAATATATTATTATAAATTTCCACCATCTATACAATAAACTTATAAGCAAATATTTTTCATAAATTACCTCAAATATTACATAAAACTATTAACAGAATAATAAAATAAAAGAAATAAAAAAACTATACCATACACCCTAAGAGAAAGAATAAGAACTCTTAAAAATTATATAATAATTAAATATCAAGAAAGACATGAATATAAACAAATAAGATAAATAATAAAATCTGTTATGATATACGAAATTTTAGAATGCCAAAAAGTATGGATGTAACATAAAATCTTACGAGTAAAAGTATAAAAAATACAAAATATTCAAAAGATATAAATTTAAAAAACAAGACTTTCAAAAATATAAGAGAATGTATAACAAATAACCTTATAGAAAAATATAGTTTATGAGAAAAAAGATATAAGCTACCAAAAAATAAAAGTTAATGCCCGTCAAGGAAAAAAAAATACAAATGTTGGATCTACAATGAGGAAGGATATTAAGCTAATAAATATCATAACATGCTTCAATATAAAAAAAAAATAAGAAGTAATTTCCATAGAAAACAAAAATCTTAGAAGAAACTTTTAAGATGGAATTAGAATCAATAAATAAATTAGATATAGATGATACTTGTGGTATTTATCTATTAGAAGAAATTGAGGAAGAAATAACTGACTCAAAATATAAATACTCTTCATTAGAATATGAATGATTTGTATTGTATTATAAATTCAAACAGTACTTATATTAAGGTAGGATTCAAATTTAAAGGTTACACAAGTTATTATTTAGATGCATATGTAGGTACAAGAACTAATATATATGTATTTTGAGAGGAATTCTAAAAACAAGTATTACAAAATTTAATTGTAAGAATTACTAACAATACTATGATAAATCTTAATAAAATTTTAAAAGATACATATATAATGATAAGAGGAAAAAAATTTCATATTACTACTATATATCGACAAAAAAATAAGAGTAAATTTATTAATTGAAAATAATTTCCTAAATTTACATCAATCTTTTACACAAATATTTAGATAAATTAGGTCTAATAACACTAGATCGTGGAATCATTTATGTATCAAAAGTAATAAAAGTTTTGATTGTATCAAACTCAATTTTTATACAATAACATAAAAAGCAAAACCTTAGTGAGATATACACAAAACAACAATAAAAACCTTATTTAAAAAACATTTCATTAGATATAGAACAGAAACAAAACTATTTTCTTAATGAAATCTAGGAAGATAAAGCCTTAACAAATATTAGAAAATCATTAAAAATAGTAAGTTTAGAAAAATTTTTAGATCCAAAAGTAAATAAATTTAAAATGATTGTTAACATAAAACTAAGAGATCATAATAAAGTTATTAGAGTAAAACCTATGGTTTATATTCTATAATATAGAATTGAGTTTGGAGAACAAAATCAAGAAATTTTGAAACTAAAAGTCATAATATCAAGTAATTCACCTCATTGTAGTCTAGTATTATTAGTAAAAAAAGTAGTTAAAAAGGAGAAAAAAAAAGAATGATAATAAGTTTCAAAGCATTAAATAAATAAACTATTAATGATGGATACCTTATTCCAAATAAAAAAGAATTATTATTATTATTAATGTTTGGACATTTGAACTGACCCAAAGATCAAACCTTATAAACTTTCCAAGCTAAGTCCAAACCAAGACGAAAGATGAAGTACCCTAGACATCCCACCTATGGTACATGCCGAGCCCAATAGAAGCTCAAGCCCTGAGTAAGATCGAGCCCAATGGCAGCTCAAGCCCTGAGTAAGACCGAGCCCAATGGAAACTCAAGCCCTGAATAAGACCAAGCCTAATGGCAGCACGAGTAAACTCATCCTAGATCTCTGACTTATTGTACTTTAGGCTAATTATGCTCTTTTAACACGTAGTTACGTGTACACATTGTATAACTGACACTTGTATCCATAAATGTGCTATAAATAGATGGACCCCTCATAAGGATCCATATATTCAACCATTTGTAATAATATATCTCTAATCTCTCTCTATAAGATATTGAGTCTCAATATTTTAGTCCAAATGGTACCAGGTTACTCCCTAATAAGATCTTAAGGGTCAGGATTGAGGTTTGAAACCTGGGAAGAGCGAAAGAAACATGTGTCAAACTATGGCCTCCCAACTGTGAACATAGATCGGTGCGAAGCATCAACGCCAGAATCTTGGGCCCTACGTGGATATTTCGAGATTGGAGAACTCCGGTTCAAACAATTAATAAAAAGGGAAGAAATATATTTCAAGTTTCGATTACAAAAATGAATTTTGACAAATAAGATTGAATGAAGAATCTTAAAAACTAACAACATTTAGTTGTCCTCAAAAATAATTTCAATAAATTGTTGTACCATTTGAATTAAAACAAGCTCTTTGTATATTTCAAAGGAATATATGGACAATATCTTTAAAAAAATTACAAAATATTAGTTGTATTTACATAGATAATATCTTGATTTTTAGTAATGAATTAAATAAATATTATTTTGATTTTTTAATATTATATAAAAATGCAGAAAAGAAGACATTTTACTTTTTGAGAATAAAACAATAATTGTTTAGCAAAAAAATTAAGTATTTAGGGTTAGAAATTGAAAATGAAAAACATAATATATAACCACATATATTAAATAATATTAAAAGATTTCCTAGTAAATTAAAAGACAAAAATTAATTACAAATACTTTTAAGATGTTTAACATATGTCGAAACATACATAATTTCTTTTACAAAAATATGAAAACATTTACAAACAAAATTGAAAAAAAATCATGTTCAAAAATTGACAGAATAAAATACTTTGTATATGGATAAGGTAAAAATACAAGTAAAAAATTTACCAACTTTATATCATCCAGGTCTATATAATAAAATGATAATTGAAAAAAAATGCTTCGTATGAATATTTGAGATCAATTTTAAAAGCAAAAGTATATATTTGTAGATATATTCTAGGATCTTTCTATGGTCCAGAATTAAATTATCCCAACAATAAAAAGAATATTTAATTGTCAAAAAAACTATTATAACCATGGATTAATATTGTAGGTGATTATAAACAATGAAGATAATTCAAATGAAAATAGTGATTTAACACTACAATTTTGATGTCAAACATCTTCTAGAAAACAATAATAGTTTAATAGATGCCCTTACAAGAGAATTAACACATTTAATCATTTTTGTTCTTACAAGAATGTAACATCTTGATATCAAGATCAAGATAAAATAAAAGGAGATAAGAATCTTTCAGGAATAACTCAAGATTTTAAACCTAAAAAATCTCTTTTGAAGACAAAAATTACACATGAAAAACTTAATAGTTCAAAACCAACATTAGAGTAAAAAAAACTCTAAAGAGGAATACATCCCATAGATTCATTCTAAGAAAGGTAAAACTTCTAAAGAAAGAATTTAAAATCAGAAAGAAGAATCTAATAATTTAAAAGATAGTAATACCTTTGAAAAGAAAAGAAAAAAACTCAAATGGGCTAAAGAAATAGAAAAAAAGACTAGAAAAACAATTATGTGATCTATAATAATCCAAAATCAAAAAAATACAATAACTAGTCTGAAGCAAGCAAAGTTATTATCGGATTTAGTGAAATAACTTATGGAACTTTCACTAATAAAATAGAAGTTGAAGGTCGTTATGCCAACTATAAAGTACTAAAACTATTAACTTTAGAAGATGTAGCTAAAAAATACTTTGTAGTATTACAATAACAATCATCACCACTAAGTAGGTTACAAACCTTAGAAAAGATAATACGATCACCAATACTACTCAAAGAAATAACTCTCACAAAGACGATAAAGATAGTGCGATCACTAGTATTATTCAAGAAAACATCTCTTAGGAATAAAAATTTATTAAAAATAAAAAAGATCAATACATGAATTTAAGTAAATCATAATGATTGAGTTTTTATAACTTAACTAGAAAACCTACTTAAGAACATATAAAAGATATGAAATTTTACACCATAGAAAAAAAAATTCCCTACAGGTAGTAAATTAATATTCTTAAAGTAATTGATCTAATTTTTGTTTATAAAGCTTTCCGTGTAGGTTTAATTAAAAACCTATATCCAATAATTAATTTAAATGAATTAAATTATTTAAAAAAAATTCAAAAAAACTATCAATAATTTCAGGAAGAAGATTGGAATATGTGATAAACCTATCTATCTCATATTTTTCAGTTCACTTATGGACTGGAATGAAAAAAAGTTGTATTAATCCCGACATTTTATCAAATTAGGGATTTTCAACATTAATAGAGAAGTTCCAAAACCAATAGCATTTCTAGAAAATGAATTCAATACAGAGTTTATGACAGATACTAAGGTAAATTTATCATGAACTTAGAAAAAGTGATAATTCTTTTGAAGTTAAGGTAAATTACTCGACTAGTAAAGTTATAATCACTTCTCATAACAATACGACCTTCACTGAAGAAGATGATGAGAAAATCAATAAGTTTGAAACAAATTTTAACAATAATAATATAAAAGTTTGTCAAAAAATAAGAAATATGTTTTGTGTTTACTTCAAGAAACTACCAAGGATCATAAATACATGTAATACATTAGAGATCGAGAAGATGAAGATATGTCATCATCTACATAATCAAAAAGATCGTTGATAAAAAATGACAAAGAAGAATTAAGATATAGAACTCATATCGTTAGTTGGTATATCATATCATATTAAGGAAATGAAATACTTAAATTCAAAAATCAAAAAACAAAAAATTAGATAAATTATTAAAATATGGATAAAATAATGATTTTTTACTATTATAAGTAAGGATTTATTGTCATTTAAAAGGAACTATTATTTCCATCAGTTGGATACAATTTCAACAATAGCAAACCCTCTACTCTAAAAATTATTCACCTAACAACTATTTATCTTTAAGCTATGAGAGGCTAAGAATATCTTAAAAGTTCTTAGTTGGCTTTTAAAATTTTAATAATTATTAATATTATAATTAAATGGAGTATAGTTACTTTTATTATTATTTAGTGAGTCTAATTTGGACATCGTATCATGTACATATGTAAGAACTTTGTCATTATTAAGAGGATATTTAGGCTTGAATAAGTTGAGGTATATCAGATGTAACAAAAGAAGACGAATAATGAAGGAGAAGATTGTGATGGACTCACTAAATTCAAGAATGATAATTATAATTTTAATTTAATTAAGAATCTTGAATAATTAATTAAATATTTATTTATAATATTTATAAAACTAATAAATAAGAAAATTGTTTGGTATCAAATATGTAACTGACATTCGACCTAATAAGTGTAGATACCCCGCTAGGATAAAGTAAGGATATATGACTGACTTAACAAATGGCTTGCGCCCAATGAACTTGGTAAAGTATACAAACCCAGTCGACGAAAGTACCTTGTTATCAAACAGCGAGGTATTGGGATGCCAAGACTTGGTGAAGTTATGATATCCCGACGTGATCAAGGTCCTTCTCCATGAGCGACCTGCATATAAACAACATCCTTTTGTTTGTAAATGCTTGTAACAATCTGATTTCTATAGTAAACTAGTTTATGCAAATACATGTAACCATGTATCTAGGTTGCTTAATACGCACCCCGTTATGTATGTAAGATATACATATATATACCCCTTAAATTAGAATAATAGAGAGGATGCTCCAATTGTACTATTTCTCATTTCTTATTAAAAATCACTAAAATCAGACACTTAAATTCTCTACAAACAAAAATAAATACAAAAAAAAAAACTAGCCTCAAAGTCTATAAAAATAAACATCATAAAATTACAAAGTTAAAATAATATTTTAATAAAAAATTTAAAAAATTATCTTTAAATAATAATATTTGTAAAACAACTTATCATAATTTAGTATAAAAAATATTCAAAAATATTAAATATAAAAATAGAGGATATTAACGCTAATTTTATAAAAATTAGGTACATACCTAAAAATATTCTTTTTTTCTTTTCCCATCGATTGTGAGAAACGCGGTAACTTTCTTGACGAGCTGTATAGGCTGTAAGGAACTAATTCAAAGCCCCCTCTGATGACGAGAAGTCCAAGTCGCCAACCAACTTCAATCCCGATAATGGAATCTTCTAGTTCGTGTAGTAATCATTCCTGTACCATACAAAACTGAATCACAGGTTGGAGCCGAATCGGAATCGGGAATGAGAATGGTGGCCGTGGCATCGTCGCTGATGAACGGCGAAAGAATCGTTGTACTGCTCTTCGTCGGTCGAGTCCTCTCAGCCCTTCCTTTATCTCTTCTCTATCAGGGTTTTGCTCTCTCTTTTCTCTCCATAGCCGCCCTCTTATTCGAAATCGCTGCCGAGACTTGCACTTCCCTCGCCCAATTCAAGACGAGGTTCACAATTCTTGAAAACCTTATTCCAATTTTTGTTTGATTTTGATTCATATCTGTTCAATTGGGAACAAAAACGCATGAAATGGGAAATTGAATTTTAATTTTGGTTCTGCAGAAAAATTAGTGCTTGTTCAGCTGAGCTTTCTTGTTTTTGGAGAGATCTCATATTTTCTTGTTTGCTTATTGTATTTGTAATTTTAGGCCAGGTGCTTCGTCAGGTATACTGTTGGGGGCAGTTACGCTGCCGACTGTTATGTTGTCAAAATTGATACAGCTATGGAGGGCATTATCGTTGAATGAAGTTGGAATTGAAGGTACTAATTTTCAAGATAAGATTTTGATTCATTTTTGTAATATGGTTTAGGAGGTACTCGTTAAGGAACCTTAGTCAAGTTATGTAGCTTTGTTTTAAGTTTTTTGGTTCATCATGACATGGATTATTGAACTTTGAATTTTTTTTTGGGGGTGGTACTTCTCTATAAATTAGAATCTAGGCATTGCTCAGTTGTAGAAAGAAATGTATCAAACTGTCATATATTTGAACTTTGGTATCTCTGTGATAATGTGATAGTGCAGGAGAAAAGACGAGAATGAATAACCGTAGTATCTTATGGATTTTCTTAGATATTTGATATCCTTTTTTTTATTATGCTTTTCATGCTTCTGGTTGCTTTATTGACTCCATAGGATAGTTATGTACCTGAGTAATAATAAATTATTCAATGTTATACCCGCAGAGATTGAGCACTTGACCATGCAGTACTGGACTACATCTGCATGCTGTGTTAGCATTCTTATATTTTTCAGCTTGGTTATTTGGCGTGCATGTGAAATTAAGCGTCCACCTTGTTGGTCTAGTGATTGGCATGGAGTGTTTGGCTTCAGTTGTTTGGTCTTATATACAGTACTCTGCTGCATGTCCCTTGGTGCAATATCACGTACTGGTAAGTATTTATCCTACACCAATCTTGAATTTCTCTTTGCTCGCACTAATGTGTGTTGAATGGCTTAAAATATGAATGTGTAAGTTGGAAAATATTTATGATTCTTAATCACGTATTTCTGTCAGATAGATCTTGAAGACTGTTTTCCGCTAGCCCTGAGTGAGAAAATGCCTCCTGCTTCTTCTGTAACTTATTCATTCCTTTGCAGGACTCCATTTAGCATTAAAGTTGTTGTGGATGCTCTGTCATGGATTGGTTGCCGTGAAACTAATTCAGCATATTCTCAGTACTTTTCCATCTTGTGCTTCCTTTGGTATGTGTTTTACTACAGTTTTTCATATCTTCTGTTCCTTTTTAATTGTTTCTTAGTATTGTGAATCTTTTCCATTGTTGAAAGAAGCAAAAAAGGAAAAAATGGAGGAGCAAAAAGTGGGAAGAGCTCTTTTGAGATAAATTTCAAAGTAGATGCTTGTTATTCATAGTTTTGTCAAATATGGTTGACGCTTTAAGAGAATTGAGAAGTGTTGAACTTACAAGCATGTTGTAACACTCGGTTAAAGATTCTAACTGTTTAGTTAACTCATTCAACATATTACAACAATTCGTATAGGGAGAGGTTAAACAAGATCAGAAGTCTCTTACTATATTTTCTACATCGTAATTTCAACTTTTTAGTGGTTATGCAACTAAGAAATATGTGTACCTTTCATTTACATTTTCTAGACCTGTGCTTTCTCTGTTAGTAGATGTCTCCAACTTATTCTTAATAGCTGTGCTCACATAGTTGTAGTTGGAGTTTGAGTGTCTGACTTCACTGGCAGTCTCCTTTTTCAAAATTCAAACAAGAGCTTTGGGTTCTTTTCTTTTCACAAATTTGTATGCATTTCTATTTAATTTAACCATGTAACTCTTTGCATTCTCTTTTTAGGGGAAGCTCTACTGGTAACTTCTGGTATTGTTCTCTATTTTGGTGACATGTTGGCTTTTTCCGTGTCGAAGGTTAGTTCTTGTATTGACTCAACTATCATATTCTCTTTCCTTTTCCTTTTTTTTCCTTTCCAATTTATTATTGCGAAACAACTATTTGTGCTTATGGTTGGTGATAAAATTTTGCTATATAGATATCAAGCTTGTTGACTACATCAGAGATGATACGATATGGAAGTGAAAGAAGTGAGATTAGTATTATTATTCAGGTATGAGTTTTTAACTGATGAATATAAATGTAAACGGACTATCTGGACAGCAAGGGTGTTCTCCTTTGTGCAGGGGATGCTGCTAGGCCTTCTTCTTTTTCCCGTGGCTTATAAATATATTCTCTGGATCTGGGAATGCTCTTTAAATACAGCCTACTCACAATCAAGGACACGTAATGACATCTGCAGATCTATTATATTCTTAGTTTCTCTTGGATTTACGATGACCATGATTATTCCATCATGGATGCAGTTTGTTAAGGATTTTCACATGCATCCGTTGTTATGGTATCTTTCCTTGTTATCTTAGTCATTAGACTGCTATCATTACGTGTTATGCCTTCCCTTATATCCAATCCTTATATCCAATTAAGATAGTAGAGGACATGTTTTATTTTTGTTTGTCAGCTTTAGCATATACGCTAGGTTATTAACATGAGTTATTCAGATTTTGCTTTGAAAATCAGAGTTTTATTTTCAGCACTGATATTATAGTATTAACTGTTAAGGCTATCAACAAAAACACTATTAGTAGCAAAGTAGCAGACTACGTGGCAGTTGTCTATGTGAATGCTATTTATGTGAGCATTTTCTCTTCACGGGAAGTGGTTGAATAAATGTGTTAAGAATGATATGTCGCCGTGACTGCTAAATGCTTAAAGTAGGGTTTATAGGGTCTGCATGCTAGTTTATGTTTCTTCTTTTACTTGATGTAAATGTGGAAGGTATGATCAACAAAAATTTGGACAGATTCAACATAGTATGATGTTTACTGAAAGCATAGACCAGGTTATCCAAATAGGTCATTTTCTGTTTATCCTTGTTGCCTCATATTTTGTTCTTAAATATGGCTATTTTCTGTTTGTGACAATCTTTTCACTCTAGTGTGATTATCTGATAAATAATGGTTGTCGTATTACCTTATATCTGCATGGTATATTTTCTTTGCAGGGTATTTTCATTTATCTTATCTGAACCGTTAAAAAGGTTATCTCTTTGTATCTATTGGGTTTGTGTGATATATGCCTCTGTTTTGAGATTCTACAACATCTCAAAGAGTAGCAAAATTGAGAGGATTCTTCTCAGAAAATATTACCATCTTATGGCTGTCTCAATGTTTGTCCCTGCTCTTATCTTCCAGGTGATCTAGATATGTCTATCATTTATTGTAATATTTGCAGTATTTTATTCTTATTTTCTATATCAAGTATTTAGCCATATTACTAACTGGGTGCTTATATTCCAGCCAAAGTTTCTCAACCTAGCTTTTGGCGTGGCTTTAGGAGTTTTCTTGGTGCTGGAAATTATTAGAGTAAGTTGTCATACATGCTCCACAAACATATTCACAATTTTATCTTTTGTTTTATCTGGATAGTATCTATATCCTGTGTATTCCATGAGAAATTATTTACTTTACTAGTCAAGTTACTGATGCTAACTTTATCATAGATTCATGGCTTAGTTTATGAGAAACTGGTACTCGTTAAGATAATTGATTGGAAAATTATCTACTCCATTCTTGAATTTGTTTTGGCAAAAACGCAAACATGGGAATGATAATGAAAAATGTATAATGAGTTGCAGGAAGATTCGACCAGGTTAAGTTGCATTTTCTGAACTTAGTCAGATATCATCATAACAACACTTTTCCCTAATATTCTCGATCTCCTATCATTAGAGGCCATCCCATCCCTTAGTTGAAATCTAGAAATATCTTGTATTTCTATCATGTATGATCTACATACCCTCTGGTAAGTTAGGCATCGGCTGGTCCTCAATTTTTGTAATCTGAAAACAAATTAATTCTAAAAACCTAAAATTTTAAATCTAAAAATTTCTATGCGTACACTAAACCTGAAATTTAAATCCATATTCTTATACCATAAACCTTTATGTTTTTGGGTTTTTTCCCTTCCTTTTTTGGTTGATTTAAACTATAAACTCTGAACCTTGAACTTGATATCTTTAAAACTGATAAAAGGTTTACACGTTGCAGCGAGATAAAAAATCTTGTCCTATTGGTGCTTACTGCTTACTTAAAAATAGGATATCTCATTTACTTGATCAAAATTACACATGACAGCATACACCAAGCCACGGTTCACCCACATACTCGCATACATTTTGTAGTTGTAACGTTCACAGTCCAAATCCAAAATCTTGTTGATGTCACTGTATTGGACATTGTTTTCTGTCTTTTCTTGAAGTAATTCAGTGACTACTGAACACAACCTGCTAGTTGGTAAATCTGCACTGTTTTCTTGCTTAGTAGTCTTCATAGTGCCAGGCAGGATCTTATTTCTCTTGTTTTTGATGTTGGGAACGATTAAAGTTGTGTTTTTAATATCTTTTTCATTTCAAACAATCATATTCTGTATCAAGGTATGGAAAATTTGGCCTTTGGGACAACATATACATCAATTTATGAATGCTTTCACTGACCATCGTGACTCTGATCTTCTAATTGTCAGGTACCTGTATATACTTTAGGAATACATTCTTAATGCAATCAAGTATATCTTCTAAATTTGATGTTCTTTATTCAGCCACTTTTCACTCTTACTGGGATGTGCACTTCCTATTTGGATGTCTTCTGGGTACAATGATCGTCCACTTGTCCCTTTTGCTGGAATTTTGAGCCTTGGAATTGGAGATACAATGGTAGGAAGAGTTGTCTACCATTATGTTGTCATTCATGCTGTTCTATTTGATACACATCATTAACTGACTGTGTTTATTTCAATTTTTACTGACCATCTGCTATTACAGGGCTGTTTACCCCCCCTCCCGTCTATTTATCATAGTTGTTTACTTGTTTTTTATAACTTACCATATGGCTTTGTACATGTATATTCAGGCATCAATGGTCGGCTACAAATATGGTGTCCTCCGGTGGAGCAAAACCGGCAGTAAAAATCCTTCTTTCGTTCTTATTTCTTTGGGTCTTTGCACTACATAGGTTTTTTTTTCCACAACTTGCATGTGTACATGAGAATTTCATTACATGCAGAGAAAACCATTGAAGGAACTGCTGCTGGTATAACATCTGTTCTGGCAGCTTGTTCAGTTCTGCTTCCCCTTCTAGCATCTACTGGATATATATTTACAGAGGTCTCTCTCTCTCTCTCTCCCCCCTTAAAATCATTTCTCACCCCCAAGAAATGATAAATAAAAAAATTGTTGAGCTGCAATGATACATAAATGAATTTTTACATGACTAAATTGCGGGAAAAATAATAGTATTATGATTATTTGCATGGCTATCTGTCGGTCTGTTGTTTGGCTTATATATATGCTTTGATTTGCACTTTGCAGCACTGGTTCTCGCTTATCTTGTCCATAACTGTAACTGGTTTGTTAGAGGCCTACACAGCGCAACTGGATAATGCTTTCATACCACTTGTCTTCTACAGCCTTCTCTGTTTGTAAATGGTGCTTCAACCTTGCACATAAAATAATTGGGCTGTACGTTGAAGACGTCCCGGGGCTAATTACAGTAAAACTAGGAATCCTTAAATTTTTTATAATTAACATAATGAACATTTTTTGTAGATTAACTATTAGTTATTTTGCATGTACAGATTTCCTGTTCTATATTAATTCATACATTATAGGTTCGATTCAGGTCTCAGTAGCAAAATTTTATCAGTGTTTATCATTGAGGGGGAATGTTGGTTTATTACTCATACCGGACATAATGTTAGTTTAATTACTCATACTAGACATTTATGATTTTTTTTGTCTATGTAAGGGGGTACAGAACATTATAGAGGTGAAAGGATTGAAAATTGCTAGCTTATAGTCACTTATTTGTATAATAAAAGTTCTTCATTATAGTCATCAACTTCTGTGTGTGGTGTACTCGTTTCATTTGGCATAGACAATTTTACTTCCTTTTCATGTCGGCTAAAGTTCTGTATTACAAACAACAAAAATGAATAATGGGAGTTTTTTTTTCTTAACAAAATTGGATATCATGAATTCACTGTGTTATAAGTTTGCTTGAAACAGTCGATTATTTGCCGGTTCACATGACAATTGTTACTTTTTTAGTGTAGCTGAAAAGTAAAAGATTTAAAACCGATCTTTTAGCCATACATTGTATATAGCATACAAAAGTCTACCAGTCGTGTGTATTTTATATTGCCACAAACTGATTGGAATCGTAAATGCCAAATGCGTTGACAGATATATAACACAGCCTTCCCAAAGCACATAGATTATTTTTGACAAATAAGCAACCTACTTTTAGATAGATAGATAGAGAGAGTGAGTGAGTGATGTTATTACATTACATTAAGGTAGGCTCTAGGGAAAGAGGCTTGGCGTTCTCATCACATTTCATATTCAAAGCATTATCAAACACTGACTGAGGCAAAAGGATTAGCGGAACCACTTCTATTCTACATGTCAAATGCTCAAAATCCTTAAAACACAGAATAACAAAATTAGGATTTAGAAACATCGATAAGCAGCTCTATTTATTTATCAGTTCTTCAACAGAACTAGAGTCAAACCACCCATTTGAAACTGAGCGTTTGAACTAAAGGCTCAAAGGTTTTCCCACAAAGATCCCTTCTTTAGGTATGTGCGCAAGCAACAGCCCAAGGTAGTGTTCAGAGAACGTTTCACGCTGCCGCTTGCATCTCCCATACCATTTAGGGACAAATAAAGATATATTCTTAAGAAAATATCAAATCTATAGTCAACTACGTTCATCTAACAACTACTACCAAATGTACACGCAAAGGCCATAGGCTTGTTGATGACACCAAAGCAAATGCATTTGAATAACAAAATAATAAACCGCTACTAGAGTATAAGATGTCGACACTCCTACGAGCTTGCTAAAATAACTGAAGCCCCTAGCCATATCCATATTCAGCTCTTTCTTCTGCTTTTGTCTTAATCCAGTAATATGATACTTTTCTAAGATTAAATATCCTACAGACACAACCCATTGCCAACTCTGCAAAAATAAATTATCTAAGCCACAGTACGCACCTTTATCTGCTTCAATCCGATAAACCAGCCTTCTTCTTAAGATGCTCCTTGAAGTCCATAATATCACCCTCCCATCGGGTCACAGTTTGATTCTCGCATACCCAAATCTCCTCAGCTACTTGGTTTATTAACCTGAAATCATGACTGACGAGAACCATACCCCCATCCCACTCATTCAATGCTTCAGCGAGCGAGTCGATTGTCTCAATATCCAAATGATTAGTTGGTTCATCAAGCAGCAGCAAATGGGGCTGCCTATATGCCAACCAAGCAAAAATTACTCTGCTCCTTTGTCCATCGGACAAATTCTTCATTGGCATTACCTGGGCCTTACCAGTAAGTCCAAACTTACCAACTGCTGCCCGCATTCTTTCTTCTTCATTACCAGGGTATTCTTTAATCATAAACTGTAAGGCAGACATTTCCAAGTCAAGTTTTTCAGCTAAGTGTTGATGGAACTGGGCAATCCTTAGATGATTGTGCCGCCTAACCATGCCATCAACAGGAGTTACATCCCCTGTCATCAGCTTCAGCAGTGTACTCTTTCCAGCTCCGTTAGGTCCAACAAGTGCTATACGTGAGTCCAAATCCACCCCAAAATCCAGGTTCTTGTAAAGGAGATTATCGGAAGTGTATCCAAATGTAACTTCAACAAATTGAAGCACTGGTGGGGGAAGCTTGCCCACATCAACAAATCGGAAAACCAGAACCTTGTCCCTCACCACTTTTTCGGTAAGCCCCCCACGCTCCATTTTAGCAAGAGTTTTTTCTTTGCTCTGTGCCTGGCGAGCTAGTTTAGCAGATCCATGACCAAATCGAGCAATGTATTCCTTCATTGAAGCAATTTGTTCCTGCTCCCACTTGAACTGTTTCATCTGATTCTCCTCCAATTCAGTACGGGTTTGAACATACTGATCAAAATTACCAGTATAGTACTTGAGTTTTTTATTTTGCATGTGAATTATATTTGTGCACACACCATTCAAAAAGTCCTGGGAGTGTGACACGACCACCAGAATGCGATCCATATTCTTCAAGGTTTCTTCCAACCACACACAAGCCTCAAGGTCTGACAACAGATAAAATTTCAAATTGTTAGTATGGTCAGTCACACAGGAATTTCAAACAGCTGGAGACCAAAAGTTCATTTATCAATTTGAACAAACATTGAAAATTGGAGATTCTTGTTGAGACTCCAGGAAAGATCCTTCCATATCTTTATAACACAACTTAAATCGACTAATAATGATAATTGTTAAATAGTAATTGCGTAAAACAAAAATAGACCAACAACTTCTAGATTCAGATTTTCCCTTTTATACTTTCATACAACCACAATATTTGGAACAATTTTCTTCCAAAACATATTTCACTCGGGTCAAAAGTCAAAGTTAATGTGCAGAAGAACCCAAACAACCTTCTAAAAAAAGAAGTATTCTGTTTACATTCTAGGCAACACTGTTTCCACAATCCGGTTAAAAATCCCATTCAATAGTATCTTATAGTTCTGCAACAATATGATCATGCAAATGCAGCACATATTCCACCCTAGAAGAAGAGGATCAAATTTTTTGATAAATGATATGTTATCATCCAGCACTATTAAAACTCTCTTACGAAGGACATACATATCATGTCAATAAACACGCCCCCAGATGGAAACAAGAGGAGAAACTATTCATAAAGGCGAGGATAGGATTAACCCAGATTAAAGGTTGAGAATGACTGCCCCAGCCCAGATTATGTTCATTTCTCCAAATACATAAGCTCAAGAATACAATAGAAAATTAATAGACACGTACTACAAATATTATAAAACACAAACATCAGAACAACTGGACACTATCAGTTCCATAAACCTTACCAAGATGGTTAGTGGGCTCATCAAGCAACAGGATGGTTGGATTCATAAATAGAGCCCTTGCAAGTCCAATCCTCATTCTCCATCCACCAGAAAAGTCACTAGTTTTCTTTCCCTGCATTTTCTTGTTAAAACCAAGACCATGCAATATTTCAGCCGCGCATTTCTCAGCAGTTGATGCATCAATAGCTTCTAGACGCTCATAAATGCGTTCTAGTTGTTCACCACCTCCATCATCCTGCAGTAGAAAGAAAACACAACAGAAAATCCGTGAGATGTTCATTCATGAACCAAGTTCAACAAACAAAGTCAATTAAGCACACCTGTGAAGCCAAGGCTTCAGCTGCTTTCTCCAAACTTAACCTCTCCTCATCACAATTAATAACAGCCTCAAGAGCAGTCATATCAGAAGCTTCAATTTCTCGGGTAAGATGATAGATGTCCATGTGTTCTGGAATTGGAAGTTCCCGCCGTCCAATTGCAGTAAGAAGTGTAGACTTTCCACAACCATTTAACCCAAGCAAACCATAACGCCTGTAAAGATAGCACAAAGTTATCACATATATAAAATGTGGCTCAAAATTAACTCTATGATAGAAAATTAACTGTTAACTAACCTTCCATAATTGAGCTCCAGTATAGAATCAACAATTAGATCATGACCGTGGAATGTAACAGATAAAGACTCTATCTGCATTGAACATAAAATTCAGCCCGTCATCAATAATTTATCATCACTTTAAAATTATCATACAAACACAATCATCATACAATAAAAGTTTTTTCTTACAATTCGTCAACTTACTGGAACATTTCTTTTTATCCAAAGCTTAATACTCTTTAGTGGAACATTTCTTTGAGAAATAAAAAGTATCTCAATAAAAAATTCAACGGCTCTAAATTTCAAAATCCTAAGAAGGAATATACATAACCACATAATTAAACAACTATTTTCCAAGGAATATATATCATCATATTAAAATTTCAGGCCACCATTAACACTCTCATATCCATTTCAAATTAAAATTTAAGTGTCCAATTTTTGAAAAAAAAATAAAAATAGCAATATAATTTGGAAACAGGGCTAGTGAAGAAATTACTCACACGAATATCTCTGGACTGAGGGTGCGAACAAAGCACGCCAGTGCAAGTCCGATCCGATATCTGAAGCTCTCCAACTCCATCGGCCAACTTATTGGCTCCATTTTGCGACTCAGTTGCTGCCGCCTTCGATGAAGCCGGCGCTGCTGCAGCTTTACTGCCTCGCTTGGCAGCAGCGGCCGCTTTCTTTTGAGCCGCTTTCTTCTTGCTCGCTTCCGAAACCATCCTGATGAAACCAAGCCACCATAATCATCAGTTCATCACACACACAAAAGACGCGTAACATCCACATATAATTATATAAAAAAACCAAGGATATCAAATCATGGCAAACCTTTTGATCGAGGCCGAGCGATGAAGGTAGAATTAGATATATGGTTCCGTTATCGCCGTTTTCGACGGTTTTGAAGCGGTGAATTTCTCGGTGAGATGAGATAAGCGAGACAAACCTCGTGGGGATGATCGTTCGAGAATTTGGAGGGTAAAGTGAGATTTATAGTATTATCAGCTGGAGGGTACACATGTCGCTAAAATAGATAGTGACGGTCTGACTTCACAGACTAAAAAGCACCTGGGAATTCAATTACGTAACGGGATTTTGAGTTTTGAAAAAGTCAAGAGACAAACTTTTCAAAAAGTAAAAAAGGGATAAAATTATTATTTTTTTAAATCGATAGTTTTGATATTATACATTCGGTTAGCTTAATGGTAATGAAAATAAGAATATGAATTATCTTTAATAAAAATAATAATATTATTATTATCATTATGTTTGTTAAAATAGTAGCATTAAAATAAAAATTAATTAAAATTATAAATAAAATAAAAATAAAAATAAATAATTAAATAAATATGTAAAAAATATAGAATACTTTAAGTATTTTTTATAGGTGTGAAAAAAATAACATTCATATTATTATGAAAATATTTTATATTTAATTTTAAATTAAATGTTTTATTTTCGAGTATATTATTTGCAAACGAGGTGTTTGTTAGTCTGATATTTTTGGAGTTTATACGGTGTTGTCTATGTAGTCTATGTACTGGACTTTAAATTGTGGGCTTCTGGGCTTGACTGTTTTTCTTCATTCCCAGTTAGCTTCCACCATCTTCTTTCTTTGGTTATCTCCTGTTAGGGCTACATTAAAACACTATATATATATATAACAATCTAGGTTATTTATAAACCTAAGTTCTTCCAATATATATATATATATATATATATTCGCTGGTACGGGATAGTTATGATTATCAGTATAACTGTCCCATGTCCATTAATAGTTGGAAGTTTTTGATTGATTTATGGTGGCAGAGGATTTTGTTATTCAGGGAGAGATCTTGCTTGACCTCTATGTCGTTGATCAGGTGGTCTCAAGCAACATGCATCATCCACGACTTTAATGTGAGGTGTAGGAAGTTATATGTACCCAAACACTGCTTTCTTTCTAAGGTGAGAAAGGAATTGTATGATGTTGCTGCTCTCTTTTTCGTTGTGGCATTATTTGCAAGCTTGGACCATGGCGATAGTACATTTGTTATGCCTGAAATATGCTAGATTAGTCCTTTTGTGTTGTGTCTTTTGTATTTCGTGTTTTGAGTTTGTGAATTTTGTTCTTGCCGTTAGCTTTGTATTTATGTTCTTGTTTAGTGTATATAGTATGACATGGTTACAAACTGTATTGGTTGGCTCTTCTTTTGTTTTGTTAAAGGATGTTGCTAGACAGTTATAAGTCAAGAGATAAAGATTAGAACTACTATACTTGAGCTCTCCTTTAGATAGTTACACTATTTTGATAAGGTTTAGTGTTTAAAATGCTGTTGGTTAACCTCAACATTATAATTTGAGGTGGTTGTACTGTTCTTGTACTATAGCAATAAAGTCTCATTTTCTGGGCAAAAAAAATCAGCCCAAGAATTTCTATTTATGTTTGCTAATGTTTGAGAAGCACTTTTTTACAATTAAGATGCATGTTTTTTATAAAATAATTACTAAAATACTACTCAAATTAACTTTATTTATATTTAGGACCAAACACTAAAATAATTTTCTGTTAAATTTATCAATCACATATAGTTCTATCACTGATAACAGAATCGTCTTAGTCTTATTATTATAATAAGATAATTCACTTGAGAGTTAGAGTTCTGCACTTCAATTAGCTTGAACACCTATACTCTGTTTAGTTTGGGGACATAGATAGAGAGTTAGTTGCAAACTCAATGTTTAACTTTTCCTCGTGGGCATACTCTCTTTGATTACTCTACACAGACAGATCCTTTACACGCAAAAGACAAGACTTGTATTTCTATTTGATGAAACATGTATGTTTTATGTTGTAATAATATTATCGATAATTTGAAATAAACTGTTTGGGTTAAGTCGCGGAATACGTCGTTCTCTTTAAGATGTTTCGCGGTTCTGTACAATTTTATACAAGCAAACACAGTCCCGTCGTCTTCAGGATAAAATAGTCCAAAATCTTTTTTTCTGTCTCGTAACTTCACTGCACTGATAAAAACCAAAATACTACACTTGAAAAATTTATTGCTCGAAAAATCTAAAAAAAATAATTTAGAATTGCTGAGAGAATTTTTTTTATGTGAGATGAGTTTGCAGATTGTTGTGTTCATCCTGAGAGTTGAGGTCTTCTATCTATAGGTTTCAAAAATCGTGTGACTATTATGATAATAACAGTAATGTTTGGGGATGGAGAGCGTAATAATCATTCTGAGTAATGAAGAATAACGGTTATTTTTCTAAGTAAAGACGAGTAACAGTCATTTTCTGAGAAAAAAAATATAACAACTATTTTCTGAGTAGAAAATTTTTTGTCAAAAAAAATAAAATGTCACCTCACGCACTTGGCTCGACACGACTAGTCGGACGATAACAACGACGCACACGCGTGGTATCACATTTGTTTAGTTTCTCTCCCCTTTCAAGAAAATGAGTACCCTTTGGGACCGATCCCAATAACTAACTCTTTATTATTTATACATCTTTTAAATAGTATAAAAAGATAACATGGAACAAAGTTTTACTAATTTTTTTTAATAAATATTCATCATTTTTCAACGCTATTTGTAAAAGATAGTTTTTTTTTAATAAATATTCATTCTTTTCCAACACTATTTCTAAAAGATAAGATAGTAAGATCACTAATTATAAAATCCAATTCATTATTAACATGAATAATTCCACAGTTTTAATATTATAGCCAACGAGATGTTGAAATTTGGCATGAAGAGTATCAGAACTGTATTTAACCAAATTCAACACTACCAAACCAAATCTGGACCAAAACAACAAAAATGTATATATAATCTCTTTGTAGCCTTTATTTACATAATGTATATATTTCTCAATTGATTATTCTAAGTAAGACCTACCTTTTCTCAGTTTTCTCACATAACAGAGCAAGCATTTGGATTCTCATCACTGAACATCTCATGAGGTGCATGAAATTGCATGGAAGGTTCTGCATCATACTGATATGGAGGATACATATAGGCATTGCCAAGGACATGGCCATACATAGGAAGTCCGTTTGGATATGGAGTACCAAACCTGAACCCGTATCCGAACCCAGATGGACCCAAATACTCAATTTTGTTCCCCTCTATCTTTCCACTCTCACCATTAGCACCTCCTTGATCTTGGCCTTCATTTCCTCCACCCTTATTCTTCTTCTTTCCATCACCACCTCCATTGTTCTCTTTATCTCCATCCTTCTGCTCATCATTACCCTTTTCTCCATTTTTCTCCTTCTTTGGTGGAACAATTTCCACAAGTCTCTTCAGCTTTACCTTTAAATTCTCAGCCAGACCCTTCATGTCCATTGCCCCTTTCACTGTCACCAACTCTTTCTCCTTGTCAATAGAAATCTCAATAAACCCTATAATTCACACACATCACCACCCAACATATATGATTTTCGCTCCCCATAACACAAGAATCAAAAGAGAAAATTGAGAATTTAATTCCAATACTAAAACAACACCGTTTAAGAATATGGAAATTAATATTTTACTCTAAACGAGTAAACGTTATCTTTACCTTGAGTCCTGCTTATAGTTTTGTGAATCTTCTTCAAGCACCCTTGGCAGTGTAGGTTCAGCTTCAGAATAGCCGTCGTCACTGGAGTCTACGCCATTATTAAATTTACAAAATAAAAGTCAATAGCACACAAACCATTAAAATATTAAGCAAAATGCCTTTTATCATATTTTTATGAATGCATCCTATCACATTTCACAATATAATTAACATAATTAATCTTACAATAATTATTTCAACATTTCACAATTTTATTTTGACATTTAATTCAATACTAACAAATACATGTATCGTTTATTAATATTTTAAATCATAGATCCTAACTCTTGATTTGACCAAAAAAAAGTTTGAATTAGAATTTTATTCTTAATAATCTTATACATTCAAATATATTATATTAATTAAAGACAATTAGGATCAGCCTCAATATGAATAAAAAAATTTCACCAAATCAACGTATATACAAAAAATGGCTAATTGAGCGGTCTAAAAGTAAAACACACAACTTTTGATTCTCTTTTATTGGTTTCAGTAACAAAATAATCTCATAATTAGGAACGAATAATAATGACTCACGTACGTACATAACCCAAGTAAATTACTCATTAAGCAGTTAAACCAATGAGTGGTCTAGGAGAGTCCAAAGAGGACCAAAATTCCAAAACAACAGCACAATGCGCATGTTAGCGGGAACCAGTACACTAGTATACAGAGTCTTGGAGAGAAATAGAGAGAAATAAAGAGCGTACCTCTTTTGATTTTTCTTTCTGATCTTTATCTTTGGCCTTTTTCTCATCAGCTTTGTCTTTGGAGTTGTTACCAGCAGCTTTCTTCTTCTTCTTGTCACCATCTCCTCCGTCGTCGTTTTCACCGTCATTTTTCTTGTCCTTCTTTGGAGAAACGATCTCAACTTTCTTTTTGGTTTTCTGAGCGAGACTCTGTTGAACCTTAGAAGGGTCCATTTTCCCAATCAATGTGAGCTTGTTGGCTTTGCTCTCAGCTTTCACTGACTCCACACCTTCCATAACTCGCCCATTAATACAACCAATCGCTTTCATAATTAGTTGTAAAAACATTAAAATGAAAAATCATGGAAATTATGGAGAACCAAGTTGCAATTGCAAAGGAAATATTCAGAATAGAAGAGGAAAATCTGTTGAAATAGAGATATCCATAAACGTAATATAAATAGATCGTCCAGATAACAAAGTTTTTATATCATCTTTAAAAATCTATCATAGAAAATCTGAGATAAAACGTGGGGGGGAAATACCCAGATAAATAAAAAGATGATAATTGTTTCGTTTGGGGTTTTTAACGAGTTTGAACAAAGAAGCACTGGTTAAAGGATAACAATGGACTAAAATTTATTGATAATAATGAAGATAACGCAGACAATTACTATTCATTTGAATGAAACCTTCATGAATAAAATATTTAAACATTATATGGGTCTCTGGAAAAATGGTAGAACAGAGTAAACAAATGGTTACAGAAACAGGGGAGATAGAGAAAGAAAGCACATACAAATTAGGAAAAGAACGAAGAAAACTCAATAATTTGCTTCAAATAAGCTTAAACTGTAAATAGATTAAACGTTAAATACCTTGGAGTCCTCTGGCGGTTTTGATAATCTTGGAAGTACAGCCTTCACAGTGCATGTCAATGTTCAACACTAGAGTCACAGGACTATCATCCTTCTTGTCATCTCCTCCATCACCATTACTGTTCTCTTTCTGCATTAAGAATTAATAACAACAGGGGAAAAAAACGCAATAACAAATAACGACAAACCCATTAATGACATTGAAGTTACAGCCAAGCGATAGTAGAGCTGAGTTGAGAAGAGAAAGGTACAAATTAAAGAACGAGTTTGAGTCACCTTTCCCATTGGTAAGTACTACTAAGTTGGTTGCTGAGTGCTGAATCGGAAACTCGGTGAGCAAATTAAGGGCTAGTGGGGATTTTGAGTTGAGTTGTTATTTAATAATGAGCGAAACAGAAAGACTCTTGAGAGTTTTGTTTCATGTGTGGTAGTGGCCACCGGGCAGTGGGTTAGGCATTTTCATACGATAATATATGAGAGTACTTCGTGAGATTAATACGCATCAAACGAGTACAGGTGGTACTTAGTAGCATAAAATATTAAAATGTAAGCTCTTTTGGTTACGATGAAGAGTAAGTTATTCATAAAACAATAAAATAAAAATATCACTTCTTAAAACTAAATATTTTTTTCTCTTATATATTTTTATTAATAAATTTTTTTAATCTATTATTTCAGATTAAATATCGTTTATTTTTATGCCGTTTAAACCATAAAAATATTAAATTTAATTTAATTAAATATTATTTTTATTATTAAAAATTTTAATAGTATTATTTTGTGTAATTTTATAAACTATTTTAAAAAAAAATATAAAAACACTAAAATCTTACATATTAGATTATGAGCCTAATTTATACACATTCCAATGAGCATATAAAACAAAATATTAGAAAAAAATCATAATATAAAAAAATTAAAACAAAAACAAAATGGTAAGTACAACAATGATCGTTTGCAAGTTTAACTATTTAATCTAATATCAATGTGCATATACATCCGCATATAGTTATAGAATAATGTTTTAGAATATATCTATTTATATATCATAATTATAATCAATATAATAATTTTTATTATATAATTATAGATATAATTATAATTATTAATAAAATATCCACATTTACCTAGAAAACATTGAACACTATCAGCTCATTAAATAGAGTGATAGATAAGGTAAGAAAGGAAATGGGAATAAGAAAAGGAGAAGAATAATTTAGGTATATTGGAATTTATTTTTAAAATTTAATAATTTATAAAAGAATTACAAAATGTGCAATTTTTACGATTAAACTTCCTTCACATTTTGTGGCAGAAAGTGTCATAAAAGGCTCCATTCCGTACCTTGTGGTGGGAAAATGCGTATGACGTTTCTTATAATTTTGGTGGCAATGTGAACTGTAGACAGTGCAGTAATGCAGTATCATAAAAAAAGTACCTAAACATTACATTTTGGATCTTTGGGGTTGTATCATATTACCTAAAAAAATATTCATATTTTTATTAACATTAATCAATGATCTCGTTTTTATTTTTAAATTTTTTTCTTCATAAAATAAAGAATTAAAATGACTATTTTATAATATATTCATCCTTCAGTTATATACATGATTATCTCTTAATTACTCTTTTTTTTTTATTTGTGGGTGGCTTTGGCCTTTGATAATAGTGATTCATTCCATAAACAAGAATCAACGGAACAAAAAGTAAAGGAAAACAAGAAAAAAAGGGAAAGGGAAAGGAAGAAACATGATAAGAGGATATGTATCTAAAATATTCTCGAGGTTAAGGAAGTTTATAAAAAATACTCAAATGTTTTTAGATTTATAGTTAATATTATTGATATCCTCGAAACTATTAGTGTTGATTTTTTTATCCATAATATTCTTATGGTTTTGATATTAATTTATTTGGAAGTTTTTTAATCACCAAAGATTATTATGACATAATTTTAATTAATCTGATCTCGATGTGTTGGTTAAGTTATCAGAGTGTTGATAAGTTATATGTGTTGAGTGCACATTTTTTTTATTTTTAACATACAAATAGGTTTATCTTGTATACAAACAGTGTACTCATAAACTTCAAAGAAGTAGTATCTAAACATTTAGTTGTTGAATTCTTCTTCTTCAATTCTTCTTCTTCAATTCTTATATATTTTTGACTAAAATAATCTTTTAATGTCCTTGAAACATGATGGTATATTATACTTGTGATAGCTTTAATATAATTTACATAGATATCTAATTAGGAGTTTAACCTTCTTAAATTTTTAATACAAGTTTCATAAATTTAATCTTTAAAATAATCATATAAGGCTAAGAGATAGCCTTTATCGAACTTTTTAAATAAAATAAAATTTTAGTTTTTCATTTTAATTTCTTTTAGATAGGTTGTTTCATGTTATCTAATTTTCCTTATCATAATATTGTAATATTCATGTCTTTATTTTTCTATTTATCAGTATTATCACTTAGTATAAGCAAATATCTTAAACATTCAAAATTCTTAATTGACTTAAAGTTATAATTATTATACCTGAACTTAATGGTTCCGTCTTTTCTTCTGTTTGTCTTCTCTTGTTACATTGGTTATGCCTCAATTTTGGTCAAACTTTAACACCATCTTAATAATGGTAAGCTTTCTACATCCATATATAGATGATGTCTAATTTTGACTTATTTAGAAAACAGTAATTGAACTTCATTTTATTCATAATATAATTATTACACAATTAAGGTCAATTAAGAACCTTGAAGGGATTCTTAACCACTCATATTACTGGATATATTATTTTTGGTTTGAGATTTCTAGATAAAGAGGATTTATATGTTAGAGTTGTGTGTTTTTCAAAGGTGTGTACTCTAATTTTTCCGTGCATTTCAAAATGAAAATAAGGGTTTATTTTATAGTACAAGGAATCCTTGCTTATAATATGAAAATTATTATTTTATCATTACTTTCATAATTCATATGTTTTTCTGCTTTAAAAGGCAATCACTGTTTTTTCCCTTGGCACATGGTAAAGACTAAAATGTGAGTCAACATCTTTATTTTCTTTGTCATCTTATGCCAACACATCCTCTCTTTATTCTTCTTTGTTGTTTTCTACCGACAACGCTTTTGATGACGTTGATGATGATGTATCTTCATCTTCTCAATATTTTATGCATCTTTGTCTTCTCGATCTTTGATGCATCTTCGTCTTCTTAATCTTTGATGCATCTTTGTCTTCTTAATCTTTGATGCATCTTCGTCTTCTTAATCTTTGATGCATCTTCGTCTTCTGGATCTTTGATGACTTTTTTGGCATAAAAGCACAATACCTTTCTTGTTTCTTAACCAATTTTCATGTTATTTATGTTAGAATTGGTTTTATATTTGATAATTTTATCACCATCCTTTTTTGAAAGAGCCATGTTATTATGAGAAATGATGATGAATTTACTATTTGAATAATTTACTTTGATCTCAATAGAGTTGTCAATCTTCTTGAGTTCATAACAAATTTGGCTAAGCATTTCTTAATACATATAATTTTTCTGTATTGAATTTCTTTTCTGAAAGCGCCCTTGGTTTGGAAACCTATCTGTTTATATTAGAAATCCCTATCTTAATAAAGTGGTAGGGAGTGATACATCCTTCCTTATTCCAGTTCATTAGTGAATTAAAAAACCTGAGACAAATAGGCTTGTCACATGTTTTAATCTTTTTCTGAAGTTCTTGATTATTCTTTTGAATTTTTTTGGAAAATAATTTAATTCACTTAAATTGATTCCTAGTTATTTGTTTTATATTAGTTCTACATGGAAGGCTTTATAAACAAATATTAGATCAGCTCCTTCTAAAATATTAAATTTACTTCCTATAGAAAATTCCTTATTTGTAGTGTAAAACTTTATATCTTCCATGTGTTATTGGGTAAATTTTTTGGCCAAATTGTAGAGACTCAATCATTATGGTTTGATATGGTTTCTATATTAGTCTTTTTCATCTTCAATGATTGATGAATTTCTGGGGGATGTTTTCTTGAATAACATTGAATTTTTTATTGTCTTTGATGTCTCTAAGGAAGACGATTCTCTAAATAGTACTAAAGGTCTTGTTATTTCCCCAGAGTTGTCAACTTGCATGGTGCTGTTGGTTGTTTGTAGTGCTGCATAATAATTTCTTACTATGGTTTTGGTGTTTTGTAATTGGCATAACTATCTTCAATTTTTATTATGTTGGTGAAGGCTCTATAAGTTTTTCCATTAAACCTTAGGATAGATTTACTAACTTCTGCCCAGTTGTTATAGATTTCTGGTTTTTGATCATTATAGACCACATAAGTCTTTTTTTTTGTTCCTCTTTTTTTGCTTCATCAACCTAATTGAGCTTTCTTGTTTCAAAAATGTTACTCTCTTTTGAACTGTCAAGTTCTTCCTTTTCATTTTGAATTATTTTTTTAGAATTTTTATCTTGTTTCCTCTTTTGAATTTCTGGACTTTAAGAGGTGTTTTGAACAATTAAGTTCTTCTTATTTATTTTATATCTCCATAAGAAACTTCTCGAGGTATAATAGATCAAGTTGTCATTGTAAGATTTTTATCTCATTTTTCTTTATCTTTATCTTGATATCAAGATGTTCCATTCATGTAAGCATAAAAATAGTTAGAGATGCTAATTCTCTAGTAAGAGCATTTACTAAACTATTCTTATTTTCTGAGAGATGTTCAATATCAAAATTGTAGTGATTGAACCACTATTTTCAAATGAATAATCTTTCTTGTTTGTAATCATATGTAATATTAGTTCTTAAGAAGTAATCAAAATTCTTGTTATCTATTCTAACAATGAATGTGGAACTTACAACATATATTTTAAATTTCTTAATAGTTTTTTTAACAGTTAGATATGACCTTGAAAAGATAATGATGTATATCTACAAAGATATTCATCTATGTCATCTATTTTTGCTTTCAAAACTGATCCCCAATTTTCTTGTAAAAATCTATTTCAATTATCATTTTATCATCTAGCCATAGATGATATAAAGTTGGTAAATTTTTTATCTTTATTTTTACTTTATCCATATACAGAGTATATTATTCTGTTTATTTCCAAATATAGTCTTTTTTCAATTTTTCTTATAAAGGTTTTCGCATATGTTAAACATCCTAAAAATCTTTGTAATTGGTTTTTGTCTTTTAATTTACTAGTAAAACCTTGAATGTTGTTTAGTAAATAAAGTTGTAGATTATATTTTCCATCTTCAATTTTCAAGCCTAAATACTTAATTTTTTACTAAACAAATACTGCTTTATTTTCAGTGAGTACAATGTCTTATTTATTGCATTCTAATAGAATATTAATAATATCCAAATAATGTTTATTTAATTCATTACTAAAAACCAAAATATCATCTATATAGAAACAACAATTATTTTGTAATTTTTTAAAGATGTTATTCATATATCTTTGGAAGATACTCAGAGCTTATTTTAATCCAAATGGTACAACGGTTCATTGGAACTGTTCTTGAAGGCAACTAAATACTGTTAATTTTTGAGATTCTTCATCCAGTCTTATTTGCCAAAATTTACTTTTGTAATCAAAACTTAAAAAATATTTCTTTCCTTTTATTAATGATAATAATTATTCTTTCTTTGGAATAAAATATCAATCATCAATGCTTCTTTATTTAATGATTTGAAATTTATTACCATTTTCTTTTTTCCTATTCTTTTTCAATTAAGGATGATAGACTTGAATTAGGTAAATTACTTAGTATTATGACTTTTAGTTATAAAAGTTCTTGAATTTTTCTTTCAAATTCAATCATGTCTTCTATAATGTAAATCATTGATTTTACTCTAATAATTTTGTTAGGATCTCTTAATTTTATTTTTGTAATTGTTTTAGATTTATTGATTTTTAGATCCAAAGGATTTACTAAGCTTACTGTTTTTAATTGTTTTTTGATACCTGTTAGAGTTTTATCTTCTCGTACTTCATTAAAAAAAGAGTTTTATTTCTCTTTTATTTCTAATGAAATATTTTCTAGATAAGGTTTTTTTTTGCTCTATCTCACCACGTTTTCGTTTTTTATGTTGTTGCCTAAAAGTTGGGTTTAATATAGTCAAAAAATTTCTTATTTTTGATACGTAAATGATATCATCATCTAATGTTGCTAGACTTATTTGATCTAAATATTGTATAAAAGGTTGATATTGGTTTAGGAAATTAATTTCTATTAATAAATCAACTACTGTTTCCTATTGATATATGGTATGACTATAAAAAAAAATTCTCCTATTATTATATTTGTATATTTTAAAACTTTATTAAGATTTATCATAATATTATTAACAATTTTTACAATTAAATCTTCTAGTGTCTATTTTCAGTGCTTTTCTGAAAACATATATTTACTTATTACATACAAACTTATGTATCTATATATATACATGTAGATGATATCTGTCATAACTTTTAAATTTAGTCTTACTTTAATGTAGATACTATTTAGATTTGTAATACTATACAAATCATTTATCTTCTGTTGAAAAATATTCATATTATGAGTCAGTTATTTCCTCCTCAATTCCTTCTAATAGATAAATACTATAAGTATCATCTATATCTGATTCCTCGATTGGTTATAATTTCATCTTAAAAGTTTCTTCTAATATTTTTGCTTTCTATGAAAGTTCTTTTTTAAATTCTTTCTTATGTTAAAGTTTGCTCGGGTATTCATTGACATAATATCCTTCTTCATTAAAAATCCAACATCTGCATTTTTTCTTCCCTCAAGGACACTAATTATTGTTTTCATGAGGTTTATAACTCTTTTTTTAAAATATATTTTCTTGTAGGTTTGCCTGTTAAATCTTCTTTTATATTTTTGAAAATCTTATTTTCTGAATTTATATTTTTTAAATCTCTTATATTTTTCATATTTTTTTTATATTTTTTTGTAGGATTTTATATTACATTCATATTTTTCTGACATTCTAAAATCTCTTGTATCACAACAGATTTTATCATTTCTCTTATTTATTTATTTTCCTTTCTTTTTTGGCATTTAATAATTATCTAACTTTTAAGGCTTCTTATTCTTCCTCCTAGGGTATCTAGTATAGTTTCCTTATTTATCTCATTCTAATTTTTTGATAGGGTCTTATGTAACGTTCCATATAATTTTTGGAAAAACATTTCCTTAAATTTTTGGAAAAACATTTCCTTAAATTTTTTTGCATAAAAGATGGTAATTTATGGTAATACATTTAATATTTACAAATAACAGAATCTATTTAACACATGTTACATATTTTCATATTTATTAAATTTCATTTGGTTTCATTGATTTCATTTTCATTAGATTCAGTGATAGTTTTTCATTTATCCTTTCCAATAAATTCTATATATATTTTATTTATTACTATATCTAAATATTCGCTTTCTGTGGTAGCATTCTCTTGCATTAATAAATGTTATTGGTACGTTAGATTTTAAAACTAAACTTTAACATTTCTTGTCATTTTATGAGCTACTAATATCTTACAGATTGAAGGATTTGTTTGTGTAGTTTGAGAGATTCGTATGGGTACACTCATACCACTGGCTCATTCATCTAATGTTTTTTTCCTATCTCTTATACAATCTAGATCTAAAAAATCAGACTTGTAATTATCATAAAGTTTGAATTATGGTGGGATACTAGCTCTAGTCCCCCAATGCAATTCTTCTTCCATTTTGGGTAATTGTCTTCTTCTATCTATGGTGTCAATTCCTTTAATCTTTGCCCATTTATTTCTTCCATATGTAGGTCAGATGTTCCTTCTTGGTAAGGAACTAGTAATGAAACTGATTTCATATAACCTTTTGGGGTCATAATTTTTAGTTTAGTATTACTCTCATTGATTATTGTCATATTATTTTCCTCTTTGTTTGTATAAAATTTTTCATTATAATATTATTCTAATTCGTCATTAGTTAGTATTAACAAACTAACTAATTTTTCTATATCCTTATTTTTGGGGTTTATAAATTGTTCTTCTAACTCTTTTGTATATATTTTTCGTTAGATTTTTCTTCATTTTTTCTTCTCTCATTTCTAAGAATCGGGACATCTGATCTCCTAAGTGGTTCTAATTTTAATCCTTCTAAGATATCATATTTATAACCTACAATATCATTGTTTCTATTATGTTATATACGTATTTTCTTATTCTATAAATTTCATGCATATATCTTGTTGTATTTTATTATAAGCACATTTCTTTATTTCTTTAGTAATTCTTTTTGTGTTTCGATTATACTTTATAGGTATTTTGTGTTTGATTATTAAATTAAATCTATTTCCTCTATTAAAAGCCTCAAATTTTTCATTAATGTTGCTTTATTTTTTGCTATGCTTATTAGGTTTTCATCTATTTTTAATTGTATATTTTTTTAATTTTTCTTTAACCATTATTGTTTTCCTAATATGACATCATGAACTAATGTTTTCATTACTTAATTTTCATCTTTTAGTTTTTAACTTCTTTTTAGTTAGAGGTTTATTCTTCATGATCTATAAAAATAAATCTTAATATATTATTGTTTTTAATCACATTACTTTTTCTTCCTAGTATCAGAAGTTTTTTTATATTTAAATGAAATTATTTTGGTATTTTAAAGTTTGTTAGGATTTCTAGTTTTATTATTTATCCAAGTTTTTGAAGGTTTTTTATGTTTCTATAAATTTATTTTATACATATATTGAACTATTATGAAATGTTAATGAATTTCCTATCAAGTATTGTATTGAACTACTAAGACTATTACTTAATTTTTTATTATTTCTTGGTCCTGTATTATTTCTTTTATTTTTATTTATGTAATATTATTATGTATTTTGATTAAATTTAATTTTCGTTATATTTGAGAAATATTTTGAAACTAAGAGTATTTTTAAAGATATCTTAAAATTTGACTTAATTTTTGATGGTATCCCCTATAAAGAGGATAGAGGAATATCATTAATGTAAAAATATGCTACCCTTTTTAATTATATATTTTTTTCCCTAAGAAAATAAAAGATTATTGTGTATACTAAAGTCTAGCTATGTATTGTTAAAAAAATCTAGCTATATTGTGTTGTTATAATCCTACTTGTTTGGCAAACCAAATGGGCCGATTTATGTGAAACACAGAGCCCAGTTTGGGTCCATATTATTGAATATTGAGCTTTGCAGATCATTATGGTAGTTATTTTAGGTTTTTTTATACCAAGCTGTGGGGTCAGGGTAGTCGATTTTCTTCTTTTATTCGAAAAATCTTCACAAGAATTATGTAGTTGGTGGTAATAATAGAGGTAATAAAATAAAAAATGATGAATAATATTATGTATTTTATAATATGTGATGTGATCCTGTGAAATTATATAATTTATTTTAATAAATATATAATTTTTTTATATTTAAATTCAAAATCATAATTAATTTATTAAATATTTATATTTTTGTGTTAAGTATGTTTTTATTCTTTTAAAATATTAATAACTTTTTTACAAAAACTATTTATTCAACGTGAATCAATATTGTTAAAAATGTTAATTTTTATAATTTTTTTTTATAATAAAAAAAATATTATTTAGATACTTATTCTTAATTTTGATGCACATTTTTTTTATTTGTACCATCAATATGTCATTCAAAAAATTTAACTAATAAAGATGGGAGACAAACTCAAAATCGCGAATGGAGAACGGATAGAAATTCTTTACCCTACTTCATTGATAAACTTAACTGATGTTTGAGGAATTAAACCAAGTATTACTTACATAAATGCCAAACTTTATCGATCAAAAGTAACGGTAACTATATGTAAATTTGTATCTATATTTTTTGTGTCATGTATCAGTATTTTCTAAATAAATAAAAAATCTTGTTCCACCCAATTGGTTGTTTCAAACTTGGTAGTTAAAGTTAAAATGTTTTTAAATAATTTTTGTTTTAATTTTTTTTTTTTACTTTTTTCCTAAACTGACCACAGTGCATTCAAAAATAAAAATAAAAAGTAATTACAATTTATAAAAGTTAAGTTGTCAACAATTTTTTCAAAATGTTTGATATTGGATCTATAATATAACGGACGAGTATTTGGACAAATATACTATCAATTTTTAATTTTTTAAAATTATTTTTTATTATTAAAATTTGTTTTTGTTCAATCTATTCGTTTTTCTACTTATTATAATTATTATATAATTTATTATTTGTTTACAATTACATTCAAAAAAAAATCGTAGCAATATTTTTTTTCTTTCAAACTATTTTTTAGTTTATTATTCTTAATAGAAAAGAACTGTTTTATTTTTTAATTTTTTTATATCATCTTCAAAATTTTAAAACAAACTTTTGCAATTAACTTTTAATTATTCATCAAAAAAAACTTTTGATTAAATTCATGAATTATAATCTTTTAGTGCATAAATAAATCAACGCTTTAAAATATTTTTATTTTTAATCTACTCAATAATTTTTTTTTCATTTTGATACGATGTTCATTTAAACTGTTAGAAAAATGAACATATTTTTTACTATGTGTTACTTATAAAACTTCATATACATAAATGAAAGTTATCCTATTCAATTAAACTATTATATAATAAAAAGTTTAATACATATAGTATTTAAAGTCAATCTTTAACATTTTTTCGTTAGTCACATAAGTAAATATTTATGTTTTTTTTTGTATTAGTATTATTTTCTTTACTAGCATTAACTCTTGCTTATAATTTTTCTTACAGACATTAACAATTTTAACATACATAGATAAAGTATAAATTATAAGAATTTTTATCATGAAGTTTTTTGATCTATTGCTCAATCTAATTACAAGTATGTATGATTATTCTTTGATGGATAAATGCATTGATATAATATTTTTAAATTATTCGAATGATTATTAAATAAATTAATGATTCGACCATTGTTATTTAATTGAATCTATATTTACATTTTAAACTATAAAATTTGTTTTTATTTACAAATATTTATGGTATTTTTTTATAGTTTTTTAAATTGTACACAACTCTTTTTACTATCGATAAAATTTTTTATTTTTTTTATTGTGATTTAAAAAAACTAAAAATATGCTCAATTTATTTGTAAAAAAACATGAATTTTATTTTGATTATTGTCAATTGTCTTTTTCATAGATATCGAGTTTATCAAACAGAGTTACGTGAATCAAAACCAAGAATTAGAAATTGTCCAAATAGTGATGCAATTTTATTGGTTCTAAGAAAGCATTTTCAAAGAAATTAATGAATCCATTAATGACCAAAACCATCACTTGCTAGACTAGCAAGAATAATAGCGTACAAAAAACGGATTACATATTATTCAAGGGTGTGGTTTTGATAGAGGATGACACGTGTATCTTTGTGATTGCTGAAGACATCAAATCCCACGTGCTTGATGGGCTTCTTATCGCGTGGCTTTGGCTCAATCCTAGGACAGGAAGTGAAAGAAACTTAATAATGGACTTTCTCAAATCCTGTCCAGTAAGACGTTCTATCACCATGGATAAAAATATAGATATACCTTGAAATATAGAAACTTTAATTTACGAAAATATCAACCATAATACTGATATCAATGAATATTTAAAGAAAATTTATGAAAATTGTTGTTAAAATTTGAAAATGTTTTATAAAAGTTTCGGTACCGTAAAAATAAACATAATAATTTTATCACTTAAATGACATATATAATATACATTATATACATATAACAATAATAAAAAATATTTATATAAGATATAACTTGAACGAAAAATACACATAATTGTTTTCATTTTAATTATATTTTATTTTTGTTTGTTTGCTCAAGTATTATTACAATAGAAGTTTTTATAAAATGAAAAATACAAAATTATTATCTAAATATTAATTTAATATATTATAAATAATAATACATTTATACTCATTTAAATATTTTATATTTTTTAATAAAGACATTTTAGTCTCGTTTATTTTAAATCTATATTTATTCTATTAATTTTTGACTATAATCAATTAAGTTTAATTTTTTTTAAAAAATAATAATTTAAAAAGGATAAAATTGAATACCTTCTATATAAATAAAAATTAAAAAAAATTCTTTAAAAAAATACAATTTTTTTCTCTCCCTTATTTCAATCATAATCTTCTTTCTTTTAATATTCGTGTCTTCTCAACCTTTTATATTTTTTTTTATTTTATCTCATCTTATTTAAGTATATCTCTTTTATTTATATAAGTATTATAAATTTTATTTTTAATTATAAAATTATTTGAAATTACAGGAAAGAGAAAAAATATTATATTTTTTTAACGAAGAGAAATAAAATAATTTATAGGAATGGAAAATTATTTTTATTTTGCATCAAAAAATAAGAGATGATATTTTTTGAGTTTTCGATATTATTTTAAAAAATATTATAAAAAAGAAATATTATTTTTTAAAAAAATCGATTTTACCCTTAAAAGAATATCATTAAAAAAAATACTAGATTATGTTTATCTAAAAATTATTAGATTAAACTTACATGATTTAAAAAAAAAAGGAATTAAAGCGCAATTATTTTATAAGTTATAAGATTTATGTGTCACTATTCCCCAACTAACTAGCTAGTAGCTATATATATACTTTCATTTGCTTCTTATCCTCTCATAAAATCCTTATGATGCCTGCTAAAATCAGATAAAAAGATTCCAATCCTCGCTGAAAGGATAGAGTATAGTCACCAATATGTTGCGTTTATCTGCATTTGCACCTGCATCTGAATTTCATGTTCCTTTCTATTCTTATAGTGAGACAGAAGAAAGATAAAGGGAAACATACCGGTGAAAGATGCAGGAGTAGATGCAGGTAAATGCCATATTGGTTCTGTTAAACCGTTCGCTTAATCATGTTTATGTGTCGTATTGTTCATTACATGATAAAAAAAAATGTTGTTCATGTTGTTCTGATTTAGGTTTTAACATAATAGTAAAAGTAGCAACTGGAGTGAAATGATTAATTCAAAATCTTCACCTCCCCTCAACCCATATTTTGGTTTTCTTGCTGCATGTTTTCTTTGTATGAGATCGATATAACAAACGAAGGAAGGTTGTTAGAATGTATAAATTTAGTGTTGGTCCACCTCACATCGATTAAAGTTTCTGGATGATCACTGACCAACACTGTTTAATATGATATCTTAACATGTGATAATGTATTTAAATTTTTACTACTTAAATTATTGAATTTGAAGCGTTGATTGTCAAAGGTATATGGAGCCTACATTTTAAAATAAGTAAAAAAAGTAACTTAAATCTGATTCTTTTAACAAAAATGTACTTTAATCATGTATCTATTAAGTGAGATAATACAAATTTAAAAAGAATATAATAAGTACATTATTTTTATAAAATATGTAACAACACAAATTTATTAACTTTATAAATTAGATTTATGCGATCTATTTATAAAAATATTTACTTATGGTAAAACTAGAAAAGCAGCTATCAATAATACAAAGTAGAACTGACCAAATAAATAATATGTGCTCTCTTTCTTGATTGTTAGTGACATAAAATACCAGAAATGGGAAGCAAATGAAGAACAAACCGTTTGTATGTATTACCTGACAGATGTGTAGATTCTCTTGCAGGATACCAAACTCCCTCTTGACGGTCGAAAATGCCACAAGGCGTAAAGCCATGGTGCATCCATCATAAATTAAGTCGGGACCAAACAGAAATACAAGTAAAGGGCATAACATAAGAGGAATAAAATGAGGCAATTTACTTGTCATTTTGGAAACTCATCTACTAGAACATGAGATTTGACTATCTATACTTCATAGAATGGGCAATTATTTAAATTTCATCTGGAATCACAGAACTGAGTGGTGTGTGATTTCTTCTAAGAAGTTGCTAATTATCTCTGTAAAGTGACTCATTGAGTCTACATTGGAATAGATTTTGTCCAAGAGTGGTTTAGTTGTGATTTCTTTTTCTTTTTTCCAGATATTATCAACAAACAATGAGAGACAAGACATAATTTTACGTAAAAAACTTCAAAAGAAGTTTGGATCTAACCTAGTAAAAATAAAATCTGTATCATTATAAATACATTAACAAGAATTACTACTCTTTATTGATATTGATTTCTTGATATCCAGATGGTAGATGTTTGGCAGCAAAGAAAGACAATCAAGCGTCTGAATATTTCTATCAACTAAAGGAATAGTACACAATATTACCTAGGGCCAATTCGCTTGAGCTGATGAGCAGATCAGCCACCTGGAATGGTTGACCACTCACACAAATTAAAGGGTTCTCGAAATACTGAAAAAGACAGAATTAATCTAAGATTATTGGGTTGTTAATGTTAGAAGTTGCTGGCAGGAGGTTAACTTAACAACTCATTATGGATTCGACCGCATGATCTTATTGTTTTGATATTTTGTTAAATTTTATAAAATATCATGAATATTCTAATCTTAAAAAATTAACTCAATGAATAAAATCATTTATCATTCTTATAAAATCTATCATAATATGATCTTTAATTATCATGAGAATCCATTATTCTTAACATTTAAAACCTGGTCATGCATATTAAGGATAAAGCTACTGACCCGTTATTAGAGATCTCTTCCTCTGTAATCTTCTGAGTTTGAAGCACAAATATAAACTTGAAACAATAGAACAATTGAATAACCAAAAAATAGTCTGCTTAGAGATGCTATATACGCCCATTATAAACATTGTCAATTATCACCTGTCAGAAATCATTTTATTTTAGCTTCAACTTTTTGTAAGATTAATATTGTAAATTGCTCTCAGAATCCTTCCCCACGTTACTTTTCCACCACCATAGTCAGCTTGCTCTAAGCTTCATAAGTATACATGCGTAAACACTTCTACAAGAAATATTATTAAAAACAAAATTGTCCGGTAAAGAGCATGAGGCCTCCTTATCATCTTTTTAGTTAATAATCCATTTTCAACTTGAAGATTATCAATATGCCGTATGCAACTTTATATTTTGGTTTTCTGAAATGTATGATAAATAGTAGGTTCGTCCCACAACTACTTCAACAAGCATCTGCTTTGCTTTTTGGTTTTCCAAAATTCACCAGTGAAACAATTGTGCTTCCTTAATATAGATTATGATATGCATGGACAGATGATTTAGTCATAACTCTGCTCAATAATCTGGTTACTTGGTTTAGCCATGCCCATCTTCCACGCTTAATGTTACATTCTTGCATGGATATCACCAATAATCTCCACATGAACACACCCCATCCCTGAAATGGTGAAACCGCTTTAAATCTCTGACCACAATCTCCCGGTTAACAATTTTAAAGACGAACTTTATGAAAGTATGACAGTCTCCACAGACCCTCGGATTCTTAATGATCTGGATTTTTGTGCCAAGGGCAGAATTTAAGATTCCCTAAGGCAACAGCGAGCTTTTCACTATGAATTCTGAGGGTCATTTCCTTCTCTTCCTCATCCACATCATGAACAACTGATGTCATATTTGGCACATAGCCAACCTCGTGGAGCTTCACAGTAAGCTTTTCTAGATATGCATAAGTCTGCTCATGTTGAAGATGCTCTTTGTCTCCAACCAAAAATATATGAATCTTTCCTTTAAGTTCAACAAGACTGAAACCAGGTGGTTTTGCAACTCCTTGATTCTTCATGAGTACTCTCATCCTCTGAACATCTTCCCACCTTCTAGCATCGGCATATATATTGGAAAGCAATACATAAAACCCACAATTATTTTGGGCACAAATTTCTGCAAGTTCTACATTATTGCGAACTCTGCAAGCCACGAGAAGTGAACTCCAGGCTACATAATCAGGACTCACCTTCATTTTCTTAATTAAATCATATGCCTGGTTGAGATAACCAGCACGTCCTAAAAGGTCAACCACGCACACATAGTGCCCTACACCAAACTCGTGCTTCATTGAATTAAACCAATGCCATCCGTCTTTTAGTAGACCAGCATGCCTGCAAGCAGCTACAACTGAAACAAAGCTTATGTAATTTGGTTTGGCTCCAGTCCTAATCATCTCAAAGAACACTTCTAAAGCTTGTTTAGCATAGACATGCATTCCGTGACCAGAAATCATTGCAGTCCATGATTTAACATTCTTCCCTTCGTGAAATCGAATGCCCTTCTTGCCATGTCAAACCTCCCACATTTGCAGTACATGTCAATGATTGTGGTACTCACAATTACATTGTCTTCCAAACCCATTTTTATAACCTATAGAAAACAGATAGAAGAATTAGTGTAACTGATTAAGGAAATTAAAAAAAAACAAAAAAATCAAAGGCTACAAACAAATAATTACAGGCTACTAAAAAATAATGCATCCAACCAAACGCACCAATGTCACCATTCACCAAGATAAGCTGTGGGCTTGCTCACCCTTCATTCCTTCAACAGAATGCGAATTTTATTCTAATAAAAAAAAATGAAGATGCAAATTTAACTCGAATAAAATAGAAAGTTAAGACACCTGATCATATACACTTCCCAATTTGCAAAGTTCCAGAATGAGCACAAGCTAACAAAAGAGAAGATAATGTCACCACATTGTAGCAAACATTACTATCCTTAGCCATCCAATGGAAAATTTCTAAAGCCTCTGTGGAAAATCCATTTTGTGCATATATATTCCAATAATCGAATTCCAAGAAACCACATCCATCCCATCAAAGACTTTTTTAGACAGACCCAATTCTCTGCATTTAGCATATGCATCCATCAAAGTATTTCCAACACCCAGATCCCCATCAAGCCCCTTTTTCAACACCATCCCACGAATGCCCTCTGTAATTGTCTTCTCAGATACACGAGAACAAGCTGATAGAACCGAAATCATGACAACTGGATCTATAGAAACCCCCTCTTTGGACCCATTTTTACTTTCCTCAATCAATAACTCTTTAAAAAGTGACAATGCTTTTGTGAGATTGTCATTTGGAGCATAGCCAACAATCATAGATGTCCATGAGACTATATTTCTCCGAGGAATACCGTCAAACAGTGTTCTTGCATCACCCAATTCACCACACTTAGAGTACATGTCAATCAGAGCAGAGGACACAAAGAGGTCAGACTCAAGGCCAAAGACAAAAGCAGGTGAGCTTGCTTGCCAGAACGGAGGTCGAGCAAAGCGGAGCAGGATTTGATAGTGCAGGGGAAGGTGGACCTGTTGGGTAAAAGAGAGAGCTTTCGCATAGACAAAAATGCTCGGAGAGCTTCAGTTGAGCCACCATTCCGAGCCAAGTCAACAATGGCTGAGTTCCACGATGAGACATTGGTTTTGTCAACATATTTATTGAACCAAATGGAGATATTGGGATTGGAGTTGGAGATTGGGCTAGTTGAAACTGAATATTGATGTCTGCAAAATTTTGCAGAAACTCTCATGAAGAATAAAGACCTTTAATTTAAAACCTGCATAATGCCGATAGATGTCTTCAGAGAGTCAACTCTTTGATTAATATCCTGATATCAATTATTTTCATTTATGCCTAAATGATGTTACTCAGCTTTGGTAAGAAAAATGCTCTAATTAAAATGGAAGTGATTATTGGACTATTACGTTCTAACTTTAGAGTATATTGTCACGATCTTAAATTTCAAATAACGATCGTGTGGCACTTAACACAATCCGTTGCACTAAGCCTATCTTTCAATCCGAACGAAACACTCCAAAGAGACTTAGTGATTGAGAAAATTCAAAAGCAAAACAAGAACTAGAGAGAAAGTTTGTAAAAAATATCTTGTATTGTTCTTTAAAGAGATTATCTTACAATTTCCTAAGATTTCAAGGATGATTACAAATGAAGATTAATAGGTCTATTTATAGTATGACATCAAGTTTAAGATTATGTTTTATCCTTCTACATTTAGAATGTACAAGAATATCTTACATTGTTCAAGTTCTATCTATAATGTGCCACAAGGTTCTAGAACCTCCTAGTCAAGTCTAACCAACTCTAAAGTCTTCTAAGACTGTCTAGTTTCTTCATGCAAGTTTCAGGATGTTTCGGAAGTTTTTAGAGATTTCTACATCCTTCATGAACCATTCAACATGTTCTAGAATATTCCAACATCTTCTAGCGTACTTTAGAACATTCTAGAGTCTTCAAGGCTTCAGTTGAGTCCATCCAACTCTAGCTCCCTCTAGACATATCTAGGCCACTATACAACTTTCTCATGTAGTAACTTGTAGAAAAATCTATATCCTTTAGGCAACCACCATTTCTTTGGATATTAAGTGACAATTTGAGCGGGACATAACACCCTTTTCCACTCAAGTTTGCAATGCCCTCGTCGCGTCTTCAAGCTTGAACCTCTCTATGTAATCTTTGAACTGCCACAAAGAGTCTTCAGGTTCCCAGCTTGCCTCTATATCCGGGACATTCTTCCACTTGACCAAGTATTTCCGATAACTTGGTACACCCTTACGCCGAATTAGGCGGTCTGCCAAGATAGAGTCCACTTCTCTATCGAAGGAGGTTACTACTACGATGGGTGCCCTATTTGATTCTCCCCAGTTTGTGTCTTCCTCATCTCTATGATAAGGCTTCAACATGCTTACATGAAAAGCTAGATAGATTTTAACTTCGGAAGGAGTTGTAGTTTGTAGGATACCTTACCGACTCGCTTGAGAACTGGAAATGACCCTTCATACTTCCGTACCAACCCTTTGTGAACCTTCCACAAAGACTTGAACTGTTGGGGTAATAATTGACAAGGACCAAATCTCTTTCCTGAAATTCAACCATCCTACTTTTCTTATCAGCCCACTTCTTCATATTTTTAGCCCAAGCCTTGTTTAAATAGGCTTGGGCTAACTCAGCTTGCTCATGCCACACCTTGGCAAATTTGAAGGCAACATGACTCTTTCCTTCATAGTTTGTGGCTAAAGCATGAGGAGTTATAGGTTACTATCCCATGATGATCTTGAAGGGACTCTTCATGGTGGACTCGTTTCTATGCAAGTTATAAGAAAATTGGGCTACATCCAGCAACTTAGCCCAATCATGTTAGTTGGCACTAACAAAGTGCCTGAGATAAAGCTCCAGTAATGCGTTGACATGTTCTGTTTGTCTATCGTTTTGTGGATGAAATCTTGTGGAGAAGTTCAAGTCTGATCCCAATAACTTGAACAATTTTGTCCAAAACTTTCCAGTAAATCGAGGGTCTCGATCACTCACGATGTTGGATGAAATTTCTCAATACTTCACAATATACTTTAGGAACAACCGTGTCGTCTCATCTGCAGTGCAATCTGCTAAAATAGGTATGAATGTTGCATACTTGCTGAAGCGATCGATGATTACAATTATGTTGTCAAAACCCTCTGATTTTGGCAAGCAAGTGATGAAGTCCATTGAGACACTCTCCCACGGTCTCTCTGAAATAGGCAATGGCTCTAACAAGCCTCCGGGTGTATGCTACTCTATCTTGCCTTGTTGGCATACAAGTCAAGTTATCACATAGGCTTCAACATCATCCCATAGTTGAGGTCAATAGTAAATGGACTTGATTAAGGTAAGATTGTGTCTCATTCCTGCGTGTCCAACCCATAGTAAACTGTGGCACTCCTTGATAAGCTCCTTCCTTAAGTTCCTCCACTTTGGCATAAAGATTCGATTATGTTTGGCATAGAGTAGTTCGTCAGTCAGCCAAAATTGCCTTGTCTTTCCTTCTATGATGAAGGAAAAGAGGTTTTGAGCCAGGGCATCATGCTCCAACCCTTTTTTGATCCTTTCCAGCAAGAGACTGCTTGATCTACTCAAGGCTGCTAATTTCATCTTTCGACTTAGCGGGTCAATCACCATGCTTCTTCTATGCCACTCTGATTTTTCCACCTGATAAAGACTCATTGTTGGTGGTCTTGTCTCGGGATCCAACTAAATTTTGTGGTCCACCTCTCTCCTACCTCCTTCCTTGGAGGTAACCGTTTGGGAAACGCCTCAAGCATCACATCATGGAACTTATCTAAAGACAACTTGCACTTCTGTCGGCAAGCTTGGCTTTAGTGACACCTCTTCGTCGTCATACTCCTTTAAGATGGCCAAGTAACTCTTTTCGTTCCTCTTCAATCCCTTATTGAATTGAAATTCTGAGAGAACTTGGGTAGTAGGTCTGGTGGTCCTCTCCGTCGATACCACACAAGCCTTTGATCCATCCATGATGCACATAGAGTTTGAGCATGACACAAGAAAAGCTCTAACTTGGTCCAAGAACTCCATGCCGAATACTACCGAGAAGTCATCTTTAGGTGCCACTGATAAGTCCACTTGGCCAGTCCAAGCACCAAGACTGACCTTAACTCCACGAGCAACTCCTTGGAGAGGTAGTGCTGCCGAGTTAACCGCTTTGAGAGATCTTCCTCCATTGACAACCTTAAGTCCAAGTCTCTTTGCTTCCTCTAGTGAAACAAAGTTATGAGATGCACCTGTGTCAACAAAGCTTTGGCGACCTTCCCATTGATGGTTTCATCTACGAACATCAAGCCCTTGGGGGTTTTTAAGGTGCTCTGCAATGCACCAAGTAGCCGCAAAGAACCTATCTTTGTGTTTTCATCTGTCTCGCCTCCATCCTAGTCATGAGTGAAAGCAACTAAGGCACCCAATGCCTTTATTTTTATACATTCATGTGCCCAATGAGTTCTGTCACATATGAAGCACGTCACACGGGGCTTCGAGACACCACGATCCTCCCTTTCCTTCCCCTTATCTCGTGATTTGAATGAAGAGCCTTCTTAATTATTTTTATGGCCCTGACTTTTGGCATTGCCTCCTCCACCAAATTTTCTATTTGTGGCCTTTGAGCTCTCTTTGTTTGTGGAGTAATCAATAAGGCTTTCTACAACCGCAATGACTGAAGATAAGTCTTGGATACCACGTCGCTTGAGTGTCAGGTTAGCCCATGATTGAAAACCATCAATGAACAAGAATAGGGCATCTTTGTCTGATGTGTCAGGGACTTCTAACAGCAAGGTTGTGAATTCTTTCACATAGTCTCTTATGCTACTTATCTACTTTAACCGTCGTAATCGACCTTTTGGCTCCTCTTCAGCATTTATAGGGAAGAATTGAATTTTGAACTCCCTTTTGAAATCATCAAAGGTTTCAATTGTGCATACCCCTTGTTGCACATCACCACGCCTCCATCTCCACCATAGCATAACAGTACAGACAAGTACATGGCAGTAGTTCGGATCTTGCTGGCATGGTCTGTTATGCCAATAGCCTCAAAATATTGTTCAAGCCCCTATAGGAAGTTCTCAACTTCTCTAAAATTCCTAGCACCATTGAAGGTCTTTGGCTTGGGAACATTCACCTTCTTGGCCTCAATGATGGTGGTTGTGTTAATTCCCGAGGCCATAGTCCGCTTGTAAAGAGCTAGGTCACCACCCAAATCTTCCACTCTAAGCAACACATTAGTAATTTCTCTTTAGACAAGATCTCGTACCTTGGCAAGTTTGGCCTTCAACCCATCGATCTCTTGCCTTAACCCACCATCTAGCTCATTGAGGGACATCTTGACTGCTACATGGATCTCCATATCCTCGGCCTCCAAGTTGTTGCAACGTTCCTCCCAGTTGTCCACCTGGTCGAACAACTCCCCTAAGTTGTCCTGAGCACTCCCAACACGTGCTTCCAAGCTATAAATGATGTCTTTTGACTTGGCTCGAGACTCCTTTGGTGGTTTCCAAACTTCCTCATGCACACGTTCCATTGGTGGAACATCCACACTTGGTGTAGCTGGGGCACTGTTCTTCATTATGCCAAGGATAGTAATGCTTCAACCTAAAAATATGATACCAACTATCATGACCTTAAATTTCAAATAGCGATCGTGTAACATTTAGCACGGTCTGTTGCACTAAGTCTATCTTTCAACCCAAACGAAACACTCCAAAGAGACTTAGTGATTGAGAGGATTCAAGAACAAAGCAATAACTAGAGAGAGTTTGTAAAAAATGTCTTGTATTTCTCTTTAGAGAGATTATCTTATAATTTCTCTAGATTCCAAGGATGATTACAAATGAAGACTAATAGGTCTATTTATAGTGTGACACCAAGCTTAAGACTATGCCACAAGTTTCTAGATTCTTCTATATCTAGAATGTTCAAGAATATCTTACATTGTTCTAGTTCTATCTACAATATGTCATAAGGTTCTAGGACCTTCTAGTCAAGTCAAGTCTAGCCAACTCTAGAGTCTTCTAGGATTGTCTAGTTTCTTCATGCAATGTTCAAGAATATCTTACATTGTTCTAATTCTATCTACAATATGTCATAAGGTTCTAGGACCTTCTAGTCAAGTCAAGTCTAACCAATTCTAGAGTCTTCTAGGATTGTCTAGTTTCTTCATGCAAGTTCCAGGATGTTCTGGAAACTTCTAGAGACTTTTACATCCTTCATGAACCATCCTTCATGAACCATCCAACATGTTTTATAATATTCCAGCACATTTTAACGTACTCTAAAACATTCTAAAGTATTTAAGGCTTGAGTTGAGTCCATCCAACTCTAGCTCCATCTAGACATCTCTAGGACACTCTAAAACTTTCTTATGTAGTAACTTGTAGAAAAGTCTATATCCTTTAAACAACTACTATTTCTTTGCATTTTAAGGAACAATTTGAACGGGACTTAACAATATTGATACTAAATGAGCAAGAACAAAGGACTTACGAAAATCGAAACTTTAACTTTGTAAAGTGTGAGTTTTTATGGAGCCAAATCACATAAACAACAAAAGTATATGAAAAAAGAGAAAATGGAAAATAAATTATAGAGCTGAGACATGCTTGTTGCATTTGACGACATCAAGAGAAGTGATCGGCCATGCGAATTGACTTCACTGACTGTGCACACAGAAGTAGGCTGGTTCATGGGCAAATTTGGAAAAAATAAATTAAATATAGGACAATTGTGGTCATTTTATTAAGAAAATTACATAAGAAAGGATAAATTGTGTAATTTGTATTTAAATTTTAATTAAATTTATATACAGTTATTTAAATTTTTAAAACGTATAATTTGATATCAAAACTTTTAAACTTAACACATTATGTTTCTAAATTTTTAAATCTTATAATTTAGTCTCTAAATTTTTAAAATATTATACATAGATCATTACTTTACTATTTAATACATATTTATAAATTAAAACTTTTAAAATTATGTGTGAAGTTTTAAAAATTTAGGGACTAAATAGTATAATTTAAAAATTAAGGAATTTTATAAAATTTTAAAAAATTGAAAATTAAATATTACGTTTAAAAATTTTAAAAACTTATATGTAAATTTAATTTAAAATTTACGACTAAGAGTGCATTTTAACCCATGAAATAACACTATAGAACTTGGACTTAATTATTTCACTACTTCTTAAACTTGAACAAATTTGTAGATATATCCTTAAATTTTTAAATCATATAATTTAGTCGTAAAATTTTTAAAATTGTACACAACTTGGCTACTAATTTACATATTTATTAATCATAAATTTAAGACTCACACATGAAGTTTTAAAAATTTGGGGATTAAATTGTATGATTTAAAAGTTTAAGAATCTACTAAGTTTTAAAAATTCGAGAAATTATATATAAATTTAATTAAAGTATGAGAATTAATGATATGCTTTAACTTAAAATTTATAATAATTTGAAAAAACTATAATAATAAAATTAATATCCTAATAACATTTAATGTGTTTAATTAATCAAATTTTAGCATTAAATAAACCAATTAGCTCAGATAAACTTCATATACTTTCATTAAAGTGTGTTTTAAATGGAATTTTTGGATAAAGTTTGTTATGTTTGTGGTAATAATATATTATATGTATATAAAAAATTATTTTTATTATTATAATTTTAAAATGCTAACATTTATGCCAAAAAAGACATTAAAAAGATAACTCAATTCATTACACTCTATTATATTTGGCCTAAAACAAATAAAAAAATTGAGCCCAAAGCCATCCAAATTAAACCCTTAGCCTATTCCTATATATATAACTAAGTTTTCTACGTGAAGATGTACGCACCCATAAGAGATAATAGAATTGCAGTTGTAGAAAAAGAGTAATAGCTAGTGCAAAAAACAGAAAGCAGAAATGTGAAGTTGGAGAACAGAAGACAAGAGACTTATTTGAGAATTAATTAATCTATTCTTCTTAGTTGTCTCTCAAAAGTTATTAGCATCAGTTTTTTCAGCTCAAATTTTTCTTATTTGTACGATAATATTTGATTTAATAGCAAGTTTGTTAATTTATCTTACTATATATTACCAGTAATTTAGAGGAGATATTTTGTGGGTTGATTTTTGGATTTTTAGTATAATTTGTAAAGTTCTCTGAAAATTAGTGTTTGTATCTTCATTTGATCATTAGTAGATTTTCCTCGGTGTGCCGTCTTCAGTGGAGTAAACTTTTCACATTAAAAAGTTGAACCACTTAAATCATTGTGTGACATTTATTTTCTTACTGTTTATTATTTTGTTGTTACCTATTATTATATATTTGTGCAATCAAAATTAGACCCGATCTTCGCTTCCGTAAGTACTGATTTTATAACACACTCTTATGTAGCCTCTATTAAACGGGTGTAAAATCAAAGATTTGGTGACAATATCCTGAATTTTGCATATCACAAACTGCATTTTCCCTAGTAAATTTTTTCTTCAATTATCTCATATAAATCTACTCTCTCTCTCTCTCCCCTGGTTGATGGTTGGTTTCATTTCCACTATTTTAACACTTTAAACAATTATTAAAATGGTTTGGTTACTTTGTGCATTTTAATAAGGATGATTCTCAAAATTATGAAAATATATTCCATAGAGATTGTCAAGACTATTAAAAGTGTTTTTGTTCGTTTCAAAGCACTTTTGTGGCCAAGTTGAGACCTCCAGCCAGAGAGAGTGAAACACAGAAAGGACAGAGAGATACTACTACATGCATGTATGCATGGTCTCCGTTTACCAAAAAATAAAAACCTTAAAATGTATACATAATTTCCAACTTTCCTTTAATGGCAATTTCATTGTATATAGACAATGCACTTGCATACTTATTGCTTAGTTCTTTATATTTTTGTGTAATGATTAAAAGGATACTTTTCATGAATATAAATGATTATTAATTAGTTTTATTTCTACTAAATTTAAGCTTCAAAGTTATTTAATTTTTCAATAATTTTTATATGATAAAAATATCATTCTTTACATAGTTTTAAACTTAATTAATATTTTAAAATTTAATAGAACTTACGAATAAAAAAACTAACTATTAAAGAAAATCTAAGTGATATACTTAAAAGTAATACACACTATTTCCAAAGAATAAAAAATTTAATATAATAAATATTTATGTATAACAACAAAATAGATAAAAATAACATATTTAATAATTAAAATACATAATATTAAAAAATAAATATATATATATATATTAAAAAGATTAAAGTAAGCCTAACATCTAATCAGTTTATGGTTTATAGTTTAAAATTTAAGTTTTAAGATTTATTGTATAAGATTTGAATTTAAAATTTAAAATTTAAGATTTAAGATTTAAGATTTATGATTTAAAATTTAAAGTTTAAGATATAGAATTTAAGATGTAAGATTTAATATTTAGTATTTAAAATTTGAGATTTAACAATAAATAAAAAATATATTATTAATAAGTTAATATTTTTTTTGTATTTAAAATTTATATTTTAATTATTCTATTTTTATTTATTTTATTTTTTATTGTAATTAACATCTATATCAATTATTGTTAGAATTAAGTCTTACAAACTTGAATTTTGGGAAGAATTAATTTCATACACTTCTATAATTACACATGCTTTTAAATATCTTCAACGTTATTGCAAACAACACGGTTGACAACTTGAATATAATCAACAACATAAACATCAAGACGACTACAACATAAATAACTAGTGTATTTTATTGATTAGTCATCTTCCTAAGTTGAACCAATGAGGTTACAATTGCAAAACTATTGCCGAGCTCTTTATTTTCATCATAAATTGATGTTTATGCATTTTTCAATCCCGTAACCCTATTTGCAGAGACCATCATTTACGATATCATCTTGCTTTGATGAATGTAACCAACAAACCTTTCACAAGCAAAGAACATAAAAAGAAGACTATAAGCCTAGAAGCAAGCTACAGAGAGTGATCTTCATAAAAAACAAGCTATATTTTGGAGCGTGCTTTCTCAATGAGCTCTCTTCTAAGGATTTTTCCAGAAGCTGACTTGGGGACACTATTTATGAATGTTACTCTTCGCAATCTTTTAAATGGCGCAACCTGTTTGCGGAGAAATGAAGAAGACAAGTAGGAGGCTCAAAGGATTAAATGTATGAGCATGTATTTAAAAACTCAAAATAGACATCAAATGATAGTACTGATCAATATAATATATTCATCCTATTTTTCATTTACCTGACTAGCAATAAATTTCTTGATATCCTCTTCAGTCAGTGAACTGTTGGGTGATCGGACGACATATGCGACTGGAACCTCTCCGGCTTCAGCATCCGGAAATCTACGAGGGAGAGTGACAGAGGTCAGTCATTCTTTAATTGATAGCAGTAATGAATAATTATCTGTGTGAAAAACTACTCACCCAATGACAACGGCGTCTAATATTTCAGGATGAGAAACAAGCAACCCTTCAAGTTCAGCTGGAGCAACCTGTCAAATGACCAAAAAGGAAAGAAAAAAAAGAAAACCATGTTATTCAACATAACTAAAAAGGATTTGAAACTATGCGTATTCATTATATTCACAAAAGAGCCACAAAAGTGATCAAGGTTAGTTGCTTTTAATCTCCTTTAGTTGTTCACAGACTATCAATAAAAATCATTGCAAAGTCAAATTATGGGAGCAGTTTGGTAAAGATGACGACAAAGTAAATTATCATATATAGGCATGAAAAAGAATGTAATACTTTCTGTCTCAAAACTTGTAGCTGGGTATTCAAAAATTCAAGCCTAACAAAATTATTTTGCATACACTTATAATGAACCAAATGAACATACCTGAAAACCTTTATATTTTATGAGCTCTTTAATTCGGTCAACAATAAAAAGTCGTCCTTCTTCATCAAAATAACCAAGATCTCCAGTATGTACCCAACCATTTTTATCTATAGTCAGCTTGGTAGCTTGTGGATTGTTTAAATAACCTGGAAATGAGTTTCTTATCACAAGTGGACAAAAATGCACAGGAGCATCTGAAATATTAGTTTCATATCCACAGGAGGAATAACCTTTGATGTATATGATGCACATAGCTGGAGGTATGAACTTTGATGTTTAACAGTCTACAGGAGAGTCCAATGAGCAGGCAAAAGGGAATAGAGTTTGGATATGTCCATATAAATCACAAGCACTCTTGGGAATTTGAATCAATATGCTCTTATTCGTCACCAAATCATATAATACAGTGTTCAATTAACTCAACATGTAATTGAACTTCTCCTAATCAAATCACATCCAGGCATTGCCTCCAACTTTACAAATACCCCAAGAGATACTTAAGCCCATTTGAAATCGCTTTTCCTTTTTGGTTAAAACGACTTTCAAATGGGGCAAAACACTTTTAAAAGTATTTGTCAATCTTCAATATTAGGTGTTTTTAAAATTTTGGGAAGCACCATTTGTACTCCTAAGAAAAATCAAAAATATTACTTTTTTAAATTAGTTTTGGATTCATGTTCCCCTTCTAAAATCATCACTAAAGTCTTATGAAAACCACTACTAATAATTTTATACCTACCTAACACCTAAATGATTATCTTGAAACTACTTCATTTCAAACATCTTCTATGAGAACCACATGCAAATGGGCGGCCCTGTGTTTGAAAGGTTACCAACCTCCCATGTCTCAATATCTGATGTCAGATTAGATCAAATGACTGACCGAGCAGATTCCACATGAATGTCATACAGCACACTTATCCATATTCAATATAGCTTTGAAAAGGGAATAATAATCACCGGTAAAAAAGTTAAACTCTCTGCTCATCAACTAAATCATCCCACAAAGCTACAGAAATCTCTGACAAGTACGAGTCAGATTTTTAGTACAGGCCTGAGAACTAAACATGCCAACAGAACACTTGAAGTACATCCTATATTCCTATATGATGATCATCTTTTTAAATAAAAGGAAAAGCTATTAACAAAATCACTCCGCAGGTAGCAGTTTATTGGTCAACCCCACCATATAGAAAAATGAGAAGGAAGAACACACTACGAGATAGATATCACTTAAGAAGACAACAAAATACTGGTTCTCAATTTTCCAGTCTATGAAAATAAACTTAGCTGCTCACGTTCATTCATTACAGATGGTTTCATGACAATGCAAATATGTAAGGAAAGGATAGTCCAACCTGCAGAGCAGAAACACTTGATTTTCCATGGACAATAAGAAGAGTTTGTTTATATCAACTCACAAATTTAGTTTTTTTCTGCTTCTTTTCAATATCAAAATATATGCCCAAATATGGAGGACTAGAACTCGAAGTTCTGGAAGCAAATGAAAAGAATTTATACCTTGCATCATATTGGGTCCCCTGACCCATACCTCTCCTAACTGATTGGGAGGGAGAGACTTAAGAGTATCTACACTGACTATTTGGGCATCAATTCCTGAAACAAGTGTCCCAGCTGTACCAGTATGTTGAGCACCTATTTTTTTGTTCTCCACCGAAACAATCCCACAGGTTTCTGTCATACCATAGCCCTGAAATATGAAAAAATACTTAAATTAGCAGCTATACTTTCAACTATCATTAGTTTCTCTTCAAACTTAACGATGCCTTTCCAACCCATCATTATGGCAGATGGTGATCTCCCAGAACCTTTAAATATCTTAATGGTAACATGATGCTGATGACCTCTCTGAATTACTACTCAATTATCAGGATTTGCAAAAATGAACAGTGAAATGCAAAGGCTCAAAGTGATTCCTTCCCAGGGCAAACATTCATTTAACTACTAATGCTAAGTAAAAAAGTTTAATTTATTACTGTTCATATTATTTTTTTCAATTAACTACTTGTAATATTGAAATGTCTTTCAATAAACTATTTTGACCAATAATTGACAAATTTGATCAAAAAATTTGTCACAATATCTTATTGACGACACGTTCTCGTAACTTCACGTAGCTAGCAGGTGAATTAAAAATTTTGATTAAATTGATCAATTTTTGGCAAAAAAAGTTTATTGAAACACGTTTCAATAATAAAAGTAATCAACTGAAATAAAAATATATTAAAAGTAATAAATTAAAAAATTTAAGTAACTTTATTAGCTAAATTAATGTTTTCTCTTCATAAGTACAATAGTATATGCTTTGTTAAATTTGATACCTAAATTAAAGTAAAGATATGTTTCTACGAGAATAAAGGCCCGTTCAAAGCCACTTCTCTTTTGAGTTAAAAGTGCTTCCAAATAGATCAAAACATTTTCAAGGGCTTTTGACTTTAATACTAACTATTTGTTAAAATTGTGCTTTAAGAGAAGTAATGCTTAGTTTCTTGGTAGTTTTGAATAAATGTTTTCATCTTATAAAAAAATGAATTACAAATTACTAACATGTCACTCAAACAACTTTAAGCCAGACACCTTATGCTTCTCTTGAAATCACTTTTAATCTAACCAATACCAATGAAAACACTTCTAAGATAAGTTTATCCAAATGGGCTCATAAGCATGTGAAACCATTGGTATTCTGGGGGTGGAGACAAATGGTCTTTCAGTTTTCTCAGCATAAATAGTCACAATGACATGAACTTTCTATATAATTATACAAGCTGCGTCAATAAACAAGCTTAAACGAGTACCAGAGAAATACTTTATATACGGCCAACAAGAAAAACTACCTGAGAAATGACAGCTTGAGGAACAATCTTTGAGCACTCTTCCATCAAATCTTTACCCAAAGGTGCTGCACCAGAACCAATTTGCTTCAGGGATGAAAGACTATACTTCCTCACCACACTCTGTTTAGCCAGAGCAAGTACGATAGGAGGCACAACCCACATATGGGTAATTTTATACTTCTCAACAGCCATCAAAATTTTCTCAAGATCAAATTTAGCCATTGACACGACAGCGTTTCCCTGCTGTAGCTGCGAGTATGTGATGACTGTCAATCCAAACACATGAAACATTGGCAAAACACAGAGAAACACACGATGCATATCTCCTTCCAATTCTTGATCCATAGTAATCATCAAAGATGCTGCAATGAAGTTCCTATGTGTCAAAATTACACCTTTACTTGTACCTGTCGTACCCGAAGAGTACAAAAGAGCAACTGTATCAGTCTGCTTAACGTTAACCATTGGAAAATCTGAAGCAGACCCAGATAAACTGATCAAATCACGGAAACTTAAAATCCTTGAACTCGATGCAATACATGAAGAATCTTTCGAACCTAAAATAATTGTAGGAAGATTGAATCCCTTCACTTTTTCCCACAATTCAGAAATGGTTACTATAAGTTTTGGTTTAGAATCTTTCACCTGTTTGGTTAACTCAGAAACCGTATAAAGAGGATTAGAAGTCGTTGCAATTGCGCCTATAGCTGCAATACCAAGGAAACAAATGGGAAATTGAATAGAATTGGGAGCAAAAATGAGTACAACATCGTTTTTCTTAATACCAAGATGGAGTAAACCATGGGAAACCTTGATAACCATGGATTTGAACTGATTGAAAGAAAGGGTTTCAATGGAATCGGCATCAATAAGGGCAGGCATGTTTGGGTAAGAAGAGGAGTTTCTGAAAAGGAAGGAGACCATTGAAAGATTGGGGTCCCTAGGGAGTACAATAGGAGGTCTGAGAGACCTGAAAATACCATCACGACCATACCCAGACTTCTCCATTGAGATTTGAGAAAAAGCTTCTGGGTTTATAATGTGTTCTGAAAATGGGGATTTCACGAAATCAAAGATGAGATCCAGAAATGCCTCTTTTTGTAGCAGAAATGCACACGAATCAAGTTTTTTGTAAGGCTGTGATCATGCCAACATTGGAAGGAGTTTCTGGTGGTCTATATAGAAGATCTAGACAGCAAATGATCAGTTTTCTTTTTTTTTTTGTACCAACTATATTGATGAGGATGTTTGTATCACTATTCACTATGAGGTTTCGTACTATTATCAGGATGTTTTATTTTAGTTTAATAAAATATAATATTAATATAATTAATTTTATTATTAATATAATAAAACTAAATAAAAAATATATTTTATTTATATTATTAATTATATTATTAAATAAAATTACCACTGATAAGTCATTGTTATGATAATTCAAAATATTTTTTAGACACAATAATAAAAGTAAGGTTGAATAAAAAAATTAATAAACTAAATAGTATTGAAAAATTAGATTTTTTTGAATAATTTAAGTTGTGTAACAACATGAAAAAAAATTAATAAAAAAAGTTTATAAAAAAAGAAAAATAGTAATAAAATAAAGAGGATATATATATATATATAATTAATAATGTAACAAAGGTAAAATACTGCGATTTTGTTTAATACTTGATGTTAATTTAAAATAATATTTTTATCTAAATTAATTTTAATTATTTTAAATAATAATTGATGGCATGTTTAATTTTGGGTAGATTTAAAAGATAATAGACATAATATTTTCACTTATAAAACGGTATTAATATGGTTCTAAGAAATATTTGCTGCTATTTTAATAAAAAAATTATAAATATTTAATATTTATTTGATAATTAGGTAAAATAGAATCATTTATTAATATTTCAATAACTTTAGAGTATTTTTTAAACCATAAATTATTATAAAATTATAATTAATATAATAAATAATAAAATTCATAATTTTTAACTATAATTAATTACCTAAATAAGTTTTTATCTTAAATTGTAACATCACTCTCCAAACGTGTACACACGTGGCTTAGAGGTAAGAAGCATACACGCTTTTTTTCCATTGTTTTTTTTAATAAAAGATATTAATTAAAAAGTATATATTAAATTTATATATATTAAATAAGATATTATAAACCCATTAATTTTATAAAAAGAATTTTAAAAATTTATTTTATAAAATTATTTGATTTATACTGTCCTAATTTTTATAATTATAATTAAATTTTATTATCTCTATTAAATTTATGATATCCTATTTAATATATATCCAATTAAAATATATCTTCATTAAAGATATTTCTTTCCCACATACTTTCGCTATTTTTTTCTTTATTTCTTTCCCATATTACCTTGAAACTATTTTTAAAAAAATCCAATACGAAAGAAAAGATAATCACCAGTTTTTCCAAATTTAACGTCACGCAATTTTCATACTCCCAAACTATTATATTTACGTGACAAAGTTATTATTATGATTTAATATACTTTCAATCTATTCTTTAAATATTTTAGAAATATTTTTATTCTATCATTAAATAGGTTTTTTTTATATTAAAGTATATTTATTATATCATATTAAATAGATTAAATATAATTATAAAAATTATATTATATTATAATTAATTTATATAATATTTGATAATAAAATTTATATATAATCGGAAAAAAAATTGGATAAAATTATTTTTTATCTAAATATAATTTCTACATCCCACTACAAATATTCCTGTTACATAAAACTAATTTTCTTGTAGTGATTTTGTTTCTTTTTATTAATGAAAATAAAATTCTTTGTGGTGCTAACAAAAATTCGTATGTAATGGCAAAAAAGCGAGTATTAGAAGCACTGATTAGACTCGTTAAAAGCATTACAAAATGAGAATCAATGCTCATTAAAAGAAGTAAAAACTACGAGCAATATATAATTAATTGTTTTTATTTATTAAACTTAAATATATATTATTATTAATCTAAAAGTTATAATAATTTTAAATTTATCATAACAATTAATTATATATAAATGGTGTAAAAAAATATACAGAGTAGGAATGGGTAAGGGGACGGGCGTGAACGTTTTTTTATATAACTTTTCCTAACCGAATTATAAAACCTATACCCGAAATCGCGAGAAGAACTGTTACGGTTTTAGAATAGTTTTTTACCCGCGAGTAACGGTTCGGGATGGTTATAAAAAAAACTCCAAAAAAAACCGAAATATATATATAATTAATTTTTTATTTATAATTTAATTAATTAAATATAATTAATTTTGGGTATGGATGAGTATGGTTTTTAGTATAACCGTAACTAAATTGTAAACGTTGTTTCATATTCGGTTTTTACCCGAAATCGTTCCCATCCCCGAAATTTACTGGTTAAAAACCAAACCCGCATTTTTTTTGCCCATCCCTAATGCAGAGTATCCTCATCTGTATTTTATTTGTATACAATGGAGGGAGGATTGGATTCGTTGGAAAGCGATTGGATTCTGACAGATATTTTAATAATATACTTTACTTTTAAGTAATAAAATATATTAATAATATTTTTAAAAAAATAATATTTTTAATAATATATTTTATTTTTAAGTAATAATTATTTTAAAAAATTATGATTCTAGTAATATATTTTATCTTACGAAAAAATAATAATTAAATGATATTTTTTAAACTTTATAGGTAGTAAGGTAGTATATAATATTTTTCATTTTATTACAATTATAAACAAAACACTATAATATTGAGTTTTTCTTTGATTATAATTATCAAACTAAATAATATTGTTTCTATTACATTTCATTCTCATTCATATTTCAATTCAATTATGTGAACCAAATGACACCTAAATTGTTATAAACTTACACCAAATTAAGAATAGGCAAAAAACCTATGGGTTCGGTTATTCGTAGTTATCTGCACCGTCGTTTCAATTTTTATTCGATAAATTTTTAGGACAGATATGATTTTAAGTATTAATCGAACATGAAGTAATGGATAAAGTTTAAATACAGTTATATTAATGATCATACCTATTTGTACGTAAAATTAATTATATTTATTTAATTGATTAATATATTTATTAAATTAAATTATATATTTATTAAATTAATATATTTAAAATTAATTAAGATTCAAATTAATATATTTAAAAAATAGATTTTTTTTAATATTTTTAAATAATCATTTTGAATCGTTACTTGCGAATAAAAATTATTTCTTGTAATAATTTTTGGGTGATTTTGAATACAAATTTTATAATTCGATTCGATAATAATTATATAAAAAATCATCATAACTCATTCATGTGTCTATTATTACACCAAATTTTAGTTTTTATTACATAAATATTATCTATATTAAAAAATTTCAAAACTAACCGAAAATGTCAAAAGAAACCTTCTTAAATATTTTACAACATTTTTTTTTTCAAATTTAGTGACATTTATATTTCTAACCCTGTATAAATTTTGTTAATAATTTAAAGTTTAATAATATTTTTTAACTATCCTTATAATTTAAAAAAAAAATCTATCAACCCAATTTTATATATTCATTACTATATATCCTTATCCAAAAATAAGTTAAATTATATATATATATATATATATATATTGTCAAGGATAATAGAATTTGTGTAGGACAAACAATAAAAAAACTAGACATGTTTGTTACGATGCCAGCGAAGTACCTAGTGGTTATAAACGGAATAATTAGTCATTTATAATTATTTACTCTTGATTTGAAAAGTATGCATCTAGAAAGAGAGTGAACTACACAGTATTATTATTATTATTATTATTATTATTATTATTATTATTAGAAAAGTGTCCGTTATTCTAAATTTTAATATGCTTTTAGTGTAATACATTCAACAATATACTTCTTAATTTTTATCTTAAAAAAAACAACTAAAAATAAATAATATTATTTTAATAATTTTTTATATTAAATAATTAAATGTAATTAAAATTTGATCATTTTAATAATGATGGATTGATAGTTAATGTAAAAAAATTTACAAAATATTTTTTTAATATTTAATTATTATCACTATTTTAATTTTAATATTTTATTAACTTTTTAAATAAAAATATATATTTAAATAATTTATTATTAGGATATTATTATTGTTAATTTTTTTGTTAAATAAATTTATACTAAAATTCATTTTTATCATGATTAATAGTTAATGGCTCTGAGGTAGTGGTTTGCCACCTTCAAGATGTATTATCCCATTTAATCATTTGAAAATAAAAATTCCTTTTAAAATCTAAAAAATCAAACTAAATTAATTTCATAATATATCAAACATCTGCTGCCCCCTCCGGTTTTTATTTATTTACGAAAACTACAAAGTATTCATGTATAAACGTTTGTACTTTGTAGAAAGACAAACTTAATAATGTAAATGACCAGTAACTTAGGCCATATTCATGTTGTTATTAGATATCATATGGAGTGATTGCGTGACATCCCAAATCCTATATAGATTGCACATTGGAAAGACCTATGATAATTAAGTACAAGGCTAGGAAACCAAAGAAAATTTTAGTATACACTTTTGGAGGAGGCTAGGTGTTAGTGTTACAAATGTATTTGATGGCCCCACTATATTTGGGACACCATGCCTATAAGAGGGGGATATCGTGAAATTGTGCTTACAAATATTTTTTTCTCCCGTTCCCTTAAATAGTATTATTTTTAATAAATTAATTATTTTAAAACTTATAATAATTTATTTTAAAATTCACATTTTTATATCAAATTATTTACCAAATAGATCAGTATATTTTTATTTTATAACTTCAATACAATATGACCATTATAAGATCTCATAAAATCTACGACAATATTATCTGAACTTCAATCACTTCATTAATAACCTCACTAAAGCTTCCACAATTCTATAGACGATTTTGTTGAAGTTCTAATGACTTTATCGGAAGTATATATAACATATTATATCTAAAATTAAAATTGAATATAACATATTATATCTTAACTAAAACTTCAATGACTTTAATAGTTATAAATATAACATATTACATATAAAGATAGATATAGATGTAATATATTACATATAAATATAAAGTTAGATTTATAAATTATATATATATATATATATATATCAGTAGATGTAATAAGTTACATCCGATAAGTCATCGAAAAAGATTGATAGAAATCTTATGAGTCACTAGAAATTCGATGAGTCACCAACAATATTTGTTGGAGATTTTGTAGATGTAATTTTATTTTCATTTTATTAAATATATGTAGTGAAAATATTTTGATACTTATATACACGAAACTATGAGTTTTTAGTTAGGTTTTTGCTAGTTTAAAAAAATACTATTAGAATGAAAAACATCAATATTTTCCTTAAAAACAAGCTTAGTCTTAAAATAATATTTTTGGAAGAGACTAATGGGTCAATCCATATATGTGACTTGAAGGTAGTCGAAAATCTTGTGAGATTTATTTTTATTTTATTGAATATATATAATAAAAATATTTTAATATTTATATATATAAAATTATGAGTTTTGAGTTAATTTTTTGTTAGATTGTGAAAAATATTATTAGAAAGAAAAATATATTATATGAAAGTAATATTCTACTTAAAAATAAACCTAGTAATCTTAAGACGATACTTTTGGAGGAGACTAATGGATTAGTCCTCGTATGTGATTTATTAGTTCTTAAATAACAACTTTATTCAATAAAATTTGTACCATATAAGTTATTTATTCATTATCATAGACTAATTTATTAAGTTAGTAGGATAATTGAGTTAGATTTTATTTTTTATATCAAAATCATTTTGAAATAAAGTTTACTATTATTGTAATAAAGTATTATCTTATTTGATAAGTTTTATCACGATATTAGACGTTATTTTAATTAATGCCTTAAGACATTAAACAATACTTTATCACAAATTTAATTTTTTTTACCAAAATAACTCTAAGATAAAACTTACCATAATATTAGATATAAATGATAAATCTTCTTACATTAAACTAATATCTTCATGTATTAGGCCCATGAATTTTATTTTATTTTTATTAAATTGCTTCAAATAAAACTTATCATTATTGTGGTAAGACTTAAGGTAACGATAAGTTAATGATAAGTCTTACCTTGAGAGAGACTTCTTTTCCTCGTTTTGTTGAAAAATTAAAGCTTTCTTCTTCTTATTTTGTTTATTCTTTTATACAAAAGATGAAGTTCATTTTATGCAAAAAACTCACTCTTTCTACGGTGTCTTTGTTATGTTTTCTCAATTTTTTTCTACATATTAAATCTACATCTAATATTATTGTTTAAATTTTTGTTGTAATTGAAAGTTAAAAACTTACACCTTGTAGTGCAAACATGGTATTATGGATTTTATGATAATTTTAATAATTTAATATATTTTTAATTTAGATATTATTGATCTATTTTTATTTTAAATTAGTAAAACTTATTTTTAAAAAATAATTATTTATTTATTATAATCATATATAAAAATACTCATAATATTATTGATATGTTTGTAATTAGTGAGGAGCCAAAAAAATGTTTGACTTATGAACTTCTTTTGGTAGTTTAATTAAAAATTATATATAAAATTAATGTAAAATAGATATAAAGTAGAATAAATAATAGACAAAATGTCAAAAATAGTATACAAATCGAAGATGGTAAATTTATACTAATAGAAATAAGATTAATAAACAAATAATTAGGTATGAAATTAATAACTATATTCAATTCATATTAATTTAAGAAATAGATACAATATTTTGTTGTATTTATAGAAATAAATTGATAAATTAATCTAATTAGTTAATCAATCTAAATAACTAAATATAAAATTTAAAAATAAATAAATAATATCTTAACTATTAGATAATAAATATAATTTCTATAAATTTAATTTAAACAATTATTGTCTTTTTATTTACATAATTCTCCTTAGAGTTTTTAGTAAAGTCGTGACATGAGAACACAAGTAGCACGAGCAGCTTTGACGGTTCAATAGTTGTAAATTATAGTCATTGGACTTAAGGGGTGCATCAACAATATCTTTGCTCATACATTTTTTAATACGAGAGGCCTCACGATTATGACGAAAAATGTATTTGATCTCATTTATGTTAGTTATCTTTCACGTCAATTAATTAATTTTACTTGAATTTTATCTATAATTTTTTTTTATCTCTTGAAATATAGTCATTATAATATTAAAGGATCATTGAATATATCATATTTGATCCTCCTAGAAATTTGTAGTGTTTGAAAACAATAAGACAAAAAATTGCACTAGTGTCAGAATCAAGCATAATCGTTTAAGTGATGGTTATTATTGTTTTGACTTTTTGTTTTTTAATGATAAGGTGGGTAGTGGAAAGGAATAATTGTTGTGTTGGTTTTTTATTTTTTTTTTCTTTTCAAATCATATGAACAACAAACGAAGAAATAAATAGATAATTAGTAGATAAATTAATAATTATATACAATTTATTTTAATTTTAAAAATAAATACAATGTTAACTTATATTTATATTATTAAAATAATAAAGTAGATAATTATAAAATAATTAGTAATAATCTAAATAACTAATTGATAAATTTAAATTTAAAGATAAATAAATAATTTCATAATTTTGAAATAATAACCTTATATAAATTTTATATTTTTAATTACTTAAAAAATATTTTATATACAGCATAATTTTTATTGTAAAATATATTAATATTATAAAATAATGTAAAGGTATAATAAATGATACTAAATTGATTTATATGATACTACAAAACATAAAATTTATAATAGAAAAATTATTAGTAAATTTATGTAACCATCAATCACAAAGATTAAAATTTTTTTAATAATAAAAGTTTATAAAAAAAAATAATAATAAAAAATATATATATAAAATGTAACAAAGGTAAAAGGCAGCATGATGGACAGAGATGACTGCGATTTTGTTTAATACTTGATGTTAATTTAAAATAAGATTTTTATCTAAATTAATTTTAATTATTTTAAAAAATAATTGATGACATGTTTAATTTTGGGTAGATTTAAAAGATAATAAACCGTATTTTTATAATATTTTCACTTATAAAACGGTATTAATATGGTTCTAAGAAATATTTGCTGCTATTTTAATATTATATATTTTTTATAAATATTTAATATTTGTTTGATAATTAGGTAAAATAGAATCATTTATTAATATTTCAACAACGATATTTAATTTTAGAGTATTTTTATACCTTAAAATTATTATAAAATTATAATTATTTATTAAAACAATCAAATTAATAATTTTTAAGTATAATTAATTACCTAAATAAGTTTTGATCTTAAATTGTAACATATACATCACTCTCCAAACGTGTACACACGTGGCTTAGAGTTCCAAATGAACACCTAGTACATTTAGAGGTAAGAAAAGCATACACACTTTTTTTTTATCTATTGTATTTTTAATAAAAGATAGTGTAACTCTATTATTTGTAAAAAAAAATATATTTTAAATTTATATATATTAAATAAGATATTATAAACCCATTAATTTTATAAAAAAAATCATAAAAATTTATTTTACAATGCCAAACTTTTCCATCATGCATTTTTTAATTTTTTTTCAAAACTTCTACCTTTGAAGCAAAAAAATTATAATCAGAATATAATTCAGATCAAATTTAACAATATTATCAGAATTTATTGACAGAGAATATTGATAAATTATTAGTTTTATCTTCTATAATTTTAATTTTTTAAAAGTATTATTTTTTTTATAATATCAAAACAGGAAGATTTTATAATCACAATCACAAATATCAATTAAAATTTTAATATTTGATTAATATTGAAAAAATAAATAATAAAACATACTCTTACAAGTTCAAATGACGGGTATTTACATAGACAAAATAACTCATATTTAAAATAAATATTAAAAGATATAAATAAATTATTAAATTTAATTTATATAAATTTAAATTTTTAGGAGAATTATTTTAATAAAATTTTATTTTTATAAAAAAATAAAAAGAATAATATCTCTAATTTTATTATAATTAATAAACATAGAGTAACAAATTAAAGTTTTCACAAAAAATAGTAATTAACCTGTATAAAAATACCGAGATCCATTCCCCTCTTTCAAAGCCCTCACAGCCATTACCACACTTTCTCTTACCGTTAATTCATTTCCATTATTACTACTTTAAGGGTTTAATTATTGTTTTTTTTCTAAAAAAATAAAAATAAAAAAATCAATGGAACTCAAATTAATTTTTCTCCAACAAAGAGCTTGAAGTTGCCTAAATTTTGCAAAAGCTGTTTGGGTTAAAGAAAATAGAAAGTTTCATCAATGGTTCTAAGACAAGCTTATATATGTCCTTAATTTCTTCAAACTGCTTCAAAGAGCACAAAAAATGAGACTGAAGTGGTCGTTAAATTTAACAATTGAATCGAATTTGTATGTTTTATTGATTTAATTACATGATCAGAAATAACATTAACATACTTTTATCATCTTGATAATAGATTTGATAAAAAAGAGAGTCAAATTTTGATTTAAATAACATATTTGATACACTGTATTAGATTAGTATAATAATTATGTTTAATTATATTATAATTAATTTGTATTGTGTTGAATAAAATTATTAAAATTTAATTTATTTTCATATTTTTATTATATTTTAAAAATAAAAAAATATTATTTTTAATTTTTTATAAAATTAAAATTCAAGTATATAATTTTATGATTAAAAATTCAAATAAATTAAATTAATTATCCTGTATAATTTTTATCCACTTACCTTGATCTTATAAAATTTATATATAGTAGTATTATTATTTTTAGTCTATATAATACACTCTATTTTTACATCTAAAAACATTATTGTATATACATTATATAATTAAGATATTTAATATAATGGAAAAAATATTTTGAAAGTTTTTTATATTACACTCATCTAAAAATATAAACTTTAATTCTATAGTCATTTTACACATTTGGGGAAGAAAAATTAAAGTGCTTTTACGATGACCCATTACTTAATGGAAGCAAGATACTAGAATAACTATTTAACTTAGTTAGTTTAAGTATGTAATTATTACATTAATAGTATATATCTCATAATTTTTAAAAAATGTTACAGTAATCTTATTATTACGTGTAAATGTATAATTTATTTTCATAATTTTAAAATTAAATATTTATCATTTTATCATTTATAAAAATTATATTATAAAGATTTATTTTTAATACTTTTGAAGAAATATAAATATTTATTTTAATAAATTATAAGATTAAAAATATTTATTTTTCATAATAACATGATTATTAGTATTTAACACATAAATTATATAATTAAGTTATTTATTTTTATAAATTACCCAATGTAATTAATTTAATAATTATACGAGACAAATGTGTTCATTGGAAAAAAATTACTCGATGTTCATCATCTTTTTCCTTTACTTAAATATCCTTTATTTTTCATTTTCAAGATAATAAGAATATCAAACCTATTAATTATGCTTGATTATTTTAATAATTACAAGGATAAAAATAATTTTAATAGTTTATAGTCAAATTATAAGAAGTGTTTTACATTTTTTTAACGTGAAAGTAATTTCTATTTTAAACAGCTTTTAACTAAAATTACTACTAATATCAAAACTACTTCCTCGTAGTGTAAACGAGCTCGAAGTGGATCTTCAAAATTACCATTTGCCAAACGTCCAAAATTTATGTAACCGTGAGCAACATTAATGAGAAAGATGAGTAGCATACATTTCAGGTGCCCCAAATAAATATGAGACGGTTAGCTCTGCACATCACCCGTTTTGAGTGTACCCTTTTCATTATGTTTTATACCAATTCCCGACAAGTCTGTGATTTACTCTGCCTTGTAGATTCTTGCCACCTTCTTGTTTTGGTTCATCGTACATTTTTTCATTTTCTTAATTCTAAGAATCTGGCGTCGTTTTAGTGTTTTTGAACCCCATTTAATCCTTCCTTTATATGTTTTTGTTTTTGTTTTCTGGGATCTGATTCCAGAAATATTTTATTGTAACCTTTGAGTTTGCAAAAGCGCAATTTATATTCATAGCAAAAAATAATAAAAAAATAAATAAACGCACACAAATACAAATTTGTATTATTAAAATAAATAAGATTGAAATTCTTAGTTGGCGTGATCGTAATGGGTTCTTTTGCTTTTTAGGATTTCATAGCGGGTTTCCTGGCTTTTCCGAATGACTCACGATTGTATTGTTCTTATTGTTTCTTCCTTTGAATTTATGGGTTCTCATCATAATTTAGAACCTTGATTTATTTTAGCACAAACCAATTCTACTGTTTCAGTTTATCGAATTCAAATATCAAAATTTTAAGCTTAGATATTTAGTTATTGGTTGTCTCACTAAGAAATCTCCATCTGTCATTGGTTCAGTGGTTCGGGTCTTTTGGTGTTTGATAGTCTTTTTGGGAGAATATATTTGTTTGTATCTGTTAAAGTCTGTAACAAAAGGAGAGATTGGCTTTGAAATTGGTGATTTATCATTCAAATACAATTGACGCTTTCTGGGTTTGGATGGTGGGTCTTCTCTCTTTAAAGCAATTAGCGATGGTTCCAAGGATGAGCTGATATTATGGTAATTAGCTGAAGTTTTACGTATTTAATTGGACTTGATTTTCGTAAATCTGGTTTAAATTCTCATGTACTGAAATGGGTTTTTTGTGGTTTCTCTTGATTCTTACCTCAAAAATTACCCTCTTATCAATCTGATTCTTCTTTTGTATATGTGTGTTTATCCCTTGAAAATTTACTCATGTTTCTTCAATCATTGACTTTAGTTGTGTGGAAATGGTAGATTTGATCGCGTTTAAATGATATTTTCTCAGGTTCATCTCCAATAGTTCTCTAAATGGACTTGAAGCAATGGAAAATCTCCAGCTGCCATTTGAAATCAACAGCATGCAAATGCGCATTTTTGGCTGCTATTTTTGTGGTAATTAGGGTTGTTTTCCTTACTTCGTTTTCTGATTTTGGTGGGACTCAGCACAAGAACTTGGCATTTGACCGCTCTTTATTATTATTCAATCATGAATATAGTTTACATAAAGATAAATTTCTGGAGGTTCCTCAAATTGTGTGGGGCTTAAACAATCAAAAGATAGCATTTGCAAGAGCTTGTCTAACTGCAAAAATGATAAACAGGACACTTTTGATGCCTAGCTTGAGTGCTTCTCTGTTCTACAAAGAAAGGGACCTTTTAGAACCAATTTCCTTTGATAAGGTTTTCAATTTTGATAAGTTTAACTCTCTATGCAATGGTTTTGTTCGATTGGGTCGGTACTCTGATGTCTCAAATAGTTCAAAAGTATTTGAAGTTCATAAGGGTAGTGGAAGAAGGTGGACACCTGAGAGAGATTTGGATCAATTGACAAACCTTACTAAGGACCCATATGAGGCAAAAGAGGTAATTAGAATAGTTGGAAAAAACCCATTTCTTTGGCCTGACCATTGGTCTGTGAAGGATTATTCTAAAGTTTTTGAGTGCTTAGTCTTGGTGGATGGGATTCTTGAAGAAGCAGATAAAGTTTTGTCCAAAATTAGAGAGATAGGAATAGAGGAAAGAAGAAAAACAGAGTTTGGAGTCAATACCATCAACTCCCAACATGTTTCTTATGTTGCTGTTCACATGAGGATTGAGAAAGATTGGATGATTCACTGTAAGAAGTTGCAACAAAGATCAAATATAAGCCATATATGTAGTAGCAAAGAGGAGATAGTGAAAAGAGTTGGAAAAATAGCTGATTTAAGAACCCCAATAGTTGTTTATTTAGCTGTAGCAGATAGTCTCCTTGAAGATCCTTCAATATTGATGGATTGGAAAGAAGGGTTGCTTCCTTATGAAAAGAAGAAACTGGGTGTTGATGGGATTTACAAGAAGTACCCTTATCTCATTCAATCTGCCATAGATTATGAAGTGTGCTTGAGATCTGATTTCTTTGTGGGTAACAGTTTTTCAACATTTTCAAGTCTTGTAGTTCTTGAAAGAACACAAAAGATGGTGGAATTGGGTATTGAAAGCTCTTGTGGAAGGGATGTGAAATGGCCTTCTTATGCATATAATATATTAGGGGAATCTGATGGTCCTCAGAAATGGATGACAAACATGTCTGCTTCAAGCTTTAATGAAATTAGTTATGGCTCTAATGTCATCTCATGCCACAGTTTTTTCACTTCTGGAGATACCTAGGCTTCTGATACGAATTACAAATTTTTGGTGTCAAGGTAGAGCTTGGTAATACATCAAGATGAGTTCTATTGTCTCGAGATGATTGTTTATGCTGTTGTTGTATACAATGCAGATATATCAACGTGTGAGAAGACGTAAATATATAATTTTTATGAAAATATCAAATATATTTTCTTTATTTATGAAAATTTTAAAAAAATCACATAATTTATAAAAAAATTATCAAAATAATCTATAAAACATCGAAACAATTAATTATTTATATTTAAAATTATTTTTTATTTAATATATATATTTAAATATTTAAAATATTTATATTACTTAATAAGTTTATTAATTAATTAAAAAATTAAATAATAAAATAATTTTTTTGTTAAATATGGTAGAATAAAATTAAGTATTTTAATTATAATTATTATAAATAGAAAATAAGTTTTAATAATTATTTATTTTTAAAATTATATATATATATATATATATATATATATTAAAAAAAGAATATTTTATCTATTATAATAATAAAAAATTGAATTAAGTTAGAAGATAAAAAAATAAAGAGTTAATATTTTTTATATTTATTTAACAAATGGAGTGAATTTTTAACTATATTTTAATAATAACAGTTATAATATTTTATACATTTTAATAAAAAGAATGTTTTTTAAAAAGGGATATTATCTTAACAATACCGTAGACAATGTTTTTTAATAGTTTATGCTGTTGTTGTATACATCTAGTTTTCAGAATCCCATTGCATTGATTCTTTCTCAACTTCATGAACATTTTTTATTTTGGGGGGGGGGGGGGGGGGTAATGTTAATATTACCTGATATTAATTGGTTAAATCGTGGAGAGTATTTGAAGCACGGTTTTTGAGAATTGGGTAAAGTAACAGCTTCATCATTACTTGTCCTAGCTTCATCATCTGATGTGTTGGAATATGATTGAATATTAAAATGACACATCTAATTACATCCACCAATCTCAGTTACATCTCCTCTCACCCCTTTCTTTTTCTTAAAAGTAGGTTAGGTAGGTTGGACAAGCCAAGCCAGCAGTTGGGTTTTCAGAAATAGTTAGATGTCAAGCTCTTCTTTATTGTCTCAATGGATAAGTTAAAAAGAAAAACACATCACCATCGATTATAAAGATAACATCTTCTATTATTAATTTATATATTTTTAATTATAAAAATAATATAATTTAAATTAAAATACAATAATTTAAAATATTATATAACATGTAACTAAATCTCATTTAATACAATTAAATTATTATTTTTCTTGTTATAAATAGTTAAAGTTTAATACACTTATTGTCTTCTATATAGACTGTTAAAATTCAAACACAAGCAAAAAAAAAAAAATTATACGAAAAACAAGCAAATGATGATCAAATTTGAAGAAGTAATATGCCAATATAATACAAAAAAATGCATGAATTGTTAAGTGATTATTGATTAAATTCGATTGATTTTAAACTAATATTGAATTTATTAAATATTAATTGATCGTTACCCATGTTAAACGTTGACATTATAATAATCATTATAACAAGATGAAAGTAGAGTTTATAGTATAAAATTGAGATAAAAAACTTTTATTAGAATAAAGTTGATTTTAACTAATTGAATCTAAATGAAATCAGTTTTATCTAGATGAATTTAATTTTATATTGTTAAATTTAAATATAAATGAAGTAAAATACTTATAATTAAATGCAAATAAAGTAGAAAATTATAATTTATAAATCAATTTCTATATTAATTTTTTTTTATAGATGATCAGAGAATATATATGTAGAGAGAGGAATAAAATAGCAGGGGAATATAATTATGTTCATTCCGATAAAACTTATAAAATAGTGAATAGTAGGGTTGACAATGACAATTAAATTTCTTTAAAAAATGTATTTGAAAAAAAAAACAAAAAAAAAATCGGAAAAATATTGTAAAATTTATATTAAAACTTCAATAAAATCACTACACTTTAAACGTGATAGATATATCGGGATATTTAGCAATATTTTAATCAAACTCAATGTTTTTAAAGTTTAAATTAATTTTTCTTTCTTTCTTAAATATAATTCACTTAGTTTTATTTTTAAAATATTAAAAATTATAAAAAATTAGTTTCATTTAACATATATATAATTCACTTAAGTTTTCATTTATATGTTTAGCAATTAAGAAAGACTTAAAATTAAAATTAATAATTATACCATGCAACATACACATATTATTTTTTCTTTTACTAGAATTTTTTTAAAGAAAAAAAGTAAAAATCATTAAAATTCGTTGAAATGGTAAACTTAAAATGTTAATATACTAGAATTGTCGATTTAATGTTTTTCTTCTCTTTTCCACTTATTTTTAGTGGGCACTGAATGAAATCCACTGGCAAATGATATAAAATTATAGTTCTAAACGTAAATGTTATCTCACAGCCGCTGCTGCTTCAAAATACACACAAGGTATACTCCCTCAATTTGCTTTCTCTCTTATCATTTTCTGTTTCAATGGCTTGCTGTTCTTCTATCACTAGCTTCCTATCTCGCCTCTCTCGTCTTCGGATCACCACCAAACCCTATCTACGATTATCTTCCACTTCCTTCTTTTCTTCTTCTTCTTCAATCTCATCATTTATTACAAACCCAAAAATTAAGGTCTTTCGTATCATCTTCATTTCCCAGTTCATTTAGAGCAGCATTTTTATCTGGGTCTTCTTAAATTCCTAATCAATTTGCAGGATTTGAACAGATTTCGATTGTTCTCAATGGCCTCCAGTCCAAAGGAATCGCCTATCAACAACCCAGGCCTTCAGGCTACCCCGGATGAAGCCACCAAGGGTTACTTCATGCAGCAAACTGTATATGTCCATTATAACTCTTCCACGTTCGCTACATATTATATCGAGTTCTTCAATTAATTGTTTGAATCTTTCCACTTTTTAATTTTGATTGCAGATGTTTCGAATTAAGGATCCCAAAGACAGTCTTGACTTTTACTCTCGTGTATTGGGCATGTCGTAAGTTTTCTGTGTTGTCCTTTTTGAACTCTCTGGACTAGTTCTCTAATCTTGTTAATTCATCAGTATGTTCCAAATTAGTATCCACCCCTTCTTGCTCGTTTCCATTTTTTTGAGAAAATCTGCAAATTAATGGAAGATATAAATAAATCGAGATGATAATGTCATTTAAGTTGAGTTCTATTATAAGTTTTGTTGAAGTACTCATAACTTGTTATTATCATGACTAATTTGCTTTAAATTGTTTTTATTTAGTTTCAATAATCTCTTGCATATTTTGGTTTCTGGAATTCGTAGTTACATAGTCATTCCTTTTATGAGGATAATTTATGATGGATTTTTTGAGTTATTGGACACATTGTTATGATAACACAAAAATCCCTGAAGATTCGTTCCTTGACATTTTTTTTTTCTTTTCTTGAAAATAATTTCTTTCTTTCCCATTTGCATATCCATTACAAATTGGTAATCCATTTTCTCTACATTGATTGGTATGTGAATGCATTCATACTGATTTTCTTACTGAATTTTTACGAAGGTAGAAATGTGCTTACTAATCTTGAAAATTTCAGGTTACTAAAGAGGCTGGATTTTCCAGAAATGAAGTTCAGCTTGTACTTTTTGGGTTATGAGGTAAAAAAAATAAAAATAGCATCAATGTTAGTGCTTTAACAGTATCCAATATTGTAAAAAACTATTTTGAGGCTTAAAAAAATAGTTACTAAGCTAAACCTCACGTGATATTGTGATAAAGTAAGACTTAAGTCTTTTTGATATGAGGCACAGCCTTAAGACTTCTACACATTGAGGCAATTGAGATGATATCTTTCAATGATTTGTTTCATGGGTTACCTATTTGATTTTGTTAAAGTTTTAAAAAGGTAAAAAGTCAAAGTTAATAAAAACAAAAAGAAGAATATAAGAATCTCACTAACAAACAAGATTAGGAGTTGATTCTTTTATAGTCTTCGGTCTTCCTCTACCTCTCAACTTCCCTTTACATTGCATCTAGTACCATTAAGTTTTGACAATTACTGAGTTCCAGCTTTGAAAGCAACATTTTTTCCCATTTGACTATTTATGTTTATATTTCTTTTTCCCTTTTCCGTCTTCTTTACATTGCTCAAATATTTTTGTTTAGCTTCCACCATAATTGATGCTTCTAATACGTCTAAATTGACATTTGAGGAATAGAGCTACAACCCTATATGATTTACTCTGTGTGTTCTATTATTATTTTCATGCTTATTCCATATAATTTCTTTTGTTCATTTTTAAAAACTTTTAAAGTAAAGTTTGAGGTTTATGCCTTGTTGTTTAAAATAGCCTTTTATAATGTTAACAATATCTATTAGTTTATAATAGTTTGTAGTAATGCCTTCCAAAAACCTACAAGCATATATATTTATAGATATGTTCGATTTTGAGTCAAGCTTGCAGTTTTAAGGTTTCAGGAAGGGGTCTATATATGGTTAAAAGATCCTTTAGGGTGCAGAGGCATTCAGCTCCCTAAACATCCCTTAGCTTTCAACCGAGACATTCTAGCCTCCTAGGTTTTGCAAAGATACACACCATATAGGCATATAGATGATTTACACACCCCATGATCATCTACTAGTTTGTTTAGACAACAAATCGGTCCTTTTTTGCAGAAAAGGCTAGGAGACTTGAGTGTCCTGATTGAAACTATGGGACTAATGTGTCCCTCAGACCTAAGTAAAAAGACTTATAGGGTACTTCCCTGGACCATTTTTTGGTAAATATCTCGATGAATCCCTTATTTTATCAAAAGAAGACCTTAGTCCCTTATTTATTTTTATGGGGCACTTTTATCTCCATCTTTGTATAAAGCAAAACAAATGAGTCCATGATTAGGGGAATAAAGTGTTTCAAGTAATTATTAAAAAATGATAGTCGGTGACTATATATGTGTTCCAAAATAAACAGGGACTAAAGTGCCCCCTTAAGTAAAACTAGGATCTTATTGATTTTATTTTAATTAGCTTTTTACTGGTGTAGGATCTTTCTTTAGCTCCAAGTAATGCAGTTGATAGAACAGTTTGGACATTCAGTCAAAAGGCTACTATTGAGCTCACACAGTAAGAGCCGCTGTTCTTTCAGGATATTTCACTTTTTATTTTTGCACTATACATTTTTAAACACCTTATTTTCTGATTATGCCAATGGTCCCTTTTCACAGTAACTGGGGCACAGAAAGCGATCCAGAGTTTAAAGGATATCACAATGGGAATTCAGAGCCTCGTGGTTTTGGTAAATTTTAATCATTGTAATGCTATCTAGCAGATGCCAAATGGTTGGAATACAATTGAGTGATCACAGGCAAGGAGGCCTGCATATATGAACATGCATATGGGAACCGTGTCCACATTCGTATGCATATGTGTGTAAATGCAAACATATTTGCATGGATTTTGTCCATTGCATGTTTATGTTGATTGCCTAATATTTTTCCCCATCATGTTGTATAATAGATGGATTGGGGAAAAATTGGTTAATGGAGTAATTATATAGTCACTTTACAAGTAGATTTATGGGTTGAGTGCTAAGATGTGAATTTTAAGCATCCTTTCTGACTTATTGACTTCTACAAATTTTTTTGGCTTTCTAGTTTTTAGGTTTTACCTTTTATGCCATGAAAATGGATACAAGTCAGGGTTGCAATCTTTTGCATGATCCATAGCACAAACACTACACGACACATAAGAAATTCTTCTTAGAATTGATTGATAATTTTAAATAATAACTGGGATAAAAATGAATCAAAATTTTCATTACAGTTAGAAAACATGATTAAATTATTAAAATCGATTTTGGAAAGAGGGAAAAAAAGAAGAGCAAGAAGCAATTTGCAAAAAAGTTCATGTTTTAACGAAAAGAAAGGTCATAAGCTTATATAATCATGTTTAACGATGCTTTGCTTACTTCTATTTGTTATCCAGGACATATTGGCATCACGGTTGATGACACATACAAGGCATGTGAGAGGTTTAAAAGGCTGGGGGTGGAATTTGTGAAGAAACCAGATGATGGTAAGACAAAGACTTCTACTCTCTTAATTTCTTCTTTTCCTTTATCCGGAGAAGGGTAGAACCAACGTGTTTTTTGTATTTTATTTTTTTGGATCACATGGTAGGACCAAAATTAGCTTCTTTCTTTTTTCTTTTCATTGCTTTGTTGTTTGTTCTTTCGTGTTTTGCATCCATTTATTCAATATTTGAAATATTTCTTTCAGAGAAATCAGATTTTTGATCTTGCTATGTTTAATAAGCAAGAGGCTATGCATATTTGGTAATCAATTTTTACCATTGAGATGAAAAACAAAAAAATAATGGACGATAAACAAAGCCTGCATAGCCAGTCCATTTAATATGATTTTTATTGCCAATTGCACTGTATACTAGTCTAATTACAAATGAAGAAGATTATTCCCTTTAAAAAATAAACATTAATGTTTTAATTTTATAATTGTTTTCATGGAAATTCCATAATCTAACTATTCTAATGAGATTAAGGCTTGCCTGGCATGATTAATTCATAATTTTTCATGATGGTAATTTGTTGTTAAATTTTTTTTAATGCATGACATTGTCTACTTAATCTGGAACCTACAAGTGTGCTATAATTTCCTTGGCAGGAAAAATGAAGGGAATAGCATTTGTCAAGGATCCAGATGGTTATTGGATTGAGATATTTGACCGTAAAACAATTGGACAAGTCACTGGTGATGCTGCTTAAGAGTTGAGATCACTCCACCCGATCTTCAAGTGAGCTTTGTGTCTTCTGATTGTTTATGTATTTCATGTTGCAACTTCATTAATTATTATCATAATTTTTAGTACTTCACGGACATGTAACCATTAAATATTTAAATATGTGAAATATAACTTATCAGGACTTCCTATTAGATTCCCATTAACTGTTTCCCTCAGAAATATGGTCAAGCATTAATGCTCAGATGCATAGCTGAGTTTTAGCACAAGCAAATGTTGATGTATGGCCATTGTAGCCAGTGGCCATACAAAAAGAAAAAAAAACGAATTAAACTCCAAATGCACAAATGCATCAATTATGATGTGTATAAGTAGCACCAATCTCTTTTCATTGATGTTTGTGCCCCAAGCATGCTTTATGTAATAAAAAAAAAAGTATACTCTAGTCACGGAGAGAGCACATAAAAACCCTAGTATATGTGGTTTTCCTTTCTGAGTGTTTCAAGTTGAGATGAGATCTTTACTAAGGTAGAAAAAAAATGATAGCATGATAAGATAGCATCAGTTAATATCTCATCTCAACCTTATATGTGACAAATTTTCCCTTCTTCCCTGCATTATACCTGTTTGACATGGATTTAGCTATTATTTAGTGAACTATCTTATAATAAGCCAGTCCACTCATCCGTTTAAGTTTTAAATTTTTAATGAATCAAATGTTGATGTCCATGTTCAAATTACGCTACTGCTAAATTACTTTACGACTCTTTTGTAGCCCGAGAGCCTACTATTAATGTTATGTAGATTGCTTATTTATTCATCCATCCATCCATCCAGTGTCAAGTTTATGAAAAGTATTGATATCCATGGTTAATGCTGAGATCTATTAGATTTGCTGCAGGGACTGAGAGGGTACTCACTCAAAAGCGGCATCATATTTCTCCGTCTTCCTGCTACGTTTCGGATAGTGCTCTGATCATTAGATTTTGATGGAAACTTCTTCAATGTATGTTTCTTCACTTGCTTGCCTATGGAGTCTTATGGTTAGGCTATAGATGACCCTGATGTGGTATTTACTATTTTTCAATAAAAATGGTTCCTTTTAGAACTTTATGAAACTTTATGACGTTGCTAATTTATACCCAGAATATATACCATCTACGAATTAGACTTTGGAGATTTTTGACGTGATGTAGTAGAGTACCAATGAGAAAAGAGTGGATATTTTGGTATTAGGCATTTGGAGTATATTTGCAAAATTGGTTGTTCCGACAAGCCATAATATTGTAGCTTTTTTTTGCTTCTTTGAGAAATATTACAGTTTTCACTAAATAAAATTCCACGTTTGGTCAATCCATAGAGAAGCAAAATTAAAACATAGATGGTGAAATTCAGGTGAATGAACTTCGAGGCATATATGAAAATGAAACGAAAAAGATTTGGTTCGCATCATTTGGCCAAGGACAGTATTGAGAACTTCAACAAAGGACACAGTCTTCATGATGAGCAGCAAGTAGCCAAGATTTCAAAAAAAGAGTAAATAAACCACTTACTACACAATTCAGAGAGATTCCAGCAAAGGTGCAAACCAAAACAATGTGTCCTCTTAAGTTAGGGATGAGAATGTGTGATATGATATGAAAATATAACATGATTCAGATAAAAAAAATTAGTAAGAATTGATTAATAGTTTTTTATGTCTTTAAACGTCGTAATATTTTTTATTATTGTAAATAAACAACGTGAAAAATCGTCTAAGTATTTTAATGTGTCAATTAATACGTAAATCTGTTAAAAATAATGTCAAAATATGACATGAATAACATGAAATGAATACGATATGAACATAGTTAACACAATACGATTAATACCTCAAATTTAAGTAAGACTCGCATCCTAATAGTTTTGATATATTTATGTGCTTCAAAGTAGACATAGGATATGGCCTAACTCTCAATTTTATTGGAAAGATCTGAGCCTCCATATTATGAAAGTATATACGTCAGTATTATTAAATAAGATAAATATCATATATGCTCTTGAAGTTTTTCTAAATATCGTGTAGATCCTGACTTTAAAAATAAGATCAACATCAACAATTTACACTAATTTATTTAAAAAAAAGCACCTAAAAAAGGATAAAAATATCATATACCATATACACTCTTGAAGTTTTTTTAAATATCATACAAGTCCTGAGTTTAAAAATAATATCAACATCAATCAATTTACATTAGTTTATTTATTTAAAAAAACACTTAAAAAGGGATAAAAACATCTTACTACATCATTTTCAAATTAAAATAAAACTTATACTTTTTAAAAAAAATAAATAATTAATAAAATAAAAAATTGCAAGAAAACCACTTTTTTGATAATTAATTTTTATTCCTTTGGTTTTACCTATATTTCAAATTAATTTTTATTTGTAAAACCATGATATATTTATGTTTTCTTTTATTTTTTAATTTAATTTTTTTTATATTCTTTATATTTTGGCGTTCCCGTCAATTAAAGTTTCTTTGTAATTAAGCAACATCTCAATGTATATGTTTGATTCAAATCTTCGGATTTGAGACCTATTAGATATTTGATATAAAACCTTGGGAACTTCTATATATTTACCCTTATTAAGTGGCAGGAAAAAGAAAAACCAAGCATGTAAGCAAATGCTTAGTAAATACAAAACTGATACAGCTAATTTAGCATGTATTGATAGTATTGTGATACTTACCACTTGAGAAGAAACTTCCATACTTAGTGTCCGCAAGCAATCAAAAGCTTGGAGAAAATCTATCATCTTAATATACCAGTCCTTGATATCATAGTCGATGTATTCACAAATCTGATATTAGCATAGAACTGAAAATATGGTATATTCTAACTATATTATTCAATATCATTTAAGTGTCAAAATCTCAAAAAAATTCTCTCCTTATATTAATCTCATTTCATATCTTGAATTTTTACTAAATGTATAATGATCCTAACTAATGTTATATAATATTACTCGCATTTAATAGATTTCGAGATTGTATAACTTAAACACTAAAAATCACAACATCATCATATCTTAAGGACACTAATTTTGAAGCATTAATACATACAACACTCTTTTATATATATATACACACTAAATTAATTTTGAAACGAAGATGATGTAATAATCTATATCAATTACATGTTTATTTTGTGCAAATATCTTCTTGAAATTTGTATAATATATTTGTAAAGTTAAATTTATCTTATATATGATTAGTGGAAAGTATACATTTCACTTACTTCCATAATAATTTATAATTTCTCGTGTTTAAGTTGGCACTCCAAATATTTATACAATTTGGTTCATTTTTTATTTCCAATACCTCCCCGATGGTAGTCTTTTCTAAGAATTAAGTCTTCTAGAAAATTGTCAGTTAATATAGTATGAAATTTTTAAGTGTTTATTATTCGTGTTAAGTATCATTGTCCTACATCAACTAAAAATAAAGTAGTAAAACTGTTTATAAGTTTAATCAACCCTTAATCTAATGAGATTTTATTGAGTTAAGTTAGGTCTAAGTTTCTAACATAGTATCAGAATTGAACCTAGTCTCTATGTGTTTGGATTTTGGGCTCTATCAGAGTCTCACTGTGGCGCTAATATATACATTTGTCCGTTGTGTGGAGGAGGGTTGTTAAGTATCCTTATCCCACATCGACTATGAACAAAGCATCAAAACTGCTTATAAACTTAGTCAATTCTTAACTTCTTAAAAATTCAAGTCTAACTTAATTACAATTACGCCAAAAATGAGTATCTTTTGGGAGACCTTCGTACAAAAAGGTTCGTAAAAACAACCATCCCAAATTACTAGTTCTGTAGTACAACAGAAAGACTGTTACAGGATCTTGAGAAAGTCTTTAACACTTCCATGCATGTAAAAATCTCAAGCCCTCACTCGATCCACCACATAGAAAAGAGTACTGCAGATTCAATGCTTCAATTACAATCAATTCGATTAATCCCGAACCTTTGATTTCCAAAGATATTAGATTCGAACTTAATATTCGAGGTTTAGACATTTCAAGGAAATCAAAGATGTCCAAAAATTCAACTGTAGGACAGCCAGATAAGCAGATACTATATGTATATTAATTGTGTAATGTATAATCATCAAGTTGGAAACTTTATAGGATCTTGACATCGTTAACAGGTCTAGCTAATTCCTTCAAGTTACTACCATATCTTCAGAGAGCATGTCGAGTTTAAAACTTGTTAATGGCGAATTTGTAAGCTTGGGCTGATCCATTTTTAAAAAATTAAATTCACAATTTAAATTCAATTTTTAATTTTTTTAATTATGTAAATTACGAAGGAAAAACTGTTTTAAGTTCTTTATCATCTTAAATTTATTAATTTTTATAATTAATCGAGTTGGTAAGGTTTTTTTTTTTAAGAAACATTATATATTTTAATAATATTTTTTAAAATAAAGTATGGTTAAAGTAGTATGAATAAATATCAGTTTATTTTTTATTCAATATTCTAATATTTATATTTTAAACTATTAAATATAATATATATAATTTATGATCACTAAGATAGTGTAGTTCATCAACGATCAATAATTTATGTCCTTTTAGACACTTTTAATTAATTGATTTTCAACTACTACAGTATTAGTGAAAATTGAGTAAATATATGCATTTTAATTCAAAAAATCAAAAGGTGTATTGAATGAGATGAAATCATTTAAAGTTACTTTTATTTTTGATTTCTTATTACTTTTGAAAGTACATTTAAAAAAAAATTATATAGAAAAGTTCGTTAGATCTTAAACTATTTCAATAATGATGAACACCTACTAGAGTACCAATAAACCATTTTATACCTTCAAAAAAAATTTAAATAGTAAATATTACTCTTTAATATATATTCAAGTTAACTTCATTTTAAACATATCTTTAATTTTTTTGATAAATTAACTAACAGATTAAAAATGAAAAGTAGTGCACAAAGGATAAAAAAAGGTGGGAAGAAAATGAATAATAAATTATAATTTTATTTTTATTTTTAACATTTCAATTAATAAAAAACTAACTAAACCATAATAATGAAATAATTTTATAGTTAAATGATAAAAATTATATAAAAATTAATTTATTAGTACAAATAATATAACTACAATAATTTCGTGATATAATTATAGATTTATTTTTTATTTTTAATAATTATTATTATTTATTTTTATTTTTTTAAAAAGGACATTAGAGTTTTTTATTTATTAAATAAGTAAAAATTATATTTGTGAGATTACAACTTGGATCAAAAGGAATGGGTGAGAGTGGAGAATAATAACATATGTACTGTAGCTAAATCTCAAAATCTTAGATTTTCTTTTTATTTAATCAAATGATACTTTATATAATTTAAAATAAAATAGGATAAATCTTACTTTCTATCATCAATCAAAGAACTTTTCTTTTAATAATTATGATATTAAAATTAATTTACGAAAAGGTGCCTCATTAAAGTAATGATTTTGAAAGAAAGCAACGAAGAAAACAACACATATAACCTACTATGTTAAATAAAAGAATTATTTTTAAATTATGTTAATTATTATCGATGTTTTTAAAAATAAAATTTATAAAATTTAAAATATTAAATTTTAATAGGATTATAATTTTATTAAAAAAATAATTTCAGAATCAATTGTTTAATAAAAATACCTCTTTTGTTATACATATTTTCATTGAAGATTATTTTTTTAATTTATATATTTTTTAATTTTTGAATTCAAATTGGTTATTAATTTATTTATAGAATATATTAGATAATAATTAAAAATTAGATTAAAAAATAATTTTAATAATTAAATAAAATATAATTACTTTTAAAGTTACTACCGTAACAATTCTATTATATCCTATAAAATTAAAGCAAAATAAATTATTTCTCAAAATTTTGGAGTGATCATGACACCATGCAGTAGTTCCGTCCCTTCCCATAGGGTACGTTTCTTAAGGGTAAATATTTTTTTTATCATCAAACTATTAATATTATTAAATAGTTACAAAATTACAGTCAAATTTTTGATATTGTTACGTAATTATTGCCTTACTATTTATTAAATTAACTTTTTTTTTACAAATTATAGTTATATAATAATAATTAAAATTGATGGATAACTTTATAAAATTTAATGATATTTTTATAACAACAATCATAATTTAATTGTAATTTTTTTTTACTATTTTCCTAATATTCAAATGGATTGAATTGATACACGGAAATAGGTTGATCTAGTTAAAATAAATTAAAGGATAAAATTTAAATATTTTTTAAAATTATAAATTTATATTTATTTAAATTAAATTTTTTTATCGCATCAACAATTAATCACTTAAAGTAAAAATATATCACATTATTATAAGAATATATAAAAATCATATATAATAAAAAAGCAAAAGAATTTCGAGCATTTTTCTTGAGCTCTCTGGATTCTATACCTTAATGTATGATTCTTCTATTGAAGTAACTTCATATTCTATAATTTGAAATTCATGTTAATTGCATAGATTTATTTATAGATGTGCGTAGATATATATATTTTTAGAATTAATGAAAAGTAAAACCAATTATATTATTGAGATATAAAAATAGTAAAAGTTGAAAGGAAAAAAATAGACAAACAAGAAACTTGAAGTTTTTTTAACCATACACACTTGAAGATGGTCTTTGGAATTTGCACGGGAACAAAGAAATTAAATAACCATAACATTATTTTTATTTGTACTGATCATAAAAGGGAAGAAAATTCATTAACAAAATAAAATACAATCTTAAAATCACTTAAACAAGAAAGATCTATAAAATACCTAAAAGACCAATACAAAATGCTAAGAACGGAACATAGCAAATTAGAGATTTCATTTTCAGTCAAAACTAACACAGCCACTCAAAAAAAACCCTAGATTCAATTTATACCATATAGTTAGTCGATAAATACACAGTAAAGAACTCACATCTCATCATCGTCTTACATCATGATAAAGATAAAAATGAGCAATCTTTTATAATATACCGATATCAATAGTAAGACCTCATCACCAATATTTAAATACTAATTAAGCAAAAAACAATAACAATACACAAATAAACAATTAATCAGACTCAACATAAATTTAAAAAAAAAACATAGTTGCATACTTGCATTAAACAACTCAGTAAACTAACAATTTACAACTACTCAGAAAATATCAAATTCTCATATAGAGCACCTGTATTGTCCTTCCTTCCAGTAAGATCAACATGAGGACCTTTCAAATCCAAGTCACCTTATTGCCTAGTCCAACTTAAAGAGATAAAAGTATAATAATTATGAGTTAAGTTTATAAAGTGAATAATCACCGTATTATTGTATTATTGTATTATTGTATGATAGTTATCTTAAAGAGATAAAAATTTAATAATTATCTTAAAATAATAACTAAAGATAAATGTTTATAAAATTATAATAAGTTAATCTTATCTAGATAAGAGATAACTATCAGTTTAATTTATTTTCTTGTATATACTCATATATATACATATTCACAATAGTTTGAATAACTTGAATTGAATCTCACAATAAAATTATAACTAAATGTTATTTTTCATATAATTTTAAAACGAGTCTCCTCTAACCTTCATCTTTAGTTACTGATTTAAGCATTAGATGTTCAAAGATCACCCCTAGAGGTATCAAACAAGTTGTTTGGTTAATTTAAAATTAACCTATTAAGCTCATAAGTTGAAAAAATTCACCTCATTTAACTTGTGAATTTAAATGAACAATTCATCAACTCGTTAGAAGGCCAAATATTACTTCTAGTTAAAAGTGTCAAACGAGTTATTTAGTCTTAATTCATTTAAAGTTAATTTATTAAGCTCATGAGTTGAGAAATCTTAACTCACTTAACTCACGAGTTTAAATGTATAATTTATCAACTCATTTAATAGTTTTTTTATGAATATACTTTTTTAGTTGAACATTTTTTTCTAAAAGACCGAGCGATATTAATTGGTAGAAAGTTTTATAAATCAAGCCCAATAAGTATCGCGTCAATAAAGAAACTGCCCATAAAGGTACCAAACATTATATCATTGTAAGATAGTTATCTTAAAGAGATAATTTAATAATTATCTCCAATTATCTTAAAGTGATAATGAATGATAGATGTCTACAAAAATATAACAAGTCAATCTTATCCCGACAAATGATAACCAATAGATTAATTTATTATCCTATATATATTCATATATGTACATATTCATAATAGTTTGAATAACTTGAGTTAGTATTATAATAGTTTGAATAACTTGAGTTAGCATTATAGGGTCAAAAATTACTCCTTGAAATGTCAAACGAGTTGCTCAATCTTACTCAGTCTATTTAAAGTTAGCTCATTAAGCTCATAAAAAGATCAATTCACTTAAATACAAATTTAAATGAGTAGTTTAACATCTCATTTAATTGTTTTTTTAAATATATATTTTTTTATATGAACATTCTTTTCTAAAAGATTGAACATTTTTTTACAAAATAATAAATTTTTTTTCTAAACAATATAATTTTTTCATTAATTAAAAAACTTAAATTATTAGTTTTTTTATTTAACTAATTATAATATAACCATCCTATCATTATCTAGAATTTATAAATAATATCATAATCTTGTCAAAACAAGTTTAATAAAAACAAAAAATTAATATATTTAATATCATAAACTTTAAAAAAAATTAAATACGACTATGTATTTCAAAAAAGGCTTAATAACAAAATAAATGAGGTTGTAAAAAATAAAAAAATAAATAAGTTAATGGTGAGTAGACTAGTTCAATTTATATAAAAATGAGTTCGATTCAATTCATTTAAAAATTAAATGAACTAAGATAAATTAAAATTCACTAAAAATAAAAATAAGTTTAAGTTGAAACAATTTAATTAGTTTGACAACTTTAATACTCCAATAAGATGATTCGAATTTCTTATTATTCATTTATTTATACAATTATACTTAATATTAACAATTGTACCAATAATATTTTTTCTAAATTCATTACAAATTACATACTCATCCTTTGTACAAAATTTATAAAGCGTAGGCTTTCTTATGCATTTATACCAGAGAAATTTGAAAATAGCCAATCGATACCCGCCACCTCATCAACAGCTCACGTTCGTATAAAAAACTCAGAATCTCAACAGTGAACGAGAACCTTTTTATTGGCTTGAAACCCTTGAACGCTTGTAGGATCGACCCAGTTTATTAGCCAACGCAAAAAGTACCTGCCACGTGGCATCACCTTCTTCGATCTGGTTATTGAATAGTATTGCCCGACTAACTCGTGGGTCCCTAAGATTCTTCTGTATTTTAGTGAGATTGGTGGCTGCGACGTGTTTTAGAATTCTCCCCAACTTCCCAACGTCCTTCTCCGCCACTGTCAACGATATCTCTGGCCATTTAATTGCGTCTGAGAACGGTAACTGGATATCATCAGCTATTACCACCGGGACACAACCCAAAACAATGGATTCTACCAATCTTGGACTCCATGGGGCCCACCCTAGTGGGCACAAACAAAATGTTGACCGTACAATCTCTGAGTGGTAACCGGCATACCTCCGTCGTTGTAGGTAAAACCGCCTGTCACCGTTATATTTCCGCCATATCATCGTCCTCACGCGCCTAGTATTAAGAAAATGGAATAAGAACAAATAAAGATGATGTCAGGGGCATATTTGAAAAAAACAAATGTGGGATGCGAATAATTAAAGAGGTTGATTAGGTTAATTAGAGAATATGATGAGTAAGATTAGAATAATATGATTACCTGCTATAGAACCGTCCACTGACGTTTTTTGGGTGGACTTCCATTTTCCCTCTGAAAAATGCGAAGATGTCACGCCGGCCGGTAATCGGTAACTTTTCTAATGTGTTTCGTACACTTTCCGGCGATATATAAGGTGGTATGACCACATGTTCAACTTCTTTACATGGGTGGTTTTTCTTTACGCCAAATGTTTGCAAAATTATGGAATTTCTCAAGAACTCAGCTACACCATCTGATATAGCCACATCCTCCTAGCAAAACAGAAAAGCAAATTTAAAAACAAAAATCAGAATTAGATAAAGACATTTGTCTAAATGCAAAGATCTGGATTTGAAGATTGTGGATTAATTTCTAGCTTTGTACCAGGGTGTGGAAACAAGCACCAAAGTCATGGGAGGCCACAAATATGTGGTCTGAGCCTTGGGTTCGATTCCAAAATGGGTAGTTTGAAGAGATGAGTTGGACTGCTGAGGATAAGAGAGGACGAGCATGGCCGATTGCTGGGAAGCCATTAATGGTGCTGAAATTGCAAGAGACATAAACGGGGACGAAGAAGAAATCGGCTTCATAAGGGTCGAATGTTCGTACATCGCTGGTCAAAAGAGCTCTGTGTATCGCTACCTCTGAAGCGAACAAATGGTTGCTACATCTTTCATTTGATAGCCAATCGGAGTTGTATCTGGGTGGCAAATCATAAATGTAAATCTTCAAATTGTTGAATGGTACTCCACTATTTTCATAATCAAGCTTGAGTTGGTTAGCATTTTCTGTTGATTCACTAAGAGGTGTAGAGGCAAGGGTGGATTTGGAGGTGGAAACAACATGGGTTTTGGATAAAGATTTAATTTTGCTTTGTGGGTTGTTGCTGATAAGGTAAGAGGAGAAGAAGTAAAGAGACAAAGAGACCCAAAGAATCCATTTGTAATATCTGAAAAAGCTCTTTTCTTGTATTCTTCCATGTTTGTGAGTCAAGAGCTTCATTCTGACATAGAACCCCCTGTTTTTAGGGGATCTCTTATCCATCGCATTTAAAAACCCAATAAAGGTTTTTAAACTTTATTGGATGAAATGAAAATGTTTTGGACGAAGAAGATGACAGGGCCAGTCAGTTGTTGTTGAAGAGCTTTCGGTTTTTGGTAATAGCGTTGAAGTGGAAAGAAAGGAACAGCGATTGAAGAGGTGAGTTAGTTGGTGTTTCGTTTTTGCACCAAATATAGACAAATACAGAGATGGATCAAACAGTGATGAAGAAATTTTATTTTAATGATTTTGATTTTTTTGGTTCTCCTCCCAAATGGGTTTGTTGGTTTAGTCCTGATTCATTAAAAAAATTATTAAATAATCAGAATAAAATAGAATAATGGAGCGATCGCATTTTTCCCCCCTCTCCTTCTTCTTTTAGTGGGCACAAATTTGAGAAATATGCTAATCTTTTTATTACTTTTTAAATACAAATATCATTATTAAATTTGATAACCAAATATATGTAATTTATTTTTTAATAAGAATACTTAGAATTCTACTCTTAGATTACAAGATAATCCTTCGTTCTCCATTTCAAATATCTTTTAGAGTATTCGTCGGATAGATATATATCTCAGAGGTAAAGACCAAAACAATCTTTCCTTCACCGTTGAATCACCAAAATAGCAATAGATCTCCATCATCTCTCTTCCACGTAATCTCACTTCTCAGTTTCCTCACCTCACTAAGTCTGAAAAAATGATAACCACCATTTTCAATCCAAAATAAAATTTTACCAACCCAATTTCAAAACCAAACTACCCTTTTAATTAAACCCACCTTTGCTTCACTGTCAACAACAACTTTTTCACCATCAATCTCGATCTCTCTCTTCCTCTTTTTACTTGTTGTCTTATGATACAGATTTTCAAAACCAATTACTTCTCACTTCAAATTTTGGTTTCTGACTCGGTTTCCTAAACCAAGAAAACCAGTTACGTCCCGAAATCCGTTCTAGTTAATACTGGAAACAACAACGTTGTTGGAGCCATCCTGGATATCACGACCAAGGACTTGTATGATAAGATTAAGTTCTTGGATGAAGATGGAGTGTTACTTATAAAGGGAATGAGTGGGATTTGGAGAAATTGAAGGTGTTTGTGGTTCCTCATTCGCATAACGATCCTGGCTAAAAACTCACTGTGAAGGAGTATCGTCTGAGGCATATACTTGATAATGACATGGGTTTTTCTTTCTCGGCTGACTAGTTTTCATCGTTAGTTACATCAATTTGTCTTTATTTTTATCTTTTAATTGACATTTTATTTATCTCTATATTTTACATGTTATTATTTTTTTTGTTTTAACAGGTTACATCATCTCTAATTTATATATAACATCTTATATGGCTTATATTTTAACATAACATATTATATTAATTCCATCTTTAAATATTAATTTATCTTTAGTGAGATCGTCGATAACATACTAAATTTCGTTAAGATCGTATGTGATCGTGAGTGTTCGTAGCTCCAATAAAATCGTCGTGGGTGATCAGAATGAGGATAGTGAAATCGTATGAGTAAAATTATGTTTGGTTAAGATTTTAAGCTTCTGAGCAATTTGGTAAAATAAAATCTATTGTTAATATTAAAATGTGAGTTTTGATACTTATTTTTGTTGATTTGAGAAAAATGAATCATTAGATTAAATGTGTGATAATATAAAAAGTTCTATTAAAGAACTTAAAGAACTTGAGACCCAGCTGGTGACAACCAACACACCGGTTGGAAACAGTCACAACACATCGGTTGGAAACAGCCACCAACAGTTTGGTGGGGAAGGATAGATTGCTCAAAAACATGTCTCTTTATAATTGTGTTTATTTTTAATTATTATAATTTTATTTTTCTTTTGTATAAAGAGGTTGTAAACATTCGTTTATTCATTATCAATAAAACCATTTCTTACATGGTATCAGAGCTTAGGAAATAATTCCCAGAATTTTTTTCTTTTTTTCCTCATTCTGTTTTTTTTTTCAAAATCAATTTCGATTCACAAAATAATTTCAATTTCATCCCATCATATTATCCAGAAGAATCCGAGCAATCTGCAATTAATTTCAAGCCAAAATACCCCTCCACGCACTCACACGCGCCTTGCTTGAGATCAACGACGTTCCACGCATCTCACCGGAGTCACACGCGCCAACTGCTGAGGAAGACGACTCCAACGACACGTCGTTCGCACGCCGTTGAAGCAAACGACGCATCGTTCACTCGGTTCGGTCTTCATCTAGTTCAGTGCTCCACCATTGCAGCCGTCGTTCCAGACACCGATTCACCCACTTTTCGACCAGTTCTGTGGCTGAAATTTCCAGTTCTGTAATCCTTGACTCATTTTTTATAAGATAAATCATATTTCAATCTATTATTTATTTCATGAATAGTCATTATTGTCTAAAACATACTTAAACCTATCCCGTTCTTTCGATTTATTTTACTCAACAATAATGTCTATAACTACCAATACCAACCCTACTTTACCAAAATGGTATGATGACCCTAGTCATTCATTATATCTACACCACTCAGACCAACTAGGCATGGTTCTAGTAGCTCAATCCTTAAATCAAGAAAAAGTATCACATTTGGAGTCATGAAATGCTCATGGCTCTAATAACCAAAAACAAAGAAGGATTCATCGACGACACAATCAAAAGGTCATCAACAAACCTTGAAGCAGAAATCAAACAATGGACTCGCTGCAACATTCTTGTCAAAAGATGGATCCTCAACACCATATCGCCCAAAATTGCAGAAAATGTCATTTATAATAATACTACATATGAGCTATGGGAAGAATTAAATGAACGCTTTTCGCACACCAACAACGTGCACCTATTCTACATTGAGCAAAAGATCCATGATTACATACAAAAGGTGTAAGCATTGGAGAATACTATACCAAATTGAAAAGCTTATGGGATAGTCGCGATGCACTATGTCCTCTTCCACATTGTGGAGGAAATGCTGGAAGGGAACTACAAGAATATCAACAAAAGTAGCGAACCATAAAGTTTCTCATGGGGCTTAACACGGTTTACACATCAGCATGTGGACAAATCTTGCTCATGGAACCATTACCTACAGTAAATAAGGTATATTCACTTATTGTTCAAGATGAAAAGCAGAGATCTGTCTCCACGCAAAGCATAAGAAGGATGCCAGAAGTTGCCGCACTTGTTGCCAGAGATAGTCGTCCACAATATCCTCACAAAAATTACCCACCAAGGAACTCACATCTCAAGTGCAATCGATGCAACAATATAGGCCATAATTATGAGAATTGCTGAAGTCACCTCAAATGTGATTTTTGTGGTCTCAATGGACACAATTTTGAAAACTGTCGAAAGCGTCTCAAATGTAATTTCTGTAGTTTGAATGGACATGACATCAATATGTGTCGGAATAAAGGAGCAATTCAAGATAAGAGAAATACAAATTATGGGTTCCCTTTCAAAGCTCATCGTATTGACTTTGAGGAAAGCTGCTTCGACACAAAGACACCATCCCACAACCTTACATCTGCCCAATATCAAGAGGTCCTTACACTTCTCAATCAATCCAAATCAGGTAGCATGACAAGTCAAGTGACTACTTCTTCAGGTAACACATTATGTGTAACTGTTTTTCATTCAAAAACTCGTTGGATTTTTGATACAGGGGCAACTGATCACATGGTATGTTCCCAAAACCTTATGTGCTCCAACTTTCCAGTCACTAATCGGCATGTGCATTTACCTGATCATTCTCTTGCCCGTGTCACACATATTGACACTATACATTTCTCAAATAATTTCATACTCCATAATGTCTTGTGTGTTTCCTTCTTCAAATTAAACTTAGTTTCAGTAGCCAAACTAACTCAAACTACATTTTACCATGTCATCTTTACTAATAGTATGTGCTTTGTTTAGGACAAATGCTCAGGGAAGACGAATGTGATGGGAACTGAGAAAGCATGACTCTACTACCTGACTATTTCTAAAAAGGCTGGATGTTTCTTCGTTTCAAATACTGCTTCCACCAACTCTCATCTATGACATCAGCAACTTGGTCATTTATCTAATAACAGTTTGCGTGTAATTTCTCTTTCCATCAACACACCTTTTTGTTCCACTAGTGATTGTTCTATTTGTCCATTAGCTAAGCAAACACGTAATCCATTTCCTTTAAGTTCCATCAATACAAAAGCACCTTTTGAAATTATTCATGTCGATATTTGGGGTGGCTATCACATTCTAGTACTTAAATGGAGCATGTTATTTCCTTATTATTGTTGATGACTACTCAAGATGCACATGGGTCTATCTCTTACATGCTAAATCTGATACACACATATTTCTTACCACCTTCGTTAATATTGTTGAAACACAATTTTCATCTAGAGTTAAAATCATTCGTAGTGACAATGGATCAGAATTCTCTATGACCTAGTTGTTTTCTACCAAAGGAATCCTTCATCAAACCAGTTGTATCTCTACCCCTCAACAAAAATGGTGTTGTTGAACGCAAACATCGTCATCTTCTCAATGTCGCTCTTTCATTGCTCTTCCAAGCCAATCTTACTAAACAATTCTAGGGAGATGCCATTCTTACAGCCACATACCTCATAAATCGTACTCCAATACCTATTCTCAAGGGTAAAACACCATTTGAAGTCCTTTTTCACAAAATTCCTAGGTATGAACATCTTCGTGTTTTTTGTTCCCTTTGTTTTGTGTCTGCACATCATGATCGACTCACCAAGTTTGATGTTGGATCAGATAGATGCATATTCATTGGGTATCCATCTGGATAAAAGGTTATCGTATCTACAATCTAGAAATAAGCAAGACTTTAGTGTCTCGTGATGTTATCTTTCATGAACATGTATTTCCTTATTTTACTTCCGCTGTCAACACTCCAACTCTATTCCCTCCATCAGAAGATACTATTTATAATGATATACCTAACATTCGTCAATCAACCAAAGATACTATTTATAATGATATACCTAACATTCGTCAATCAACCAATCCAAATACATCACTTGATCATACACCATCTATCCTTCCAACAATCAACTCAGGTACTCTTCATCTTCAAAATTCATCCAAAAACATCATCATCAACTTCTCCACCACACATGACTCCTCCAACACTAGTCACACATAGGCTTCATCGATCCACCAATGTTCCTAGCTACCTTAAAAAATATCATGTAGAAGCTTACTTTCCTTCTCGGTCCTTCCCTTTGTCTCACTCAACATCGTCCAAAGACAAAGGTACTTCTCATTCTTTATCTCATGTACTTACCTATGAGCAATTATCACCTGCACATCGTGCCTTTGCTACTTTTATTTCCATTCTCAGGAAACCAACCACATTTGCTGAAGCTTTCAACGATCCAAAATGGCGGCTTGCCATGAAACAAGAACTAGATGCTCTTGAAACTAATGGCACTTGGACGCTTCAACAGCTTCCTCCAAACAAGAAACCAGTTGGTTGTAAATGGGTCTACAAAATCAAGTATAATCCTAATGGCTCTGTGGAACGATACAAGGCTCGGTTAGTGGCCAAAGGATACAGTCAGATTGAAGGTTTTGACTACCAAAAACCTTTGCACCAGTAGCCAAACTTGTCACTGTTTGGCTTCTCCTTGCCGTTACTGCTATTCAAAATTGGCATCTTTGACAACTCGATGTCAATAGTGTTTTTCTCTATGGTGATCTTCATAAAGATGTCTACATGTCCCTTCCACCTGGATTTGAACGAAATGGGGAAACACTAGTATGTAAGCTACATAAATCTTTGTATGGACTCAAACAAGCCTCACGACAATGGTTCATCAAGCTATCAACAACACTTAAGCTAGCTGGTTTTAACCAATCCAAGTATGATCACTCACTGTTCGTCCGAACCCGTGGTAATTCCTTCTCTGCTCATCTTGTCTATGTAGATGATATAATCATAACAGGAAACAATGTACAAGACATTGAAGAAACTAAGAATCATCTCATGAGACAATTCAAGCTTAAAGATCTCGGTGAATTAAAGTATTTTTTGGGCATAGAAGTTTCACGTTCCAGGAAGGGAATTGTTCTATCACAACGCAAGTACGTACTTGAAATATTGGAGGATATGGGTTATCTTGGTGCCAAATCTGCCAATTCACCTATGGAACAAAATTTATCCCTCAGCAAGGTTCAAGGGGAATTCATCAATAATCCCACATCATATCGAAGACTTGTTGGGAGATTAATATACTTGACCATCACAAGGCCCGACTTAGTGTATGTTGTGCACATTCTCAGTCAATATATGGATAAACCACGTCAACCACATTTGGAAGTAGCTCAACGAGTGCTACGATATGTCAAGAACACACCAGGGTAAGGTCTCTTTTTCTCAGCAACTAGTTCATTACAACTAAATGCTTTCTATGACGTAGATTGGGCAAAATGCACAGATACACGACGATCAACCACAAGATATTGTATGTTTCTTGAAAACTCGCTAATTTCTTGGAAGACTTAGAAACAAAATACGGTCTCACGATCAAGTGTAGAAGTAGAATACCGCTCTATGGCAGCAGTATGTTGCGAAGTGACTTGGTTATGATACATTTTGAATGATTTGGGTATCAAACACTCCCTATCAACCAAGTTATATTGTGACAATCAAGCAGCCATTCACATTGCATCAAATCCAGTGTTTTATGAGCGAACTAAACACATAGAGATCCCTCACATTGCATCAAATTCAGTGTTTCATGAGCGAATCAAACACATAGAGATCGATTTTCATCTAGTAAGAGAAAAGATTTAATTTGGAATGATCAAAACTTATCATATCTCTACATTTAAGTAACCAGTAGATATATTTATCAAATCCATGAGTTTTCCATAGTTCTCAAGCTTACTTAACAAGTTAGAAATAATTAACATATATTCTAACTTGAGGGGAAATGTTAAAGAACTTAAAGAACTCGAGATCCAACTGGTGACAACCAACACACCAATTTGAAGCAGCCACCAATAGCTTGGTGGGGAAGGATATGTTGTCCAAGAACATGTCTTTTCATAATTGTGTTTATTTTTAATTATTATAATTTTACTTTTCTTTTGTATAAATAGATTGTAAACATTCGTTTATTCATGATCAATAAAATCATTTATTACAAGTTTAATATATATCATTATATTAATATTCGTCTAACAAGATCACAAATCAGCATTAGATTTAAAACTCAAATAATTAAATGATATATTTAGAATAATAATTTGTTTTATAATTTATGAAACATTTAGATATAGAATTTTTAAGAGTTAAATAATATAAATAATATGAACAAATATTTTAATAGAATGAAACAAATAAACATAATAATTTAGTTTTTTTTAAACCTTATTATATACATTTGAAGAGAGATGAAGTGCATTTTCAGAGAGTCACATGGTCACGAAGAATGATGGATCTCAGCAAGGGTCTCCGGTTTCTATGCTGCTTTTGGTTGGCTATGATAATTTTTAGAATGCTAACAAAGGCCAAATAGACGAAAAGGCCATCGATACTTACCGTTAAGCCGAATTGAGCAAGTATTTTTTTTTTTTTGTTAAATTGGTGTCATTGTCTTGTATTATTCAATAAGTAGACTTTAGGTTATTTATTTAAATACAACTTGATAGTTTTATGCTCCAGGAAAAACCTTATATATATATATTTTAAATCGATTCACAACTGTATCTCCGGACGTTGTTAGTAAAGGCTTAAGTCGTAACAAACAGATTAGCTTAAATGTCTACATATTTGATATTTAATTGAGTATTTAGGGATCAGTTACACCGTTAATTCGTTCTGGTATTTCCCATAAACTTTTGTCTTATTTCATTTGCTCAATCTTTTTCTGTCATTTACAAATAATGCATAAAACTTGGCATATTATAAATTTGGGAGAATAATGGCTATAATATTTGATTCATTAATAATAATATTTTTTATCTGATTACTTTTGAAATTAATGATGGAGAAATAATTAATTAAATTTATTATATAGTTTGCATATAATTTTTTAGTTTTAATAATTTTTTTACACTTATATATTAATAATATTTTAATTACATGTATCAAATAATAATATTTTTATTATAAATTTTACTAAAATTTGATTTTTTTGTTATTATATAAACTATTTTGTAATAACAATTGGAAAACAATATTCATTTTTATATTTTATTGATTATTAGTTACTTAATATTTAAATTATAAGATTTTAACAATCTTTTCCTTTTAAATTTTTTTTAAGATAGAATTGTTTATCTATTCATAAAAATTTTATAATTTTATAATTGTTAAGTAATAACATGTAGTGGACCTGCGATCAGTGAGATCTCTTGTCTAATCAACATCAGAGAATGCACGAAGTACTAAAGGAGAATGAGCTGAGTAGAAAAGGTCATGATGAGTCGATCGTAGAGTAGACAGATACTGACTCACCTGATGAACAACATAAGAAATGTCTTGATAAGTAATTGTAAGATAAACCAGGCTGCCAACCAATCGTCTATAAAGAGAGGGATTAGACAATGGTTGCCCCTCTAATGGTATTAGATGCGCATTAAGTTTAACTGGAGTGTCAACAGTCTTGTTGTCAGTGAGTCTAGCTTGAGATAAGAGGTCAGATGCATACTTAGCTTGAGTAATGTAAAGACCATCTGTCGAATGAGTGATCTCAAGACCCAAGAAATAGCTTAGATGTCCAAGGTCTTTCATCTCAAACTGTTGACTAAGAAAATCCTTGAGTTCTTGAATGTCACTGAGGTCATCACCAGTTATGATCATATCATCCACATATAGAAGAAGCAAAATGGTGCCTTTATCATTACGATGAAGAAAAGTAGCATCTTCTTCACTTGCTCCTTTAACAGGAATGATAATTACACTAGTACAGTAATGCTAGAGCATACGACCCTTAAGAAAATTGGGCATAGCTTGAAACCATGATAAGTAATTCTTGGTCCCTTTTTAATATAGTATTGATAGGACAAGAAAGAAAACCATCCTTTTTATCCATTTGGAAACACAATATGTAAAAACGGATTACAAAAATGAGATCTATGCGAAAAATTGGGTAGGAAAGACCTATATTGCAAAGTCAAAAGTCAACAAGTCAAAGTCAATGATTAGCATAGGCCTTAAGAAAGTCAACGGTAAACAACCCCAAGTCAACGGGCAGCATAGTCAACGGAATCTCTGTGACGTCAGTTGGATGCGATGATGACATCAGCCCTAGGCAAGTCACTGATGACATCACGGGACAAGAGCGCGGCGTGTGGATCTGACGCGCTGTTTCTATTGGTGGTGCGTGAGGAGGAATTTGATTGCAATACGCCCATGATTGTGTAAATCTAGTCGAGGCGATCACAATGGTATCTGTAGAAATGTCATCGGGGTAAGATTTCACAGCGGCGTTTGGTTTCAGTGGCAGTGCGTGAAAAGATGTGCAGATCGTTTGAGCGGCGCATGAGGGAGCGTGTAGTGTCCGATGGTTGCGATACTTCTACGGTTGTGTAGATATGGTCGAGTCGATCACAGTGGTATCTGTAGAAAAATTATCGGAGCAAGATGCACGGCGACGACGATGATTGTAATGATCTGTGTGGTGTGGAACTCCTTAACAACGGTGACTGTAGGCCTGGAACCTAAGGACAACGGTTGAAAGACGTTAGAGGTTCAACGGTGAGTGATTATAGCGACTATTGTGAAGTGAAAGCTATAAGGGTTGAGTAACATGAGAAAAGATAAAACTGCTAGAAAGATAAGAAAAATGACTCTAATATCATGTTAGAAATAATTAATGATTGTATTACATTTTGTGATTAAATGAATATACATGGTACCTTTATATAAGAGTTACGAATAAAATAGATATGTATAAAGTAACTAGATATAAATATACTTAAAATAAAGAGATATATATATTAGTGTATATATATATATATATATACATTAATATATTACTAGATATACATTAACAATAATTTTTAAGATTTTATTATTTTTTTCTTTCTCAACATTGTTACATATATGCACTAACCTTTAAAGTGTTACATTTATGATATATATATATATACTCATGATATCTAGGTAAATAAAAAATCAAATTACAAGGATGCATGCATCTGAGCCAAAATAACGAGAGAATAACGCTAGTGATACTGTAGTTTTTAATTTTAAAAATAATGCATATAAATCTTATTGTTTTTAATTTTTAAGATTAAATTTTTTTTTTAATTATAAAATTAAAATAGTATAATTGAAAATAACAAGAATAAAATATATTTTTTTATAAAAAGTATGAAATCATTTTAACGAAAAAGTAGAATAGAACTCCTAATTTATAACCATGAATAATATTTGATACAAAATTAAAGTAAATTTATAGTAAATTCTGTACTAAATATAAAGATTTAAAGTGTGATTGGAGATGGTTTCCTTACGGATTGTACCAAGTACATGCTAATTGTGCGGTTGTATTTAAACTAACGTGTAATTTTATATATCAAATTTTATAATATAAATTATTAATTATTTTTAAAGTATATAATAATGTAATCTTTTAAGTTAATATTTTTTTTATTTCTAAAAAAACACTAAATAAAAAGTAAAGAAAAAAAAACAATTAATTAGACATATATTAAAAAATAATTAATAAAACATCAATTTAATCGAACAGAGGTATTGTACGGAACAAATAATCAACAATCCCAAACGGATAATCGTTTAAATATGGGCACTACTCTCATCGCCTTGTAAGAGAGTATAATTATACACCACACAAAAGATGATTATTACGTAAAAATATAATAAAATTTGTTATTATTACGATGAAAGATTTATTTTATTATTAATATTAATAATAATTTAATAATATTAGTATTATTAGATAAAAAAAATTAATAATAATAATAATAATAATTTATATTATGATTATTATCAATTTGTTTTTATCATTATACTTTTTATTCTTCTGGAAATGGATGGTCCACAGCTGATCACAAAATTTGTAAGATTAAGAATGGAGATGTTAAAAGCATCCCTGTGGATTTTACGAGGAGCAGAAAAACAGAGTAGACTGGAATGATATAATAAATGTCTAAAAAGCTTCACTGGGCATATAGGGAAAGTAAAATAATATTTATTAAAAGAAAGTAGTACTAAGGCACGTGTAAAGAACCTTTTAAAGTACCATCAATAATGCTAAAAGTTTCAAGAAAGTCCGTATACAAAACGACGAAAAAGAAAATTATAAATTGATGATTTCTTATATAATAATTATATAATAATTTTTATTAAATATAATTATATAATTTTAACTTCATTTACCAATAATATTAAATTTTTTGAAAAAGTTTGTAAACAAAACGTCGAAAGAAAATTAAAAATTAAACACTTTTATATATTATATTTATATTACAATTAACATTTTTTTATTAATAATATTATAATATATTATTTATAAATTTATAATAAATATATTTTTCTTTAAAAATAACACATTATTAATATTTCAAATTTAACGTAATTAATTATATTTGATTAAGTTTATTTATTATTTAACTTTTAATTAAATTTTATTTAATATTATTCAAATATAATTTTTAGAGTTAAATACCTAATAAGATTATTCACGTATCCTGAATCAAGAGGGATACATTCTTGCTTTTTATTTATCACAAATTTTGTTAAGTGTAATATCTAATAATTATAAATAAAAACGTGATATTATATTTTAAATTTTAAATTTTTATTAAGCAAAATATAACCGAGAAATGCTTTTTATTATTTTATAGTATTACTCTTGAATTATAATCATCCATGCATATATATATATACTAATACTCTATGATCAAATATTATCCCTTTTATTTGTATATCAAAATATTATAAATTTTTATTAATATATTATAATTAAATATTTATTTAATTTAATCAATTAAAATTAAATATTGTCCAATCGATTATAATTTGATCGATTGATATTATAATTAGATAGAATTAAATTAAATATTTTTTAAATTAAACGAACAATTATCTAATTAATTAAATTTTGATCGATTTATTAATCAAAATAAATTTTAAATACATATCGAATTCGATGATAAGTATTCACTTACCAACTTTTACGTGTATTAAACTAATTTAACACATATTTAATTCATATAAATTCAATTAAATAGGTTTTCAACTAGTTGTTTTTCATGACAAATGGAACATTATTGTAAAAATTGTCCCACTAAACTTATTGTTTGATCACACACTAATCAAATTTATAAATAAACAACTCACGTTTCAAAACCTATAAAAATAGTGCGTATAGCTTTCTCAAATTAAAAAAAATACAATTTCAATGAAATTCTCAGTAAAGAGGGTCTCCTCATGCCTCTTGCAACGTTGCATGAACAAGTCAAGGCTATACAATAAATGATACACGTATAATTATAGCTGATGTCATGTTTGGAATCCTAATTATCACACAAATATGTCTTCAGCCGTAATGGGCATTAATGTAGTAATAGCTTACGAGAATAGTCTTCCAATTCAAATTAAGAAATACCTTAATGCTTGTCCAAATTAATAGAGTCATGAAACCGAGCTGGTTAATTTGTCTAGAGATCAAAGAAGCTCAACAATTTTAAACAATTCCCTGTCAATGGATCCATCGTCATCAATACCGTCTGCTTGGGCTTCATATTCGTTATTAATGGGAAGATAAGGGTGATTGATTCAAGTTTTCGGTCACCTCTAATATGTCTGTTTTAAAAATCGACGAAAACCTGTTTTCTAACAGCTAAAAATCGATGAATTACAATAATAATATTGTAGTGGGTTTAAAGTTTAAATTTTGTATAATCTAATTACTTTTTATGCAAAACACAATAAAATCATAACAAATCTCATGCTTTGATACTTGTTTGTTCAACATTTTCATAACTAAAATGTTTAATTTATTTTTTAATTTATAAATTTTTATGTAAATTTAAAATAATTGACCATTGATTAAAGTATTTTAAATTCCAGAGTTAAATTCATTGTAAAATATAATTTCTTAATTTAAATTTTTTTATATATTTTAACTATTTGTTTTCAAATGAATTGATTAATCCTATTAAAATTAAAACATCATTATTTTAGCCCTTCAAAATTTGAAAAAAAGGGAGTCAATTTAGTTGGTAATTTTTATTTTAAAAAGATTAAAAAATTTAATTTCAATTTTAATAGAAATAAATGACTTTTAAAAAAAATATATTATAAGATTAAATCACTGCTCTAAAAAACATAGGAATAAAAAAACTTCTGTCTAACCTAAAGACATTGAACTTGAAAAAAATTGAACTTGAACTTGAACTTTTATCTAAGTAGGTTGTTAGGAAGAAGAAGAAGAAAAAAAAAGGGTACATTGAGCTCAATATTTATCTTGCAATTTGTATTCATAGCATCAATATTTTTGCATTGTGGAGTAAATAAAACGTATTATATTTCTGAAATCTTTATTATCAAATTCAGAGTAAAAGTGCTAAAAATGGACCATGTGTATGTGTACTTTTTTAATCGTGTAGTGAGAGAGGAAGCAAACACACAATTTACACCTTTTTAGCCCGTGCATTTGCAAGAGGGGCTAGGTAACTCGCTCATGGCTTCATGTGTATGTATAGGTCATGTTGTTCCTGTGGTGTTAATAACGTTAAGATAATTAAAAATTATGAATAAGAAACTACTTTTTAACCACTTAAAGTTTTTTTTAATTCTTTATTTTTTTATTTTTTAACTATTAACATTATGAAAAAATTATAATCCATTGAATTATTCACGTGATTTCAATTTTAATTCTTAAAAGATATGATTTTTACCTTGTAAGAAACAACTTTTAAAGTTTATTTTTTTAACTATTTAGTTTATGAAAAAGTTTACCCTCTTATTTTTATATAATATAATTATATATATGATTTTAATTTTAATCCCTATAAAACATGTTTTTAACATTTTATATGAAAAAAATTATACATTATTATATTTTTGAACATATAAACACATATATTTTTACGTTATATATATGTGTACGTGAATGCGCACATATTGAGTATAAAGATTAAAAATAAAACTTTATATATAAAAATAGTGGTGATAAATAAATCAAAAAATTACAACCAAATTTATAAGAATATGTTATTTATCTTAATAAATCTATAGTTGAGTAGTTATGTTTAAACTTAACTCACCTAAAAAATTTTAATGTTATTTGAGCCGATAGAAATTGGACTCAAATTTAATATAGTTCATGTTTAGTTGAAAAAATTGGACTCAAGTTTAATATAGTTCATGTTTAGTTGAATTTTAGATTTTTTTTCCTTTTCATTCTTTACAAAACTAAAATAAAAAAGTTCATACTAGTTGTGTGGTAACAAATAAACTGCATAACCAAGTGTGCGTAACACCTGCATTTTTCAAGTTGATCCAACTTGCTTGTCAGTAGGTTTTCAACTAATAAGTGATCTTCAAATAGAAAATTTTACACTACATTACCGAAACACCACCAATTACTTTGTGCTTAATATTGTTTAGTTTGTTAGTAATGACTTTTACCTATATCTAATTTTAGCTTTCCAAACCCATCAGTTAAGCAGACTAATTTTTCTCTATATTCACTTATGTCTCCAATCAAAACCACTTACAGAAAATACCCATCTGGTTATTTTGCCCAAAAATTCAAGAAAACACAATCTCAAGAATAAGAATTTAAGAATTTGATTTCATTAACTCAATGGCAGAAACATTACAATTTTTAGTACATTTTATTAGAAGCAGATGGTTTTCGGTTTTCGCTTCGTTCTTGATTATGGCAGGAGCAGGAGCAACATATCTATTTGGAACATATTCAAAAGAGTTTAAATCTGTTCTTGGATATGACCAAACAACCCTTAATCTATTAGGTTTTTTTAAGGACTTAGGAACTAATGTTGGTGTTTTATCTGGCTTAATTGCTGAAGTAACACCAACATGGTTTGTTCTTTTAATTGGTTCAGTTTTGAACTTTGGTGGGTATTTTATGATATGGCTTGCTGTGACTGGTAAAATTCCAAAGCCACAAGTTTGGCATATGTGTGCTTATATTTGCATTGGAGCTAATTCACAAAATTTTGCTAATACTGGTTCTCTTGTTGTTTGTGTTAAGAACTTTCCAGAATGTAGAGGTATTATGATTGGACTTTTAAAAGGTTATGTTGGGCTTAGTGGAGCTATTTTAACCCAATTTTATTTAGCTATTTGTGGAGAAGATGGAAAATCACTTATTTTCTTAATTGCTTGGCTTCCAGCTGCTGTATCAATAGTCTTTGTATATACAATTATATCTTTAAAGACTGCTGATCAACAAAATGAGCTTAAAGTGTTCTTTCAATTCCTTTATATTTCAATGTTTTTTGCAATTTTTCTTATGACTATGACTCTTCTTCAAGAATACATCAAGTTTAGTAGAGAAGCTTATGCTTATACAGCTGCTGCTGTTACTGTTTTTCTTTTTCTTCCTTTGTTTATTACTATAAGAGAAGAGTTAATTTATTGGAAACAAGTACAAAGTAAAAAACTTGATGGATTAGCTATTGAAGGAAAACCAGAACCAATTAAGTCAAAAGCAGAAAATTTCACTATTGAAGATAAATCTGCTAGAATCTCTTGTTTTGCTAACATTTTTAACAAACCACCGAAAGGAGATGATTACACAATTTTACAAGCACTTTTAAGTTATGACATGTTGATTCTCTTTATTGCTAGTTTATTTGGGCTTGGTTCAAGTTTAACTGCTGTTGATAATTTGGGACAGATTGGTGAATCTCTTGGTTATAGTTCAAGATCTGTTAACACATTAGTATCTTTGATTAGTATTTGGAATTTCTTTGGAAGAGTCTTCTCTGGGTTTGTTTCAGAAATTCTATTATTCAAGTATAGAGTTCCAAGGACATTAATGGTAACATTTATTCTTGTGTTAGCAACAGTTGGTTATCTTCTTATTGCTTTTCCATTTCCAGGTTCAATTTATATGGCTTCAGTTATAATTGGGTTTACTTTTGGAGCACAATTACCATTAATATTTACAATTATATCTGAGCTTTTTGGGCTTAAGTACTTTTCTACTTTGTTCAATTGTGGACAATTGGCTAGCCCAATTGGTTCATATTTGTTGAATGTGAAGATTACTCGTTTTCTTTATGATAAAGAGGCTTCAAAAGATCTTGCAAAAAGAGGTCTTGATGGGTCAAAAGTTTTGGAGCTAATTTGTTTCGGGACTCATTGTTATAGATTGTCTTTCATTATTTTGGCTTCTCTTACTTTTTTTTCTGCTTTGGTTTCTTTGATTTTGGTAAAGAGAACACAAAAGTTTTATGAAGGTGATATTTATAAGAAGTTTACAGACCAAACAGAGAAGGCAAAGGCCTAAAAGAGGCAAAAAAAAAAAAAAAAAAAAAAGGATTGTTAGTTTTGTTAACAAAGAGCCTGCTCTATAATAATAAGCTGAAAAGGAGAAGGAAATGGAAGACAGAAAGGTAGTGAAAGAGAACTTCTCGAGCTTTCATTTTATTTTGATCATCATGATTGAAGTTTTTTGCAGCATGGCTACCAATTCTAGTTAAAAGGAAGAGAAAAGATAGGCAAAAAATGGGATAAATTTTCATGTTTGTTTATTTTTGTTAACTTGTAAAGACCAAAGACCAAAGAGTTTGCTAACATGTGTAATTTTTTAGGAACGGGGGATTTAGTATTTATATATTATATATAAAGTAAAAAATATTATTAATATTAGTTATTTTTTAATTCTTATTTAATTTTAATTAAAAATATTTTATATAGATCTCATTTTATAAAAAATATATTTAAATTATTTAATTTTTATAATATATTTAATATTAAAAATTTAAAATTTTAAAGGTTAATTTCTATTTTACATTTTAATTTATTTATAACTTCATAAATATTATATTTAATTTATGTCCCATAAATGTTACACGAATTCGTAACCTAATATGTTTTTAGTCTTATATATTTATTTATAATAAAATTCAAAGTAATTCGAGGTTGTTTCATTATAGAGTTGTAATTGTGATCTATCCAATGATAATCCGGAGATGTGGTTCATGAGAAGGAGAAAAATGGAGAGAAAATAGAAAAGAAAAGAAAGAATTGGTAAAAAGTTAAAACTATATACCCGACAAAAGTAGCTAATTTAGTAGTATCCTACTTTTATTGTTAGTATTTTTTTGGTTGGTTCGAAGAGATATCTATATTTAATTAATATATATATAAATTTAGTAAAAAAAATTATTTTTTTAAAAGTTTTCTAGACATTATCAATACATGCTATTTTCATAAAAAAAAATATATAATATTTTTATCCCTTCTTATTCTTAAAACATTAACAATTTTTTTTTATATTTTTAAATCATTAAATATATATTTTAATACTCTTAACTAATTTTAACTCTAATTTAACTTTTCTTTTTTCTAGTTATTTCATATTGTATTCAATATAACCTTTTTATTTTTATTTCATTTTGGAGATAGAAAAAAACCCCACTTATATATATTTATGAATACATATTGGTTAATAAAATACATATTAGTTAATTAAAAATTAAAAATTTATATGTGAAATTTTAAAAATTTAAATATCAAATCATATATGTATAAATAATAAAATTTAACCAATAATTAAATATTTATTATATAAAAAATTTATGAAAAAATAAAATTAATTATTTTTATATATTATTAACTTAATTCGTAAATATAAAATTCAATATTTCACAATATATTCATACATGTTATTTTGATATTTTTTAAAATTTTGAAATTTTATTAAATTATAAAAAATAGTTATAAAAATATTATTTTTGAAATATTTTAATATTTTTTACAAAAATATAATTTTTTTTACAGATATTGTAAAATATATTTTAAAAATAACATATTTATATTAAGATGAAACGTAATAAAATAATAATAAATATAATAAAAGTATACAAAAATCTATTAATTTTTGAGTTAGATATTACAAATTCACTTATCATAAAAAAAAATAGAACATATGAACATACATGTGTATATTTTTTTAATTGCTAAATGTTCTTTAAATTAACTATAGTTTAAAAATTATTAACTTTAATATTTGAAAACAAAACAATTGATTTAAAAATAAATAGTAATGCATATATGTGCTCACCTATCTCATTTTTTACTTTAAAAAAAATATTAGAATTTTTATATATTTTTTCATAATTAATGAATTTGTTTTTTTCATTAATACCTTCAATTTAATAAAATTTTAATTAGAAGATCGAAAAATATGGGAATATTTTCATAGATAGCTTGAACTTAAAAAGGAAAGGAAGAGAACTGTTGCAGAATACACAATAGAACCGGTACCCGGTTCAGACCGCTGATAAGCCGCTAACCTATGAGCGCCTCGCATTTTAAAGTGATCTGAATTTGGCGCTTAAGCTTGCTCAAAACTCTTCATATTTCGTAGAGAGATATAGTAGGGAAGTACAACTCGGAAATCGGAATAGAGATGTTGGATTTTGAAACAGAAGATCCTCTCGTCATTAACCCTGTTTTAGACAAGAAGAGAAGGTTTAAACTTCTATCCATTTGATTTCGTCTCTAATATTTCTTTTAATAATTTTAATTTTTTAGGGTTTTTCCATTTTTTTTCTGTCTTACCCCTGCGATTTCCTCTCCATCATCTTCTGCATCATGTTTGTATCATTTTTCCAATTTAAAGCTAATCGTATGATGGTTTTATTTTTCACTATTTTTGTTCAAGTTTTGGACTCAAACTGAATAATATTTATTTTTAACATGGTCTTTTTTTAAAAAAATGAATGTTTGGTTGATGTTACTTTATTCCCGTTAACGGTAATATATGATTTTTATTAGATAATTTACTTGAAATTTAGTATGTGCTGTTTAGTAATTAGGAAAACTGTTGGTATTTATCAGAAAGAAGCTTATAGGGTTGGATGACCTAGTTGTTGATCACTACAAGGAGGAAAACAAGCGAGTTGAAAATGATTCAAAAAGGGCAAAGGTCGGAGATCAGTACAATTCAGATGATGAAGAGAATACCAAAGAGGTTTCACTGTCTAGACTCGTTAATGAGTGCCAAACCCAGGTTGATAATTACTTATATTATGACGGTTCTTATGGTATTTTTACACTGTTTTTTTTTCACAGTTATGGTATGCACCTCTGAATGCAGATGAGCGAAATAGGTGGTGAGGAGGATGTTTCTGCATGGGGCATAAATGTTTTCGGAGCCCAGGTTTGTAAATGATTTGAGATCAACTGTCCAGTGCATTTTATTATGAACTCTAAAGATTTTGGGCAGAAACGTTTACTGCTTACTCACATTTGGGCATTGCAGAAATCTCCACCTCCTCCAGTATCTCTTCATCTTACAAATTGCCACATGTTTCAGACTTTCATGGAAAATGAGCTCAATTCTCTGGTTGAACTTTCCACTGAAAATGGTTAGTTATCTTTAATCTTTCATACGTTCATATCTTAACTGTTCTCGTTGATTGCTCTTACCATCTCCTACTATTATTTTCATTCTGAAGTCAACATGACTTCCAGTTGTATGTGTTCCAAGTAAAAGATAACATCGTTTACTTTTTTGGTATGACTCTATAGGAGATTCTTTCTTTGAAGGACTATTAACAAGTGGGTGGCTTTCAGAACTGGTTTGTACATGTGGTCGTTTGGAAGAACCAGTAGGCAGATGGACCTTTCATATGAGTGAGTTATTTCATATGCTTAATTGGTCTTTGATAGTCATGTTTTCTAATTACTCATCTTTGATTCCTTAGTATTGTATTCATCAAAAGAAGAGTTGAGGGCATCAGCATGCAACTTCTGGTGTGCTATTCTCTCATATACGAAGAAGGTGAACTTGGATCCTTTTTGTTGTCTTTGAGACCGAATTGGAAACTTCATTATACGAAAGATTGTTAAATTTGGTGCATGATTCTTTATGAGCTTGATTAACAGCCTCTGGACATTGAATGGTTTCCTAGCTATTCTGAACTTAAAAAGGCTGTTGAAGTTTATGGATTTCACTTCAGCCATTTGTCTAACATGGAAGCTGTGCATGCTTGTAAGTTTCCTTTACTCCCTCCAGCCATATACACTTCATGCATATTGAGCTCCTTTTCTTGATCAAATGATGTTTGACTCATTTCTCCACTCTAAAGCTTGTATAGACTGAGTTCCCATTTAGACATATAAATATCTGCAGAAGTTTAATATTTGTTGCTATGTAAAACAATATTGGTTGCAAATGTGTAGACATTAGTAGTTTAAATACTTTTGCTTGTGAGTGTGGCTTCCTAGTGTACTATAACTATATTTGGCTGTTAGATTCTCACTGATCTTTCCCTTACTTACTTTTAGTTGTTTAAAATGCCAATGATAATACAAAAAAACCAAAAAATGCTTGATATGTTGGATTTGTGTGGCTTTTGGTAGTTGATGGTCCTCTGACTATAAATATTTAACTTACTTTCTAGATTCTTGCATTGGATTGCCTGCCCAAAATATTAGAGTTTGGATCAAAATTGTGACTGCTTCTTGTCTAGCCAGGTAAGCAGTCTTTTATGCCATTAGTTTAATTAAAATAAGCTTCTATCGTCATTTTGACAACTTAGGTTCAACTGTTACAATTAAAAAAAAAACTTAGGTTTAATGGTTGACTCGTATTTTTGGTATTTAAACGCCTAAATGTAAATTAGCAATACTATTATGATATGAATGCTTATGAAAGCAATGCAAATGTGCTTTTCTTTTAAAATATTTTTACAGGTCAAAGTGGTCTTTGTTATCAACCTCAGAAGCTGAAGAGTTAGTTGAAGTCATTATTTGTTTGTTTTTAGACCGCAGGCTTGTTGGCCTGGCTGAACTTTTGTGTGAATGCATGCAATCGATTATTAGTTATTTTACAGATGAAGAATGGAACTCAAGCTGTCATACAATAGCAAAATCTCTTGCTTCCAGGTTATTCTTGCTACTATTTTACTGTTTTATGCCAAATCTATGTTATTGATTGAATTAATTGATAAATGTTTTGGTTCAAAAAACAAATTGTTTGACTGTGGTGAAATTATTATTTCTTCATTTTTTAATAATTTCGTATGCATTTTCTGTTAGCTTTATACACACACTGCTAATTGCATGTATCTTCTTTTATGATTTGATGAAGTGGCTGTGTTATGGGCATCATTTCATCATTTCATATTGCAGAGATTTCGCATGAAATAAATATAGTTATAGATGTTTACTAAAAAATGGATAATTGGTCCATAGCTTTCAAAGTAGTTGACTAGCTGGGCCATGTTCATGGTCCACCATTGCTGGCCGATGGAGATCGCAGAGTAATGAATTCACAAGAAGGTTAATTGAATGATCCAACCAACTAGTTGTGGTTGTTCTCTTTGTTTCTTTATTAAAGTCTTTCCTAGTTGCTATACCTCTGCTACTGCACATCTATTAGAAGATTTCAAATATCCTTAACCTTTAATGGCAAAAGGGCAGACTCTGGCATCTATAAATGCTATTTTGCATACTTTTCTTGTATTTACTTTTCCACTCACTTGTTTATTTCTTTTTTCTATGTAGAGTACCTAAAGATATGAATTGTATTAGAATGGTGGAGTGCATTTCAGTATTCAACAGTCGCAATAAGCATCTCAGAAGTACAATTGCCTATCAAATTCTTCGTTGTTTCTTTGACCATGAGGTAACCCTTGTTCTTTTCTCTTGCAGCTCTCTCTTTCTCTGTGCCCACATGTATAAAGGTTTTATATTGCATTTGAACCCTCGTAAGGTTTTACTTAAATAGTTTTACCACTGCTATGTAGTTTCTGTAAATTACTTTTTATCTCATCTATGACAGCATAAGAGGTAATTCCACCATATACCTAATAGAAAAAGATCTAGAAAAGTAACTGGAATTCACAATGAGTGAAATTGCATGGCTTTGTAAATTCTGGAATTATAAGCCAACTCAGTATCACAAGTTGATCAAGTTTGTTCCCTGTTCAGGTTGATGAAGAAGACACCTTGAGATCACTGATCTTAATCAATGTGAAGGACAGAAGTTGTGATCTTTCCAAGTTGTTCATATACTTGGTTTTGGCTGAGAATTGGCTTTTGTTTAGTGAACTGTTAAAAGACAAGCCAGTTTTGAATGAAATGTGGCGTCTACTACTTAGGAATTGTTCTTGCCTGATCAACAGTACAGATTTGAGGTCTTTTGCTTCAAAGGTAACAAAATCACTCTCTTTTAATTTCAACAAACCAAATATGATTTGTATTAAAATTCTCTTTGAATGCAGGTCCGCACTAAGGCTTCATATCTTCTGCAAGGCACCATCAAGGTGTAAACTTTATCAAGTATGTACCACTAAAAAATAAAAGGGAGGGGGGGAAGAAAAGGGGTAAAAAAAGAAAGAAAAGGAAGATACTTAGAAAATCTGTATCTTCTCACGTCTGCTTTGTTTGAATATTGGATGGCTAAATATGCTTGCATTTGTTTTTTCGACATGTTCTGAAGACCATATGTGTTTAGTGTAAAAGTTCAGTGGGAATGAGAGAAGAAACTTACGAAAATAAAGTATCAATTCACTTTTTCTGCAGGACCTTTTTATCTATATGATTTGAGCGTGACTATATGTGTTTAGGGTGTTTCATATGGAAAGATAGAAACAGAACATACCATTGTAGGCTTTTGTCGTCTTAGTAAGGAGAGGAGTGCTAAGTACCAATTATTTTTCCTTTAAAAAAAATTTAAAAATTCTCCCTCTCTCTGTCTCTACCAACCATCTTGAAAGTGCACTTTTGCATAATAATTGATGACTATTGAAGCCGCTGAGCAGTTACTTGATTGGCTTATCCTCAAGACAGCATTATAGGTTTTGTTTCGGTAGAGAGGCTTTACATCTTTGATATAGAATTTAAGGAAAATTACCTGAATCTTTTGTCAGGTTTGTGGAAATAACAAACTACCACGGCAACTTTGAAATTTGAAAACAAGCAATCAAATTCCCTAAATTATTGTATTATTGCAATATGTTTTCCTTAGTTCTTTAATTGTTTGATTATATTTTGCAGTTTCCTTGAAAATGTCCCTTAAAATATGCTTGTTATATCTCAAACCAAATCTGGACTCAGACATTTGTAATTTTCCCAATATCATAACAATGCATCAACGCTATTTTAAGATTAAAATATGTTTTACTGATGCAATTATTGTATCATAGTTCTTGGGACAAGAAATTTTTTGCTTGTCATTTAACTTGTCCGTTGATCGAATTGCTTAAGGCTGTCGTTGTTGCCCTTGACTTGTCCTCACTAGTTATAAAGGATTGCAGCTCTCAAGATAAGTTCTTCAAACACTATGAGCACTAGATGCTAGAAGGAAGTAATTTACTGAATGACTTATTTTGAATGTGCTAAAGGAGAGCTGCAGTCTGATCTCAGGTCCTTGGTTGCACTTTTAGTGAGGATAGCCAGAACTAGATGGAGCAACCTTGGTGATGGATGCTATAGCAAAAGGCTTGCTTGGGATCTGTTTTGGTGTTTGAAGTGAAAATTAATGACATTATGTATATTGAACTTGAGACCTATGCTCTTAATTATATTTTTGTTTTTAGCAATCATGGCATGAAAGAACCTGTATCCCACCAACCAAAATGGACTATGAGATTAGAACGCTTCCACATACACACACACGAGAAAAAAATGAAAAAGAAAGGTCTTCAGATCCTGTGCCATGTTGAAATCTACCCGGTCAAACTCAATATTTCATTACAATTACGATTTATGATTTTAGAAGGTAGTGGGTACGCAATTTAGCTTCCATATCATTGAGTTACTTTTTTATTTGTATTAAGCGAATGATAATCCTGTGTTCTTGAAGATAATTTAGATTTAGAGTATTAATTATATTCTCTACTTGTCGTAAGCAATGATAATTTAGTAAGATTCTAGCAACCACGGATACATGTTCACACATGTTATGAAAGAAAACTTCATAACCAGTACTGTGTGAAAAGGCATTAACATTAACGTCATCCATAGACTGAATTCAAAGTCATAAAAGTTTCATAGGAAGAGTAGAGGATGACTACGTGGTTTATTTATTTTTAGTCATATATTTGTTTGAACCAGACCAAGTAAAAAGATGTAGATGTTGACATATATCATTGCCTTTTTATAAGTAAAGGAACCAACGCTATGCCATTGTTACACAATTTTTTGGTGACGTATGCGAATAGATCATGCCTAATTTAGTTTCTTAAATTCTTTAGAGTATGACAGACAAATGAAGGCAGTGTAACATCTTAGTCTCCCACTGCGCATCATTTTGTTACATCTGTTGTTTGACAAAATCAATGTTTTGTTGTCATAATTAGTGAAGTGCCTTTTAACGTAACTGCATATGTCCCAATTTGACACTTGGGTGTTGTTAGTTTGCATCGCTTTAATAAATTCACATTATTAAATTATCAGAAGAAAAGGCTTGTTTTACTAGTTCAAAGCAATAGAATATCATAAAGTACTTGTCTCATTGTTTGTTGATCTTAGTACATGTACTTTCCAGGAAGCAGAAGCAGCTTACTTTGGGGAAAAGTATACTTTGCCCTTAAGCCAAATAACAAAGAATTTTCAAAACTATAGATTTTCTTACTTTGACCAAACAAGTCACTATAAATATTTAGAGCTACTCTATCTTTGGTGTTATTACTTCAACCAAGCATATTCAAAACTATGAACAAAACTAACCCAAGTTCTAATGAGTGGTTGCCATTTTACCAACAAATCCCTTTCATGGATGAACAATTCAGTACTTTCACTAGTTTCTCAGATGCTAAATCTACTGTTAAAACAACTGGCGTTGTGTCTTCCATAGCCAGCTATAAAAATGCTTCCTTGGCAGCTAGGGTATCGAAACCAAGAAGAAGATCCAGATCTTTTAACAAAACTCCCATAACTCTTCTCAAAGCCAATACTAAGAATTTTCGATCCATAGTTCAACAGTTTACAGGCTGCTCCAGAAGAACCATTTCATTTGGGAACCAAAATGACCCTTTCAACGTTAACTTTAACAATGCAACTTCTATAGTCCCAATTCCTGAAGATTTTTGCAATACTTTGGAACAAGAACAACCATTGCAGCATTCTCATGCTCAAGACCAGCACTCGTTATTAGACAATTTTAGTAGAACACCAACGTTGGATTCGAGCTTTATGAATACTGATAACTCCAATTATATGGAGATCAAAGATTATGAAAACATTTTTGTGGAGGATAATAGCACATGTTATTACGATCCTTTCACTAGAGATTCAATATCAACTGATGATTATTGGAATGATGGTAATTACTTGTTTTGAAGGAAAGGTTAAAGATGAAAAATTTAGAAGGACAAGTATTTAAATTTATGTTTAACTTGGATCTCTTTCACTTTAAAGAAGTCTATGCATAGGTATAGTAACTTAAGCTACCAATATGCTGAATAAATGTTAAGATGTATGGTTATCTTGGTATATCTTTTTCTATGCTTATACATATATAGTCTTGAGTTGATTCAAAAAAAAAAAAGATGTTGGGCTTGCCTAGATATGACATACTTGACATTTCATTAAAAGAGAGAGAGAGAGACATTCATACATGCTTCCTATTACAACTTTTTATTTCTGTGGGATCATCACATGTAAATAACCAATAATATATTTTCATTTCAATTGGGATTTTTACTAACATCGTATATTAAACATTTTTCTTCTACAGAAGATGGGTGTGTCAGGTACCCTAAGAACCAATTGATTAAAATCAATTTGATTAGGAAAAAAAACAAGAAGAAGAGAAAAATCAATTAGAAAACATTTCCATGGCTTAGATTGGATTGAAATTGTTCCGTAGTCCATATTAAAATAGAATTCAGCAAAAGAAATGTTATAAAGCATAAAAAATAATACATCAAGTTTCTCAGAAGCCCAGCTCATGAAAGCCCAATAGTAAATCAATTGATCTGTTAAACATAATGGGCCTGTAGATATTTATTAGGCCTTTAATTAAACTTGAAAGTTCCAAATTTAACTCCTCTTTTTTGTTAGCATATTTTAAACATTTTTATTATTCCTTTCCTCTTTTTCATTAACGGAATCCTTCAAAGTTGCCTGAAAAATTAATTGTCTCGAGACCTTGCACTGATTGTTGTATTGAAGAAATAAGTATAGGGAAAAAAAGAGAGAGAAAGAATAAGTACTACTCTGTAACCTAAGTATCATATGTGAATGATATCATAGAATTGCTATTCAAGTACAATTAGTTTGATTTTTGTGTATTTTCAAGATAAACAATCTTTTTCATATAAATGAAAATTTATAAGAATTTTTATTTTTATTTTTATCTTGGTTCAAATGATATAATCTACTTTGGGATATAATTAAATTACTTTAGGGCACATATAATAGTTACTACTATATACTAAATTAAACTCCATTTAATTTTTTTATTATAAATGTTTGAAGACATTATGTGATTATAATTATAATAACATGCATGTATGCATAAGTGCACCTCTGTAATGTTTATGTTAGCTCACTTGATGACACTCAAACGTAAGATTTATTACTTTTGTATTTTTTCTTCATTTTATCAATGTTACTCCAAATTTAACCTAAAGGGGAATGGGAGAGTGAATTCTAAAATCATTATTGCTAATGAAATAAATTACAAATATTTTATCAAGCCACCATCATTCTAGTTTTAGGTCCATAATCTTTTATCTTAACCCATGTGAACCTAGCAGGGAATGGGAAAGGAACTTCTAAAACATCATTATATTTATTCATTCTAGTAATGAAACAAATTATAGATATTTATTAATATAAGACTTAGAACTCATAATCTCTAACCAATCATTATAGGATTACAAAGTTATCGTAGATATAATATGTTATATATAAAGATATAATAAATTACATGTGATCACCTATGAAAATTGTTCGAATTCAAGTGTGTTTTAAGTGATAATCAAAAGAACTCTATTAACGATGATTATCGGAGATATTGTGAAATTTAATTTAATTTTTATTGTATTGAATTATATCATAAGAATATTTTGGTATTTATAAATATAAAGTTAAGAGGTTGAAGATAAATTTTTACTAATTTAAAAAAAATGATAAATAAATAAAAAAATAGTTATATGTTATGAATTAGAAGTATAAAAAAGAATATAAAAGGATGAGAAATAATTTTTTAAGGTAAATTAGGATTTTAATTTAGATGAGAATGGTTCTGGTGGATACAATTTTTAAAATATTTATTAAAATTAGACTAAATTATTTATGTTTATCAAATCAGATCAGATCATATTAATAAAATTAAAATAATATGATCCTATTATAGTTAAATTGTTTAGTATATAGTTATAATTAAATAATTATTTGTTTAAGAAATATATTTTTGACTTATAACTTATTAGTTGATTATATTTTCTTACATTAAATACATCATGGATTGAATACTTATCAAGTATAATTTTATATGTTTTTATATTTTTGTTTTAATAAAATAAAAAAAAGTAAATATCATTACTTAAAATTTGAAACAGAGATCAAGATGATATGTGTGTTTCTCTTTTTTTTTTAATAAATTATGTCAGATAATAATCATTATATATATATATTAATTATAATAGTTCGATCTGTTTTAAACGATTCATAAATTTTATAAAACGAACTAAATCAAAATTAATAAAAAATTAGATTGAATTATCTAATATAATCATGTTTTTTAATTTGATTTGATTTATCATTTATTTGACTACCCTTAATAAATGGACTTAAATGAAATTGAATTTTTTTAAAATTATAAGTATATTAAGGGAAGACAATTTATTTTATGTCTTTGCTTATAATATTTACACATTCATTTTAAAGTATATTATTACCCTGACAACGAGTTGTAATAGCATAAATCTTATTTGAATGTGTTAAAAATCTGTAATTTGAATCTTAGTGAAAGTTGAGCGGTGTAAAAGAATCTTTTTATATCATCATCAGCCTGTGATACAAACCGTGTGGGGTCATTTTATTTGTAATCTAAACAACAACATATCAGATGATGAACTATAATATATCACGGAGGCTAGAATCAAGTCATGAGCCAAACCTTTGATATGAATATATGTCTATTTCTGGTTTCAGATTTCACATGCATTATATATTTCTCAAGAAGTGTGTGCTTTGATTTTTTGAAAATTATCTTGTAACTTGTTATAGCTAATAACAGAGTAAGTTACGAAATATAATAAAAATTAAAATTAATATAACTTAAAAATATATAATATTAGAAAAATAAAATAAATAATATAATTGATATTTAATATATTTCAAAAATAATGAAAAATATAGAATTTAAAAAAAAAAGGTGTATTAATAATCCTCAAAATCCCTACTATACAAACAAACATCTTTTTCATTAGGATATATAATTTTACATTGGGCCACTTGGCATAAACCAACTAACTCAAACTACTAATCTTTAGTGACCATCACATGCAAAGCTTTATAGGTTTTAAAATTCTCATCTTTCATTTTTTTTATTTTTTATTTTTTTCGTAATAGAAAAAGAAAAAGTTATATATGTAGTCTTTAAAAAGGAATAAAAGGACAGACAAAGAAAGGCCGTCATTTCATTATATTTTATAAACTCAAAACCGCGTTAAGATCAATCACTGTTTCCATCTTTTTGATGGATCTTTTGGTTGATGTTGAACAAAGTAAAGCAATTCGTATATTTTCCATTAAAAGTTTTCAAATTATCTCTTCTAGATATATAAGTGAAATTTATTAGCTTTCTAATTTTTCAAATGAAAAGTCATTTTTTTTATATATATATATGATTATTCATTTTTTTTTTAATTTTACATTTTGGTTCCGTTACTTATTTTTCTGTTCATTTACATTTTAATTTTTCCAACTTTTTGATTCATAATTTGATATTAACATAAAACTAAACTTTGAAAATATAAAAAGTAAATAACTTAAAATATAAAAATTAAAAATACAGGGACTAAGTTGTAAAAAAAATAAATAAAAAGATAAAAATTAAGAGATTAAATTATAAGAAAAATAATAAGAGATTATAGTATAAAATGTGAAAAAATAAGAATATTTGTATAATTTAGTCAAAAATATAACCAACTACATATTTGGTATTTTTTTTATGTTGAATAGTTACCGAAATTATAAACTCATATTTATAAACAAAATTAAATAAATAATATTAACTTAATCTGATCTAATAGCCAATATAAGCTAAGCTATCAATGACTTGTGGGAAAATGTTTACCCAAAAAAACAAAAAAAACGGGGTTATGGAATAATTATTAGAGAACCGTTTAAATTTACAAAAATAATAAAAACATCTTTAATTTTAAAAATAGATTGTTATATTCTTTAATTATATTTTTTACTATAGTATTCTTTTACATATTTTTCACTTCTTTTTATCTCAAATACTTTCTTTAAAAAAAATCAAAATAGTGACAAAAAAAAGTGTATGATTGTTATTTTTAAAACATGTAATTTTTTTTCATAAAACATAGAGGAAAATATTTGTACACTAACACATTACTTATTATTAATATGTATCTTTACGATATTGTTAGGAATTATTTTTGAAAAATTAAGTAAAATAATAATTTAAAACTTATATATAACAATAAAAATAATATCTTATTAAATATTTAACATATTTAAATAATTTAATTTAATTTGAATAATTCTTAACTGAGATTATCAATTGAAATTTTTTATGACATTATAAATATATGAGATAAACATTAAATTATTTTATTTTTATGGTTAATTTTAAGGATGTATTCTTATTGTTTTCTCAAACTTTATTTTTAAGAAAATTATAAAAAATAATACTCGTGAAATTTATAAAAATAAAAATAACATCACAATAATATTAAACAGATTTTAATCGTACGATTTTTAATATTAAACGAATTTAAATCGTTATACAAAACTTTTTTAATAGTAAAAATAAATATATATTATTTTTATAGTTATAAATTTTAAATATTTTATTTTTTTTACCGATTTCTTTTAATGCATATTTTAACTAACTCATTTTTGGGATACTAAAGTTTACCTGAAATTATTGTCATGAAAGATCACCCTTAACTCATTCGTTTCATGATATTAACAAAACAATATGATTAATCTCATTGTGGGGCATATTATATAAACATCTATTAATTTCCACCCTTGATTTTTGTTAGCAACTTCAAATTCTTACGCGCTATTTTTGTTTTGGGGAACAAACTATTTAAAAGTACGATATATTTTTGCATAAAATATGTTTTCAGTTTATATATTTGTGAATTATTTTTGTCGGATAAAATAAAAAAAATATTAAAAGAAATTCTTAAGATAGTATCATTTATATCATTTAATTTTTTAATTAAAAAATATATTATTTTATTCCTTAAATTTGTATAAAAATATCAAATAAAAATAAATTATATTATTTTAATAACTTTTTATTAAAATATTTTTTTTATTAATTGATTAAACGAGATTAATACATGTGTATTTAGTATTTAATATGAAAAAATCTCATAAAATATTTATTTTTTAATACTTCTTCATTTTCACCATTTTAATTTAATATTTTATTACATTTTAGTTTTTATTAAAAAATAATTAAATAATTTTTTATTTCAATTTTATTATTGTTTATTTTTTAAAACTAATTTATATTAAATTTTAATTTGATCATTTTTAAATACTTGTATTTTAATTATTTTTTAATTAATTAACATAAAATAACAATATTTTTAATTAAAAATATTAAAATAATATAATTTACATTTAATTAATTATTTTTTTAAAATTAAAAAATTAAATGATAACACTTATAATTTTAAGGATTAAAATGTAGAAATAACTTAATCTCACTTACCTCTATATTAGCTCATAAAAGAAAAATATTGCTAGAAAAATATTACTAAGTGATGTGATGATCGCTTGTAATATTTCCTTCAATCGTTAATAATTGCAAATTGTTGCCATTGTCAAGTACATCGTTAGAATTTTCTTTTCAAAATTCTTTAACGAAATCAGAGCACGTACTATGCACAGGACTTTCACAATTCACAACATTCACCAGCGGTAGTTATGACATATTAGAAAAGAAAATGATATTGCATCTTCTTCTTCTTCTTTCAACTTATATCATTATAATCTATTCAAAAAGAGAGAAAATAATTAATCAAATTTCACATTAAACAAATAGTAATATAAAACCATATAAGTATATTTGATAGAAAAGGGAGCTAAGTTTTGCTAGCTAGAGTTTCTGTTACTAGTGTCTATGAGATGTAAGTTTGTTACGACAAGTAACCTATTATAACTAATAGCATAACAAAAGAAGACGTAGAAAGCATGTGATTTATGTAGTATTTTCTTTTTGACCGTTAAATCTCAAATTAGCTAAGAGTAAGGTAGTAGTGTTACTTATAAGTCTAGATAATCTTCTAACTCACCGTCTGATTTTTGACTTCAGAGTTAGGTTTGTGTTTCTAAGTTGGTATCAGAGCAAAGTTCTTGACTTCTTCACCCTTTATCGACCTTCGTGCCATAAATCCAGATTGTGTCGTAAATTCAATTTTAGCCGATATGGAGGAGGATGTTAAGTCCCACATTGACTAAGAATAAGATAACAATGCTGTTTATAAGTCTGAAAAATCCTCTAACTTACAAGTTGATTTTTGGATTCAGAGTTAGACCTATGTTTCTAAGATCGACTATATCAATCATATAAATAAACTTAATTTATTCTACTTTTTTATTTCTTAATTTAGTGTTTTGTTTCACACATATATTATAAGATTTTTCATAAATTTATTGATTTTAAATTAGTTTAGTCGATTTATTTTTCTTAAATCCAACTCATCCTACGTAATTGATAACTCAACTCTGTAACTCGGTTAATTTTTAAATAAATTTGTTTTACAATTCATAAAATGACTCATTTACTTTTCTAAATATTACATATTTATTATCTTTTTTATAATAAAAAAATTAAAAATAATATATTTTAATTTTTATGTTTTATAATGATATTAATATAATTATAAAAATATTATAAATAACAAAGATAATTTGTTAAATGAAAGTGCAAACTATTCGTGAGTTACTTGAACTAAGTAAAATATATTAATTTTTATAAATTAAATTTAAATTAGATGTGTTGAATTGAATCAATTATTTGATATTATTATTTAAAATTCATAATAAAAATAGTAGTCTCTACACTCTGCTTTATCAATTTAAGAAGATTATATTATTTTTATTATTATGAGTTTTTGTTTGTTATTTGAGATAATATTTTTATATTATTTAATAAAATTAGTTGGATTTTTAATTTATTTATAATAATAATAATAATAATGCTATACGAATAAAATTGGTGTATATATACAATAATGAATTATCATTAGATTCGATGTAAAATTAAAAATATAATATATTAGAATAATTATATTATTATTAATTAGGAACGTTAAAATTATAAGACGGAAGTTATTATGCCTAATAAAAAAACATATATATTTTCTCCTTTCAATAGAACTTGGGATTCCAAAGATCAACAAACATGATACGATTTGAGATAGAAATGACGACCCACCTAAACAATAAAAGAGTATCTAATTAAGCATCTTGTTAGTTTTTAATTTTGACTAATTTAAAAAAAAAAAAAAGCAATAGAGATTTTAATTTTCTTTTATTTGGAGCCCACACGGTGAAACAAAGTTGGCACCTATGATTAATTTTCTAGGGTTCCATCCGACAGGTAAATAGCATTTAGCCCTTATGGCCCCATCATTGATGACTTGAGCAAGTTGCATGATTGTATGAGACTATCTTATGACTTTTGTGTTGCGTGATCCAACCCAAACTGAATCTTAGGTATATTCCACTTACCTTCTTCACAGCTACCATTTTTTTTCTTTTTTCTTTTTGACAAATTATTATATTACATGTAGACGTTAATTATAATTCAAATCCTAAATATTATTATTATTATTATTATATATATATATAAAGTAATTTAGTTTATTTTTAATTTTTTTAAATAATTTAAATTATATTTTTAATCAAATTTATAGTATTATTTATTATTAAAGATAGTTTATGATTAATATTTAAATAACAGTTAAAATAATATTAGAAAGATAAAATACAAAATAAAAATGACATAAGATAATTGCCTTTAAATTTTTTTAATAATAAAACAATTAAAGATAAATTACTATTATACTTTTAATAATAATTCTCATAATATAACTTTAATCTTAAAAACTGTGACATGACATGAGATAATTGCCTTTAATTTGTTTACACATTACTTTAAGTGAGTAAAATAATTTTTAACCGGTTCAATTCTTATTTAATTATAGTTATAATTTTTTTAAAAATAAACATTTGATTAATTAGATTAATTGTTATTTAGTTACAATTATATTATATTATTTAATTAATTTTTAATTTATTATATTTAAATTCAATAAAAAAATTGTAAAATAAAAGGATTAATGTCATTTTTTAAATAAATTTCCATAAATTTTATAAGCTTAATAAATTCTAGTCACCTATGATATTTTACGTTTCCAGCTAGTCTTAAGAATAGAGATTTTGGGTATTATACATCTCTATTGGTATTTTTCTTCTATCAATTAAGTTAAGCATATTATAATAGAGTTAACTCTATCTATTTAATTTTAAAAATTTAAGTTTTGTTTCTAAAAAAATTAAATTCAATAATATAAATTGTTTTATATTTGATACCTAATTTATTTTGAAAAACTCTTATCTTTAATTTTTTCAATTAAGTGTATATTTCTCTCATAATTTGTATCATTTGTTCATAATATTGTATTATTATTTTTTTGTTTACATTTTTATTACAAAGATAGTTATACTTCTAAACACCAATTGATATTAATCTTATCTTATAATAACTATTTTAAATATATGAGTTTACATGTTAATTAAGAAAAAATTATCATATTCTTAAAATATACTATTCAACTCTCCTAACCCCTGAAAGAATGATGTATTATAAAATAATTTGAATTTTATTTTAAATTTTTATGTTTTTAACAAAAAATTATTCTTTGTAGAATTATAAATAACAAACATAGTAACCTAGATTGGAATTAAAAGTTAAAATGCAAAAATAATTTATTTTTGATTATTTAATAACCTTTTCATATATATATATATTAGTATTTTTAATTAAAATTAATATAATAGATAATGAATATAATAATTTAATTATGAATTAAAAACTAAAATTTCAACAAATTTCAGTTCTTATTATTTAGTCGAAACTTTTGTAACTTTATTTTTTAATATTTTTAATTAAAATTAATTTTTTAGATAATAAATAATAAACATTATTGTTTAATTATAATTTTAGAAGACTTCAATTATGATTATTTAATCACAATTTTACAATTTTGTTATGTTTATTTATGAAGTATTGACTAAAAAAATTATTTTATATTATATTTGAATTTTTTTAAATGTATTTTTATGTAATTCAAAACATAACTAAAATATTCAATTAAATTTATAAAATATCACTAATAGAAATAAACTGCATATTATGTGTTTTATAAAGTTAATAATTATTTTCATAATTTATTTATAATATCACAATACCAATAAATTATCATAAATTCTCTATTTAATTTACAAACGTAAATTTCACATGTAACATGCGTGCTGATGATTAATATATATAAGAGTTTAGATCATAAAAAAATAATTTTAATTTACAATAATAATACATCTTGCTTTTTATTATATGTTTTAAATTAAAAAAAAATCTATTCACGAACTTTTTTAATATTAAAGAGTATGCCTTCCTAATTCCATGTCTCATTCTTATATCTTGTTGGAAGTTGTGAGAAAAAAATATAGACATACCTTAAAAATGCTTTCAAAATTCAACGAGTTTAATTTAGATTGTTATCATATATATTTTTAATATGCATGTACAATTTTTGTTAATTTTTTTTACTGTAGTGGATATCTAATGGACTTAAAAATCTTTATTTATTTGTAATTGTATCGAGTAAATTTTAAATATTTTATAAAAATTAAAAAATATATATAATAATTCACTTGATGTGTTAAAATATCATCTATTAATAATGAGCATAAAATATTAAAAACTTTAAATATTTATATCCTAGAATGAAAAGGTAAATAATGTTAATTATAATAACCTAAATCTTAAATATTAAAAATATAAAATTAAACTTAATAATCTTTCAATTTATAAGAGGCATATTTGCTTGAGAGATAAATGTATATTTTGATTATTTTTAATTGAAATTGTAATTATCCGTAAAAATTTAATTTTTTTCTTAAAATAATCATAATCGATAAAGTATGAGACAAAAATAGTTATTTTAATAACGCAATTTTGATTAATCAAAACATAATATATATTAATATTATTTTATATATATATAATTACATAAAAATAAATTTTTAATAACAAAACACACAATAACTAGAATAATTAAATTGAATTTTATTTATTCTAATTTTTATATTTTTTATTTTAGCCAGAAATATATGTTAAATCGTTAAAAATAAAAATTAGTGTCAATATTTTAAATAATATAATCGAGTAAGAATTAGTTTGAGATTTATTTTTTAAATTAAATATATCTTTGAATAAATATTAAAAAATAAAAAAAACATGATTAAATCGTAGAGAAATTAATGACGGTTTATAAATAATTATTATTATCCAAATATATCTAAAATTAATATAAGTAATTATAAATATTAGTATAATAGTATATAATTATTTTTATTAGTGATATTCAAAGGTGAACATGGATATCATTATAACATTCATATATATTTACTAAAATTTGTGAACATATATTAAAAAAAATTAAACAAAAAAGAAAGAGAATCGTTAATGTTTCCTTTTGAGACGTACGAAAAGTATCAATCTATGAATAAATATGTAGAAAAAAGGGAGAGTAAAAGAAAAATAAATGAATTAAGTTATTTAATACTCTTTAGTTTTTACCTTTTGATATTTTCATGTCCCTCACCAAAAGTAGTTAGGCCGTTACTTGATTCTTACACCTTTAGAATCGCTCTGATGCTTATGCTATATTAACTTATCATATAATTCGGATTGATAATTTAGTATATCTATTTTTTTTTTATCTTAAATCAATACTTAATAAAAAAATTTAACATCTTTAATGATTTTAAAAATAATTAGTTAAAAATTAAGAGATGATTTACTAACAAAAATAATTTTTGTAATTCATTTATTAACAGTACACATTATAGGTGTAATTCATAATTAATCTTAAATTTTAATCATTATATATTTAAAATTAAATATAAAAATTATTATATTATTAATTCGTATACATAGTTTCCTCTTTAACACTTTTTAACAAACAAAAAAACATGTGTTTAAATAAAATTAGTAAAATAATTAAATAATTTATATAATGTATGAATAAATATATATATATATATAACTAAATTAGAATTAATTTCTTTTTAAATTAGCCGCCCTTTTCTTTTGTGATTCCTTTTCGACCCATTCATGGTAGAATATTACTCTTTTAAAAGCAAGAAGCTACATTGTTTTAGGGGGTGATATAGAGCAAAAGTAGTTAAATCTCTAGCCCATATATACCAAACTGATTTTAGAAAAAAGAAAGAGCAAATATTAGGTTTAATTAAGTATCATAAATTATTTATAAATTAAGTTTTATTTTGAATACCTAAAAAACATATATATATATATATATATATATATATTTAATATGTTTTTTTATTTATAAGAATAAAAAATAAAACCAATTAAATTATTTATGCATCAGTGGTTGTTAGGATATACTCGTGAATCCGTAGTTTTTATATAGTAGAGGGTCCTCAGACTCTTCCTCCAAACTGAACTACGATGAGTTCTTTTCGTCTTTCTCAGGCTTCGAACCTGTGACTAGGTTTTTAAGTCTACAGATTCATAGAAGCTGGTACCAACTGAGAGTTATATATATATAAGCACCTTTATGTACATAGCGGGGTGCGTATTAACAACCCGGTTATTACAAACTAGTTTACAAAATCGAGATCGTTCGTTACAAGCACATATAAATAAAGGGTATTTATATAAAGGTTGTTCATGGATGACGATCTCGATATCAAGGATATCATAACTTTACCGAGTCTTGTTGTCCTAAACCTCGCTGCTTGATGATGAGATGCTTTGTAGATTGAGTTGACGTGTTTTTCCAAGTTTGTTGGGCACAAGTCTTTTGTAGAGCTAGCTTTTATATCTTCGTTTTATCCTAACAGAGTACCTATATTCATCAGATCACATATCCGTTACATATTTAATACCAAACAGTAGTAAATATTAATAGTAACTTTACATTATGATTAGTGTCATTCGTATATAAAAAGATATATGGACAAATCAAAAACTTGTGTAAATTAGGTTGACCATGCTTATTTGTTATATGCATGCTTACTATTATAAATAATTATATAATCTATATTGATGTTAATCTTCATTAATATATCTTTTATAGGTATTTAGCTTTTTAATGCTTAAATCAATAAAAAAATGAAGTTTAAAGGAGATTTATCGTGTTACACGATGATTATAAGAAAAAGATAATGTTTAACTATAATTTTATATTATTTAATTAAATTTTTATTTTTGATAATCATGTACGTATATAAATATATACAAGAGAAAGAATTAATCAGATTAATATTACTTTGTAGAATAGGAGTGACTTATTATAATATCGTAAGTATGTATCATTATTTATTTTTTAGAATAATTAAATAATAATTATTAAACCTTTTATTTTTTTTATTGAGATTATTTTACGATTATAATTATCTGATGATTCAGTATTTATTGGGCTCGACTAATAAGTCTTTTTACATATTGAGATTATTATTATTTTATCATATAGGATGTACGAAATTACACCTAATATCATCCCCTCTAGAGCTTCTGGCCCTTAGTCGAGAAGATGTGATTGTAATATCTATTAATACTTTGGTTCATGATCCATTTTAATCACATTGGCAACTTTAAGCTCAATTTTGTGTGTGTTTTTAACTACATGATTAAAGAATTTATACTTTATTCGATCACTCAAAACATACGCGATAATATCCTATCATTGGTAATGCTTTCAAATTTTTAATTAGGCTTTCGATTAAAGAGTCACTTCAAAGTCAACACTTTTATTAAAAAGTCAATTATTTTTTCTTTTTAGAAAAAAATTTAAAATTCAAATCTTTGGTTTGGAACTCTTAAGCTTGTAAGCAATCATAGCTTATGGATATGATACTAAAGGATGTTGAGTAGAATAAAACTTATGTTAATATTTAAAAAAATTAAATTAAATATATTTTTAAATAAATATTAAAAATAAGAAGTCAAAAACTATTACTCATTTATAACAAACGATTATTACTTAAATATATCCATAATTGATACACAATGGTTATTATATTAGCATAATTATATCCACCTCTTCCACGCCCATTCCTAAATATGATACACCAAATATATCATAAACCAATTGGTAAAAATATACATCTTAAGGATAGACATGATTTGATTCGGTTTGAATTTTGTAAAATTTAAATAATTTAAAATGATTTATTTGTATATATCAAATTAAATCGGATCGAATTATTAAAACTAATTTGATTTAGTTATAATAAGTTAGAATATTTACACTAAAATATATATTAAAAGTATTTTATATTATCACAATCAAATAATAACTTGTTAGTTTTTGACATATTATTCTTATTTATCTTAATTTAAAACATGATAACTCTAAAATCAATAACATTTTTGTTAATTCTAAGTTAAAATAATAAAAAATAGTATTCTTAAATATTGAATTTAAAAATAATTGATTAAATAATAATAAATTTATCTACTAAATTACATAAATTATTATATTTATGAAATATAAATTATAAATATAAAATTTAAATAATTTAATTTTATTTGAATAATTTTAAAATATTGTGAATCGGTCCCAATTAAACAAAAAAACAAATTAATTAAATTATTCAAGATAACCTACTTTTTTAATCCTATCCGATTTATCAATTTCTATATCCAACCCCGAGACATCCTGCTTTCCTTCCCGGCAGTGAGGTTGCCTACTTGTAGTACCTTCTCCGTACTAAGTGTTAATTTCACACCAATAATATAACAAAAAAAGAAAAAACTAGAGAGAAGAAGTTAGATATTCTAAGATATGTCTCTCATGATAAGATTTTTTTTTCAGTCTCTCTCTATAATATGCAAATATTTGATTTATATATTAAGATAGTTCGTTATTTTATTATTATATTTATTAATAATGTATATATTTAAATTTTATATTATTAAATTAACATATTAATAATCATTGCCTACAAGAATGAACTAATTTTTTAAAAAATTAGTTCATGAAAAATAATAATTATTTTAAATATTCTCTTATATTTTTTGTTTCTATTTTATTAAGAAAATTGTTATATACATCCTAATTATTATATCCATCTCTATTATTTTCTTTATCATATTCTTGATATTATTAGAGATGTATATTTTAATTATTAATAATTAAAATTATGGTTATATACAAAAATTAGAGAACAAGAATAATTATTAGAATATTGAAATTATGGTTAATTGAAACGAAACAGATACTAATATTTTCTTATACATATAATTATATAAAAATATATTTTTAATAATAAAACACACAATACTTAGAATAATTAGATTGAATTTTATTTATTCTCACTTTTATATTTTTTATTTTACTTGTAAACATGCGCTAAATAGTTAAAAATTAAAAATTAATATAAATATTTTAAATAATATAATAGAGTAAGAATTATGTTAATATTCAAATTTTTAAATTAAATATATTTTTGAATAAATATTAAAAATTAAGAAGCATAATTAAATCATAGTAAAATTATTAACTATTTATAACCAATAATTATTATCCAAATGAAGCTTAGATTGATGTAATATAGTTATAATTATTAATTTAATTATCCTCGCACGTTCCACCTTGATTTTGAGCTCACACCATTACATTCTCATGGTCACCCATCATCATTCAATGTTTGCTATAAACCATTTCAAAAATATAATTTTATCGAAACTAAATTTAGTAAACCATCGACTCATTTGAATCATCGTTATTTCAACCAATTACTCAATTATTATTAACTCATTTCTTCTTATCTTCTTAACTCATTTTTACTTTCTTGATATCTTGTGTTTGATCAAAGTCATTTTAAATTTAGATTTAATTGAATATAAGATGATCAAAAAAGATAAAAAGGTGAATGAAATAAAAAAAATGCATTGATGGTAGTGACAATATGGAACAAAAATTGATATTTCTAATGAGTTGATAATGACATAAGTACATATTCAATAAAAATATACAATTTTTAATTGTTTTGTAATAAATAGTGAATGTTGACGATAATTGTTAGGATAGTATGTGATGTTTTCCTAAAAAATGAATAAAAATAAATAATAAAATTTTATAAAATAATACACTAATTTAATAATATAAATTTATATATTGTATTTATGAAAAAATTAATTTTCATAATTATAATTTTATTTTTATTAAAATGTTTATTATTTATGTATTATATTATTTGTTTTTATCCATTTTCATAATTATAATTTTATTTTTATTAAAATATTTATTATTTATACATTATATTATTTGTTTTTATCCATTTTCAGAAGAAAACATTACATATTATTTTAAAAATTATCGTTTAATATTTATCATTATCTATGTATTACATCTAAAATTATTTTATTTTTTATGGGTCAATTTTTTTATATATTTTTTATTTAATAAAAAATATTATTAAAATATTAAACCTTATTATACTAGATTGAACCGGAGATATTGTTTTTAATTTCAGATTTTGAAAGGTGGTAGTTAAAATTTTTTTTAGATAACATATTTTATCACATATATTTTGTTACTTCACATTCTTCATTTAAACGACACGTTATTAATTTATCCATGTTAGTGTGTAATAATATATATTTTTATTATAAAAATGTGAAAATCTTCTCGATATAAATATACACGTACATATATGAATATATAATTATCACTAAAAAAATAAAATTGATTTATTTAAAGGTTTAAGATTCATTATATTTTTATTTTTATTTATAAATTTAAATCAAATAAAAATATTATTTTATTTAAAAGAAAAAAAGGAAAAAAAAACAATCATTGTAAAAAGAGAGGTACATACTATTGGTTATACAGTCGATCACAACTAGTTATTTCTACTATCTAGTAATATTATGACACGTCTATCATTATCATCATTATTTCATAACATGCTTGAGAGACATAAAAACAGCAGTACTTAATTTCAATACTAGCAATAATGATGGCCATTAATTGATTTCTAAATATATAAAAACATAATCTTTCATAACCAAGTTGTGAAGATGGAGGAGGGACAGAGAGTTCATAATTAGTCTGTTAAGTTAGTTGATAATACACCTTTTTTTCATTAAATTAAATATGACATGCATGTATAAATCATTGCTATACAAACACGAGTCATGTGTAGATTCAACTACCGTTTGCATCTAGAAAAGGTCAATTGACATCCTAAGGCTTGCTATAATATCAACAATTAAAAGGATGAGTTGCTGGAAGCTAGAAAAAAGTCATAAATTATATTATAATTAAATCTAAGCACATGTGTATTTTAAAATCATGTCTTCAACGAAGATTTTTAAAAATTATAAAATAGTTTTAAAATTGGGATGTATTCGATTAAAAATTTCAAGATATTATAAACATTTAGGTATATTCAATTAAAATTATATACAAACCTTTCATGTAATTATCAAAATGAATAAAATTGACGATAATAACTATAATTATACGAAAGAACTTTTTTTATTATATTTTACATAATACAATTGGAGCTTATAAGTAGACAAGAATCTATTTAGATAGTTTTTTGTAATTACATTAACAACTAGATCAACACGTTCATTGAAATTTATTATAGATTTTTATAGATTTTAATGTAATTTTGACTTTAATATACAAAAAATAAATTTTTTTACTTTTGTGTTATCTTACTAGATATATATGAATTTATAAAAAAATTACTTTTTCTCTCTCTAACATTCACTCTATCTCTTTCCAATCATAAAATCCATAAAAGTCTATTAAATAAAATTTATTAAAATTCTAATAAATCTTAGAGTCTTTAAAATTCTATAAAAAAAAATTAAAAAATTAAAATATAAATTATTTAAAAATCTATTAAAATTATAATTGAATACACTATTCTTATTGTGTACAACAAATGTATAACCACTACTCAATCAAAACTTTAAACAATCAAAATCAAATATATATTAAATATAATATTTTTGTACAAATATATATTTATAGTAAAAGATACTAAAAAAATACTATTTATATTACCATTTAAAACTTGTAACAATAAAAATAATATTAATTTGTATCATACTCAAATATTTTAATTACAAAAATTTTTAATTCATAAATTTCACATTTAACGTTACACAGTTGAATGTCATTTATAAGTTGAAATGTGACTAGTTAGGTTGATAGTTTAGTGTTGAACTCCAACAAATTCGTCCTCATTTTATCGTGGTATTATTTTTATTATAAATTTTAATAGTATTATTTTATGTAATTTTTTAAGATATTTTAATATAAAAATACAATACTAAAAAAATTATATTGAGTTAACTTTTTTGTTGTTACGTATGTATTTTTTATTTTATCAAAAAATATTAGAAAATGTCAAAAATATAAAAAACAAACTTAATTTATTAAAATCGATGATACAATGAGAAATCAACTATATAATGTTAATTATATAAGGTTAGTATTATAAAATAATTATAATTTAATTAAGAAATATTATGACATTAGTATTATTTTTTGTTGATGTTGATTTTTGTTAATTTTAAATAGAACTGTTCTCCTTAAATATGCAAGAGAGAAATTCATTAGGACCTCAGACGATTAGGTTGGTGGCATTTGATTCTTTGATGCTTAAGTTAGTAATGAGATTTATAAAATGTAGAGAAAATCAAGGTCTCGTTGTATGATGAAAATGAAAAGGAGTGTTTATGACTATTGTTCTTAGACTCAGAAAGATAAGGGTGGATATAATTTGATTTTGGTCATTTTTTTCATAAAAAGCTAACCTAACGACATATATTAATTTGCTAAATAAAAAATCGAAATCAACCTACAAAATATCAATTATAAAACTTTAGACTAACATATTTATTTTGATTTGATATATTTATTTTGCAATTTAGACCTCTTTATATTTAAAATATATTTAAATTATTTTGATTGTATGTTAATATTAAATTAATATAAGATTTAATATTTAATCAATAATTTAATTCAAACAAATTATATAATAGATTTTTAACTAAAAGTGTGAATCTATTTTTAAATGGAGAAGAGTTCTTGAAATAAGTAAATTATTTAAAGTTTAAAAACAAAAAAATAATTTAAGTTTTTTATTAGTTATAGTAAAAGAAAGTTTTAGAATGGACCAAATTCAAGAATAGATTCTTATTTTTTAAAATTATAATCTAAGTACAATGGTCACACATAAAATCACATGTAAATAATAAAATGTAAAAATTAAAAAATAACATATGAGATTTTTAGATGAAAATAACCTAGACCACAATAATGACTTAAAAGAAAAACTACCGATCGATTGGATCACCTAACTTATTTACTATGAAAATTCAATGTTTAAGTACAAAACCGATCTTATATTACCTTTACACGAATAAAGCCTCAATGTACCTTATTTATGAACACATACTATATTTTTACAGTCTTCAAGATTGGGGCGAATGGATCCTTACCAACGTTCCAATCAACACTCACCAATTAGACACGTTCAAAGAACAACCTACAAAAAAATTAGTATAAAAATACAAATACATGTGTATGTTATAGATAGATTTAAGTAAGAAATAAATTATTATCATAATTCATAACAATAGCAACAATCACAAAACCAAAAACTCTAAAATAGAAACAAAATAAAACCTAGTCATTAACGAATCTAACAACACTCACAAATTATTCAAGTGTCAAAATAAGTAATGAATTTACCTAGATTATGAGACCAGCAAAAACAACTAAAAATAGTGGAAACATAAAGAAAAATATTACTATTGTTCTCTTGAAAGTACTATATGAATTTGTAAAATCATGAGTAATATGTTTGTATAAATAAGAAACAAGTTGAGTCTTGACCTACACATATATCCTTTAAAATGTTTTTGGAATCATTTAAAGGTGAAGGGAATGTGGTCATTACATAAAGGTTAGAGTTAATACAAAGATTTTTAAAACAAAATTTTAGATGTTTATCAATTGAGACCCTATTCGATCCATCGATCAACGGGGAGTTATATTCCTAGATTTTCACTCGTGAAAACTCGATCGATCAATCTAAAACAGAAAATCACTTGAGAGGTCTAGATAGAAATCGATCGATCTAACATCTATATCTATTGAAACCCTTTAATCGTTTGATCGATGAACACACACTTTGACACCAAAATAAATTCTAAGTGTTATTGCCATGTGGTTGTGATGCATGGGTGCATTTCAAAGTGTAAAACGGAAAAAATTCTACCTAAATTGCGTCTGTCTTGAATTTGATCCTTTCTTTGGCTTTGTTTTATAAACTTGATAACGAGTTTATAAATATACTTATGGGCAAACATTTTATCTATTAAAATAATCAATACTCATAAATTTTATAGTAAATATTTATATAAATAAATATTAGATATAATAATATGAGTTAATTCACCTTATCAATTGACATAAAAGATTAAATTAATATATATATACTTACCACAAATGTATAAAATTTAATTATAAATAAATTAGTAATATTATATATATGTTAGTTTGGTTAAATATCGATTTTTTAACATAAAAATCTTAAACAACCTAACACAAGTCGATTTTTGTATTTTTAAAATCAAAATTAACCTATTTGCACATATAAAATGCAACATTGGTTTGGTTTAATCTTTTATGTCGGATAGGTTCATTTTATCGATTATTATGTTCACCCATATAAAAAAATCTATGATTCAATTTCAAGTTAAATATTATGGGAATGTAGAACAATAAATATATATATTGATTAGAAGTAACGTGACATGTATCTTTTATTCATATAGATAAACTTGTTATAATATTGTAATTATTAATTTTATATAATTATGTGATAATTATTGATCATTTATTTTTTTGTAAAAATTATCTAATGTCTTAGTGTTTATTGGATTAGCCCGTGAGATATTTTACTAACTAAAATTATTCAATATTTACCATATAATAAGTATTAAATTATCTCAAATATTTTTGTTAAAATAATTTTATTTTAAATAAATATATATAAAAAATTGTGATCAAATCATCGTAAAACTACTACTCGTCTTTTATTAAATAAAATTTGCCCACTTTCATTACACGTATTTGCTTCGATGAACTTTCAAATGCATTAGGATATATTTTGATTACCGATAACGATATTCTTATATGTTTTTTTATTATTATAATAACAATATATAAAATATTTATTTTAATTATAATATTAATTATATCTTAATATTATTACTATTAAATAAAATTATTAATAATAAATTATTTTTATAATAATAACAAATTTTACTGTTACAATATTGCTATGACAATTTTTCTTTTGCTTATGATTTGGCGAAAACTTATATAGTATTAATAATTGTTATTTTATAGATATTTTTAGGTATTAATGTCTTTACATTTATATATATATTATTATAATAATAATTTAAAATTATTTATTTTGTATTTTTTGAAAAAGAGTATTTATCTTTTAAATTTTTTAACATATTTTTTAATATTTTTATGATTTTTATTTGATAAACACATGTATCGGAGAAAATAGATTGATTTACTTAGCAATTAATATCTTCCAAATTCCATTACTTTCATGCACCTATTTTATGTACTGCCACGTGTCATTAAATACATGCATTCTTATCTAATGTGTTGTCAAGTCTCAAATAAATGAATTAGCACCATTTAGCTTCACCCCTTCACCTCCTTTGCACAGCATTTGTATGATTTTTGGTGCAAATCAAATACACGTTAAAAAGAATTACAAAAAAGGACCGTAATTATTTGAAAAGTGTGGCAAAAATAAGGAGAGTTAATAATAATATTTGGGTACAAAACAATTCAGATATTATTTTATTGACACAATTGATTTTAGGATAATTATTTATCGATATATTTTTCTTCCTCTATGGACTCTTTACTTTTTTTTTATCATTTTTTTTAATTTGATTCAATAAACAAACTTAATCATAAGATAATTAAATGAAATAACTTTTAATTTTAGAGAATATGTTTGATAATAAAGAAAAACTTATAATATCTAATTCAATAATAAAAATAATAATGATATTTCATATGAAATAATATTTGTTTAATTTATATGATTTTATTATTATTAATTGATGTTACATTAAACACATATTTTGAGTATGATTATTGTAAGATAATTATAACAAATGAATAACTAAAAATAATACCTAACATTTATTATAATTTAAAACTATAATATTATTAAATCTTTGAAAGAAAATTTTAAAAAATTTATTATCTTATCGTATTTACTTTACTCTAACATTAAAAAAGAGTATGGAGAACTTAATAAGTATTATTTTATATGAATTTTAAATAATAATTTTTTTATATTTATATATATTATAATTATAACGAGTTAAAATTATTTATTTGGTATTTATTAAAAAAATATTTATCTTTCAGATTTTTTTTAAATTTTTTAAGATTTTTATTTGAAAAATAGATGTATTAAAAAAATATGTTGATTTATTTAAGAAGACTTATATTATTTTCTTGAGACTATCTAATGCGATCAAATATATGCCTTCCTATTTCGTATGTTGCCAAGTGTCAAATAAATTTATTAGCACCTTTTAGCTTCACGCATTCACCTCATTTGTGCAGCGTGTGCGTGATTTTCGGTGTAGTTATTCTAATTCAACTCTAAAATATATCGATTTTTATCGGGTAAATATTCAAATAATATCCCATAAAATACTACTTATATTTAAATAGTAAGAAAAAAAACAAAGAAATATAAATCTAAATTTGAGGTAAAAATTAATAATAAGATTTAAAAGATAATCAAATGAAATAATCATTAGAATTATAGATAATAATTCTAAGATTTTTTTTCTTTTTTTATTATTATTATGAATAATATTTTAAATTTAATATTTTTTATGAGTAACTAATTTTATATTTGACAAAGTTTTATTTAATAAGATCTGTAATACTCTATTTATTTATTTTTCTTGATTATGTATTAATTTTTAATTTTATTATTTGTTTAAATTTTATTGATTATTTAAATTTACAATTAAATAATATAATTAATTAATCGTTAATCAATTTAATTATTTAATTAATTAATCGTTAATTAATTTAAATAACTAATAATAAATTTCTTGCAATAAGTATTAATACTCAAGAGGATTAAATCGAGTTTTTGTGTTTAACCTTGATTCGATTTGCTTATAAAAATTAAAGGTTTTTGATATATTCAATTTAAAGAGTTTATTTTAAGTTGTATGTTAGAAAGAGTTTGAAACTTTTTAATTAAAAAAATAGATAATAAATAGTTTCAAACTCTTTAATTCAACAAATAGGTAAAAAGAGATCAAAACTTTTAAAATTATGAATTTTTGTAAATTGGTATAATAAAAGAATAAAATATTAAGATATATTTTTATTAATTTATAATATAAACTAGTAATGAAATCGTTCTTCTATTCTAATATTTATCATAATTTATATATATATATATTTTATAAATTTTTAATTGATAGATTTAATATTTATTTTACAAAACTAAAATTTTCTATTTTCTTAAATATGAATTAATTTTTAAAATCTTCTACTAAAAATACTCTTAATTGTAAGCAGATTCATAAAAAATAAGACATCTCATTATCATCATCATCATTATTATTATTATTATTATTATTATTATAATAATAGCAAATTCTTCAAAAGTATACCTCCATTGACTAAATGTATTTGGCTATAAAATTTGCTCTATTTTAACTTCAAATTATCTTTCTAGTTTAAAGTATTTAACAAGTAGATAACATTCAACAGTAAACTTTTTTTATTTGTCTACCAAATTGAAATTGAAATTGAACTTTTCTTTCATAGGTCTTGAATATACAAGGTTGCTTCCAAGAAATTGGTTTTCTTTCATAGGTCTTGAATATACAAGGTTGCTTCCAAGAAATTGGTTATGTGAAGGAGAAACTGCTTCGGAGGTAATAGAAATCAATAATTTAATTTAATGATAGTTTAATTTATTAGTTTTTAAAAAAATTATTTAATAAATATTTAAGTTATTTTTTTTAAATACAGTTAAAAAATAATTTCTTAAAAAAAACTTTCAATTTTTTAAAACTTTTAAACTAAATTATAATAAAAAAATTACTAAATTTAAATACTTTAATTATAATAATTAATAAAGGTAGACTACCTCCGTCTCAAAAAAAAAAAGAAAAAAAAAAGAGAGGATAATACAACTGGATGGCATAAAAGGAAGCTAGGAATGGTGGCCTCTTCCTTGACCATAACGGATGCAATATTCAAAAATAACGGAAGCGTATTTTCTTTATTCCCTTTGTTTAAGCTACACATGTCCGTTGTCTTGTACTTAGCGATGAAATTTGCTTCTCTTAGGCACTTCAAACAAAAATAAATTTGAAATCTACTCGTAACGAATTTGTGTGTATTAGTTTTGTTAAAAATATTAAGATGTATTAATTTTGTTGCTTTAAATTTATATATTCTTAATATGAAATAATATCTTCTATAAATCATACACATTAATACATTTATATTTGATATTTTAAAATTTAACACTTTTAACAACTTAAGTATATGTTAAAAAATCTTAATATTCTTTTAGGTTAGGTTATTTTAATAATTTAATCTTATAGTTTAAGAGTAATATTTTTTTTATCTTATTATTTTTTTAAAAATGATTGATGAAAGATAAAATCATGAATATGTTTTTTGCTATTCAACAACTCTACTATTTTATTGTATCATTCTCTCTTTGTCTTATTAATTTTTTAGTTTTAATATACATTTAATTTATCTAAATAATAATATTTAATTACATGTATAAAATAATAATATTTTATTATAAATTTGATTTTTTACCCTTCTATAATCGATCCCTTTCAACGTAATAACAGAACAAATATTAAACTCCTTTTTTATTGTCAATAATTAATGATAAATAATTATTATATTTTGACAGGGTGCAGGAAGATTATCTCTACCTACAATGAAAATCCTCTACAGTAAGAAGATTATCACATTGGCTATATGTCCTATTTACCTTCAAGGAAATGAGACCATTGAACATTCTTTTTGTTTGGTGTTCATGGAATATTGCACATGCTTGGTTTGCTTCTGGACCTATCTTCGATCTCAAAATATACATATTAATAGGTTTGTATGTTGTATTCATCAAAATTAGATACTTTATTTTAAAATTAAACACTTTACATACTTAGGAGGCAAAGATACTAATGTTTACCAATTTTACAAATTTTTTTTTTTTTTGAAATAGACAGATATCGAAGACACACAATATATAATACTTTAGGTTAATTTAGATGGTTGAGTATTATAGTTTAAGAATTATTTTCAAAAAAAGGATGAAAAAATAGTAAAATTAATTTTTAAATATTTTTTAATTTAACTTATGATATGATTTGTACATACTTAGTTAATAAATTATAAAATTGATATCTTAATCGTTATTATTGTTACTTTAAAAAATTTCAATAATTTAATATATCATTATTTTTTTTAATTTTAATCTTTATTTTATTTTATATAAAATAATAATATTTAATAAAATGTATTAAATAATAATATTTTATTATAAATTTTGTTAAAATTAAAATTTTTATGCTTGCATGACCACTTTCAAAATAACAACCGAATAAAAGTTTTTTTTTTTTTTAACCGACTTAACCTCAAAAAACACTTCCCAAACTTTTATTCCTTCAACGTAGTGCTAAAGACAAATCACACAAATAAGCGGCGCCACGCCACGCCATGTTAATCTTTCTATTGACTTTTGATAAATTTCCTTAAATTTTGAATTTTTGTTTATTCGTATGCAATTTATCTCTATTTCTTATATCTTATCCCAAAGCTCAAAACTTGAAGTATAACTTTTAATCTTTTAAATAACTAATCCCAAAATAAATAATTAAAATAAATAAATTTAACCCTTGAGAACAGCACCTTACATGTTTCAAATGTGCAGGTTAGTCCTAATTAATAAAAAATAAAAAAGATAAATGGAATATAAATTTATTAATTATATCAATTAAATGATTAAATTTTGAATTTTTATTTTTAAATCATATATCTTATCAATTTTCTAGTCTATATTGTTAAATAAAATCTATAAAATTAATATATCAATACTAATTGAAAAAATATATAAAAAAATTAAAAAATTATTTATTTATCAGTTTTTTAAAATAAAATACTAGACTATCGAATTAAAAAAATTACGCTATTATTATTAATATAACTAAGAACTTGTAAGACCCGGTATTATTCAAATATAAATGGGTTGTAGAATGTAGTCATGAATTATTCAAATGGAAGCCCCTTCGTTTTCCACAAGGAGGACTTGGCCTTTTGTTTGGAGCAAATATTAGTGGGAAAGTTTGGTTACCAGCTTTTTTTTCCTGTCCAATGAAAGTAGCTTAACTTGACTATCAAATTATAAATATATATATATATATATATATATATATATATATATATATGGAAAAGTATTGGGGGAATGATATTATATATATGCTTAGGATTCTAAGCACTACTAGTCTATGCTGAGCTTGAACTGCACAAACAGACATTCCCCAAGTCAAAGATAGGTTGTGTGAAAAAGATGTTAGTGAAAGCAGAAAACACAATTTCTACATAATTTACTATTCTTTTTTTTTTTCCCCTAACAGCACATGCTAGTTTTTGTTCTTTTCCTTTAAATTATATACCAAACAATTAACACTAGTAAAAGTTCCATATTTACTTGACATTTCAAATTTGTTATTATTTATTTTATTTTCTTTCCTTTTCATTGGGTTCTTAATAGATTTACCTATGAACATGAGATTAATATGTAATTTTTGGTGTCCGGCATGTTTGTGGGGGCAGTAGCATCACAATTTCTTTTTGTGAGATATGTAAATGTAATAATGTTAGAAGTTAAATTGGTTGGTAGAGATAATATCTATAAAATATAATATTACGATTAAGTTTATAAAAAAAATATACGAATCAAAACTTATTAGATTACTTAAAAATTTAGGCCTAATCCTGAATCCTAAAGTTATTTTGTGAGTTAGAGGGTTGTCCAGACTTATAAGTAATACTGTTGGCTTACTCTTAACCAATGTGAGACTTAATATCCCCCCTTCACATCGACTAGAGTTCAAATTTATGGCACGATGGTCGATGGGAGTACGAATAAACCAAAAACCTAGCTCTGATATCAACTTAGAAACTCAGGCCTAACTCTGAACTAAAAAATCAACTTATGAGTTAGAGGGTTGTCCAGACTTATAAGCAGCACTGTTGACTTACTCTTAACCAATGTGTGACTTAACAAGATTAATATTTCATGATTTGAAGATAAACAATTCTTATAGAGTTTAATTATGTTAGAGATTTCATAGACTTCAATTTGACCAAAAACATTAGGCTTTCTCTAAAAAAAATTAAGTGGGTATTATAAAAATAAAGAGAAAGAGATAAGTGACTAAATAATATAATAAAATAAATTAAACGTAAGTGATTAATTTTATAAAAGATAAAAACACATATTTTTAAAAAATGTTAGAATTAATATATAATATTAATTAAATATAATATTATGTTAAATTTATAAAAATAAGTAATTTTTCTTGACCTATATATTAGTATTTTTTTCTTTTTGCAAAATATCCTTCTAAAGTATTTTTTTTTAAATAAATGGAAAAAGAAACATATGTTTAAATTAATAAAGGGACTAACCTCATTTACTTATTCTATAAGAATTCTACGACTTGTTACACTTAAATATATCTAAAAAAAGGGATTTGGTATAAGTCAATTAATTACATGTATAAAATATATCAACTTTACTCTTATATACTTCACAAAGTTTAAGGAGAGGAAAAATTAAAATGAAGAAAAAACAAAAAAAAGGACTTGGGAAATTGAAAAGAAATGTTCATACAGTGTGCCAAAGGAAGAGGTATCATAGAAAAAATATTATACACCACCTAATAGAAAGAAAACATGCATATTCACAAAAGGAAAATAAATGAAACAGACCACACTGAACCATTCAGAAAGTACTTAAAAAAATCATCTCGAATTTCTAAGTAAAATTAAGTTATTATTGAAAATATTATGTTATTTTCCTTACATTACTTTCATTAATTAAATAGATTAATTATATTTTTTAAATTAATATAATTTAATCATTTTATTATTATAATTTTAAATATTTTAATAATTTTTTATCAATTTTAATTTTTTAGATATTTTTGTACAAAAAATTTAAGTTTGATAGAACGTAGGAACCGATAATGTTTAAATAGTAAATTTTTTTTAAAAATTAAGAAAAAAGATAAAAAAAAATTATTAAAAATATTAAAATTAGTTTAAAATGATTAAAATATTTAAAAATATAATGATAAGTTAACTAAAATGTATTAATTTAAAATAGAGTGATAAATTTATTTAATTTATAAAAATAAAATAATACTTTCAACGTTTTTTCTTATTATCAATTATTTTATATGATAATAATATATGTTTTAAATCCACAAAGATTATTGTAGGTAGCTCATCAATTGGGCATGCATAAATGAGGGTGTAAGTTCGAATATTGTTTTAATCATTGATACAAAGCATGTATAAATGAAGGTGTAAGTTGGAATATTGTTCTAAGTATTGATACAAGATTTATTTAATGTATGTAGAAGTTAGATAATTGTGTTTTTATTATGCCTTAGTTGTAAATTATAAGAAAAGTTTTGACAAATAAGTGAAAATTATATTATATAATCAATAATTTAAGATATTACGGGTAAATTATCAATTTTTTTAAATATATATATTTTAAGTTGGACTTGAAATAAAATTCATTGGTGTGTAATTTATTATTTAAAAAAAAATAAACTTTACATTACTTTTCTCTTTTGTTTTTTTTTTTTGGCTAAATTAAGATTACTTTGTTGTAATGAATAATACAGTCAACTTCCACATTATCGTGTGGATGCTTTTCAGACAATAACTCCTTGCGCTTGATTGAAATATCATTAGGCTTGTTAAAATCTACAAGATTTTTTGTTTTTGTTTTGATAAAACCGAAATGTAATTTACTGATACGAAGATGAAGCTTACAAAAAAAAAAAAAAAAAAACCAAACTTTAAAGAGAAAGTGATACCGAGTGACCAAAACCCTTCCACAACCTAAAAACACAATACATATTGAAATGGTGAAAGATGCAAAGAAAACATAAATAGATTCTATTATCATCTTTGACATCTTTTAAATTATATTTGATATTATAATTCATTTATATTTCATTTGTACTATATTTATATTATTTCACTTGTACTACACTTTTTATTATTTCACTTGTATTATACTTTCATTATTTTACTTGTACTACACTTACACTATTTCACTTATACTACATTTATACTACACTTTTACTATTTCATTTATACTATACTTATTATTTCACTTGTATTACACTTGTTACAACTCTATAAATAGAGTTCTCTATGCACATTCTAAAACACACCAATACAATATTAAATCATTCTTTTTTTTATCTCTCTATACTCTTCACATGGTATCAGAGTCTCTCATATACCTCTAGAATTTCTATCAAAATTTCACCTCTCTTCATTATAGCCAACTCGGCTCACCCCAACTCGGTTCACCCTCAGCCCGGTTTACCCTAACTCGGCTCACTCCAACCCAACTCACTTCAGTCCGGTTTACCCTAACTCGGCTCACTCCAACCCAACTCACTTCAACTCGGCTTACTCCGACCCGGCTCACCTCAGACCCGGTTTTAGGCTTGTTTTCAACTCCTCTTTTCATTTTTAAGGATATTTGTGACCTATATACACTCTTTTATACTGTTTCTATATATTTGCTTTATATTTCCTCCATTATTTTGTTAAAATAGACCAAAATGATATCCCAAAACCAATCTCTACCACCCTTTATGATACTAACTACCTATCTTGGGCAAAAGTAATGAAAAGTTTCTTAAAATGATGCAAGCTATGACGTTTCATAACTGGTGATATCTCTATACCCATCCAAGAAACCATTGAAAACAACTTCTTATTTACTGGCCGCCTTGAAGACTAGAAGAGTAAACATCATCAAATTATTACCTCGTTCTGTAACACCACCTTACCCTACATCCATGGTGAATTCGGGCATTTTGACACTACCAAAGAAGTTTGGGAATTTCTTGAGACTCGCTTCACTACAACAGATTTGGCCAACCAATATCAACTTCTAAGAACTCTTCATACCAAACGCCAAAGGGCTGATCAAACCATTAACCAATTTCTCTCTGAAATGCATACTATTTGGGATCAACTCGCTCTCTCTGAACCAACTTGGACGAACAAGATTGACACTGAGATGTTTGCAACTTACCGTAATCACCAACGTCTTATTATTTTTCTCATGGCTCTCCATGATCGATTTGAACCTATTCGGGCTTCCTTATTCTATCAGAGTCCTTTTCCATCCTTAGATACTGCTGTAACCAAGTTTCGCTCTAAAGAAACTCAGATGAGGGTTTTCAAAGTTCATTATACAGATTATGTTCTTACCACCCCCTCTTATCGCCCTAAAGGAGGTTCTAAAGAAGGCTTCAAACATCAAGGCTGCACCTACTATCACAACCCCAATCATAAGCTTCTTACATGTCCCATTTAGGTATGTATATATTGTCACAAGAAGGGTCCAGGATATTTTCACAGAGATTGCTTTCGAAATCCCTCTCAACATTCCTTACGGAATCCCTCTCAATATGCTTTAGGTAAAAATAGTAACTCATCTATCACTGCTGTTATTTCTGAGGATAATCATGATAAATTTACCTTTTTCTACTCAAAAACTTAAAAGTCTTCTTAAACATGTTCTCTCAAAATCTAGTAATCCTCATACTCCTACCTTGTCTCTCACATAAGGTAAATCTTTATGGTATTTTGATTCTGCTTGTTGTAACCATATGACTCATGATACTCACATCTTATCTCCCACATAATCTTCCATCTCTAAACCTTTAATTCAAACTACCAATGGTTCACATATGCATGTTAATACTGTAGGACAAGTTTCCACATCTTCTATATCACTTTCTGACACCTTTCATATTCACAACCTTACTCTAAATCTGATCTCTATTGGTCAATTATGTGAACTTGGTCTTACTATTACTTTTTCCTCTTTTGGTTGTCATGTGCAGGATCCACAGACATGACAGATCCTTGGGATAGGCCATATGGTTGGACGATTATTTGAACTTATCAACCTTCATCTACCCAATTCTCCTCATACTTTTGTTACTTCTTCTACTAATCCTATCAACCTATGGCATGCTCGTCTAGGCCATACGTCTATAGTACGTCTTCGTCCCTTAGCATCTTCTGGTAAATTAGGATTTGTTTCTATTTTTGATAATGTAAATTGTTTGTCTTGTCAAATGGGAAAACAACCTGCTTTATGTTTTAATAAAAGTGATTCTACTTTTGTCTCCCCTTTAACTTAATTCATTCGGATGTTTGGGGTCCATCCCCACATCCTACTATAGGGGGATATGTTTACTTTGTCATTTTTATTGATGATTTTTCAAGATTCACATGAATTTTTCTCATGAAACATAGATCTAAATTACCCAAAATTTATTATGATTTTGCCCAAATGGTTAAAACCTAATTTTCTCAAAATATTAAAGTACTTGGAGCTGATAATGCTATGAAATATAAAGAAACAATTTTTTTAAATTTTCTTCGATAAAATGGGACTCTTTCTCAATATTCTTGTCCTGGCACATCTCAACAAAATAGAAGAGCTGAGCGAAAACACAGACATATTCTTAATACTGTTCGCACTCTCCTCATTTTTAGTTCTTGTCCTGAACGCTTTTGGGGTGAAGCAACTCTTAAGGATGTTTATACCATCAATCATGTTCCCATGCCTATTATTCACAATCAATCCCCTTATGAGTGTCTTTATAGTACTTTTTCATCTTATGAACTACTCAAAGGCTATCGTTGTTGGGACTCTATCTCTAAACGATTGCACATCTCTCGTCATGTCATATTTTGAAAACATAAAATGTTTTCCTCATTTCATGTCTCATCTCCAACCTAACTCTCATTTTTTAATGACCCAACTATTGATTTAATTCCTCTTGACATTGCTCCATTACCCTCACCATCGTCTACAATGGCTTCTCTTGATGTGTCTGTTCCTTCTACTGATCCTACCATAACAACATCCTCTAAAGACCAACTACCTAATTGTCTAGAGTCATCACTTTGTCGTTCTACTCGTATAAGTAGTCTTCCCTTTCATCTTTGTGATTACCAATTTTCTCTACTATTTTGTCTCATCATAAACCCCAAAGTCATAGAGAAGTTACTTCTAACCCTCATTGGCAACAAGCTATGATAGATGAATTATAGGCATTAACAAAAACACATACATAGGATCTTGCTGATCTTTCATCTAATAAATCTTTGATTTGTTGTAAATGGATTTTCAAAATCAAAACTCATTCAAATGGATATGTGGAACGATATAAAACTCGACTAGTTGCAAAGGGTTTTACACAAGAATATGGAATCGACTATGAAGAAACTTTTGCACTTGTAGCTCGCCTCACCTCTGTTCGAAGTATCATTGTTGTTGTTGCTGCCCGAAACTAGAATATGTTTCAAATGGATGTCAAATATTATTTTCTCAATGGAGACATAAGCGAGGAAGTTTATATGAAACCTCCTCCTGGATACACTCATTCACCTCATCAAGTATGCTGACTTCATCGTGCTCTCTATGGCCTCAAACAAGCTCCTCGGGCTTGGTTTGCCAAATTTAGTTGTACACTTACTAACTTTGGCTTCCCTTCCAATTCTTATCATTCCAACCTCTTTATTCGAAAGACTCTAACTAGTGTAACACTTCTAATCCTTTATGTAGATGATATGATCATAACAGGGAATGACTCTAATGGAATTATTGATCTCAAGCAATTTCTGAGCCATCAATTTGAAATGGAAGACCTTGGTTGTCTCCACTACTTCTTGGGCCTAGAAATCTCATCTGATTCTTAAGGATATTATCTCTCTCAATCAAAGTACTCTTCTGATATTCTTAATCGGGCTGGTCTTACTAATTGCAAAACTGCATCAACACCTCTAGAAACTAATGTCAAACTTACTCCATTAGATGATACTATTTTCTCAGATGCCATATTATACAAACAACTAGTGGGCAGTCTTGTTTATCTCACAGTCACTCGTCCTGACATTGCCTATCCTGTTCATCTGGTTAGTCAATTCATGTCTACTTCACGGTCTACCCATTATACTACGGTTCTTCGCATTCTCTACTACATCAATGGTACCATGTTTCACAGTCCCCACTTTTCCAACAAGTCTAATCTTCTTCTTTTTACCCACTCTGATGCTGATTGGGCAGGTGACCCAACTGATCGTCGTTCTACCACTAGATATTGTTTCTTTCTTGGAAACTCTCTCATATCTTGGCTAAGCAAGAAACAATCCCTCACTTCTCGATCCAGCACTAAAGCTGAATATCGTGCTCTTGCTGACACCACTCAAGAACTTCTTTGGCTCCGTTGGCTACTTGTTGATATGGGTGTTCTCCAATCAACTACAACTATCCTATATTGTGACAATCAGAGTGCTATTCAGATTGCTCACAATAATGTATTTCATAAACGAACAAAACATATCGAGATTGATTGTCATTTTGTTCGTCAACATGTTCTTCAAGATACTGTTTCTCTCAAATCAATATTCTCCACAGATCCAACAACTGATATTTTCACCAAATCTTATCTACCAAGTAGATTTCAAGAATTAGTTTCCAAACTCAAGTTGATTGTTTATCTTCCTCGTTGAGTTTGAGGGGGGATGTTAAGTTATATTTGATATTGTAATTCACTTATACTTCATTTGTATTACACTTGTATTATTTCACTTGTACTACACTTCCACTATTTTACTTGTACTACATTTCTATTATTTCACTTATATTACACTTATTATTTCACTTGTACTACAGTTGTATTACACTTGTACTACTTGTTACAACCCTATAAATAGAGTTTTCTATGTACATTCTAAAACACACTAATACAACATTAAATCATTTTTTTATTCTTATCTCTCTGTACTCTTCACAACATCCAATCACACAGTAAGAAATTTGAGATGTCCTCAGCAAATTAGGCACAACCCAAGATGATGATGGGATATGAAAGACAATAATCTTTAATCAACTTTGAGAAATTTGGGTGAGACATTTCCTCAAATACTTGTTGGACACTTGAACATCTTCGACCTCATAAATCCATGGAAGGCTACCAAAACACCCACTTACAAATAAAACACTAAGAAATCACCATAGACCTACGTATTATAATCAATTACAATTCATACAAAAAGAATCAAATTCCATAATCAATTATAATTCATTTTTTGATAAAAATTAGAATCAATTACAATTAATAGTACATATTTTAGTATGAGCATTTATCTTAATCATCATTATATTAGTATGAGAATATTTATTTTATTTAATGAATTTTGTTTTGTATTGATTGTTACAAAATGTGCATTAATACTTTCAACTAATTTTATTGATTTCATGAGTTTCATTTATAAGTATCATTCTCTGTTAAGAAAATCTCATATTGGTGAGAAGTTTGGAAACAATATTGCTTATAAATCTGGATAACCCTTTAACTTACAAGTTAATTTTAGAGCTAGTTTTTAAGTTATGAGTTAAGATTGAGTTTCTAACATAATATCAAAATAGGTTCCTAGCTTTCGATACATCCGCTAAAGCTTACCATCCTCATCGGTACTCAAAGAGACTGACTCTTGGTGATGTGAGAGAGTATTAATGAAATCACACTTTGACCAAGAGTTCGACAGTAGTATTGCTTATACTTATAAGCATGAACAATTTTCTAACTTAAAAATTAATTTTTGGGTTATGAGTTCGACGTAAGTTTCTAACATCATTTATATATAAAATAATATATTTACATTTAATATTAGATATAAAAAATAATAACAAAAGCATACTAAAAAATCATAGACAAAATCTACTTGAATAAATCACCCTAAATCTAAATCTATATGAAAAATATTATAAATTATGATTGAATTTATTTAGTTAAAATAAAAATACTCACTCCAACAGAGAGTTAATTATCCATCCAGTAGGAAGAATCTACAAGATGTAGATGAATAAAGCAAAGGGAATATGACATCTAGGGTTAAATTGTGGGTTTCTTTTCTTTTATTCGTATTGAAATGGCTTTTATAAGAATAACGAAGGAGAGTCAATTTGGGCATTGGACTAATATTATATATGTAAAAAAAAAAAAAAAACTCCATTAGAAGCCATCCGAATACAAATAGAAAGAATAATTTTATATAGAGAAAAGCGTTTTCATAAAAGTATTTATTGGTATCATTTTATGTTTATATTAAAAATTATATCATTTAATCTCATTATATTTGTAAAAAAAAGTTAATTAAAAATACATTATATTATTTTAATAATTTTTTAATTAAAATGTTATTTTTATTTTAAGTTACTAAAATATTATTAAAAATAAATATTTAACAATGATAAAATAATAATTAATATAAATTTTTCATAAAATATTTATTTTATTAATTTATTAATTTTTGAATAAAAATTTAAAAATGTTTAGAAATAATTTTATGTTAAAATGATATTATATATATATATATAAGTATGTTTAAATATTTATTTTATTATTATATATTTTAAAAAAATTAATAAAAAATCATAAATAGTATAATTTGTAATTAGTTAATTATTATTTTTATATTAAAAGATTATTTCTAATGGATAAAATCATATAAGTCTCTTTCTCTTTAGAATTTTCTTTCTTCTTCATTTGCTTTCTATTTTTCTTGTTTTCACTTTGTTTTGATTTTTTTTATGGAAGGTGGAGTCACGTCCTCTGAACTCTCGCTCGATCTTTCTCATTACTTTTGAAAATAAATATTATGTTATTTATAATTTTATAGTTTTATTTCATCAAATCTAACTCAATGAAAATGAGACATATTATAGAAAATTCTGTTTACTTCTATAAAATTTAAATCTATAAAATTTTATTAAATTGTAGATATTTTACTTAATGTAAAGATTCATTGATATATATTCATGAGTTAAACATTACCATTAAAGATTTCAAGTTTTTTATATAAGCAATAACAACAAATGTGTATCATGAGTTTATTTTAAAAAAAAATATCATTGTATAAATTTATGTGATTTAATAACAAAAAATAATATAATACTAATAATAAAAACTCAAAAATATTCTTTTATAAATTTTTTAAATATCTTATTAATAATTATTTTTAATATATTTTTTATTTTTTAAAAAAAAAAATAAAAAAAAAATATTAAAATAAAATATTGATAATAACCAAATATTAAAATAAATTTTATGTGAATTATTTCTTATTAATTATAATTTTATCGATTTTAAATAATCACGTTTTAATTAATTGATATGAATAAAATAACATTTTAATAAAAAAATTATTAAATAGTATTATTTATCCTTAATAAAAAGATTAAGAAAAATCTTTTTGAATCTAAAAAACTAAACATACATTAGATTTAATTTGAGGAACTTGATCGTTACTTTTTTCAAACAAATAATACTCAATATTGTATCTTTCCTAAACTCAAATCTTAAACCATGTTAAGATGTCTATCTTAAAAACTCTTTATTACAACTTAATTCGTAAATCGATATACTTGTCACAATCAGGGATGGAAAAAAGATCTGTTAGATCAAATATTTATAGATATTTGTTATATGTGATTCATTCTGTATCGAACCAAAACAGATCAATTTTTGATTGGATCAAATCATATCCACATGTATGATCAACTGGTCGAATTAGATCATGATGAATTGATCCATGGATCAGGCTATATCGAATTGATTTGTGAATTAATATAAATTTAAATCTTTTTAAAACTAAAATAATCATACATTTTTAATATACTTTCATAATTTTTATAACTATTTATTTGAAAAAAATTACATTATAAATAATCATTTTTAAATTTTTCTCTTTTATATTTTTATAAATCTAACTTTCTCTCTTAAATTTTTTATAAATTTATCTATTATTGTTTAAAAGTTGTTGAATAAAAATTCAAATCTCATCATATTCATAACTATTTATTTCTTCATATTTATTATAAATGATATATTTTTTAGTTTATTATAATTTGTTTAAAATAAATAAGAAAGTTTCTAAAAAACGTAAAAAAATATTCTTTTACCATATATAATGTTTTCTTAACTATGTAATGCACCGCATCAAATAATTTTTTAGTTTTATTTAAAAATAGAACAATTTGAATGAGGTTACAAATATCTATTGATCCACGGATCAATGATCCGATCCATTTGATTTATAAATTAAATCTGATTGAATCTTTTAAACAATTATCCATATCAAATCGAATCCATTACCATCTCTAGTCATACTTTAATTACCTTATATGATAAATAGACTCATAATTACTTTATAATTCTACGTTCTAATTTCATATATCATCAATATGAAAAGCATAATACATATAGCATTGAGAGAACTAGAATTGAAATATTAAATTAGTTAAGATTAAAATTTAAAATTTATCAAGTAATTATTGTTTATTTATTAACTTATAATTACAAAAAATGTGTTTTTCTAACAAAACTTATAAAGATAAGGGCATGGCTCCGACCAATAACATACATTATACATGAAACATCTAACCTTATAAGTAATTATAACAATCTTCTATTACTTATTAAATTAGAATTATTGGAATGATTAGATTTTTAGAGAAAAACCAAAGAGAAGCCAGAGAATGGATTGAATTATGTGGATCTTATATAAGGTTTGTATATATATAAGACAGTATATATATATGTGTCGATCATATATGAATACACGTCACATTGTGTCAGGAGATTACATATGTAAAAACACAATCTAACTTGAGGTTAATTACTTTTATGGCTCAGGCTTGTGGTCAACTTTCTAATATCTAAAGTAACTCTACAAAGATAAGGACACCTTATGAGTACCGTTGTGGGTGCAGATATAAATTGGGTCTTCACAGAGCAACACGTCTGATGGCTCAAGTTGTTATGGATCGAGATACAAGTAGATCCATATATTTAAACATCAAGTTTCCCTACTCTTTCAACTCAATATTCAATTGGGATGAAAGAGTAGTAACCAACCAGCTAATTTGAAACGTTTAGCACACCTTAATAAATGCTTGTCAGTTAATTGGGGAGAAAATATTTTCACCTCTATATAAGGAGAAGCCAAGGTGTTATTCATTTCACTATTTCTAGGACATCAAAGAGATATTGAAAAAAAATACTCTATCTTTTCAACTCGCACCATATAACTTCTTTGCTAAAGTGTTAAGAATAATAGTTTGGCACATTCTTACTTTTGCTCAAACTTCTAGATATCAATCCTCCAGTTTAACAGTTTTTCTAATTTCTTTTTAGGTTGATCTCTAAATTCACTCATATTTTACTTTGAAAACTTATCTTAGTTAACTTTTATATACTCGTATCTTATGATTTTGTGCTCTGTAATATTTTGTAGAGACGATATATAGAGAGTTATTATCGCGAGCTACAAGCAATGCAGTCCTACCTTCATGCTCTTCAAGCACTTTCTCTTAAAAGAGCTCCCAATATCAACCATAATTTGGTAGACAACTCCGGATCCTATATATAGGGTGATTACCAAAGGATCTTCATGAGGAGATAAGGTCTTATTCTTCGTAGAAAAGGTGATTGCAATAGAGGACATCCCTTTATCCAAATTATAAACATACGGTAATCCATGCAAGTCTCTAGCATATCTTTTATGTGCATTATTGAAGGTCTCATTGAGCTTAGGTCCTCTATGTATATTATTGATGGTCCTTACATTAGCCTCATCGTGTAGCTCTATCTCGCTACCTGGTAAAGCATGTACGCTCATAGTTTCACGTTAAGGCTATCGATAAACTCCTATGCTATTATTCCCCTCAAGGTCACCAAAATATCACTTAGATAACAAATCTTCTATTTCTTTTTTTAGATGTCTACAATCACACATTTCGTGGCCTATATCTTTGTGAAAGGCATACTACTTAGATGTGTCTCTAAGAAGTGCCCTCATTTTTGGTGGCCATTTAACCTTTTACTCATTTACCATTCTCAATACAACTTGAGCTAGACTTACTCGAAAAGGTGGACCTCTAAAGAAAGATAATGACCTATCGTAAGGCCCCCTATTTCTAGGCCATTGACAACCCACATTGTGATTTGGAGCAAAGTGCTTATTTTTGTTAATCCTTTTGTCTTAATTCGATCCGTTTAGGCTTATTCTCATTTTTTTTCTTTTATGGTGCAGATCTAACATGGTTTTGATCTTTTTTTTTCTAAATCTAACTCCCTTTCAAAATTAACAAACATTTTAGCTTCTCAGTAAGATTCCTTCATTATCTGTGGAACTATTTTCGTTGATTCAATGAATAAATCATAACTTGTCGTGAAATGTTGGATGTGAGTTACTGGATCTTTCATTCCTTGGTTATCTTGACACTTAGAAGCACTAAACTTGGTTTGAGGTTCATTGTTCTCTATTTTGCCAAGGAAAACTGAGACACATAATTGCTTACAATCCCTATCAACATTGTAGTGTGTCTTGACTTTGTCTTTCCTTTTAATAGTTTCTTTGAAAGCCTCGTCTTGCTTTTTATTTGTTTCCTCTAATGTCTGGAAGCATGTCTCCCAACTCTTTCATTCTTGCAACAATTGCTCATTGTACTACCCTATCGCTTTAGGAGAAGGGTTTCCATCTACTACATTCTTGACCTATGAGGGCTCATTTACTATAGGATTTGGGCCAAACTCATCAACCAGGTTGGTAGCTCGACTTGGTAGATTGTCTAGGCCTGATTGTGAGCACAATGCTTTATTTTCTTGTTGGGTCTTCTCGAGCTCTTTTCTTAGCTCGAGAATTTGTCTCGTCAACTCTTGATGGGGGTTGATCTCAACTCAAGCCTCTTTATAGGCTGGCAAGTTACGATCCTATGATGAAGATGCTATTTCATTCGCTAGTTTCAACCCTTCCTCAGCTCGCATTCCCACCATAATGGATGATAGTCCTTGAGAACACGGTTTGGGGATCTTGCTTACGAGGTTTCTCTCTCACAACTTATGATGAATATTTGAAATTAAGGGATCAGAAGCTAAGGTTCGACCTTCGAGTCTTGAGCCCTATAATGGGTGTCAAAATGTTGAGATGATTTAGTTTTTAGAGAGAGAAAATAGAGAGAAGTTAGAGAATTGAATGAGTTGTATGTATCTTATATGAGATCCGTATATATATAAGACATTATATATACACATGTCGATTATAAAAGGGATACACGTCGTAGCTTATCAGAAGATTACATAAAGAAAAATACATTTAATTTGAGGTCGATAACTTAATGGCTAGGACTAGTGATTGTCCTTCCAATATTCAAAGTTATTCTATATAAGCAAGGATATCCTATGAGTACCGTTGTGGGTGTGGATACAAACTGAATCTTTCTATATTAATACGTCTGATGATTCAGGTCGGACTCCAAATCGATTCATATTATCAAACAATAATGAGAGGCTCGGGTTCGACTCCAAATCTATTCATATTATCAAATAATAATCACATTTTTTTAAAATATATGTAAGCATATTTACTAATCCTCTTATTTATCTTTACATTTATATCACAAACATAAAACACATACTAGTTATTACAGTTACAGTTTTGACGATCCTTGGTTATTTTTGAGTAGCTTAATACGTTTAATTTAAAAGCCGACACATCAAAGACAATGCAAGAAAAAAAGTGTACTTGAATTTATTAATTATTTTATTTTTATTTTTTAATTATATTTGAAAATTGTAAATTTAACATAAATATAAATAGGTACCTGGAAAAAAATTAAAACATAAAAATATAGAAAAAAATAGATGATTATGTATTTATAGATAATTTAGAAGATGTTTTAATTCCAAAGTTTTTAAAATCTGAACTTATCGGAAGAAGATTCAATAAATCCTTTTATATATTTATTATTTTTTCATAAATATTAATTTTATATATTATGCCTCTCAAATAATTGATATTTTTAAAATTTAAAGACATGATATATAGCTTAGAAGATATTGAAAAAAAAACAATTAACCTAAAAATTTAATTATTAAAATAATAATCAATTATATTTTTATATATTTATCGTATAATAAATTATTTTAAAAAAATAAAAAATATAACTAAATATATTAGTTCTTATTAGCTAAATGCATTTAGTAGGTAATTCCTGTAGAATTAAGCATATGGAATATATTATTTGAGTAAGGTTAACAAATGAAAGTTAATATATGTGAAAATGTTATTTTATATTATTTCAAGCATGGATAACCTCAAACCATGTATTTAACTTATTTTTTACATTTGGTGTTCATCTATAATGTTGTGTTATTTCCGGGGGGAAAAAGAAATCAAGTAGAGTTGTTTGTTAATATATGTGTTATGGATAACTTTTTAAAAATTAAATTATATTGGTGTGATTTTGACAGGTTAAAGTTTGAAAAGCAAACTCTTTCCTCAAACTACAAATACCTGATTCATTATAAATTACTACAAATTTTTTTTATAAAAAATAACAATAAAAATAATACTTTTAATAATATCAAATGTAATTTAATTATATTATATATAATATTTTATGGGTCTATAATTAATGTTTTTGATGATATTTTTATAATTACAAGTTTTAAAAATATTATTTTTATTATTTTTTAATATAATATTCTATTAAAATTAAAAATACAGTATTTTCAAAGAAAAAGAACCGTTCAAACTCAAAGTTGAAAAGAATACACAAACAATAAAAAAAAGATAGAATATTTAGGACAGCCCACGTGCAGGAGAAAATGCCAAATAAGTTAATTTTGTAAGCTTGGATTTGTAATGTTTAGCCACAATGATTTATAGAAACTTTGAAAAACAACAAGAAAAATATATGGACTCTGATTTTTAAGGGTTATCTGAATCAATAAACAAACAAACAAAAAATGGAAACTTCTTGTTTTGTCAAAAAAAAAAAAAAAAAGATGAGAATTTTGTTTTTAAACCTAGCCTTAATATTGAAAAAATAGAAGGGCATATTAGACATTTATTACCCCCTAAAGTCTAGTGGTAAGCTTATGATTTCACATGCCAAATGGTATGGGTTCTAAGTCTTTTGTAGTATATATGATAGTGTATATTCGCCCCCATTGTAATTAAGGATGTGAGGTAGAATTCCTCTTAGGTATATTACGCCACAAAACCCTCCATGATTGATTAAGCCTTTATTTTTATTATTTTTTAAATCCAACCAATAAGCAGCACCATTTGGTTACGAGGACTATAACTATATTAATAAGATTTTATCATTTTTTTGTTTTAAAAATATATAAACTCAATTAATTAAATTACAAAATAATTTTTAATTAATTAATTAAATAAATAAAAAATAGAAGTAGAATTCAAAATCAATAACTTTAACATCTCATTTAGGTAGTAAGTTAACGGAACGAAATTAAAACGAGAATGAAATGAAAAGGAAAAAAATATTATTTGATTTAATTATTGGAATGTAAAAAAATAAATAAGTATTATAATATTTGGTTTACAATTAAAATGAAATAAAAAACATTATATATTATTTTAATACTTTTATTCAGTAAAATTTAAATAATAAAATTTAATTATAATTTTTTCTTCACCCAAAATATATTATTAGAATTATAATTTTTCAAAATAATTATTACTAAAAAATAAAATATATTATTAAAATTATTATTTTTCTAAATAGGATTTAGAGTTTTGAGTTTTGGGGTTTGAGATTTAGGAATTTAGGTTTTAGGGTATAGGTTATACGATTTAGAGTTTAAGGTTTAGGGTTGGGGTTGAAGTTATTATTTTTTTAAATATAGTTTAAGATTTAGGGTTTTAAGTTTTTAGATTTAAGGTATAGGGCATAAAGTATAGTGTATAATATTTAGAGTTTAAGGTTATATTTGTGAATTAAGATTTAAGGTTAAAATTATTATTTTTTAAATAGGATTTAGGGTTTAGAGTTTTGGGTATAAGGTTTAGAGTTTAGAATTTGAGGTTATATTTGTGGGTTAAGGTTCATGGTTAAAATTATTATTTTTCTAAATATGGTTTAGGATTTTAGGTTTCCGAATTTGGGATTTAAGGTTTAGAGTTTATGGTATATGATATATGATTTATGACTTAGGGTTTAAGGTTATATTCGAAGTTAAGGTAAAATTAGAACAAAAAATTAAGATGTAAATAAAATCATGATTCCTTACGAAGGAGAAAAAATTATTATTCCTTATCTTTTATCAATCAATTATATTCTATTCTCACTTTTTTAACTCAAATAAACATAAAATTAAAAATAATTAATTTTTATTTTATTTCATTTCATTCCACTAAACATTAACTTAAACAATTAAAATTATCTCAAACACTCTAGATAAATGGATGATCTAGTAATTAATATGTTAATCATGTCATGGTAGATGTGTTTGTTTCCTCTCAATTTTTTAGTGCAAGTATTTTGTGGCTCATATTTGTATATTTTTTTAATATTATAAAATAAAAAAATATTCATTGATTAAGTCTTTTAAATTATTTAATATTGTAAATAAATTTTATTAATTTTTAATTTAAAAATATAATAAATTAAATTAAAATTTTAAAAATAAAATTTTTAAGAATAAAATAAAAATTATATATATTATTAATAAAAAAAAACCAACAGCTCACCCCAATCTCTCCCTAGCCACTGTATTTTTTTCTCTCACTAGTTATTTATCTTCTATTCACCTTTTTTTCTTTCTAAAATTTTTTTTATTAATAAAATTACTACGAAATAGAAGAGAAGAAATAAAAGATAGAGGAAGAAATAAAAAAATAGAGTTTTTTAATTTTTATTTTATTAATAATTTTTTTGATTTAATTAGTTATATTTTTAAATTATAAAATTAATAAACTTTATTTAAAAAATTACATGATTATAAATCGGCACAAACCAAATATATATTTATTATTAATAAAAATTAAAAAAAGAAAAAACAGCCAACAGCTAACCCCAATCCCCTCGTCCCTAGTCACTCTCTCTCTTTTTCTCCCTATCTCTCTCACTGACTTTTTTTCTCTCTCTTATTTTTTCTTTCTCTCTCACTCATTCTCAATCTCTTATTCATCCTTTTTCTTTATAAATTTTCTTTTTTATTAATAAAATTACTATGAAAGAAAAGATAAGAAAGGGAAGGAAAGAAAAAGAAATAAAAAAATGAACTTTTTATTATTCTTTTATTAATATTTTTTATTTTATTAAAAATTTCGACTTTTAAATTATAAAATTAATAAGATTTATTTAAAAAATTACATGTAGCACAAACCAAAAATAAATAAAAAAATTATTACCCTTCTACCTCCACATCGCCCCTGATCCGTACCCACCACCGATCGATCATCACAGACTGAAAAGAACCAGAGGCGTATGGGGAAGAAAATCCAAGCAGTTTGGTTGCCTACCCATGTAGAGATGACCATAGCCACTACCATGAAACAAGAAGTATCAAATAGCTAGGGTCTTTGAAACGTTAAGAAGAAAACCTAACCCACCCCACGTTGTTGCTGATTTTTCATCATCATCCTTTACCACATGCCCTAATAGAGCCAAAGTTGTATTGGGCAAAAAAATCCAAGCAATTTGGCCGCCTACCTTGTTGCAATCACTAAGTATCATACAAGTTCTACACTGTTTGTTTATTAGATCTAGGTTGAGAGAGAGAATTTTATTTTATTTTTCTTCCTTTTAAATATCACGTCATATTCTTAATTTCACCATCATGTACAACACCTAAAATATAGATAAATGTTGAAATTTGGTAAGTGCTATGCATTTTTTTATTTTTCATCTTTAGTCAATTTTATGGGATAGAATTTAGATATTTAACAGTTTAATGAAATAGTATATAATATATATATATATATATATATTTACTGTTCTTTTGATTGTTTATCATAGGGTATATCTTTTTAATGTCTCAAATGCCTACTAAGAGAAGAAAATTTATCTTAAAAATATAGTATAAATCATAGCATTTGATAGTATGTAAATTTAATTTTATTATTACTTGTTATAATTTTTATTTTTTATAATCTATTTATTTTATTTTATATATTTTAATTTAATTTTTTGTTGTTATATATTATCACAAAATTTTTTATTTGCCCCCTATTCAATTTTACATTAAAAATTATATAAAAAATTTATTTATCTTCAATCCATAACTAATATTATACTAAAAAATATATTCTTTTATAAAATAAAATAATTATTTTATTACACCAAAAGTTATACCAAATATTTTATATTTAATAATTTAATAATTTTTTATTTTTTATATAGTATTTATTTAATTTAAATTTATTATATATAATTAAAAAAATTATTAAAAAATTGGTACGTGAATAATATCACGTTAAATTTATTATATATGATTAATTTTTTTATTAAATTTTATACAATATTATGTATGGTATTAAATTTGACTTAAAATTTAATGATTGGTTGAAGGAGTTATGACCCAAAATTTATACCAAATTTGATATTTTGATATAATAAAATCTACATTGCAAATTTCTAATAAATCATCCTATATTTCATTTTTTTTTTATTTTTTAAGAAAAACTATCTATTTTTTATTTCACACTCCTGCTTATATATAGTTGATTTCCGATTCTCCGCGCGCTACAAAAATAATAGGGCATAAAAAAAAAACAAACAAAACAATCAGAATGATTCTGAAATCTGAGTATATGGCATACCACAATATATATCATAATATTTATATGCATAAAAACTTTTTAATTATTTATTGAATATAAAATAAAAGATATTTATGATAAAATAATTATGAGTTAAATTAATTATGTTAATTAGATTAATATATGTATTAAATAATGTGTTAATATCAATTTGATATGAAATTGAAGTTGTTGGTGATAACTGATTGTGAGACAACTTATCAATAAATTTAATTATATTAGATCCATTAAATTTGATAATTTCTCTCTCAACTTGGTATCAGTAGAACTGCTATTTGTTTATGCTTTTGTAAGACTATACCTCCCCCAAAGTGAGAAATGAGTTCGGTACAGTACAACTACTAAAGAGAACAGTCAAAAACAGTTATTTACACCCACTTTTCTATAAGACCTACAACACCCGCCCAAAAAACCCAAACCCATTTTCTTCTTCCTCATCTTCCTTCACACTTTCAGACAATTCTCTCACCACCCCCCTTCTTTCTATCTATCTCTAAAACAAGACTCAACCTTTGAATGGAGAACCATCGAACTCCTCTACTGAGCTGGGCGTACTTCTGCCAAGGAAAGGTAAACAAGTTCCTTTCTTTTCATCTTCAGGGTAGTTTTCAAAATGCACAATGGGAATTTCTTTGCTTTTATTTTGGTACAAAAGTTTACAAATTTAGCAACTTTTCATATTTTTTAGGCTTTGGGTAAGGCAGAAAACTAATGGGTTTTTTCTAATTTTGCAATTTGAGTACTAATTTTCTCATGTTTTTTGTCTTTTGGGTGAAACAGACTGTTGAAGAATTGAAGCATTCACTTTTGTGTACGACATTAGAACTTCAACAGACAAAAGAAGTTGTTCAAGAGGAATTCAGAAAAAGAGATGACCAACTAAATCACCTTAAAGATCTAGTTAACAAAGCCATCAAAGAAAGAGATGAAGCTCATGAAAAATGTCAAAGACTCCTTGAAAAACTCCTACTTGAACAACAAAAACAACAAACAGCTCCTCTGTCTGGAACTTCAAGTATTGAAGATGAACCCAGAAGAGGAATTGACTCAAATAATGGATTTTGGTCTTCGGATTGTGAAGAAAGCATAGTTTCATCTCCAATTATTGACCCAATTCAACCTTCACAAACCCAATTGCCACCACAGACAAACATGTCAGACACAACATTAGACCTAGTTTCTGACAAGCCATTACCTGAAAAAGGCAAGCTTTTACAAGCAGTAATGAAAGCAGGTCCTCTTCTTCAGAATTTGCTTTTAGCTGGTCCTCTTCCTCAATGGAGACACCCACCACCACCCCTTGAATCTTTTGAGATTCCTCCAGTTACAATTCCATCTCCATCTCCATCTCCATCACCATCACAACAATTTCTATCCCATGATTCTTTGATTAATATAACCAATTGTGGCAGAGTCAACAGAAAAAGAGTTCATTCTGAAGGGTCTGAGTCTCCTACCGAGGTCAAGTACCAAAGGGTTGTTCTCCACTAACTAGTTCTACTACTGCAATTACCGTTGGTGAAGAGAGGAGTAACCCCTTTAATTTTATTATAGGATTATAATTATAATTTTATACAACTATAAGTTTAGTGAGATGAAGTTGCTTGATGGGTATGTGACTGATCTAGCATTTGTATAGTAGTATGGTTTGGTTGAGAAAGATGGTATCCCAAATTAACTCTGTCAAACCAGCAAAAAGAGAGCTTGTAGTGTATTGGGAGCTTTTCTGCAAGGTTTTGCGTCTCTCTTTCCCCACTTGTAGGTTTAGTTTTGGAGTAATATAACAAATGACATGATAAAAGTATTATTAGTAAATACTTTTTGTCATGTTAATTGAGATTATCATGTTAATTGAGATTATAATAGATATGTAATATGTTAATTGAGATTATGATAGATATGTAATATATAGTAGTGTTTCACTTTTAAAGTCATGATCATCTCAAATGGTATTTGGTAGATTGTGATTTGCTTCTAGCATCATATGCTAAAAGTATGGGATATTAATACAAGATAATTTTATTGTTACATGTAATTAGTAATTATTTTTCTTATTTTTATTTGACTTATGTCCAAAATTGAAGTGGAATGTAAAATGTAACTCCAAGTACCAGTTAAGTGAGTGTGTGAGAGTGTGAAATTGAGGGGGAGAGAGATATTGATGATATGAAACAATTAATGGAGTATGGTGAAGAGTTGTTAGAATTGGAAGATGGGTGTGGTCAACAACCAGAAGGTTGTTTTTCCTCTCTTCTTTTTAGGACCTTTTGTTTGTAAGTTTAAGTGGATCCCACAAATCAGAATCAGGATCTACTACTGGTGGGAAGAATAATTATGTATATATTATCTTTTGAAAGAGAAGTATTGAGAAATTTAAATCTAATCTTATATGTTCCTATAAAATCATTTTCACTCTGTATTTTAACACTAATTCACTAAGTAAAGTTTCTTTTGTAAAAATATGCCCCCACTAAAAACACCTTGGTTTAGCAGAACGACTTTATTTCTAAAAAGGGGAGCAAATAATGCAAAAGATGGTATCAAACTTGCCAATGAAATTGCAAAAGCATTTGGGGTTGGTTGACTAAGCTTTAAGAGCCATAGCAAGTAGCAACATTGCAAGAGAAGGAGCGGCGCTAAATTCTTCTTATTGTTGCTCTTTTTACATACAACATTAACCCTGAAGTACTAAAGGGTCAATTTATGGCACTGCAATGACAATGGGATGGAATTCGTACAAAATATATCTTTTGAGTAAATCTTACTCATCACTTTCCTATGGATATAGATAAAAATAGGAGGAAAATATTTAAGAGAATCAAAATTATTTATAATTAAGTTTTATATATAACTTATTCACATTATTTTATTTTTAATCCTATTAAGAAAAATAACGTAAAACATATATTTCCGTAAAAAAAACTATTTTCTAAAAGAAACATCTTTGCATCTCAAGAAAAATAACATAAACATATTTTTTCTTCGGAGGAATTAAAAGTAAAACTTTATATATAAAAAAGATTGTATAATACAATTAAACCTTTCATATATTTTTACTTATTAATTAAAAATCTAATCTATAATTTACATTAAACGACTTCCAATCAAAGGCTATTTAAATTGAACAAAAATCATTTAAATTCATTCAATGTTATACTCTAACTAATTAAATATCATTTAATTTTATTAAAATCTTATTTTTATTGTTATAATTTTTAGAGATTTTTTTTACAAAAAAAAATCAAAAAACTTAAACAAATAACTTACAAGAAATTTTTCATTTTATTTTCCTAAAAATCACAAGTGAAATTGTTATTAAACACTAATTTCACAAAATAAGAATTCACAAAAAAAATTGTTAATCAAAAATTTAAAAAAAAATCATTAACCATAATCTCTATCAAGCAAAACCTGAACGATTCCAGGTCTAAGAATTCATCTAAGCCTCCTTGTGAGGCATTCAAATATATGGTTGGGGCACATCATCCCAATAATCTCATGGTAAAAGTGGTATCCGCATCCTCTTAAATGTGAGTTTAAATCCCCTCCCGATAATTTAAAATAATTAATGACTATGTATCACAAAGTAAATTTTATCATTGAACGTAAAAAAAAATTAAAGTTAGGGATTCGCTTCCCAATGTGTAAGTTAATGTAATATTACGGAAAAATAAGTTCAAGTAAGCCTACAAGGCATTTTTTTTGTTAAACATGCAAGAAATTTTTCTGGAAACTCAATAAATCAATGTTTACTTTGGAGTTCAATCCAAATCCTAAATATTCATTGGCTTGAAAAATCAGAGTATATACTTTTCTATTTTAAATCGTGAAGAAAAAACCCCATCACTATTGCCATATGGAGACTTTTGACAAGCCCTAAGAACTCGATGATCATTAATGAATATGAACACCCAAAGCAAAGACAGAATCTAGAAGACCATTGGCAACTTCTTGATCTACACGGCAAAGCTATGAAGGAAAAAAAAGGACTAGACGATTCTTAGATCAGTCCAATAACACCTTGACCAGACTAGAGACTTTTAGTGATTCAATGCACTTCTAAACTAAAAATGACCTCTGCTTTAGGGAAACGTCTCTCTCACCATTCTTCATTAGCCTTATCATTAGCTTCTACACACTTTCTACAACAATCTCAATCTCTTCTGGGAAATTTTATCACTTCCTTAAATAACACATTCTTAGGCTAGGGTCCATGATAATGACTACACACACTTTCTTATTCTCATCATTCATCTTTTAATCCAAAAATTAAAATAAAAAAATTGTACCACCATTCTACTTTAAACTTGAGAAGCAGCCATCAAACAGTAAACTTAAATATCTACAAGAGCAAATATGTTAATTGCAATTTCATATAAGTTATTCATATCGAAATTAGAAGCTAAAACTCTGGCCTGGGGACAAATCCATACAGATTAACGCTTTCTTAATCTTTAATTAAGTAAAAAATTTAAAGGTTTGAGCAAGGGAAAAATTGAAAATTGATAAACCATACCAATTTTCAGTACTTTCTTTTCTGCATTTCACTCGTGTAAATCTCAATATACAAGAAGTTAGTACACAACTTAATTTTGTTTGTTATTCTTTATCAAATTTCACAAGGTACTTGTCCACATAACTAAATTAAAGTCTTTGGAACCTGTAACACAACAGAGGGAGGGGCAGGCAGAGAGAAAGAAAAGAGAATTCATTCCAACAGCATTTTACAGAACCTTCACATTTCACCATGTATATATATGTGATTTGCTCTGTATCAAGTGTTTGCAAGAAACAATTTTTCTTTTCCATAGCCAAAAAAAATAAAATTGTTTTCCTTCTTTTGATGAGAAGAAAAACCTAGTAGCATTCTATCCTGCTATAGATACCAATAATAGATGCCTGAGTGATGTTATAAAAATAGAAACTTCTTTCCTTTCATTAGAATGAGGTTCTAGGCTACAAATTTCAATTACCTTTTTTTTCTGGGAATCTTGTAGAGGGCTTACCACTGGTTTATGGATGCAAAATGTGGATGGTACTCAATATTGGGTCAAATAACATTGACCGAAAACCAAAGACTTCATCTACTCGAATAGTTGTAGAAAAACTACTCCCATCTTTGTCACACAGGAAAGGTTGCCAGAAAAACTGAAAACATCAGAGTTCTTCCCCTCAAATTCAATCTTCTTCGTTGTCATCTTGATTGTTGGATTGATTTTGACTTTGTGCAGTGTACATTTCAGCAACCTATGATTTAGAATGACTATTAAACAAAAAGAAAGAAGGAAATTATAATATTTAAAAAATAAATAAATCTGAGAGGTCCATAATGACATTTGGAGAGCTTTTTTTTTTTTGCCTTCGAATTTAAAGAACAGTACATCACAATATTTCTTCCCAATAATGGAAATGGGTACAAGACCAGATAATCAAGAGCCACATGCAAACTTGGAACAAAAAGATAGGGACAAAAATAAAATAAATATGAATTTTGTAGAAAATGTACTCCATAGATGATCAGGATGACTTCATACAATGATATAGGAAACATATTATGTTCACCTGCTCAGATGATGAGGATTGTTCAGGAGTCTTGTCTTCCCTAACACGAATAAGACGTGGGAACCGAAGGGAAATGCCCTATTCACAAGAAATAAAAAATAACTTTCTAAATTGCATCGAGAAAATGAGTGATGATAGGGTCCATGAGTGTATAACCAAAGGGGGGACAAGCAAAAGATATGCACATCAAATAGAAAGAAAAAAAAGTGAGCCATTGAACCTTATCTGGATCTACAATGCCAGCAGCAGCACGATGAACAGGGCTAATCGTCAAGTCTGCAGCTTTCACCTCCCAAACCTGGATGATAGTGATAACAAAGACAAGAAACAATAAGCCCCCTTTTCTTTTTTTCTTTGTTTTGCTTACAAATAATAAGCTCTGCTTTAATCAGATATTGAGTTGTTTATAAAGCTTTGGACAACAATGCTTCACAAGATACAAGAGATAACCTCGGAAATATAATATCACACATCAGATATTCAATAGTTAGTTGTCTTTGTTAAATGAGAGCAATAACAAATTGTTTCTATGTGCACAGACATTCCAATCCAGAATGGCTCATAACTGGAAGAGACCAGGTTGGTCAAACATAAATGTATAGCAACTGTAGCAGTCAAAAAAATTTCTTGGGCGACCAATCATGTAAGATTTTGGGATCAGCAATGGCAACAAAGAGAAACCAGCTAGGACAATGGCAACAAAGAGAAACCAATATATCCAATCAGGTACACAAAGTAATTATACTTGCAATCTCTGCGAAATTACCAAACAAAATTTATAAGAGAAATTACTACTAAGAAAAAAGAAGAGCAACTATTGAACACGGCAAGCACAACAAACAAGATGATAGCTATTTTTATTACCTCAGTGGGCTCAAACCATACATCTGGAGATATGGTATCTGCAAACCGATAGTAAGGCTGCAATTAACAGAATGTGTTTGAGCGAGCAAGAAACAGTACCCAAAAGATACATAGAGAAATCTCCAGTTGCAATACCTAAAAGAATACATTGCACCTACTTTTGGTTTTGGGATCACTTTAGAACGAAGACTAGTAGAACGTTCTTCAAGCATTGCCTCAGAAAAACCAGTGCCTATCCAGTGCCACATTATACTTCAGACAGTGTTCATAACTAAAGAAAATTCATAACCATTTAAAAGTTGCATTCTATGCATGCATCTGCACTCCACCCACCTATTTTACAAATGCTTTGAAACTCTTCATTATTGCTGTCATAACAAGCAAGAAGAAAGGCACCATAGACACCTGCAACATCAGTGATATTTTAAGAAAAAGGTTGAAACATATAACTTCCCCTAAGGTTCGCCAAAATAATAAGCTTACCCCTCAAGCTTGAAAGGTAACAAACTGACCTAGATTCAACACTTTACCGCACCATCTTAACTAGTAATAGCAATTCAGGCATCCAAAATTGTTAATTCTATAATTGTTTTGGGATCACGTCTTTTTTAAGCTAGTAGTACAGAAAAGTTGCTTAATCTAATAGAGCTATAGATCCGTTGGGTTATTTTTCTATTTAGGCAAGTCTCAGGGATACTCTGCATAGTTTTTCCCTATTTAAAAAATTGAACTTAAAATGAAAATTTCATAGCATAGAAGAAAAAACAAAAAAAACATTCTGTAGATTTTTAAGAGGAAAAATTACAGGTGTATATGACTGAAGAACTCAGGCCTCCAAGAGTTTAGTAATAGTAGCATAACAAAAAAGCCAGTCCAATTAATTGCAAAAAGGCCATATAAAAAACTGTACTAGTAGAGATCACATTACTAAGTGAAAATGCTATTGGGTCACAATTACCTGTACGCTTTCCCCGGCCATGGAATGCAGCAATTGGAACCAAATCCAGTGAGTCCCCTATACTGCAACACAAGCAAGTTATAAATAAAAATGCAAAGAACTTAGCAGAATTAGGATGTAAAGCAGATGCTAACCTCTCCATATAATCTTTCTTCAACTTCAGCCAGTTAAGCGACCGTTTAGAAGGCTCATATGTAGCATCTCTACTCAATGTTTTGATAATCAAACCCTCACAACTGCAAACAATAATAATTTTATTAAAGATAGTTGTAGTGTCTTAATAGCTAATTAAAACAAATAAACAAAGGCAAGTTGACAATGACAAATTACAACATAATAAAACATTAAAGACAACATGGAAGATATGTCAGATAATCTGTAGTTCATCTCATTGGTGAACCCCTTATTCAAAATTGGCAATAATACCAAAGCAATCCAAATGCACGTGAGTATGTTTCCGTTTTTTAAACTATTTTGGATTAACTATTATAGAGATACCATTCAATCAAGTTTATTCAATTTACTCCAGTTAAATTTTTTACCCAATTTGTTCCCTGTTAAAGTTTTCTAATCTAATTTATTCCCTGCTGTTCTAGATTTGGTGGAGTTTGATTCTCAAAGGTGATTTGTTTTCCCTTCCGATTACTAACAGTTAGATCTTAGTTAACTCCCATATTTGACACATGAGATTGGAGAGAACAACCATAACTAAGATTTTCCATGTGCAATGTGGGAGTCAATTAATGTGTTCTCTTATTAAATTGATGTTGGATTGTTAGTAATTGGATAAAAGTCCCATTTGGAGAGCCAAGTTTGATAAAATCTAAAACAAAAAGAGAGTAAACTTGATAAGAACATATAAATATTAACATAAACTTGATAAGAACATATAAATATTAACGGGGAGTAAATTTGATAAGTTTGATGTAAAAAGACCCCATATTTTTTTAGGGAATGAAGGAGTAGTGGTCCCTTAGATTAGGTTATTTGTGCTATTTGATCCCTTGGATTATAAGTTGCGTCATTTAGTACTTTAGTTTAAAAAAAGGAATAAATTAAAGACAAAACAAATCATTTTAATTTTTTTTAAAGTAATATTTTTATATAAATTTGCCCTTAATTGGCCCCTTAAAAACTAATATTTTATAAAAAATCATTAAAATGATGTGTTTTGTCTTTAATTGGCTCTTTTTCTAAAGTTAAACGACTAAATGACATCACTTATGATCTAAGGGACCAGATGGTACCTAACTTAAGGGACATCTATGACACTGTTATCTTTTTTTTTAATAGTAGCCCTCTAATGTAGTGGATACAACTATTAGTAGAAACTGAATACCTTCCATCAACAGCAGCATCGAGAAATTTCTGTATTTCTTCGATATCATTAGAAGTTATGGCAGTGGCAAATTGAAAATATCCAGCTTCTTCCTCAAAAGAATCATAAAGACACTGTACAAGGGATTACAAAAATTGGTAAGGATTATTTTCTAAATCAGAATGCCAACAATGCTTTTGTTCACCTGACATGGACTTTGTTTATTTAGACTCAATCATTGGAAGAACTCAAAGCACTCATTAAATTACATGCATGGTGGAATTTTGACAAATGATCATATCTTATATATTCACTGTTATCACTAAGCAAAGCACCTAGATACAAGTAAAGGCGTAAAAGGTGAATCATATGAAATAAAATGGAGTGCCTTTTATAAAATAATATACCCTCAATATGGTGAAAAATGATTGAAACTGTCAAAAAAAAAATATAAGAGCATATATCAATTCACATTGCATTAGTGAGACTAGCAACTAGTAAGATGTGCAAGATAATACTTCTGGACACGAAAAGAGAGAAAAATCAAGAATGTGCTATCCAAATCCCATGACTTTAATCATATATAGAGATTACAAACAAGTAACCTTACTATGTAGACCGTACTACAAAGACTAAGCTAAACTGAACAGGAGATTATTAATCTTCAAGAAAATAGTACCCAAAAAAAAGTTCCCCCTCTTAGCATCCAACCCTTACAATCAACGATGTTGCCATCAAATAGGAGCAAAATAACAACTAATTTACAGATAGATAAAAGAAAATGATTTTACACCTGTCTGCGAACTTTCAACTCTTCTTGAATGAGTGGTCGGCCGTTAAGATATAATATATCAAAGGCAAACATGCAAACATCAACCTTGATATCATTTAAAACTACATTTTTTCGAGCCCGAGTGCTGAGTATCTGCAATGAAATCATTTGGTGAAAAGTACATTCTATCTCAACCCAACAAATATCATTGCCAACTACTACTGGGGAAATGAATTAGTGAAAAATGTTCTGGGAAAAAGCAAATAAATGTGTTCAGCATAATGAAAAAGGAGAAAAGCAGCACAGCTGGCTTTTGTAAGGACAAATGCAAAAGTGATAAAACATTAAAACATAGGGAAAACACTACAAGGAACTGGAAATACTAAAGGGCAGATTTCAGAAGAGCAAATAGTTTCATGCACCATTTTGGTATTTTATCCATGGCCTTAAAATTCAGACCTTTTCCTTTTCATATCTTAATAATATGGATTTGCAAGCTGAGGGTAGAGCGTTGGTGAACCTACACATAAAAATGCTGCAAGGCTAAAACTTTTAATAGCTTAATGGTATCTAGGTGGAGATCAACAAGCAAATAATCCCACATACAAGTGCAGTACCCTGCGACCTCAGCCCAGGGTAATTATAGCCCGCACCTAGGAGGTACTTATGCAAGTGTTATCTCTAAATTTGACTATGTAAATAAAATGAACCAGTACTAATGCCAATACAGACATAAAGTTTGTCACTCTCACTAAAAGTTTAAGCAATTTAATTATCCTTAAACCAGCCAAATAGTATTGCGTCTGCAATAATTGCTAGACCTCCCACTAACTCCTCCCAATTTGCCAGTTCCACATTCTTATTTCAATAGTTAAATAATAGATTAAACTCCTAGAGCTCATATCTTCAACCAAATTGACAGGTAAACTTTTCTATCCGTTACCTTTACAAAAAAATCACAAAAGTCTATTTTGTAAGGATAATGGACCAGTGATGTCCCACTTTTGCGGCGTAAAGATAATGAACTTGTGCTACCCCGCCTAATAGGTAGGAGATTAAAGTGCATTTCCGTTAAAGCTAGGGAACGTAGGCTACCTTTGTTCCTAAAAAAAATGTACACGTTTCTGTTCCCCATGACTCTGCCCCATAATAACTAGTTGCATCAAGCTCTAAGGTAAGGATTACTACTTTTATTGTGTCGCATTCTGCCCTCTAGTCCGAGTATCCACCATGTTCTTTTTAAGAAAATTTACTACTAAAAATCTATTCTAGTAATGTTCTAGATCACAGAAAATATGACGCAGAGAGCAATGTGTTTGCAAAGACAATGCTAACAGAAATGTTCTTGATCACATATTCTTGCATATACCAATATTTATGGCAGTAGCAAGAAATATTTAACCTGGAATGGCAGAATTTTTTGTTTCTCACGATCATAGGCAACCAGCTCACAATCCAAAACAAATGATTCCACGCATGACTTCTTTAACCTGCAAGCTGACCGCAATTGTTAGTTACAGATGCATAGGCATACAAAATGCCAATGTTTCATGTAGCATCAGCATTTACTGTGAAACTAGAGCTTGAGGAAAAATATGCAATTCATATCATTTCAAGAAAAAAATTTATTTAGGTTGATACTTGTGCCTGCAATTCAGAAGCATCAATTCTCATTCATTTAGAAAGATACAACTCTAGATCCACCATATGCCCAAGACCACTGGGAACTTTCACAATGAAGAATGTAACAGGCTGTCAACAAACTCTGAAAGAAGCATACCTTGAAACAGCAGATACAACATCAGGAAATTTTCCAGTGTTTCTTTCGGCATTTCGACTGTATATCTCAACTGAACCATTACCCAAGTAATGTATCTGAACAGAATAATTTAATAAATTATAGCAAGAACATATGACTAGCATAGAAAAAATAATAAGGGTCAATCCTCGGAAAAAAAATAACAAGGGTAAATTATAAATACCACACCTGACATTTGTCTAAATAACAAATTGGCCCCTAAGGATTGAAAAATAACAAACATATGCATTGCCATGTTAAATTTAACATTTAATTGCGCCATTTTTTTTTTTTTTTTACAAAAAGCATCTAATTGTCTAGGAAAAAAATGTTAAATCTAACTGTGAAAGAGTTCAATATGATATTTTTCAAACTAGAGGGGATAGATTGTTATTTAAACAAGGGTTATGCAGGAATTTTCCCAATTAACAATTGTAACCCAGAACAGTCTAACCTGTGCACGTTCTCCATCATACTTGTACTCACAGGTGTATTCGGTGTCCATAAACTTTTGTACAATCTCAGATACCCCCTTAGTAGGTTTTGCTAGCATAGGTCCAACCGGGACACCCGGGGTGAAGCTACAAGTCTTCGGAAGATTCCACAAACCACCATTCAGAAGGGCGGGGATAATGTTGTCATAGACAGGTAATACAGAGTATACTTGCTTAACGATCTTTACAGCCTGGTGCAAACAGTTATAAAGCCTACTAGTAATGAGAGAAATACATGATAATTTCTTCATAATGTAATTCACACAGAGATCAGACTTTCCAGGTAAGAGCTAATGCGTGTTAATATGAAATACAAAAGGGTAACTCAAGTAGACTAAATTCGACCTTTTTAACTTAGTACCATACCCTTCCACCCAAATTAAAAAAATATTATGTTTCCAGGCATCATGTAATGCCTACCAGGTGATGCTTCTCCTCGAGAGGTTATTTTGTGCATCTAAAACACGAATTTTAGTAACATTTGCAACAACTGCTGTTAAAGGAATAATCTCACCTCTTCTATAGGAGACTGAATATTTGGTAGTGGAGTAGAATGTTTTTCATTATATACTGCAGCCTGGCCCAATGCAGCTAAAAGAGTCTGCTCTGCCAATCCAATTCGCAACTTTGCCTATAAAAAGAAGTAATCTTGTCGAGAGCTTACAATAGGCTAAAGGAACCAACAACAAGAATTTAATATAAGAAAAAAGCGCAACCTGAAGCAAACGGATCAAATATTGAGGTTCACAGTCAGTGGCAGCCACAAGAAGTGACTTGATACGGTTCTTTTTCTTCTCTTGACTATCTTTACCAGATTCCTAGTCACATTCAAAAACAAGGCAAGTTAGTTGCAAATTAAATCAAAACTCCACCAGTGCTGAACTTTAACTCCTCTATAAAAAAAATTCTGTCAAACAAATTAACAGAAATCAGTGCAAGTGCAAGTTTAGGCAAATAAACAAGAAAACATCAATAATGTGGATAAATAGATATAACATCATTGCTGATCCATAAAACTGCATTGTTCGTGACAAATATCATGCTTAAGTTACAAAGTTGAAAATGAGGCAAGTTTACCCATCTTCTTGCTACAAAATTCAGGCCAGACCACATAACGAAGTTTGAAGGATTGAAGCATTGTTGGTTAAAAGTTGTTGATTGATCAATAATATAATTAAAGAACTAAAGCTAAATAAGAATTCCAATAGAAACAAATATTTTAGGTTGAATATCATTCTATGCTAAGTGAAATTTGCAAGAACCTGTATATCTAAGCAGATAAAACATAATGTTTCCTCAAAACCCTTTAGTATGTCCTCTGGTGCACAAAGGAATAAAATATGAGTTTACAGCCTTGGAAGAAGTGATCCAAGTGGGCCAAACAGAACTTTAAAAATATTAAAAGATTACCTTAGCAATGAGACGGAAAGTGTCAAAAACCTTTGTAACCGTCAATGGATCAGGCTTGCGCATCATAGACTGAGATGATCGGCTTGCTTTTGCTACAAGACCTAAATCTCCCAACTCCTGCCAATTTAAACACCATTCTTATCAAGAGATAGGAGCAAGAAAAAAAAAAGATGCAACACAGTTAAGAAAATGTATCCAGAAATTGAAGATAAGCAGGACTTTTCCAAGGCCAACTGTCTGACAAAAGGAATAGGTTATAGAGAATATATGCAAGTCAGAAAGAGCCAAAGACTCTGAACACATGATGCAGCAAATCTTTCAATATCCATGCAATTTACTCTGATCTGTTTAGGACCTCGTTTGTCAAGTTTTACCACTATCGTTATTAACTTCAATGTGATCCAGTTTGGTCAAGAACAAAAAGAATATTTCATTTCATAAAACAGAGTAACAGACCATGTCATCTAAAAGCTTATCTTCAATTCATATGTAAAAGATTCTTCCCCTTATATTACAAAGCAATAAAATACCATAATTTCATGGATTTTATTATTTGGGCCTATACAAACAGATAACAGTTAAAACGCAATTAAAGGTTCCAGTTTATCCAAATTATCGAACAAGTGGACATTATAAATTTTTGGGGAAACTATAAAGTTGAATTATACCCATATTCACAATCTAGGTTTGAGTTAACTTTATTTCACATATATTTCAAACCCTATTCGTTTTACTGTTCACTTTTCCAATTTCCATTTTCACACAAATGAAACACTTGCAAATCGCACACACACTTGCAACTTATTGAAGGTTTAGGGCTTAAAGTTTTAGAGTTATTAAGGCCTAACGTATGTAAAATTTTGTAAAGATTATAAATGTTGGTGGCATTCGTGAACAAAAAGTTTAAGTATAAACTAGTTTCTAAGCGCGTATTCATGACCGCTATTCAAAGCCAAATAAATGTCTGAGTTTCAATTTGATGTGCTTCAGGTATACAATCTTTACTTAACACATTAGAATTCAGTTTACACACATAAGAAAATATGATGTGTGTGTGTGTTGGTCAATCAATCGTGTACGATTTAGTTGCTTTGGAGTTGAAATTCTAATTAAAATGAATCAATCGAAGTTAGGTTCGATTGAATGAGAGTCTAGATCGATCAAGGATCGATCGTGATCAATCTATCTATTTTTGGATTTTTATTAATCATTGCTTGATCGATCGAAAAAGGTTTCGATCGATCGACTTTATTGCTTTGATCGATTTGCTCTGATCTCGCATAAGTTTGCAACTTAAAACTTTTTTTTTACTCGAGTCAAACTGGTAAATTATCATATGATTCCATATTTATTATTGATCTATGAAATGTTTTATGAATAGAAAGGTAACTGTCTAATGACTAAGCATTAGGGTTTCAATTTTCCTATTTAAACAACATAATGCTCTTTGTTTTAAACAACCACACCTATTCTATATTCATCCATTTTTTGTGTTTTTCCTCTCAAAATGTTTTTTGAAAACTATATCATATTTTCTTGGGCTCGTTCTTAATTTAATCTATCAAACATTGTATGGTTATGTTTGATTGATTACTAAGCCTATTTGTTTTTATGATACTATGCTTTTAAACCTTTGTTCTAGGGTTTTCTAAATGATTTACTTTAACTGATTTAAATTTTGAATCTTTTAACAAGGATTTTTCATTATTGAATCTACTCTAGAACACACTTTGAACTTGTGCTAACTTTTCAGGTACTTGCTGAGCAGGTTCGATTGTTCATGTAACTCGAGAGATCAAAATGTTGGTCCAGATCCGTATATCTACCTTGTAGAGACCGTGAAAAAGAAAAAAATAGTAAGTAGATTACTTTGGGGGGGTTTATCTGTGAATGGTAGTTTAAGACCTAACTTTGTAATCAAATTTATTTTCATAGTAAATAGTTAGATGTTCTGATGGATCAGTGGTTTTTCTCTTAGGTCATTATTGTGACTTAGGTTGTTTCTGCATAAAATATCGTACCAAGTTTATCTTTATTTACACATCATTGCTTGTTTAATCGCTTGATAATTTTAATTAGACTTAATTTGAAAAATTACCTATTCATTCTTCCTAAGTTAATTAGATTTATAACTTGAACTTTCAAATTTTACATAGGTGTGTAAAAATTTTACACACCAATTTAACTCCTATTTTTAGAAGGGTATGTCAAATTCACTTGCCCAACAAGGTCTACTTATAAAAAAAATTGCTTAACTCATACAGTCATACTCCTTTGTGAAACATGCTAAATCCGGGGAAGATTTCCATAAAAAATTTCACCTATCATTTATCTATTGTGCTAATATAGTAGCAAAAACGATAATAACATTATAACAATTTCACAAATTCAACAACACATACCCACCCAAAAAAGAAAAGGAAAATTACCTTGTACTGCTTCTTAACCTGAGCTTCAGTCCTCCCACAAGCTTCAGCAAGCGCTTTGATAATCGAAGCATCCCCTATTCCAAGCTCCAAACCCTCATGTGCCGGAGCAATACGATTAGCCGAAAGATAAACCACAGCCACCAAATCATCAGGCGTAGTGTACATCACAGTCCTCAGCATATTGCACACTATATCTGTAATCACAATCCTCCCAGTCTCATTCGCTATCAAATCAAAAGCCAAAGAAAGGAACAAAAAAGGAACCTTTTCACCCTCATCCCAAAAAGCTACCAATTTCGGGTCAAACTCCCCAGCTTTCCTCTTCAATTTCGAAATACTACTCTTCAACTTCGCAACCCTCTCCACAGAACTCGTCGAATCCGCACAAAATTTCTTCTTGGCATTTCCAACTCCATCACTACCATTTTCTTCAACCCCATCTTTTCCATTGGCCGATTGCAAATGGGTCTCCTCCGACGGCTTGGAATCGGAGTTTGGAGCAGGTTCAGGGTCCGAAGCTATGCGCTTCTTGGGTGATGAAAGAGATTGAGATTTCTTCTTGGCAGCTGCGGCGGCGCGAGCGCCGGACATTAAAGCGTCAAAAGCAGAGGGACGAGAGGACATGTTGAGATTAGGGTTAGGATTTGCTGAAAGATTAATAGGATAAGAAAGAAAGAGAGATTTGGAGGCAAATTTAGGGAACGTTGAGGACTTGAGGTTTAAATGGGGAAGATGGAGTGTGACTTGGCGTAGATTATAGTATGAACAAAGTCTGAACATCGAAAATTCATGTATACAAGAAAACACAAAGGAAATGGAGACGAAATAGTGGGAAAAATGCAGACGAAGGTAGAGAAGTGGCGGGAAGGACAGATCCGGGAATAATAAAGCTATGCTATCAAATGGATGGGTTGGATGGGATTTTGGACGGACGTTACCATTTGACCCTAATACGGATCCAAGTTGTTTACTATTTGACTCGTTATTGCTTGATTTAAACTTGGGGCGGGTGAAAGGACAACTTCATTAATTTTTTTAAACATATCTTGTAATTAAAATGATTATAACATAATTAAATGAAAATTTTAATTTATCCCAACATTCGAATTTCCGAAGCCAAAAAACTTACGTCATCGTGTTAAAAAGTATTAGAGTAATAATCTTTCCTAATAATTTTTCTTATAAGGTGAAGTTTGCGTTTGGCAATACTATATATATTACAAATCCAAATTTCAATCCTTATGTATTATTAACCATTGATATTATAAGATTTTATTATCAAATATATATATAGTGATAAATTAAAAATAAATAAATAAAAAATACATATTTTCTTATAGACAATTTAATGAGTAATATAATTTTATTAAACATCCTTAAATTAAGATTTTTTTATCTTTTAAAAAACTTTGAAAAATGAAATAAAAATAGTTTATACTTAAATCATAATGAACCAAAACAACACAAGATTTAAAAGTTCCTTTAAAAAAAAGGAAAATAATATTTCATAATTCATATACGTTAGAAATTGGATCAGAATCTTTAATTTTGATGATTATTAAGAGATATCATTCAAAAATCTATCACATATTTTTATTAGACATATTATTCAAAGAATTACATAATGAGTTTATTGACATTTAAATCATGAATAAAACATTGAATATTGACAAGGTCTAACAAATGTGTCATGAAGAAACAAGGGGCCTGTATATATTATTTGAGATTTATCTTATTAGTTAGCTAAAATACTTGATTTGGCTTGTGTTGGAAAAGATAGAGTTTATAAAAAAAAATTTAAAGCCTTGACCCACATTGCTTTTTTACATTATTTAAAAGAGGTATAAATAGTGAAGAGTTGGTTATTGGGATTGGACCCCAAAGGGTACCCATTTTTGTGGAAGAGGATAGGACCTAGACAAATGTGATACCACTCGCGCGCGTGCGCACCGTCGCCATCCGTCCAACCGACTGGACATGCCGAGCCGAGTACGTGTACGTGAGGTGACATTTCATTTTTTGGAAAATTATTTTTTACAAAAACGTTTCCAATCAGAAAATGGTTGTTTATATATATGTATTAAGAAAAAAAATAACCATTATTTCCTTTTACTCAGTCCGTTACTTTTCTTTATTCAGAAAATGGCCATTATTTGTCTTTATTCACAAAAATATCTATTATTTGTCTTTACTCACAAAAATGCATGTTACTCGTCTTTACTTAGAAAATGACTGTTACTCTTCATTACTCAGAATGACCGTTACGCTCTCCATCCCCAGACATTATCGTTATTATCATAATGACCACACGGTTTCTGAAACCTATAAATAGAGGACCTTAACTCTCAGTTTCAACACAACAATCTACAATCTCATCTCACTAAAAAAAATTCTCTGTAATTCTAAATTATTTTTAGTTTTTCGAGCAATAAATTTTTTTAGGTGTAACATTCCGGTCTTCATCAGTGCAGTGAAGTTTCGAGACAGAGAAACAGATTCTGGGCTGTTTTATCTTGGGGACGACGGGACTGTGTTTGCTTGCACAAATTAGACAGAGCCACGAAACGTCTTAAAGAGAACGACTTAGTCCGCGACTCAACCCAAACAGTTCATACCAAATTATCGGTAATATTGTTTCAACACTGTTATTAACAAACTTGTTTCAACAACTTGTAAACACATAAATGGCCCAATTTGTTGATGTAGGTTACGATCTTTAGGGGTACACATGACTTAGTTTTCTATAGGTTTTCGAGACTAGTCCTTCAAAGTTCACATCATTTGATATATATAAAAACATGGTTTTATAATCATATTTCGTGTCTTTGATTTTCTTTCGTTCGTCTGGGTTTAGTTGTTTTCTAATATTTCTTTGTTTTTGTTGTTTGTCTATTCAGATTGTGTCCTTTGATTCATTAGAATCTTACTCTTTTGTCCTCCTTTTCATTGCATTAAAACTCAGAATAAAAAAATAAGAAAATAATTCTGTTAGTTGACGCAAAAGAGTTGATTCAAAAGAGTGTTACGCTCGAATAATTAAATTATTATAAAAGTAACATAAATAAAGAGGTGAAATTATTGATGATTGAAGATAGTGAAAAAAAAAGAGCTAAAAAGAGAGATTAAGTTAAAAGAAGAAGAAGAATGAACTCAAAAAAAGAGTGCAATCTACACAAATAGGAGAGTGATAAATAAAAGATTATTGAGAAGAGATTAAAAAAAAAAAGTGAAAAAGAAGATGAAGTCTTGACCATGACGGAAAAAAAGAGAAATGAGTCATGTTCTAGTACTAAGGAAATTTTTTTTCTTTACCTGACATTGATTTTATCATATTCAAGCAATAAATTTATGTCATAAGTGTGAATCATTAACTTTATATTATATTCGGTTAAGCAAGTTCAAATAAGCTAGTAAATAACTTAATAAAGCGTGAGCATGAATCATCCTTCGTGATGAATGCAATTTTTCAATATTATAACAAAGATTCAAAGACGAATCTTTTTTAGAAAATGTAAAATGATGAGAAACATGGGACATCTACCAAGAATCCATGACATATTGTAATTAAATTTATTATTCAAATAATCAATTAATAAATAGATATATAATATCGTATATTTCTTATTTAATATTCGAGTTAAAATAAGTTAAAAATATTACTTAAAAGCTATATTCTTTTGCATAAATAAAAGTTTTTCATTTAAAATAATCATGACAAGAAATAAGGTTAGTAATTTACGTGACTAAATATAAGATTTTAAGTTTGTAGTTTTTATTTTATACAAAATAATTATCTTATAATTTATTTTATTTTCTAGCAATATTGTTTAAGATTTTTATTAAGATTACATATTATTTTTATCAATGAAATTATTAAGATGTTGTGATCTTATCTTTTGTTTTTAGAATTTTTTTCATACCTTAACTTGCTCAGAAAACTTTGTGTGTGGTGCTCCTATCTATCTCAAAAATATGCATTTTAGCATATTGGACATTATCCCCAATTTATTGGATTTTAACTCTTTCAAAGTTGGCAACAGGTTTGGACACCTCATAAAAAGATTAATTTTGATCTCACAATAGTAACATAAGATTTTAAAGTTAAAAGAGATCAAAAGGAAGAACACTCCAATGGAACACTAATCACGTTAACCTAGATGTTTTTTATTTATTTATTTATTTATTTGTTATATACATTTTTACATATTTATTTATTGGTCATTGTTTTGCAAAATCTTTTTAATTCAGAAAAAAAAGATAAAAATTATTAAGGAGCTCAAAGAAATCTAAGAGTTTATTTATTTAAGAGTGAATATATTTTTAATTATAATTAAATAAAATGCATGAGTTAAATACATAATGATTTTAAAATATTCATTATAATTATATATTTATCTTTTAAAAAAATATAAAATATGTATTACAAAATTTGATAGCTAGGGACTAAAGTTCAACGGCTCATTGCCACTATCCTGTTAATACTAATACCAAAACAATTCACAATAATGTTTATATTGTAATTTATCTATTTATTATAATTGATCATGTGTTTTCGTAAATGAAATTTCTTATTTAAAAAAAAAACTTACTCTATATATAGTTGTAAAATATATTGAAATAAAAAAAAATTATAAATCACCCTGTCCCGTTTGAGCGGCCCAATCTGTGGCAGTGGACCCCTAAAATTTTCAAAAGAAATTAATTAAATATGTATTTTCAGTTCAATTTAACTATAAAATGTCAAAATGCAAAATTATGACGTCATAATCATCTTGAGCTAATAAAACTTAGTTCATAAAATACCAATTTATCAATAAAAAAAACTAAAACTAAATGAGAATCACTTGGTAAATGAAATCGGTTAAGTATGTATTATTTTTTTTAAGTAAAGAGAAATTAAACGAATCATACCAATTTTATCCTTACCCCACCCTCACATTGTGCTTTTTTTTAACTAAAAAAATAAAATATTTTTTTTGATAAATTAAAAATTAAAGGCAAATATAAAATTGTTCTTCAATGCTAAGGGTGTCTACCAATTTGGTTCGATTCAGTCTGATTTTAGTTAAAAAAAATTAATCGAATCAGATCATTTATATTACTTAGATCGGACTAGATCAGATTATTTGAAACTGTTTTAATTAATACAAAGCGGATTAGACCGTTTGATTTATAAAATCGTTCGATTCGATTCGATTTTCAGTTTAGTTTGATTTTTGGACACCTTTAATGAAAAAATAATGTGAAAATTTTAATATATTATTAAACCGGTTCGACTCGTTTAAAAATTAATACAAATATGATCGAATTTTTTTATTTATAAAACCGTTTATTCTGATCCAGACCGATTTATGAACACCCCACCTCATGCTATCAAACTTTATTCAATTTAATACTTACACAAAATATTCGTACAAATTCATCATTATATTTTTAATTTCTATTCGGTTCTGTTTTTGCAAAAAAATTATCCAATTTAATTTTCAAAATATTAATATTTAATCTAATAAATAATCTGTCAAAATTATTCCCATGTCAACATTAAGAGCCACCAAAAAATTTGGACTGGTTTAGATTAAATTGAAGTGAGAATTAATTTAAATTTAAATTTTATATAATGATGAAATTTAATGAAATTTATATATAAGGATCGAATTGAACAATGATTTATAATATAATAACAATCCATTTAATCGGTAAAATTAATGAAGGAAACAATTATTTTATATTCAATTTAAAATTTATTGTATGGAAATAATTTATTAACACACTTCTTCTTTTCTTTCATCTAAAAAGGATATTCGTACAGTAGAGAGAGTACGGTGAAATTGATTATTTTGATGTTTATGTTGTTAATAGCCGAATGAAATTTTGTTATATGTAGTTTTAATTACATGTAAAATTTTGGCCAATTTTAAGATTGATTACAAAATAGCATTTTCTCTGATGTTGGGGTCTCGTGGGTAATGTTTAATGTTCGAATATTAGGGTAGATATCGAGATATCATTTTTATAAAAATATCAAAAATAGTATTATTATTGATGAAAATTTTGGAAAAGATTATAAAAATTACGAAGAAAAAAAAACTATAAAACTTTATAATATATCAAAACAATTAATTACTTATATTTTAAACTATTTTTTATTTAATGCGTGTATTTTTAGATACATAAAATATTTATATTAATAAATAAGTTGATAAATTAATTAATATATATATATATATATATATATATATATATATTTTTATTAAATATTGTAAAATAAGTAGTTAAAATGTTTGAAATAATTAAATAGATTATTTAATTGTATTAACTATTATAAATCGATAAATTTTGATCACATGAAAAAAAAAATTATTAATTATTTATTTTTAAAAATATTCATAGTTAAAAAGACATAAATAACTTTAACTTTGAATACAATTTACGTGTTATAATATTAATATAGAATAATAAAAAATATAACATGTATCTTGACTTTGTACAAGAATTGGATTAGAGGTCTTAGAGTAATATATTATATAATTTTCTTTTTCCTTTTTGTTTTACCTATTTATTTCGTATGTATAGTAAATATGTTACAAATAAGAAAAAAATAATATATTATCTTCTATAAAAGTAAAAAAAAGATTGAATTGAAATAATTATTCAAAAAAAAACAATAATTGATATTTTTGATATTTTGTTTGACGTTTTAATCATATTTAAACAATAATATTCATAATATTTAAGATATTTTAGTTCAAAAAAGATATTTAAATAATATTATTGACAGTATTAATCGCACTTATAATAAGTGTATAATAATCTAACAAATTAAATAATTTTTTGAAGTAATATTTTTATTAAAACAAAGTACAAATATTTTACAACATAATCCGTG